>CM034398.1:21305000-22505000 GCA_019925095.2 Dendrolimus kikuchii | reverse complement strand
ATATACCTACATTTACATATATACATAACTACACATATATACTTAGATGTGTATAATAATTTTCGAATTGGAATTTTATATATATATTTGTTTAATAAATGGAAAGATTAGTTTTGTAATAAACTAGTTTTTTTCTTAAGTTTTCGCGACTAGTATACATATAAACGTTTTAACGGTTTTAAGCGCTGTAATTTATTTGATTTTTATTATTTACGTTTTGGCCACTTTTCAGTGGCCGTGATCACTCAAGACAAAGATGTCAAGTATCAATGAGTATTGTTGAAGTTTTATTTAGCCTACCGCCAACTTGTTTATTTTAATTATTTACTGTTAATTTAATTACTCAAATAAATTACCGCACTTAAACATCCTAGTAATGCCCGCGACTTCGTCTACGCTTGACTTGAAATTCCCGCGGGATTCTCGGGACAGAAAATACCGCAGCATTAGAAAAATAATGTAAGCAATCGTTTTAGTGAAAACTGTGTTGGAATAAGCTAATTTTACGCACCCGAACAACTGCAAACCGCTGCCGGGAAAATTTCCGCGGGAAATTTGCTATCGATCAGAAAAAAAAATCACATTGGAATTAGATTTTTTTCTTAAATTTGGCCATTTTAAATCATTACCAGAAAAATTCCTACGGGATATCAAGCCTAAGAATTAGCTGTCGATCAGCGAAAACCACATCAAAATTGGACCAGTAATTTTTAGGTAAATCCCAAACAAAGAAGAAATCTAAAAAAAATTCACCGTGTCCTCTATCATTTATATAGGCTATTACTTTTTGTTCTTTTTAAATAGCTTTAATGTACAGACACAGCATGTTTAGAATTTTATAGTATTACTAGCTGTGCCGGCAGACGTTGTTCTGCCCTGAATAAATAAAATTTAGAACCCGATTGCAGCGCCACCTACCGGGTCCAATTGTGAATCTAAACCATCCTCGAATCCACTTGAACACACACAAAAAATTCATTCAAATCGGTCCAGCCGTTTAGGAGGAGTTCACTGTCAACACACGTACAGAAGAATTATATATATAAAGATAGATAAATGTAGGGAGCATAGTGGAAACTTCGGTTGCATATCCCTGGAGAATGATTATATTCAGGAATTAAAAGTGATACATGAGTTAGTGGACTTACTGTTTTTTTATTTATAAAATAAAAATTAGGCCAGCGAAAATTGATCGATTCGAGTCGTCGATATTAAATTATACCAGTTTGAACAAATACGTAGCGTTAACGAATGTGACTACAACGCCATCTATTTGTCTTTATTTCTCTATTCTTAAGAACCGTTTATCCGTGCAGGAACGGAGATAGAATACAATTTCCTGCGGCCGGGCGGCCTGTCGTAAGAGGCGACCTAACAACCCACAGCCAGGTGGTAGGGCATTTGCCCGACTGGATGGCTACCACCCCCGGTCTAAAGTATGTCGCCATAACAACCTTGAGTTGTGTTCCGGCATTAGTGACCAGGTTCCAGTTTCCCTTAAGAGAGCAGCAGCGCATTTGTAGCAACTTTGCTGTTGCAAATATCCATAGGCGATGGTAACCGCTTTCCATCAAGTGGGCCGTCTGCCTGTCTGCTGATCTCCTGCAATAAAAAAAAAACAATGTTTTTTACTAAAAAGGTATGTTATATCCTTTTCTGTGACAACGTATGTACCAAATTTCATGATGTTCGGTTGAATAGTAAAAGCGTGAAAGCGTAAAAAACAATTTAATATTCGCATTTATGATATTAATATTGTTACGTGCGAGCGTGGGTTCGCACTTAGGATTGGAAGAAAACACCAGTTTTTAACTAAACGCTTTTATTGACTTACACAGTCGTACGTGATTCCTCTCTGCAGGGTTGCTCCTACACGCACGACTAACGACGCACTGTCCCAACGATAAGATGTCTCACTCACAATACCGTCGCCGATATTGCGTAGACCACCTCCTGCTACTGCAGTGCTCGCCTACGAATTTACCGCGTGTAGCTCGCTTCCGGATCTTTTCTCAACTACGCTACACTCCTCTTTCACTGAACTGTCCACTAAACTTTTCACTAAATTCACCACTAAACTCATTACCGTCTTCTATTAAACTTCCCTTCCGACTCTTTCGTATCGCACTTGTTGCTTCGCTGTCTTGAACAGAACTCAACTCTAAACTGCCCGGTAGGCGCCCCCCTTCGCTGCTTATATACCCGGAAGAATCTTCTGGAACCCATAATTTCGATCTTGTTTTCGTTATTCTTTTATTTGCTATCTATCCCTTTCTATATATCTGTCTATCTCTGTCTTTTCCTTCCCGAACTTTCTATTGTAGAACTTTCGTTTATCGTCTATCCCTTTCTAACATGTATCTGTCCTTGTCTTTTCTTTCCAGAATCTTCTACCTTTTTCTAGAAGTTCATAAACTAACTAGTTTGTTCCACCATCACTCGCCGCAATATATTTTAATTATCAGTTGTTGACTAATTTGGTCTACGATACTTGTAATGTATGTTATGTATTATACTTATTAGGATCAAATCGCAGATATTTATAAGAAAGGTCAGGTACAAATCACCTTAAATAAATATGTATGTATGAGGAGATCAAGCAAAGTAGACTGAACGAATGATGTATGGAGAAGGTTGTAGAATGATGTTGACAAAGCGTACCAAGTGATCCGTCGTCTCTTCACACAACTATGAGAAACAAGTATAATAATATGTATTTATCAAGTTCTCCGTAAAGCAGGAAATTTGTAACATTTATGATCGAATTGCTACAGGCATTATAGCCATTGAAAACTCCCATTTTATGTATAAATCACACGCCCATAAAAGTATTAAGGAAATCCTGACTAACCACATTCAATGGCTACTTAGGGTTGCAATATCTTCAATCAATCAGTAACTCTTGATTGTACACCAATATAAAAAAGAACTTACGGAATAAAACTATGTCTTATTATGCACAAAGGGCGGTCTTATCGCTAAATAACGAACCCAGAAATGAATTGAGATTATAATTACGATGGTGGTATACATGACACATAGTACAATCATATTCTATGATTTTTCATATTTATTACTAATAAATATATAAATGCAGTATATACAGATGTTTTATATATTGGATAGATATATAACACTTTATTGTACACCATTACAGAAAACAGAAAAACCTTAGAGCCTAAAAATATTCTAAATGTGCACAACGGGCGGTCTTATCGCTAAGAAGCGATCTCTTCCAGACAACCCGTGATGATGATGATATATACATTACACAAATACATTTCTACAAAAATATAGATAGATAGATAACACTTTATTATACACCAATACAAAATGAACTTAGACTAAAATTATATATAGTTATGTACAAAGGGCAGTCTTCTCGCTAAAAAGCGATCTCTTCCAGACAACCCCAGGAATGAGTTGAGATGATAATGGCGATGGTGGTATACGTAACATATAGTACGAACAACGTACATTTTAATGATAAATACATAAATGATATATATACATATATATATATATATATATATATATATATATATATATATGCAGAAATTCTATATATTACATAGATATATACATACCATAGAAACACATATCTACAAAATATATAAATGTTTATAGATAGATAGATATATGTATATATACATTTAAATATCATCATATCTTAAATTTTTTATAATGAAATTAATTATATAAACATTTAAATTAACATTTTAAATATAGGTTAAGTATTTGTATTTGTGTATATATATATATATATATATATATATATATATATATATATATATATATATATATATATATATATATATAAACATACACAACCTATAAAGTAATACAATCAAGAAAACTTAAGTTATATAGTAGTCTAACTAATATTGTATTATACCTATAATCTCTTTAAGATTATAAATAGAATACTGAGCCATGGTCATCGAAGTTATTGGGTATGATGTCCTGAAAGTTGGCTACGTTTTATTTTATTGCATAAATTCAGCAGACAGGCAATGCCCACCTTATGGAAAGCGGTTACTATCGCCTATGGACATTTGCAACACCAAAGGTGTTACAAATGTGCTGCCGCTTAAAGAGGGACTGGAACCTAGCCACTAATGTCGGAACAACTCAAGGTTGTTATGGCGGCATATTCTAGACCTGCGGTGGTAGCCACCTAGACAGGTAAACACCCTACCACCTGGCTGTGGGTTGTTTTGTCGCCTTTTACGACAGGCCGCCCGGCCGCAGGATATTGTATTCTTTCCCCGTTCCTGCACAGATAAAACTGTGATTGGAGAGCGTGTTACAAGTTACATTTTTACTGGCGATTATTTATCTTTCATGGTAATAACGGAAGTCATGTCAGTAAAGCTATTATCAGAGAATAAAAGAGGATACTACTACGTTTATAAACCGTATTAATTATGAGCGTACTTTTTCTATAAGAATGTCGATCTAATAATTAAGTACATTGAATTATAAATTATGATTCTTGCACAATAATCAGTCACCCTAGGGCACTACTACAACATGTGCATCGGACCAAAATCGGAGTGAAAATATGCACCCGACCAAAGTCGGAGTCAGATTGTCTTGTTTTTATATGGGCTTGACTTTATGCTGTTGATCCGAAGTACAGGTTTACCGGGGGTTTAGGGCGAGCGCCTTCGCCAAGCCCGGGGGATTGTCTTGTTACTCAGTCCGCACGCTTTTATATTACATCGATTCATCCAGGGTCTTCTTCCTCTTTATCTATAATGAGGAGGTTGGGGCCTCGAGGTTTTACCCCTTTACCCCGGCTGCAACTCAGTGGGCAACTACCCACCGGGCTTTAAGATCGATTACGGAGCGCGCCAACTAATGGAGTAATCGATATAAACTACCCTCTAAATCTACTCAGTAATATAACTCACCACAATAATCTAACAAAGACAATACCAGCCCTATACAATAGATACCTATATGTCATAGGTAATGTGAGAAACGTTCACATATAGACGCAAAAGCTGACTAACGTATTCCACGAGGCCGTCTGGTGGTTTCACTAATGTTGTACTAGAACTGGTTTGATAAAGAACTAGTTTTGATGAAAGCCGCTTTACAGTATTTTTTAAATGTATTTCATGATGCGTAAAACTAGTGATCATAGATTAAACTATTTTTTTTTTTTAGTTTTAAGGCTTGGCAACTAGGCCTTTAAACCAGGCGCCGTTGTATTGTAGGCTACGATCGACGTCATTCAACGGAGTTCTTGTGAAAACTCGAAAGGCCACATTTGGCTATATAGTTCACATTTCTCGCAAAAACACATAATTACTACTAAAAAACTATCAATATCCTACAACTATTGTTCATTTTACAGTAATTTTACACATTTTTAAAAAATAAAACTGCACAGCACAACGTCTCCTTTCAGTTCGCGCCAAAAACTCCAGATTAAACTAAAGTTATTTGCATTTTATAGCAAAGTACTATTATTTAAAAGTTTATCTGGTAACATTCATGCTACTATCTCAGACCAATAATATAAAGACCGAATCTCGGATTCTCAAAGTGAAGGCCAAAGGACTTATTATAGGATATTTCTTATCACCTTACATAACGTTCCAGCTTTATACATTTTTAACCAAATTTTAAAAAAGGAAGGGGGGCAGGGCGGGGTTGTTCTCAATACTTAGTGTAAATATTTTTAATGTATATATCAGTCATCATTTTTTTTTATTGCCTGAAGTAGGCAAACAGGCAGACGGCCCACCTGATGGAAAGTGGTTACCGTCGCCTATAGACGTTTGCAACACGTTTGCAACGCCAACGCGTTGCCGACCTCTAAGAAATTTTATAATGCCCTTCTTAAAAAACCCCATATCATAACGCAAGGGGAAAGCCGTGGCGGGAAGTTCCCTCCAGATCATCGTTGTACGCGGAATAAATGTTCTAGAAAACCGTTGTGTAGTTGAGCGTGAAGGCTCTAAGAAATGGGGGTGAACATCCCATCGTTGGCGAGCTGTGTGGTTGTAGAAGTGAGGCGTTAGCACCAGATCAAACAATTCCTCGAAACATTCCCCGTTATACAGGCGGTAGAATACGCAGAGGTACGCGAGTCTCTCCGAAGGTAAAGCGGTTCTAAACCGCCTGTTAGTATGGGATCGTCGACGATACGAACGGCGCGACGCTGGATGGAGTCGAGGGGGTCAGTCTGGTAAGCGGGTGCCCCGGCCCATAGATGAGCAGTACTCTATATGCGGTCTGACTTGCGCGTTGCCGCGGGGTGAAGTACTGCTTGCTTTTTTGCTTTTGAACCGATTTTGACAACTATTCTTGCATTGGATCAGTACAGCTTAGAGTAAAAAATACTTCAAGAGTAATTAAAACGCAAAAAATTAATATTTCTTTCACCTTGAAGTCGATGCCAAGCAAAATAAAAAGAAAATAACAACAACTGTAATTGTATGTACAGTCGTGGTATAAAACGGTTCACCAGTTTACACATTGATTCATTTAACGTTCCGCGAGCACATGTTACCTTTTCATACTAAGTCACAAAACAGACTGTTCCACAGAAAATTACGTTTGACTGTGTGACAATAAAGTTTAACAATCACTTCGATCAAAGTTGTTTCACTTTCTATCTTGTCTAACAATATTGTTTAGAGATACAAAACCTTATTATTTGTTTTAAAATTTATGATAATAGGCGTGTTGACTATATCCTCTTTGTTTCTTGTTGTTAATCTCAGTGTCTGTCATTGTCAACACTGCAATCTTCTTTTTTCAAGTTTCTATATTTTATAAATTTAACATTTATTCAACTGTTGGCAGTACTGTTTCTTGTACTCATGCAAGCAAAAGGCGACGAACCTTTTCATTCCACGACTGTACAAGCTCACTCACTATCACCAGTCGAAACGTCAGCATAAAAAATCTGATATAGACCATTGCATTCTCTGAACCCAAGGAGCCTAGACCACTAGGTATGGACTTTCGTAAGAGTAAACGTACCACGCAACTCGGAGTTAGCGAGCCGTGGTAATGAAGCAGGCTTTAAGCGATGCGATCCATTGTATGCAAAATCGGGATTGCCATAGAACATATAAGGGCATTGTGTATAGACAAGACAACCTAACAAACGGATAAAATACCTACAGTTGGCGATTTATTACCATATAGCAAAAGATTGAGCATTGATCTAAGGGTATTTTATATTGATTTACTGTTGTCAATTTACCGCTACGAGTATTAGCATGTGCCAGTTAAACTTCGTTCGCGAAGCCATATTTGTTAGCGAATCACACTGGCAGCGCCAAACAAATGCAATTTTGGCTGTATCCGTCTATCCCACGTAAACGAACGTCTGTTACTGGAATAAAATAATATCCAAAGTGTTGAACAGGCATATAAGCTAGGTCTGTGTTGAGTTTCTTTTAAATCCGTTCAGTAGTTTTCATGTGATGGTTTAACTGCAAGCCCCCTGGATTTTTCATTTTTAAATTTTTTGCTCAAACTGGACCGCTCCCCCGCTATAATTTATTATTATAGACTTAGGGGCTTAGTATCGACTGTTTTGTTTTGGCCATCTATCATGTTTAATTTTGCAAAAACGTTGCTAAATTGGCTACCACTGTTTCAAGTAAGCTTTAAAAATATGCTAAATGCGATTTAACCTCTTTTACGGTTTATGTTTAACTTAATACCTTAGTTCTACCAGGTTCCAGTCTCCCTTAAAAGAGCAGCAGCGCATTTGTAGCAACTTTGGCGGCGCAAATGTCCATAGGCGATGGTAACCGCTTTCCATCAAGTGGGCCGTCTGCCTGTCTGCTGATCTCCTGCAATAAAAAAAAGTCAACATCAAAGTATGTTGTTAACATTGAAACATTGTTTATGTTCGACTAATTGCTCAAAGACATGTTTGTTTGTTTATAAATTTATTAACAAAAATATTTTGTGTTTGAATACAAATATGTACATAAAACTCCCAATAATTGTTTTAAAATGTCCATAATTAATACATACATACATACATAACTTCACGCCAGTTCCCTTGCGGGGTAGGCACGAACAACATGATAATTAATATCATTATAACATCTCAAATACATAAAAAAGTTATTCATTTTACTAAAATATTAATATAATACGACATTTTTACATAATTAAATTAGAATTTCAAATTCTATAATAATCATCAATTGAATAATATACAGAATAAATGCTTTTTATGTATATATTCATCATGCAGTTGAAACATTACTTTCGTAGGGTCCATCAGCAAAGGGTTTCTTTAAAGTTGTAATAAACCCTTTGATGCCATCCGTGATCAGAAGGATGGTTCGTATTTCACCCAGCGAATAAGTATTGCCATACAGCGTGATAATGCAGCCAATCTTTTGGGCACGATTCTCTCTGGTAGCGATTTGTGAAATATAGTCTATTATACCTCATTTTCTAGATTAATTTTAATTTGTAAATGAAATTCAATTTTTAATTAATTCATGGTTACATTTTTCACTAAACATTAATAAAACTCAGGAATGTGCATGTTGTTTCATATATTTAAGAGTAGTTGCCCAGTTGATTTTCATTAGGCATATTTGGTAAAACCATTCTCTTTACTTTGATCGTTCCCAATCATTTGGGGTCGGCACAGTATTTTCTTGAATATTTATTGAAAATGCCCGCCTTTCGCAGATATCAGCCCCTCCCTGCGTTATTAAAAATAATCACAAAACCTACACATAAACGTGTAAAACAAAGCAATAAACGTAATTTATTTTACTATTTCCTACTAAATGCGTGTGACTCACGTAGCGGAACTGCTGTTAGGCATGAAATGACTCATAGAACAATATATCTTTGCCACAATTTTATAGTCTTTGTTGAGAGGCTTATAAAAAATGCATTGTTTCGTCATGATGCCTGGCAACATTTATCAGTCAGACACTTAATGTACTTTAACGCCATCAATTAAGACAACAAGACATACACAGCCGTCGTATATTTCAATTTAAATTACCAGCTTTCACGTTAGGTAAAAAATCATTCAACCTAAAACAGAAAAATTCTGTCGTTCATTTTTTGTGCGATTAAATGTTTACGGTGCGATATATTTTGGATTTTTAACAGCTTTCTATGACTTTTATTAAAATATCAGTTAATAAGACTACTTTTGATTAAATATCGATTTTGGATTGTATAAGTTGCAACCTAAATCATAGTTAATAATAAGTTTTTTGAATACTTAGATAGTGCGCAAATGCTATGTTATGAAGTCGAAATTAATTTTTAATTCTGTATTGGAACATTTTTTTTTTAAATCTCTTCCACCAGACGGACAAGGTTATCCGGCTTTCTTTATCTTTAGGTTTTGTTATACTTTTAACTATTTCTTCTACTTATATTTTCTTTTTATTTCTTTTATCTTTACTGTCATAAACACTTAACTCTTTTACATAAGGTCCTTATCACATCTTTCTATCATTTACCTAGATATTCTAAATTCTCTTACTATACTGTCTATCATTACATTTTATTTACTATTTTTATTTATTCTACTGTTTCTTCAACACTTGCTTTATTATAGTGGAACATTTACAAGTCAGTAGATGGCGCTGTGCAATAATTGAACAATTATAGACGGGCTTAGGCCTGCGAGGTGCAACAATAGCCTCTGCGAAAGATCTTCCTTTAAGACGGAGAAGCATTCCATCCATTGGTGATCAGTCAGCAGTCAGTCATCCTCTTCCACCCATTAGTGTCATTTCTAAAATTCCAAATACCTATTGACTTAGCGAAGGTGGAACTAACCATGATAGTAATGCATTAAAATCGTGACTTTGTCATTGTTGTTGCCATGACGATTATATACTGTGGCGCCAATAAAATGGGATCAGCGCACCATCTTTTCAACAGTACTTTTTCTGGATGAGAGGTACCATAATTATGTATAACCCCTGAGAACATGTATACAGTCGTGACGTTTTGTTGAGTAGTTAGGACGTGAAAGTGTTACAAAGAAAAATACATTCGCATTTCTGATATTAGTAGGATTAACTAATCCAGAACAATCTTTAGCTATCAGAGTAAACTGACGAATAGGCATCAAACGAAACATCTAAGCAGCTCATACTCGTCTTGCATAGTGTTTGGAATGTGTATTTAAACGAAATCTGTTATTGAGAGTCTTAAACCTTCAACCATAAGGTTCAATATAAAAATGATTGGTGTGACTTAAAACGTTTTACGTGTAGCAATGGGATGAACTCACACGGCTAGCGCCGGGAGTGACGTCACTGTACAGCATAATGGTTAATGGCCACATGCTACTATGGTCGGGACTTGTACACCAAGATAAGTGGCGGATGTTTTGTCTAAGGAAAACTAATCAACTTGCTCGGAGACTAACGTTTTCACCACTTTGTACATCCAGATGGCGTAGAAATTCTCGCAAAGTAAATTCGAAAGATCAACTCTTTCCCTCAATTTAAGTTAAGTTAACATTACAGAGAAAAAATATACAATAAACTTAAATACTAAAAGGTAGTAAGTACAATGGGCGGCCATTGCTCAAAGCAATCTCTTCTAGGCAACATTTGGATGGACAAGATCTAATTGGATAGCGTTGTCGTGTAGCTGTAATAGACACGAATATATTAATAAAATAATTATTATACATATATTATAGTTACAAAAATATATACGTACATAGACATACAAAGCAAACAATAAACACGTTATACAGTTAGATAGTGCATTTTGATTGGTGTAATAATACAGAAGTGCTTTTTATTGTTTCAAAATCAGCCGTTTCGATACATGACTAGGCTAATTGATATTTTTAAATTTTAATCATGACACTAGATTTAGTATTTTTCGCTATTTTATAGATTCAGATTTGGCCTTGGAGGTCCAGTTGAAAAATTCACCTCTATCCGATTCCTTCCTGATCTCTAACCCGTCTTATCCTAAAAGCTGACAATGCGTTTTTGTGCCCCTGGTGTTGCAAATTTCTATAGGCGACGGTATCCACTTTCCATGAGGTGGGGGGGGGGCTTCTGCATACTTACCAATGCTTTGCGTTAAAAAGATATGTTATTTAAGATAATAAAGAATTCTTAAATAACATATCTTATTCATATTGAGTTAGTGTACCTTTTTCGGCTGCTTTAAATCTCGGCTTTCTCAAAATATAAAAGTGGAGATTCTCTTTTCGGCGTAGAGACGTATACCTAATAGACAATCGAACGCACTTAAGATAATTCCATTTTTGGCATATGCCTGCGAAACTACATGTAAAATGATGAAACAAAATTACAAATTGTTTAATTTACTTTTAACGAGCGGGAAGTGCAGTTTTTGCATTATTGGAGTTTAAATTCAAGCCCGCTGACCTACAATATTGCGGCGGATGTTTTGTCTGCGAGCGGTGCTGTATACGACACGCGGTTTGTTATGTCTAGTATATGCAAGAATTGACATCATTGTGCAAGTCGTGGAACTAGTGATGTGAGACTTCATGAAAAACTTGTTCACTAACCACATCTTTATATATAACTAGGATATGCCCGCGACTTCGTTCACGCTTGACTTGCGATTAGTATCGCAGCATTTAAAAAAGGATGTAAACTATCATTTTAGTGGAAACTGTGTCGGAATAAGCTAATTTTTATACATCCGAACAACTTCAAACTGCTCCCGGGAAAATTCCTGCGGGATTGCCGGGATCAATAGTATCATACATTTTATTAAAATCAGTGAAAAAATCGCATTGGAATTCGATTCCAACACACACACAAGTGCTCTAAAAAAGTTAATATTGTTACAACCTAGGCGCCGACAAAGACAAATTCCACGTACAGATTTTATAGAAGCACATTTATTACCCGTCGGCATTTGAACTAATAACATTGAAACTAATGTAATTCTTTTATGATCGTCTTCTATTGTTTACGGCTGCTTGCGGCTGTTATCATTAGCCAGGTGTTACGGATATAAAGTACAAGCTGATTCTAGGAAATTCGGTCCACGTTGCCGGTTGGGCACACTGCATTTGTGTAGTATAAAACGATGACCTGATTGAAGGAGGGGGCAGTCGAGCGAGAACCACGATCAAGGCGAGACGTGTGTACATTCGGTAATCTATTAGTGAAGGACTTTGCGCGTTTTATTGAATTACGACCTTCTGCATTACGTTCCGATTTGTTGTGTTCGGTTATATTTGTACCTGTGTTATATGTGTTTGTATAGTTCTAATGAACTCTAATAATTCTAACGGCATTTTAATTCGAGTCTCGCAACTCGTAACAATATAGTGTATTCTAGTTGCTTTTTTAAAATAGCTTCAATGTACAGACACGGCATTTTTAGAATGTTATAATATTATAAAAATTCTTCACTTCACTGAACTCCTAAACGTTTGGACTGATTTTGATGTTTTTTTGTGTGTTCAAGTTGATTCGAGAATGGTTACAATTCACAATTGGACCCGGTAGGTGACGCAGGAATCGGATTCCAGAATTTTGACGATTTTTTGTTTGTATTTAAGTGGGTCACCGGATGGTTTAGATTCGCAGTCGGACCCAGTAGGTGGCGCTATACACGAGTTCTAGGTTTTCATTTTTCAGAGCAGAGAAAGAATGAGAATTAAAAAATTTTCAGAGATTTATTTTTGTTGTTTGTTGCGGAACGGTTTCCTGCTGAAAAATGACTACACTATGAATAATTTATATATTTATACTGATATTATAAAGAGGAAAGATTTGTATGTTTGTTATGAATAAATTCAAAGTCTATTGCAGTACATTCTAGGAAAATGAAAATTTTTGGAGGTACGCCATAAAAATAAACATCATTTTTAAGACATATTAATCAACATTTAATTATTAATCATCGAAACAATATTTAGTATAGAAGTATAATAGAAGAGTGAATTTGGGGAATAGTCTGAATGGAGCGTTAGGTAAACTTCTAGGCGTTAAGAACCTCAGCCAGAAGGCCCAGCTCGCCATACACAACGCAGTGCTGGTACCTACGCTCACGTATGGAAGCGAGAGTTGGGTATGGAAGAGAGAGCATGAAAGTAGAGTAAACGCGGTTGAGATGCGAGCACTGCGCAAAATCTGCGGAGTGATGCTCGCGGACCGCGTTCGTAATACCGAAGTAAGAAAGAGAGTGTCGGGGTGAAGGTAAGAAAAGGAATGCTCCGGTGGTTCGGGCATGTGGAAAGAATGCATGATGAAAGAATGACTAAACAGATATACAATGCAAAAGTGAATGGATGATTCACTTCCATGATCAAATTGATCGTGTACTAGCGGAGGGTGATGTCAGGAGCCTTAAGTACAGACGAGCGTGCATGACAAGAGTTATGAATGTCAAAGAAGCAAGTGAGGTGTGTAAGAATGGGCCTAAATGGCGCTCTGTTGTTCGTGCCTACCCCGCAAGGGAACTGGCGTGAAGTTATGTATGTATGTATGTATGAAACAATATTTATTATTAATCAACAAACCTAAAGTTTAAATCGCAGCATAACCTTATTTTCCCGTGGCACACCAATTAAGACCACGGTACAGCAGTGTGCCGTTGGTCTGAAAGAAAGTGTCGGGGTGAAGGTAAGGAAAGGAATGCTCCGGTGGTTCGGGCATGTGGAAAGAATGCATGATGAAAGAATGACTAAACAGATATACAATGCAAAAGTGGATGGATGCAGAAGTCGTGGAAGGCCACGACACACCTTCCATGATCAAATTGATCGTGTACTAGCAGAAGGTGATGTCAGGAGCCTTAAGAACAGACGAGCGTGCATGACAAGAGTTATGAATGTCAAAGAAGCAAGTGAGGTGTGTAAGAATGGGCCTAAATGGCGCTCTGTTGTGCGTGCCTACCCCGCAAGGGAACTGGCGTGAAGTTATGTATGTATGTATGAAACAATATTTATTATTAATCAACAAACCTAAAGTTTAAATTGCAGCATAACCTTATTTTCCCGAAGCACATCAATTAAGACCACGGTACAGCAGTGTGCCGCGGTACATACTTTACGGAACACTGGTCTATTGGACCGATTTCAATTTTTTTTATCCTTGAGTAACATAGGCTATATTTATACGTTTATCCCAAAATGTTTAAAAAATAAATGTCCACCCGTGCGAAGCCAGGACGGGCCGGTAGTTTTTAATAATTTAACATCTGTTTAATTTAATCTGTTTTTTTTTGTCGAAACTTAGTTGATATGTGTATTAATTTATGTGCTTTATATTGTAAGAATTATAATTATTGTATGTTTCCCAGCTAAATAAATAAGATCTGTCATTAAACTTTCAATAGAATCAAAGATTTCGTCTGGTGTCGAATCTAATCTAATGTTCAACTCCGATATCCATATTAAAACTAAATTTCTATATATATAAGTATATGCTTATCACCCATTAACCATCATAATCAGCTCACGTTATACCTGTGCATAACACCTGTACAATTTTGCCATCCTAGTACTTTAGAATAAGGTTCGATATGCAAAAGCCGGCACGGTGTCGAGGGAAAACAAACTTTCCTTTACGTCGTTTAACATATTCAGGGTCTTTGTGTCTATGTAGTAGAGTTGAAAATTGCTTGGCATCTTTATTGTGAGTGTAGGAAATATACTGGTATTTGTGTGCAGGTATGGATTGTTGTGCGCATGCGGGTTGAACCTAGAAGCGGTCCCGTACGCAGTCCCTCCTAGACCGGATTCATTCCGGTCAGAGCGGAGCGCACTTTGTTATTTAGTTTAGTAGTCATTTGGATACCAGAGATGGGGCACGTCTTGTTGGACATTGTGATCAACGAATGTAAATTAGATTACCAATAAAGGGTTCAATTTTAGACAACGCTCAGTCGTGGGTCGACGCTTGAAACCTAATTAAAATTACAAGGTTTTTCGAATGTATAAATAGGCACACTTTGATTAACTGATAGCCGGTCCGGTCCATCTTACCGACCGTTCACAGGAACCGGCCATGAGTGAATGAAAGTCTGAAATACGAAATCTTACGGCCTTATTCATATCGTGGTAGAGTAAGTTTGTAGGCCTCTTTAAAAACCTTAAAAAAGCCTACAAACTTACTGTAACTCCATATGAATAAGATCGTTAGTGTTTAATAAAAATTAAATAGAAAATATGGAATTTTATGAGTAGTGAGTAGTATTCGCCACAATGGAAGACAAAGCAACTTAGTCCATACAGCCTTGCATAATACATATATAAAGTTTTCAATATACTTCAGTCAAATTGTAGGTCTTTGTCTGATGGTAAAGAATGGAGTTCTCGTGATAACTCGAAAGATTATATTTCACTACATATAATATATCACATATTTCGTACACAAAACTCCAGTTTCCGCAGAACTCTGGAATCTTATTATAATATATACTAGTGGTCGCCCAGTGGTCGAAATTCGACCATAATTAATTTAAATTATAAGTTTGAACATTATTAGGGTTCTGATGTCAAAGACTATATTTCTATAATCACAGATTTCGCCAAGGCTACACTGTTAGTTTGATTTTAACAATAAACAATAGAGTGTATATATGCATGTGTGTCAAATACATGGTAGTGTGTGTAATATTTTTAATGTATTTTTATGCATAATTTAAAAAAAATATTAGCATTCTGTACTCCTTCTCTATAGAAACTATAAGTGTGCGAAATTTTATACTCCTCCGTCCGCGCAATTTTCGTAAAAAGGGGTACAAAGTTTTTGCTTCACGTATTAATATAATGACATACATAGTCTTGCCATAAATATTGTAACAAAGAAATTTTTTTTTCTATTGCAAATAACATTTATAAGTTTTACAGTGTGTTAGTTTAATACATAAATATAAAACAATTTAAAATATAAAAAGCTTATTCGAAGTGGTCTCCATTGGCTGCAATACAGTCATTTATACGTTGACGCCAGTTATCAGTAGAAGCACGCACTCTTCCCATGCGAAAATTCTTCACTGTCAGTCGTACGGATTGTTTTAGGGACTCCAAATTATCATGGCGTTTAGAGCAAGCCGTACTCTCTACAACTGACCATAAATCATAATCCAGCGGATTAAGATCGGGACTAGACGACGGCCAATCTTCAGCTCTGATGAAGTCCGAAACGTTCGTTTCCAACCAAGACTGCGTGGACCGAGTTTTATGACCCGGCGCCGAGTCTTGCTGGAAGGACCATTCTTGGTTATTGAACATGGTGTTGTTCAGGGGCTTAACTACCTTCTCGAGAATGGTATCTTGATATACTTGTATCGATGTTTTGATACCTTTTTCACAAAAATATGGCTGAGTTACTCCTTCATAGCTAACACCCCACCAAACCATCATTGAAGGTGGATAATGCCCACGTTGCACTCTGTCGACTAATTGAGAAGCTTCCTTAGAGCTTTGAGCATAAATACGGTCATTTTGTTTGTTAAAATGTTGCACAATTGTAAAAATTTTCTCACCCGTAAACAAAATTTTTCTGTGACCTCCCTTTGCGTACCGCTTCAGTAGTTGTTTCGATTGTACCACCCTATTCTTTTTTAAATTATGAGTTAAGAAATGACCAGTGCGTCGCTTATAGCCTGCAAGTCCTAAGTCATCTCTTAAAATACGCGACATGGTTCTAGGTGATATCTTCATCTCCCGAGATAAAATCTTTTGCTTCCGGACAGGATTTCTTCCAATTCTTTCTCTTACTGCTTTGACCATCTTTTTCATACGAACACTACGTGGACGGCCAGATATTTTTCTGTCACAAACAGAAGAGGTCTCATTGTATCTATTAATAGCCCGGTACACAAACATTTGACTAATACCAAGGGTATGGAAAGTTTTAAAAATTGCATTTGGCTCCATACCTACTTTGTGTAATGCAATCACAGCGATTCGGTTCTCTTTATCGCCCTACTCCATTTTAATTTCGCAAAATGTTGAACAATGTATTGGCGCCAAAATGAGAAAACACAATGAACAATCGTATAAAAATGACAGATTCCAAATTCAAATGTAATATTTTGTTTATTTTTAATTGTAACAGTATTTATGGCTAGACTAAGGTATATATGACAGTATCCAGTATTTTTCAGAAACTTCGGTCTATTTTAAAAGCTGTAGAGCCATGCTAGAATGGATTATGTTGATAACAGCGATCGGTGTGATACTACGCTCTCAAAGAATATCGGCATAAAACAGTTTGTCTTGAGTGTTTATCGTGTCATTGAAACGAAAATTATATGATATTAGAGAGTAGACAACCCAAGTAAGTTGCTCTGTGATGTGGTAAACCGTTGGGTTGGGGCGCGATCCATGTTGTAGGACGGTTATGCCCCATTTATCTCCTTCGGTTAGACCAGTCAGTTCGGTGACAGAATCACTCAAGTAGTAGAGACATACTTCGAAATGTAAGTGTAATTTGTTTGTGTCATTTGCAGTGGCACCGCTTGGGCCGTAGGGTTCTGATGTGTTGAGTTCTTCTTAATGCCCTTATTTCACCTGTGTTAGTTAGTGTTTGTGACCAAATGCGACTTATTTATAGCGTTAGCGATTAGCTACATTAGTGCCATTGATGTTATTATATCTCTATTATTAGTGGTAAACGCATTATGCATCTCAATCTTTTGTTAAGGTAGCTTAAAACTTTATTAGATAAACTACCATCATAAAACCTAGCGCTAAATTCAGGTCGAGTTCGGAGACTAAGGTACCATAACTAATAAACCATAAGAGATCCTCTAATTAAAGACATGTTGAGTAGAGCTGGTTGAATATAAAGGCATATTAAAAAAAATAACTAGCATTATTTCAAAATTGGAATGCTAGTAGGGCAAAAATTATAGTATAAACTTTATAACGTTAAATTTAAATTTAGAATCGAATAACAATCCAATTTAAGGATGTACTAACCACCATACATCGTTTTTTCCATCGAACATAGTTTAACTTGACCCACATCATAATTTATTGGTCAGATAGTGACTTCTCAATGGGCTGTTTGTAATATTATTATTGTGAATATGATAAAAGCGAGGGCTCTCTAACGACGACCCTTATCGACCTTATCGGGGCACGGACGCTGTTACCAAATGTAAATAATAAATAAATTATATAAACATTATTATCAGGAAAAGTTTTTAGGTCAGGTTAAGTTTTATAGAATGAAAACTTTTTGGTTGTTACTTTTGGCGGAAGATATTTCATCGTATTCATGTTTTTATGTATGGCTATGCACGATGTGTATATCTAACCACTGCTAAGTATAATAGTATTTCAAGTTTTAGAATAATCTTCAAGCCTCAGCTAAATCGTAGGTTTTTGATTGACGCTAAAAGAGGAGTTCTTGTGGCAGTTCCAAAAGCACATAATCACTAAACAGTTAAGATTTTCAATAGAAATAATCACAAATCATTGCTAAAAATTGTTTAATGCGTTTAAAAATGTGAAACAATCACGGGGGGCTAATTCGGACCAGCAGATTCCGAAAATGCAATTTTTAGGTTTTACGTCTGTCTGTCTATCTTTATGTTTGTCTAATCTTCTCTCTCTGTTAGAGCATTACTTGAAAACTGCTTAAGCTTATATCCAGGGGTGTAAGTTAGGATACTTTTCCATCCCGATAAATGGAGTCATTTCCTTAGAATAGACGGATTAACAAAATAGATGGCGCTACAGTCGCGCTTTTTCAATTAACTAACAAATAGCTACGTTGTCATAAACAACGTGTCATTACATTGTATTTCATCAAATCGGGTTGGCTTCGACTCATATCTTATGTTTTGCTAAGCAGTTGTCTAGACCACATGGATTTAGTTTCTTTGTTATTATTTATTATATATGGAGTTTTTGGCGGGAACTGAAAGGGGACGTTAATTAATAGTTGTAGGATATTGATAGTTTTTGAGTGGTAATTATGTGTTTTTGTGATAAATGTGAACTGTATAGTCAAATGTGGCCTTTCGAGTTTTCATAAGAACTCCGTTGAATATCGTCGGTTGTAGCCTACAATACAACTGCGCTATTGTACGAAGACTTATATATCAGAGTTGGCTGTATGGCATAAGATTCCTTTGCCTGCGTTTGTGGCGAATTCTACTACTACTAATTATTTTATGAATAAAACCGAATGAGGTTTTTGTGTAAATAAAAAGTTATTTTTTTAGTTATCGGAAAAATTGATTTGAATGCATATTCATATGAATTCTGACTCAAGCGTTTATCATTTTACGCAAACGAATATTGCGTCATTGGATTGATTTATAAGCGTTTATAATTTGGCTAATGAAATGCAAGAGCCACGTAATTTGATTCAATCAATGATTCATAATATGTCGCAATTATTTTAAACTTCAAATTTCCACATGACTTTCGTCTTGTAAACTAATAATCATTTTTTTACTGGCTCCTGATACAAACAAAATAGGTAGAGTGAACCACGAGCTCTCAGAATGAAGCCGGCTAAAGTAAGCCGATCGTGCTGCAGTGCGATACGAGAACTAAGTATTCAATAATAATCGAATTAGTACAATTAAAGCTGGAATAATTTCCATTGGATATATTATTGTTAACTATTCGTCTATCCCACAGGAACGACGTGATTTATGGGAATAAAAAGTATTCTCATTTACCCGGGATATAAGCTAGCTCTGTGTCGAATTTCATTTAAATCCGTTCAATAGTTTTCAAGTAATGAGTGGCTTTAACAGATAGATAAAAATTGTGTTTGCGAAATCAATTGGTCCGAATTACGACCCTGATTTTTTCTCATTTTTAAATTCATTGTATATTCTTGATCCCTCTACAGATTTATTATAATTAGATTTTTTATTTTCTATAATACTGCTTTTATTTCAAGTAATATAACTTAAAATATATATTTATCCAATATAAAAAAACCTTAACTAAAACCCGTAACCCGACCAATAAAAAACGATTTTACTTATTATTTTACCTGTGTGTGCGATTCCGTCCGCGTGGGCTTTTTTCGCGGAACCAAAAAAAAAAGCATAAAAAAGTAGCCTAAGTTACTCCATATAACATCAGCTATCTGCCAGTGAAAGTCTCGTCGAAATCGGTCCAGCCGTTTCAGCGGTTAGCCGGAACATCCATACAGACAAACAGGCAGGAATTTTAATAATTGATTTTTTGATGAAGTACCGCATATACTTTCATATGCATTTAGTAAAAGCTGTTATTTTGACATTACAAACAGACACTTCAATTTTATTTATCTGTATAGATATACCTTAGTTCTGAAATGATTTGTTGCTTTACATTATAATATACTTAGTACTTCGAAATGTTATTCAAGCATAGTGCTGTGTAATGTGTACTTTTAACCGCAACAGCTTGCGGTGGAGTGTATCCGACGCTCAACTTTCTCCCGCGGGTGCACTTGACCGATGACTAATGTCCCGTTGTCCCACCAACCAGCGCCGGGGGCCCCATGGTATGTGGTCCAAGGCATACAAGATCGCAGGGATGTAGCACCGAGTCTAAAGCGGTTAGAGTACGCATGTTTAGGGATTTTTCTAATTCAAGCTTTAGGTGTAATAAGAAAAATGTCAAATTCAGGAAGGTTTTTTTTGCGTTTATGGTTTGGCAACTAGGCCTTCGAGCTAGAATCTAGGTTTTTTTTATGTTTAAAGCTTGGCAACTAGGCCTTTAAGCCAGACGCCGTTGTATTGTAGGATACAATCGACGTCATTCAACGGAGTTCTTGTGAAAACTCGAAAGGGCCACATTTGGCTATATAGTTCACATTTCTCACAAAAACACATAATTACTACTCAAAAACTATCAATATCCTACAACTATTGTTCATTTTAGATTAATTTTACACATTTTTATAAAATTAAACTGCACAGCACAACGTCCCCTTTCAGTTCCCGCCAAAAACTCCAATCTAGGATGATTATTTTATTTAAGTTTATGGCTTGGCAGCTAGGCCTTTAAGCCAGATCTTAGTTTACAATATAGTTTCTTCATTTTCTTAAGCCTATGTGTAGCACAGCTGAACTGTAGGTAATCACCTAGTGCCATTCAACGGAGTTCTTGTGACAACTCAAAAGGCCACATTTGTCTATACAGTTCACATTTCTCACAAAACACATAATTACTACTCAAAAACTATCAATATCCTACAACTATTGTTCATTTTAGAGTAATTTTACACATTTTTAGAAAATAAAACTGCACAGCATAACATCTCCTTTCAGTTCCCGCCAAAAACTCCCCAATCTAGGATGACGATTTTGACAGCTCACAGTGATGAGGTAGTGTATAACCGTTAATGAACCTATTCGACAATCGATTATTATTCTCATGGCACTTGGAATAGTTGTGCTATATGGAAAAATTATTATATAAAGCGAAACTATTTTTTTTCATATATACAAAAAATAATATATTTACCTAAATCGTAATTTTTATATATTCGATTTATTTTATTTCTAAACCGATTTTCGATAGCCTATGGTTGTTCTTTATGTGTGACACTTGACTAAGTGGGCGCGGCACTCGTCACTGAAGTTCATCATTATCTGTACAAGAGTTTTTGGCGGGAACTGAAAGGAGACGTTGTGCTGTGCAGTTGTATTTTATAAAAATGTGTAAAATTACTCTAAAATGAACAATAGTTGTAGGATATTGATAGTTTTTGAGTAGTAATTATGTGTTTTGTGAGAAATGTGAACTGTAAAGTCAAATGTGGCCTTTTGAGTTGTCACAAGAACTCTGTTGAATGGCACTAGCTGATAACCTACAGTTCAGCTGTGCTACACATAGGTTTAAGAAAATGAAGAAACTACATTGAATCTAAGATCTGGCTTAAAGGCCTAGCTGCCAAGCCATAAAATCCAAAAAAAAAAAAATATCTGTACATAGCAGTTTTTGGCGGGAACTGAAAGGGAACGTTGTTCTGTGCAATTTCATTTTCTGAAAATGTATAAAATTACTCTAAAATGAACAATAGTTGTAGGATATAGATAATTTTTGAATAGTAATTATTTGTTGATGTGAGAAATGTGAACTGGATAGCCAATTATGACCTTTCGAGTTTTCAGAAGAACTCCGTTAAATGGCGTCAGTTGTAGCTTACAATTCAACTGCGCTTATACGACGACTTATACATCAGAATTGACTGTATGAACTAAGATTCCTTTGCCTGTGTTTGTGGCTAATTATACTTCTACTTATCTGTAGATAGGTAGATAACACTTTATGCCTCACCAAAATAAACAATTACAAAAAATGCATAATTACAATACTTCTAGGCAAAACAACAGGTGGCTTTATCACTGAAAGCGATCTCTCCCAGGCAACCCAGCTTAATGAAATTCTTAACTAATCTGGCGATGTAGGTGGGGGACAAAATAAGATAGGACTATACGATCTAAATATATATACGTGTACTAATTTATAAATTGAATAGATAATAATATCTGTAGTACATTTTATCGGAATAACATAAGAAACTTTTGTCGTCCATCCTGTATAACGGATCCCTAAATTAGTGTAGTGTATTAAGGAATTAGGAAAAAAAGTGAACTTGCTCATAACGCTAGTAAAATCTAAATAAAACATTAGCTGTCAATTTGGGTTTTACATTCATATCTTTTAAAGTTTAAACCTTATATCCTTATATAATATCGTAGTGAAAATTACACGAAAATTCACATTTCCATATTAATATTATAATGCGAAAGTGACTCTGACTGTCTGTAACGCTTGCACGGAATAGCCGCCGTACAATTTTGCTCCAATTTTGTACATTCTGTAGTCTCAATATCGAGAATTGATATCCTAGAAAATGAATATGTACCAATATAATAATTATTCGTATAAATTATGTGTACTAGATGCGAAAACTAATATTTGAATAATTACTAAAAAGTTTCAAGCAATACAGTTTCGACAATCTTCAAAATTAATGCGTGTAAATAAGTACATCCAAATATTTTTTTCGTAAATTTCTACTACATATTTTGCAAACGAACTATTTTTAATTAATATGGTGGACAAAGGAACTAATTCATACAGTTTTGTCAGATTTAATTATTTAATATCTTAAAGGTCAAACAAAATGTGTGCTTATATATAATTGAAGACATGAGTGAATGAAAGGGATATGTTACAATAGGTAAATATTGATAAATTAGCTTACAAAGCTCTTTTACTATCACTTTGCTACACATATAACTCCTTCATTACTTACTATTTTCAAAATCTAATTCAAAAACCGTTGTTTTAAGTTCTAATATGGTTTCCTTGCCTGTTTACATTACATATTTTACACATTACATTTTCCTTTAACGTATTTTTTTAATGTCACAAAGCTCCTTCATCTACTCATGTCTTCAATTATTATTATTCTTTTTTTATATTAATTCATTGTTATTTTTATTATTAAGCTATTAACATTATTCTATTTTTCTTTTATATTATATTCATTCCATAGTTATAAATTTTGTAATTTAATATTTTTTAAATTTTTACAAAGGGTCACATATACGTGTGATTTAAAAGGTGGCCACTGAAAATTGGGCTGTATCGGCGGACTATGTTTCGGCACAGAAATATATTGAGTAGGTACCAATCGCATGTCTGAAGCTGCGGCATACAATTCCTGTAAATGTTTTCTTTAAATTTGTTTATCTTGTGTGTGTCGTATTTATTTTTTTATTGAAGGAGTTCAGCAGACAGGCAGACAGCCCACTTGATGGAAAGCGGTTACCATCGCCATGGACATTTGCAACACCAAAGGTGCTACAAATGCGCTGCTGCTCTCTTAAGGGAGACTGGAACCTGGTCACTAATGCCGGAACACAACACAAGGTTGTCATGGCGGCATACTCCAGACCAGGGGTGGTCGCCATCCAGTCGAGTAAATACCCTACCACCTAGCTGTGGGTTGTTTTGTCGCCTCTTACGACAGGCCGCCCGGCCGCAGGAAATTGTATTTTTTCTCCGTTCCTGCACGGATGTATTTGTATCGAATATATTATTTAGAAATAAATATATTCTTTCTTTTCTTTCTTCAGTTTAATATAAAATTACTGCTATTGAAACTTAATTAACTATTATCTGACTGTCACTTCGCAAGCAAATCCTCAAACTATAATACATATTCGACAGCTGTTTATCTATGATTTCATCACGAGGAATTAAAGAAATGCAAAGTATGACTCGTAGTAAACATGTAGCGGTCTCTTTTTTTCGTATGCGGAATATATAGCTATCCTTTTCCTCCACAAAGGAGTACTTGACTGATGAATCACGTGCCAGTTGTGTCGGGAACTCCGACAAGTATCTTGAGACGGTCGACTGACTTGTGGTCCGAGATGGAAGAGTTATCTATGCGTATCTTTAATATTATCAAAGATAGGGTTAAACTTATCAGATGAACCCCATAGGTTTTGAAAATATTTCATACATTCTCAAAGAACATCCCGCGTAGTTTACTTACGCCCGAAATATGTAAAACAAATCCAAACATAATTAATTATCGATGGTAAATAAAAATCCTATAATAATAATAATAAAAGCCCATAAATGTCCCACTGCTGGGCTCGCGTCTGCCACTATAGGAGAATGGACAGTATACCCACCACGCTTGTCCAAGGCGGCTTGGCAGGTTTGACACGTCGGTTATCTCGATGTGCAGGTTGCATCACGATGTTTTCCTTCACCGTTGTTAGCACGTGGTAATTGTAACAATATGCACATTAGATCAGAAATCTAACTAAGTGGTGCATGCGTTCCGGCCAGGATCGAATCTGCCCCCTTTGAGTTTGGGACGCGTGTGCTAGCCATTACGCAACCACTACTTATATATACCTGCTACCAAAAAAAAACTAAAAGAAAAATGTTGCATTTTCGAAATATTCTGGTCCGAATTAGCCCTAGTGGTTATTTCTCATTTTTAAATTCATGGTACAATACTAAACTCGACACCCCCGACAGATTTTTTGGTTATTCCTATACTCTAAACGACAATAGATTAATACAACCTACATAGAACATTATACTAATATTGTTCTACGCCTCATATAAATGTAAAAAAAAAAATTAATGACGGTCATTCGCTCAATCCGCTTTTGAATGTGGAACTCGCCCGCCAATCACACCTAATCTCGTGTTCTGAGCATATTAATATTGTGTGCTAAAAGATTTAAACAAACATGTAGGTTTTGAAAACGGCAGAATCTTAGCTATCCAACGTCCACTCATAAATCCTTTATATTAATTCAGCGTCCGGAGAGCATTATGCAGATTTTTAAAAGCTTTACTTTCGAATAGATGCCATAAATACCGGTCGTATCTCTTTCAATAAATACTTTTAATCGACTAATAAAATAGTGGTTTTTAATTTGAATTTCGCATATTTAAATGTGTGTTGTAGTGAACAGTTCAACTACAATTAAAATGTATTTTTGACCAACTTTCGACATATTTATTTTTTAGGATAGGGGAGCGGACAGTAAAATTTATATCTTGTGTACTAGTGCTACGTTCTATTAGGGACTCACAACGACCACGTTCACAACCGCGATATTTCCCGTTCCACTTGCTTGCCGGCTTTACACCGTAAACCCAAGTGGAACGGTTATTAGACCCACCTCTTGACATGGGTCGTTGTGAGCGTTGTGTGACCGAAAATGATAACGTCATTAGTGACGTTTTCGCTACGACCACAGCGAGCGCGGTCGCCCTGTGGAACAACTAACTGAGTATTTTGGGCGTTGTGAGCTACTAATGGAACGCGCTGTAAATGTCTACTAATACTAAATGTCTCAGCCTCATAGATTTTCTATGTACGAGCGTACATAGTTATAAGTTAATACAAGTAAAAGGAGTCTAATAACGCATTAATTACTATTTATCCAGTAAATTTAAAAAATCTATCATAATATTTTAAAAGTATGATAGTTATTTTAAAGCCCGTTTTTGTACGTAAATAATGTTAGAATTTATTCTAACGTATGTCCGCGTCCTTATTTGCATTCAATTTTCTATGACACGAATATTTTCATGTCTGGCAACATAGTAACAAATATGAGGTTTGTAGTTTTTGACGGACACTAGAGTTTTGTTTCAAAAATCTAATGTTGATGAAAAATTAATAATAGTTATATTATGTACAATGCGCCCCAACAATGTCCCGCAAACGTGGCGCTGCAATCTCCGTACATAATGCTGCTAAAGAGTAATAATTATTATCTGTTTATTCGTAAATCGCTGTATATCATTTCATAATAATAAAAACTGAATATTCTTTAATGAAACCCGAAAATATTTTCCTTACGAATTACTTTACGAATAAAATAAATACAAATGGCGGCCTCTGTGGTTGAGCGGGCTAAGGCTTTGCCGGCGTACCTCACTGCAACCCAGAGATTCCGGATTCGATTCCTGGTATAGTAAATTTCGGAAACGTATTTTCTCCGTTATTTACTATGGTCTGGGTGTCTGGGATCGGCCCCAGAGTAGTCCGTTGTATATTACTCATAACACAAGCGTAACTTGCTTAATTTGGGGATATACAACGTGTGTTTGTCTGCCGATTGTAAAAAAAAAAAATGGCGGCACTGCCACTTTTAGTTTCTATATTTTCCGTGACGCGGACTTTACTGTTTTTAAGCAATAATTGTGTGCAATAGAAAATTGCAACAGCGTAGCAAACTGGCGACTAGTGCTGAATATATTATCTTTAGCTGTATCTCTTATACCTTGTACCACAATAACAGTAGTGGTCCGGGAGAGTACCAAAATGATTGGAGCGCTTAGTTAAGGCGCGCCGGGAGTGTCGCGCCCGATGTGTGACGTCCATTGTGAAACATTTGAACGGATTTATCGAGATCTTCGACACTGTAACGATATGTCTAAACACTCAACTTTTAAATGTCTTAGGAGTCGTTCGCGTTGTCGATGATCCCATGCTCACAAACGGTTTAAATACTCTTGGGCTTCGGAGAGATTTCGCATCTCTCTGCATATTCTACCGACTGTATAACTACGAGTGTTCCGAGGAAGTGTGCAGAATGGTGCCATCGTGTTTGTTCTACCGCATTTCCTCGAGCCACTTCGCTCATGTACGCAACGTTTGTCAAGAGAGTGAGATTTGGAAGGTTTTTCCACAGCGCTACGATATAGAGTTTTTTAAAAAGAGTGTCTTAAAATTTCTTCAAAGCCAGCAGGGCATCGGTGACATGTCGCAAACTCGCTTATCATCAGGTGGGTCGTTAGCCTATCTGCTTTATTCCAGCTATATTTTTTTTATCGCCATTGTTCAAGACAGAAAATATAATTATGGTAATGTATGTGCCGCATTATTGGGCGTAATTAGACTGGCAACATTAAAAAAATAATTTTATGTGTGACAACACTGGATTAACCTATTTTCGAAACCACATTAACCACAATGCACTCATTATTTCGCGTCACAAAAACGTTGAGATTTTTCTGTTATTAACAACTATCATAGTAAATGAATGCTTGTGAGGCTATGGTCGTTACTAGAACATTTGCCGCCATATTGTACTTGCTAAAATATTTAAAAACTGTATCAAAATATAGTATCGCTTCCTGTAAGCTTAATAAATACTTATGTAATGACATGTCGTTGAAGTTCACGACATTTTTTGTGATAATTAGGAAGCACTTGGTTTGGAAATTGTACAGCTGTATCTTCTAAAATTTGGATTGCTTTGCCAAACTTTCGATGATTCATATCGGGTCCAAATTGGAAATAAAAATCATTTTATTTAGGACAAATTACATTAGGTACTATGTTAATGCCAATTTTAAAACTAAAATAAAATAATCTGATTCTAAAAGAGGCATCAGTCTCAGCATAATGCTGGTCCTAACAGACCAGCGCTGATTTTCTAGATATCGTCACAGGAAACAAGTAGAATCTTTTAATAGAAATATCTCTTTGTACGGTTCAACGTACAGCGTTTTGCTGACGCTGCAGCCTACTTTAGGCTACTTTAATATGATACTACTATAAACAATGCTCACAAATACTTTATGATCGAGTTGCTATTGAGTAGCCACTAAGTCGCTACGAGTTGTTATTAGACTTCATCTACTACTAAGTTGAACCCCATCAGCATCCAAGCTCAACTACTACTAGAATAAATCCCGGTAAGCAACAAGGTGTATTGTCTTCACCCTACTATAAGAAAGCACCAGCTCCCCACCAACTACTGCGAGCATCCACCACTACAAGCAAGAGCAAGAAGTAATAATGCGTATGTAAATTACAGTAGAATTATCAGTGCAGGAACGGAGAAAGAATACAATTTCCTGCGGCCTGGTGGCCTGTCGTAAGAGGCGACTAAACAACCCACAGCCAGGTGGTAGGGTATGCCGCCATAACAACCTTGTGTTGTGTTCCGGCATTAGTGACCAGGTTCCAGTCTCCTTTAAGAGAGCAGCAGCGCATTTGTAGCACCTTTGGTGTTGCAAATGTCCATAGGCGATGGTAACCGCTTTCCATCAAGTGAGCCGTCTGCCTGTCTGCTGAACTCCTGCAATAAAAATAAAAAATAAAATAGACATTAATAATCCTTATTCATTACACACTCAATCATGGTTTAATTTCGAAACTGTAAATTACACGATTTAGCTAGTTCCGATATCATTAAGATGTTATTTATCGGAATAAAAAGTATCCTAAATGTTGATTTGGCATATAAGCTAGTACTGTGTCGAGGTTCATTTAAATCTGTTCAGTAGTTTACACGTGATGCACAAATAAATAGACAGACAAAAAATCTAAAAGTTGCATTTTCGGATTCTGCGGGTCCGAACCAGCCCCCCTAATTTTATTTCTCGTTTTTAAACGCATTTTACAAACTCGACATTCCCAATTTATTATATTATTTATGTAGATTTTAAGTTCCTTATAGACTTAGTGTCTCATTGTTAATATTCTGCATTGTTTATTTTATATGGGGGGGGGGGGGGGGGGGGGTGACGTCACATTTCATATACATACATAAGTTCACGCCAGTTCCCTTGCGGGGTAGGCACGAACAACAGAGCGCCATTTAGGCTTATTCTTACACACCTCACTTGCTTCTTTGACATTGATAACTCCTGTCATGCACGCTCGTTTGTTCTTAAGGCACCTGACATCACCTTCTGCTAGTACACGATCAATTTGATCATGGAAGGTGTGTCGTGGCCATTTCATATATTATATTGTTATAATATATTTAAGCTTTAAAACAGGAAATTTGAGAATTAACGAAAATCTTCAAAACATTTCCAACTCGATCTGTATGAGCATAGTGTTTAAATTATTAAATATAATGTATTCTATCTCATTCTCTCGCAGGCTTAGTCCTATAGATTTATGTGGTTATCTCTTTTTGGTGTCGCGTTTTCGTTGCTTCGAGTTTCATCACAACGATTCTAAAGAAGTTACACTTCAAAAATATTGACACAGACAATATCAACCGGTTACTAATGTTCTAGAACAATACTCATATTAATTTTTTGAACAATAATAATAATCTGTAAAATTGAAATGTTGAGAGGATCTGTGACACTGTGTATTTAATAATACTTTTCAATCTGGCCCTTTAGACAAGTGGTATTAACGTTAAACGAATAGAATAGAAAGTATATGGGAAAAATATATGGTTAATTTAAGCATTATGTCATTCCCATACATTTTTTATTTTATTCGATTAGCGCTAACGACACTTGACTACAGGGCCTTTGAGGAATAACATCTCAAGCATTCATTTGCTTACGAGGTATGTGTTTTTGCAGAATGCGTGCCTAAATACTTCTAAAATTATACATACATAACTTCACGCCAGTTCCCTTGCGGGTAAGGCACGAAGAACAGAGCGCCAGTCAGGCTTATTCTTACACACCTCACTTGCTTCTTTGACATTCATAACTCCTTTCATGCACGCTCGTCTCTAAAATTATACGTCTTCTAGAATTATTATTGCTGACATTACTAATAGAGTCTTAATATAATTTTGTTTCTGAAAATGTCAAAGAAGCAAGTGAGGTGTGTAAGAATAAGCCTAAATGGCGCTCTGTTCTTCGTGCCTACCCCGCAAGGGAACTGGCGTGAAGTTATGTATGTATGTTTCTGAAAATATAATTTTAGTACTCATATGTTAGCACGTTTGGATGCCAATCTAGACCTAACCATTTACAAATTATATTATGTTAATTTATTTATTGATTGTTATCTGTTGTTGTTACTTGTCATTAGGAATAGTATTAATATTCCATATGACATGTTTCCTAAAACTTCCTACCAAGAAATAACGTGGACGCGTTAGGTTACTTAGATCCCATAACGAATAAGGATTCCGTCGAACATTGCATCAGCGCAGGCGCCGGTCGGAAAATAAAATAAATAGAACAACGCCAAACGTTATGTGCGTGGTAATTCAATTTGACATGTGTGTGAACGAAATAGGCGAGGACGGCTTCAGTTCAATCATTACGTCTTAAGTTATAGACAGAGACATAAACATACATTTATTCTTTACTAGTAGTATTAGCGAAAATTCACTAACATGAGAGAGATTTTGGCGCGAACTGAAAGGAGACATTGTGCTGTGCAGTTTTATTTTTTAAAAATGTGTAAAATTACTCTAAAACGAACAATAGTTTTTTTTTTATTGCAGGAGATCAGCAGACAAGCAGACGGCCCACTTGATGGAAAGCGGTTACCATCGCCTATGGACAATTGCAACACCAAAGTTGTTACAAATGCGCTGCTGCTCTCTTAAGGGAATCTGGAACCTAGTCACTAATGCCGGAACACAACTCAAGGTTGTTATGGCGACATACTCTAAACCAGGGGTGGTAGCCATCCAGTCGGGCAAATGCCCTACCACCTGGCTGTGGGTTGTTAAGTCGCCTCTTACGACAGGCCGCCAGGCCGCAGGAAATTGTATTCTTTCTCCGTTCCTGCACGGATAGATAGTTGTAGGATATTGATAGTTTTTGAGTAGTAATTATGTGTTTTTGCGAGAAATGTGAACTATATAGCCAAATGTGGCCTTTCGAGTTTTCACAAGAACTCCGTTGAATGACGTCGATTGTAGCCTACAATACAACGGCGCCTGGCTTAAAGGCCTAGTTGCCAAGCCTTAAACATAAAAAAAATGCACTAACACGAAGAAACATGTTATCATCTTAATGCGAACGACATTGCCATGATATGTTTGTTATAGCGAATTGCTTGAGTGGCACCAAAAAATAAATACGGCCGCTTTAATTGCGTGGCGCGTTTTTGACGATTTTCCGTAAATAACCTGGGTGAGATTCTCTCCTGTCCCCCAATCTCACGTGAGATTTCTCGAAATGTTATGTTTATAGTGTAATATATTTATTGTAGACTAGTATTTAAGATTGCGTAGAACCTAGGCTAGAATCACAATGAGATAATTCAATAATAAAATACTTAAATGGTAAGTAGTAATATTGATAAATAAATATTTATTCCAGTTCAATCCACTGAGACTTATACACGGTCTCAAGAGCGACTATTGGAACCAACATGTCCATGTGATTTTTAAGAAAATTATCCGTTTTTTTTTTATTGCAGGAGTTCAGCAGAGAGGCAGACGGCCCACTTGATGGAAAGCGGTTACCGTCGCCTATGGACATTTGCAATACCACAGGTGCTACTAATGCGCTGCTGGTCTCTTAAAGGAGACTGGAACCTGGCCACTAATGCCGAAACACAACTCAAGGTTGTTATGTCGACATACTTTAGACCAGGGGTGGTCGCCATCCAGTCGGGCAAATGCCCTACCACCTGGCTGTGGGTTGTTTAGTGGCCTCTTACAGGCCGCCCGGCCGCAGGAAATTGTATTCTTTCTCCGTTCCTGCACGGATACATCGGATCTGCTCCTCTAACACAGGAGCGAAGCCACCCTCGCGTTGGCTTCGCTCCTGTTGTTGAAGGCACGTGGAATAGCGTAGGTAGATGGAATAGGAAGAAAGGGAAGCTGGCTATCGAACTCTCGGTCATCGTGCGAAACACTATTTTTATTAGCTCAAGGCTACCCGTTTCACGCCGATATTCTGTGAGAGTATCACATCGATCGAGTCGACCCTAAAGCCGCGTACCCATTTGCGAGCGGTAACCGTTGCAGTTACTGTAACCAAAAATCATAGTGCGTACGTGGTTCGCGAGCACAGCGGCTTGCAGCGAGTCGACGATTGTCGGCTTTTGTCGCGGATCAAAGGCCGCGGCAGTCGGCGCCGTCAAAGGCACCGGAAGTTTTCTGCGAAAAGAGCGCTGGCAGTATGCTCGCGAGCCATGTACACTCTAGAACCTGGCGCCCAATTTTGCTATTTCAATATCTCGGCGTTGCGAAGATATTAAAATTACGATTACACGGCGATAGTGAGAAAAAATCGGATTCTACTAAATCTACATATCGATATCATGGCGCCGGAATAATAACAGAAAAATTGGTATTACCATTAGCAGAAATGGCGTAGGCGAAATGAATATTAAAAAGCTACCAAAAGTTTTAAACATTTGTTTCGCGAGGTTTCGCTCATAAATATCTATAAAGGTAGACTGGAGTGTCACAAGCACGCCTTTGGAATTTACAGAATACCGAACTCAGGCAAATCTACTATTGAGACAAGTGTCTGGCCATTTTGACGAGATAGTTATAGCAGAATTGGCCACTGGTTACGGTTACAGCTAGCTAATAACTCGCATCCAAAGGCGGCTCGTTATACGTCGCGGGTGAAATGATTTCACGCGTACACACTAAAGCGTCCATTTGTTTCCGGTTACAGCTCGCTAATAACGCGACCAAAGGCGGCTCGTTATACGTCGCGAGTTAAAATCATTTCACGCATACATACTAAAGCGTCCTTTTGGTTACGGTTACAGCTCGCTAATAAGTACGCGGCCAAAGGCGGCTCGTTGTACGCCGCGAGTTAAAATCATTTCACGCGTACATACTAAAGCGTCCTTTTGGTTACAGTTCGCTAATAACGCGGCCAAAGGCGGCTCGTTGTACGCCGCGAGTTAAAATCATTTCACGCGTACATACTAAAGCGTCCTTTTGGTTACAGTTCGCTAATAACGCGGCCAAAGGCGGCTCGTTGTACGCCGCGAGTTAAAATCATTTCACGCGTACATACTAAAGCGTCCTTTTGGTTCCAGTTACAGCTCGCTAATAACGCGGCCAAAGGCGGCTCGTTGTACGCCGCGAGTTAAAATCATTTCACGCGTACATACTAAAGCGTCCTTTTGATTCCAGTTACAGCTCGCTAATAACGCGGCCAAAGGCGGCTCGTTGTACGCCGCGAGTTAAAATCATTTCACGCGTACATACTAAAGCGTCCTTTTGGTTACAGTTCGCTAATAACGCGGCCAAAGGCGGCTCGTTGTACGCCGCGAGTTAAAATCATTTCACGCGTACACATTAGAGGACGTTACCATACTCGCTCGGTTACAGTAACGGCACGCAGATAAGAACGTGGCTTAAGAGCTGTACGAGAGAATGATTCCATAATTGGTAAGGTAAAAAAATGGATAAAAAAATACAAAATACATACATAACTTCACGCCAGCTCCCTTGCGGGGTAAGCACGAACAACAGAACGCCATTTAGGCTTATTCTTACACACCTCACTTGCTTCTTTGACATGCATTACTCTTGGCGCACGCTCGTCTGTTCTTAAGGCTCTTGACATCACCTTCTGCTAGCACACGATCAATTTGATCATGGAAGGTGTGTCGTGGCTTTCCACAACTTCTGCATCCATCCACTTTTGCATTGTATATCTGTTTAGTCATGCTTTCATCATGCATTCTTTCCACATGCCCGAACCACCGGAGCATTCCTTTCCTTACCTTCACCCCGACACTCTCTTTCAGACCAACTCTCTTTCTTACTTCGGTATTACGAACGCGGTCCGCGAGCGTCACTCCGCAGATGATAAAATACAAAATGATATAGAAATTTAACACTCATGATTCATTTACCACTGTTAGTCCAGTAGCACACAGGCAATAGGCATGCCGTTATTTCCGTCGTATGTTATTTTAATTACTATGACAAACAATCGTTATCATTTCGTGTTACAACAATAGGCAGTTGTGGCTGAGTTAGGTAAGCAAACACCACAAGTGCGTAGCTTATAATTAACTGACCGCAAGAGTAAGCCATATTTTGAAATATGCATTTTAAAATTTAATTACGTAGCTCACCCTTAGTCTGATTTATGTACATTTCAAGTAGTTAGTTGCGAAATCGACGAGATAAAGTTTCAGTTAAGTTTTCTAAAAGATGTCTATCCAAGCTATGATCGACACTTATTCGCAACTTGCGAAAATCGTTCGAACTACAATGATATCTGTTGAGTGGGTTTTGGCAAAATGTATGTATTAGAGATTGAATGCTTTTTTGAAGTCAATAAATAGGTGGCGAGATATTAGCTCCCAAAAATCGTTGGAATTGCGTCCCCCTCATATTTTTATCTGTGCAGTTAGATTCTGTCAAAAATCTAGGAGGTAGAGCTTAAAAATTATTAAAAAATGTTTTCAAGAAAGTCCACTGACTACTTTATCAGATATGGGGTGATTTTTTTTATGCTTTTCTTATAGTTCTGTAGCCAAATGACGACTTTTATCCGTGCATGAACGGAGAAAGAATACAATTTTCCTGCGGCCGGGCGGCCTGTCGTAAGAGGCGACAAAACAACCCACAGCCAGGTGGTAGGGCATTTGCCCGACTGGATGGCTACCACCCCTGGTCCAAAGTATATCACCATAACAACTATGAGTTGTGTTCTGGCATTTGTGATCAGGTTCCAGTCTCCCTTAAGAGAACAGCAGCGCATTTGTAGCACCTTTGGTGTTGCAAATGTCTATAGGCGATGTTAACCGCGTTCCATCAAGTGGGCCGTCTGTCGGTCTGCTGAGCTCCTGCAATAAAAAAAAAATGACGGAGATAGTGAATGAATATTTGCCATTTCTACAGAACTCTTCATAGTTGATTTGCCTGTTTTTATATCCATAGCTATATAGCGCATACACATATGCGTCTCCGGGCGTCGTTTGAAAATGCTCTAGACAGATATAACCTTGTAATAAAGGCTGGTTAGATTGATTAACAATGTATATATCTATGTAAGTGTATATTGTATAGTGTATATTAATAAAACGACATCAACCAATACTTCAAGATAAAGCTTATATTTTATTAGGTATTTAATTTATTTTATTTATTTAATTTGTTTGGGAAACATACAATAATTAATATTCTTAAATATAAAACACAAAATTAATACATATATCGATCAAGTTTCCACTAAAAAATAATTTATATAATAAAAATAAAAAATTGGCTCAAAATTACATAAATAAAATGTCAATTTAATTTAGATTAGGTCAATATTGAATAAAATTGAAAAAAAAAATGTCACAATAATTACTAACAAAATAGAGATTAAAAAATAAGTATTAAAAAAAAGAAGTCTATGTCATTATTCTAAAAATCATTGGGTCATTCTAAATTACAACATTTTTTAATTTGGACCCTAATTGTCGTTAATAAAAAAAGTAATACTTCGTAGTAAAAAAAAAAGTAATATTTGTATAACGAATTTAATTAACAATGCCCCGTCATGCGCCTTTGATCCTAATTAAAAGATTAAATGCATAATTATTATTTAAAACGATCAATAATATGATGCGCACTTTTTCCATTGAAAGGTAAACCAGTTGAATTTCACCTGTCCTATTCGCTGCGCACACGCATACGATACGTGTTATAATAATAAAAACAGTTTATAAATGCTCAACTGCTGGGCTCTAGCCTCCCAATTTTTTAGGGGAATGTCTATTTAAGAACATGACAAAGAAAACAGCATATTGAGAAGCTGTCTTGGGCATGTGTATTGAGTAATATTAATAATAATAATACCAAGCTCCAGGGGTGGAAGTGATAAATGGCCTAACGTCGGAAGTAGCTTCTGTGAACCTGCAGCCCACCTCTCGACACCCCTTAGCCACTCACACCCATGTTGCCCCTGTCTTTATGGCATTTTTTGGGGCCCATGCAGGGAGTGGTGAGTCACCGCCTGCCAATTTTTCATGTTCCCTGAACATTGCGACTGGCAGACGCCATAGTCCCCATATTCCCAGACCCCTAGTACCATTAGCAGTTCACCACAATAGCCCGGTACTTTTTGTCCTCATTTCCCACAATAGTCCTATACTGGCCGGGGTTTGTCCTTGGGTGCATTACTCTATGGTGTGGACAGGGATAATAGCCGGTCAGTGTCACGCCACATTTACATTAAATTTGTCAAGGGGCCTCTACGTGTTGGCCTTCCCATGGCCCCACGCAAGCCCCCCAAAAGTCCGGGGTCATTTTTATGGCCCGTGGTCTTGAAAGACATACAGTACAAGAGTACAATTTCCTGCGAAGAGGCGAGCTGTCGTAAGAGGCGCCAAAACAACCCATAGCTAGGTGGTAGGGTTGTCCGTATGGATGGCTATCACCCCTGGTCTAGGGTATGCCGCCATATCAACCTTGAGTTGTGTTCTGGTATTAGTGGCCAGGTTCTAATCTCCCTTAAGAGAGCGGCAGCATATTGGTAGTACCTCTGGTATTACAAATGTCCATAGGCGATGGTAACCGCTTTCCATCACGTGGTCCGTCTGCGTGTCTACTGAACTCATGGAATAAAAAAAATTACCATCGCTCCAGCAACAGTGGTACATTTATGTAAAGTTTTTGTGATTCACGAAGGCGAGTGGGTTTTGTGGTAAACACGTATCTGTGTGTGCGTATGACTAAAATGGCTATGGTTGGACGACACGCACGGAACTGATCGCTCCGTCAGACACGCACACTATCGCAGTATGAATATACAGTTAGTAACTAGCCTATAAATGTTCCACTGCTGGGCCTGGCCCTCCTACTGAAAATGAATGTATTTATTTCAAAGTGGAATCTTACAGATTACTTATTAAAAGTTATGAAGTGAGTCTACCACCGCTTCCAAAGCAATTTTAGTTACTATTAAAGGAGAAGAAGCGGCGCAACTAACTTCCCAGCAACATGTCTTTACAGCGTAATTATTATCCGGCTTTTTTAAAATGTAGTTTATACTAATACAAGTTTTAACAAAGTTATTTAAAGGAATGATTACTGAAAAAGCTTGGTGGAGGTGGCATTATACCCACCCATCTAAACAATCTTTCGTCGTATAATAAGCCTTCCCGCACAAACTTTGCTTTAAAAAAAATTCAAATTTGCTCTCTGACCCCTACTATAGGAGAACGGACAGTTTACCCGCTACGCTCGTCCAAGGCGGCTGGGCAGGTTTGACACATCGGTACTCTCGATGTGCAGGTTTCATCATGATGTTTTATATAATAATAGTTTAAAATACCTCTTGCAACAAAAAATATACTGAGGTCCAAACGTCGCTTACGATATAATGGCGGTAAGGGCTCGATATATTTCGTCGTCTGTGTGGAATTTGTTTTCAAACCCCCCGTTGCTCCCCACCCTTTCTGAGCTAATTTATGCAAGAAGGGTTAGTTTGTTCCCTATACTTAGGTTCTCAAACTGGGTGGTGACCCCCATCCAAGGCAATGACTTCTTTATAGTTTTCTTTGTAAGATTTTCCTAACTTGTATGATACTACTAAGAAGCAAGTGAGGTGTGTAAGAATAAGCCTAAATGGCGCTCTGTTGTTCGTGCCTACCCCGCAAGGGAACTGGCGTGAAGTTATGTATGTATGTATGATACTATCGAGCATTTTTTTCTTCCCTCTGGTGCCTTCATATATAGTATCGCGCCTGTTTCCCATAAGGGTAGGCAGACACGATGGATCTCCACTTGCGACGATCCTGACAAACAATTTCATCTACTTTCACATATGAAAAGATTTTCTTACTTCTTCTTATTATAGGACAATATTTTTTATTCGACGCTGTAAGAAAAACTGAAATAGCTGACAGTTCAAAATATGTTTTAGTAAAATGTCCACCTAGTCAGTTTTTCTAGCCTAATGCGCGTATTGTTTATGATGTTGATAATAAACCAGAACATCTTAAGGGAGTTATCTAGAATATTGAACGAAGCGGTGTACATAGTAGAATAGACTTAATTTTTAACTTATAATGACCTTAAAAAAATGTTCTCCAGCGGTAATTAGTTTAAATGAAACTTGAATATGAAGTATAAAACCCGACAATTCGCCTCAGAAAAGCGTTGCCGATGTACTGACCTTGTCTTAAAATTGGAAGACCCGATTTCAGTAGGGCGTAAGTAGGTTGATTTTGTAATAAAAACTAAGTTTCAGATTACTCCAACTTATTAACAGTTTGCGAACTTTGAAACTACCGCTGCCTAGGTAAAAAGTAGATCAAAATACTTTACCTATTTAGGTAACGGTAGTTAACAAGTTAAGTTTATTTATTTTTAATCCTACTTCTTACTAATATTATATACGCTACGATGTATGTTTGTTACTCTCACGTAAAAAGTACTGAATGGATTTTGATGAAACTTGACAATAATATAGCTTATACATCGGAATAACACATAGGTTATAATTTATAAAGACATAGTGTGAATTATCCAAAATATAACGATTTTCCATCACCACGCGGGTGAAACCGCGGAACGCAGCTAGTGTGTATGTACATTAAAAACAAAAAAGGAACCAAAGGAAATTATTTCTTGGGCTTCCTTTAGCCTAAGAAAAAACCCAGTTGTTTTAACTTGCCCGCGGGGGTTACCCGACCACCTTTGGTAATCTCTGGTCTAACGTTGCATTATAATTCCCCCGTTTGTTTAAAACCTTTGACAGCTTGATCATTTGCGAGCAACAAACAACAATTACGGGCTATATAAGTTTAAATGAATATTATCGTTGTGGTCACCTGCAGGTAATAATAAGGCCAATATGTATAATTTATATGTTACCATGCGCATGTATTATGTAGGTTTCTTATCGCATTCATGTCGTTAACGTTAAAAAGCTGACGGTTCATTAATTATTTTTAGAATTTCAAGTGTTACATTTCATAAGGTATTTGCTGCTTTTCTTTTACCAGTAGAAATCCGATTATAAGGACCAATAGCCGCGCGAGGGAGACAATCGCGGCCCGTATGTGGGATTCTAACTTCCGTTCAGGAATGCTATGGCCACACCACGGTTTAGGATACCCACTAAAACCCCTGTCCGAGCTTCGAACGTCGTTTGTCTAGGCTGTGGGCTTGCTTGCGCATGCGCCTCCAGTCCGGACGTAGAGGAATTTGCAGCCTGCGACTTCGTTCATTTCTTTACTTTTTGAAGTGAAACTGCTTTAGAATCGTTGTGACAATGAAAATAGATACATACATACATACATAACTTCACGCCAGTTCCCTTGCGGGGTAGGCACGAACAACAGAGCGCCATTTAGGCTTATTCTTACACACCTCACTTGTTTCTTTCACATTCATAACTCTTGTCATGCACGCTCGTCTGTTCTAAGGCTCCTGACATCACCTTCTGCTAGTACACGATCAATTTGATCATGGAGGGTGTGTCGTGGCCTTCCACGACTTCTGCATCCATCCACTTTTGCATTGTATATCTGTTTAGTCATTCTTTCATCATGCATTCTTTCCACATGCCCTTACCACCGGAGCATTCCTTTCCTTACCTTCACCCCGACACTGTCTTTCAGATAAATATATAAACACATAAAATTCGACCTTATTTAATTCTCTTTACCCGTTTGTATTAATTTTCAAATTAAATAAAACATAAGATGTGAAATGAATTTTTGAATATTATTCTGTGAAGTTTCACTTCTGTGCAGTAGAAGTGAACTAACTGCATACACACACATAATTTTTTATTGCGAAGCTGGCTTAGAGGCAGATGACCCACCTAATACACCTAATAGAAAGTGTTTACCGTCACCTATATACCTGGTCGCGCGTATTTAATTTAATATTTATATTGAAAATTCTTAAAGTAATGGAACGAATCGTAATACTTCAAATCATGTAAAACCCACCTCCTATCTTTTTTTCCTCTCCTGTACATACCCTAGCAAGCAGAAGAAAGGAGACGGCATGAGACGTCAACTGCATCGCTATAGTGGTCATCGTATAGAATAGACCTTTATCGCTTACGAACTGCAACGCATACGCATCGCTTTTGAATATTATAAACAATTTTCGTCCATATACTTTATATATCACTAAACTAGTTGGATTCGTGAAATTGTGCGTGTCGTGCTAACTTTAAGAATCACGGAGAAAACCATCGCTTCACTACGCAAAGGTACTGTACCATCCTTCCTTTATATAACTGCCTGTATTTCCCTGTGTTCTGCGCAGCTATATTTCCATCATTGTGGTTTTACAACTAAGGGGAATGAATATAGGTAACAATTATCAATTCGTAACCTTTCGTAACCTTTGCAATCCTAGTGACAAAGCCGATGAGTTGCTGCCATTGGGATAAAGAGAATGGAGTAGGAGAGATGGAATAAAGAAGAAATAGTATAGCATTAACAGTATAAATAGAAAATAAAAGACATCAAAACTAGAGGATAAATGCAAAGATAAATATACAAAATAGTTGAAAATATAGAAGATATATTGACTAAACATACATACATACATACATAACTTCACGCCAGTTCCGTTGCGGGGTAGGCACGAACAACTGACTAAACATGTAAGAAAGAAAGTAGATTTTAGGAAAATATGTAACTAAATTGAACTAGGTAAGAAGTTTGTACAGATGTAAGGAGTCTATATACCTTTTGAAAATAATGAAAAGAAAAAAGATAAAGAATATATATATATAAAAAAACAAATATAAAAAAGCAGTAAGCCAGGACAATCCAGTTCGTCCGGAGAGAGGGGATTATAATAAAAAAAAAGAAGAAAGAATAAGGGATCTGACAGGAGGCATGGGATTGGAATAGGATGATAGGATAGGGAAGTGGGCCGTCAGAACTTTCACTCATTGAGTTCAGTCAAGGGTAACCGCTTCACGCAGATAGTGTGGTTATCACACCGATCGAGCCAGCTCTAAAGGGGCCATTCATAAGTTACGTCACACGTCAAGAGAAGGAGGGGGGGTTCGACGAAGGCTGCGTTCCATTAGGGACTCACCACGGCCACGTTCACGACCGCGATCTTTCCCGTTCCACTTGCTTGCCGGCGTTATAATCGTAAACCCAAGTGGAACGGCTATTCGACGCACCTCTTGACCTGGGTCGTTGTGAGCGTTGTGCGATGGAAAATGATGACGTCATTAGTGACGTTTTCGCCATGACCACAACGACCGCGGTCGCCTTGTGGAACGGCTAACGGAGCATTTTGGGCGTTATGAGCTACTAATGGAGTGCCCTGTTGGTGTGACAAGAGGATATACTGGTCCTAAATTTCGTAACGTCACTTTACAAAGTATAATTATATAATATTTCGGCTTTAAAACACAAAACTTGCACTATTAAACTTCAAAATATTTCCAACTCTAGGGTAGTCTGGTGGAGATCGTCTGTGGCGAGAAGACCGCAATTTGTACTTTAATCGCATACATTAAAGCACAAATTGCCGTTTTCTCGCATCTCAATAAAGTTATATTTCATTAATTGCATCTGTATAAGCAGTTTTTTAATTATTAAATAATTTAAATGGAAATGATGTTTTAATTTAATTAGGTACAAGTTAATTAGGAGGTAGGAGTCTCCCGAGTGTGATCATCTGTGACAAGGACGGAGGAAGGGTCAAAAAATCTTGAAAATCGTGTGAGGTAATTTGCGTAATCTATATATTACGTGTATTGCCAGGTGGTAGGGTATTTGCTCGACTGGATGGCGACCACCCCTGTTCTGGAGTATGCCGCCATAAAAACCTTGTGTTGTGTTCCGGCATTAGTGACCAGGATCCAGTCGCTCTTTAGAGGGCAGCAGTGCATTTGTAGAACTTTTGGTGTTGCAAATTTCCATAGGCGATGGTAACCGCTTTCTATCAAGTGGGCCGTCTGCCTGTCTGCTGAACTTATGCAATATATATGTGTGTGCCTGCGTGTGTGTGTGTGTATACGTGAAGCAAAACTTTATACCCATTTTTAGGAAAATTGCGCGGACGAAGGAGTATGAAATTTCGCACACTTATAGTTTCTATAGAGAAGGAGTGCAGAAAGCTAATATTTATTTTCCAATTGTGCATAAAAAATACATTCAATCAATAAAAAAATTACACACATGTATTTGACACACACACGCATATATACTGTTTTGTTTATTGTTAAAGTCAAACTAACAGTGTGGCCTTGGCGAAATCTGTGATTATAGAAGTATATATAGTCTTTAACAACAGAACCTTAATAATGTTCAAAGTTATAGTTTAAACTAATCATTAAGGTCGAATTTCGACCACGGACGACCACAAGTCACGATAATTCCAACATAGCTCTATCACGCCAATACTTTCTGAATATATTAATAATTCAACTGTAACGCTGAAACATGACTTTATTTTCTTTTATGCCTAACTTGGGGAATTTGCCTTCAATACATTTTCGTCACCTATCCAGCGATACAATTAAAGCACAACAGTGATATTATGCAATTTTAATTGTATACGATGATCGCTAGGGCCTGTGTGCAGCCGGACCGGCACCAGATCGATGCGCCGTGCATTTTTTAATATAATGCACTGCCCGGAGGTAACCCACCCACCGGTTATCCTATGAGCTAGTGTGCACCGGGTATGTACTGTCTATCTACGACGATATGGCTGACAGATTCCATAGAACGTAACTTATAGATATTTTTTTTAATATCTTTATTTATTTAAGTTTTTAATAGCCTCAATGTCAAATCTCATAAATTTTCTATTGGGTTGAGGTCTGGTGACCAATTCGAGACGATTCTGGCGGTATGTACTCGACAATTGTCGTAAACGTAGGAGAATACAGGGACTTCTTTAAGTGGGTACACTATTCGCACTGTCGGTAGAATTGATTCTTCCAACAAATCATACATACATACATACATACATAACTTCACGCCAGTTCCCTTGCGGGGTAGGCACGAACAACAGAGTGTCATTTAGGCTTATTCTTACACACCTCACTTGCCTCTTTGACATTCATAACTCTTGTCATGCAAGCTCGTCTGTTCTTAAGGCTCCTGACATCACCTTCTGCTAGTACACGATCAATTTGATCATGGAAGGTGTGTCGTGGCCTTCCACGACTTCTGCATCCATCCACTTTTGCATTGTATATCTGTTTAGTCATTCTTTCATCATGCATTCTTTCCACATGCCCGAACCACCAAATCGACATAGTTTAATGCGTTTTGACGAGGAGAAATTTGGACAAGTTCACCTATACCTCCGGTACATATCCAGGCCCACATGTTAGCTGAAATTCAACCAGACAATTGATTAGGCACTACGTGATCCTCTGTGTATCGTATATTGTTATAACGTCACAAAGTTAATCGACCATGTTGAGAAGATCTAAATGATTTTTTATCTGAAAATATGGTATTAGTCCAGTCAAAGTCTAAATAATTACGTGCAAAATTTAATCTTGCAGTTCTGTGTGCATTCGTTAAGTGTACTTTCTTAGCATAATGTCGGTAATGCAGTCCAATACGGTTTAAATTATTTCTTATGGTTTGTAAACAAACGTCGTAACGTGCCGCGAAGTAATTATGTGTTTTTGTGAGAAGTGTGAACTGTATAGTCAAATGTGGCCTTTCGAGTTGTCACAAGAACTCCGTTGGATGGTGTGGATTGTAGCCTACAATACAACTGCGCCTGGCTTAAAGGCCTAGTTGCCAAGCCATAAACATAAAAAAAATATTCGACGAACGCCATAATTATGTTTTCGTCTATCTTCAAGAATGCCCTCTTCAGCGTGCCGTCTGAACCATGTTCTCACTGTGTTCCGACTTATATTTAACACTCGTGATATTTCTCCAATGCCATAGCCTGCCTCACTGAGCACTACAATCCGAGCTCTTTGTTCTGCGAGACTAGCCATTATGCAATTTAAATAAGTATTTAATTCTTAGATATTGAGTTCTAATTTTTTTTCTTTAAGTGATGGCTGCAATGCCATTTATGCATTGATTTTGCCAATGTCGAGTACGTAGAAAAGCCAGGTGATATAAAAAGGAATTTTGGCCGGTAAATTAAAAAGAAAAAGAAAATTCTGCCAATGTAATACACTACAATAAATATAATATTTACAACAAATCATAAGAGCAAAGGACAAAACTAAATAATAACTAACTTCAAACCAATCTAAGTATAATATATATATATATATATATATATATATATATATATATATATATATATATATATATATATATATATATATATATATATATACTATACAATCTATTATAAGATAATTTTATTCACAGCCAAGAATTTACAAAGAATATATATACAAATGATTTATGCGATAAAGTTAAAAGACTCATTGACTTTACTAATTATACTAGACTTCTGATTCGAAATGACATTTTATTTTTAAAATTATAATATTTTTTCTATAATAAAAAGAGTTAGAATTATAAAACAGATTTCAGTTCGAGATTCAAATTATTTGAAATCATTACTGTTTTATCTAAAACATATCTAGTACAATGATAACAAAGTTAGTTCTCTGAGCCTAGTGACGCATTTTTATTAATCTTTAGAACGTCCTAAGTGCAACACACACGATAACCCTTGCTATTTTGACGGTTTTAAAGGAATTATTAGCAAAGTGGGTCGTAATTCAGTTGGTTCGATTGTACAGACACGGCATGTGTACAATTTTATAGTATTATAGATTTTAGTTAAGTTTTACAAGTAATATCGATATTGAATACCATAGTGCTAAGATATATGCGATACGATAAAATGTAACAGGTGCATCTATGCCACTCTTATTATCTTTAAAATTGTTATTTTGTCAATAAATAGCATGCTTAAATTTCTATTCATGCGGTGATTCGTATGCAATTATGCACACAAAGCGAAGTTACATAACTAAACGAATTTTATAACACCTCCACTGCGCGTTGCGACCCGGGTTCGGTCTTTATCAGGATATCGTGGTTCCCAGAAATGCTTACCTACCTTGGAGTCAGGTAGCGCCAGACGACACAAAAAACATTTAGGGATGTGTCTTGCATAGCGGTTTGGTTGATGTCGATAGTTTTTTTGGAATTTGGGGAGGCGGTATCTAATAATTTCCCTAGACTCGGCCTCTGGAATACCTGAGTGGAAATATCCTTTGATTTTAAATATAGGCAAAATAACTAATTTTTGCTCTTTGTTCAACGTGGACGAAGTCGGGGGAAATACAAATATTTTATATATTGGAACCTACGCTTTAGAATTAAGCTTGCCTTTATACATATTGTGATTATACATATATCACCACTATTTTATATATAAGTATCTTTTTTGTGTACAATAAAGTATAAAGAATACCTACTTATATTTTTTTATACAATTAAACGTGTAATTTTGTTGTTACATACATACATACATACATAACTTCACGCCAGTTCCCTTGCGGGGTAGGCACGAACAACAGAGCGCCATTTAGGCTTATTCTTACACACCTCACTTGCTTCTTTGACATTCATAACTCTTGTCATGCACGCTCGTCTGTTCTTAAAGCTCCTAACATCACCTTCTGCTAGTACACGATCAATTTGATCATGGAAAGTGTGTCGTGGCCTTCCACGACTTCTGCATCCATCCACTTTTGCATTGTATATCTGTTTATTCATTCTTTCATCATGCATTCTTTCTACATGTCCGAACCACCGGAGCATTCCTTTCCTTACCTTCACCCCGACACTCTCTTTCAGACCAACTGTCTTTCTTACTTCGGTATTACGAACTATAATTTTGTTGTTGCTTTTGTGAAATACGAAAATTTTATATGCAAACTTGGATATGCCCGCGACTTCGTCTACGCTTGAATTGAAACTCTCACGAGTTTCCCGGGACATAATATACCGCAGAACTTAATAAAGAATGTAAGCCATCGGTTTAGTGGAAACTGTGTCTGAATAAGCAAATTTTTATGCATCTGAACAACTTTAAACCGCTCCCGGGAAAATTCCCGCGGGTCTCGCGAGATTAAAAGTAGCGCAGAATGTAAGTCTAAAACTTTGCTGTCGATCAGCAAAAACCGCATCGAAATCGGCCTAGTACTTTTTACGTGAAACCCGAACAAAAAATTAAACGACAAACACAAGAAATCTAAAAAAAAATTCAGCGAGCTCTGTTTTAGTTGTTTTTTTTTTTGAAATAGCTTCAATGTACAGACACGGCATGTTTACAAGTTTATAATATTATAGATAGATGACGTTCGGAAAGAATTATAGAAACATTATATTTGCTAATTCAAATTAGAACCAGCAAAGAAATTTATTAATGCAAATGTCAGGTATAACATAATTATAAGGAAATGTCTTTAAAATAAAAAGAAAATATTCTGATTAACAAAAACCGAGACAAAAAGTAAGTCAGTACAATCATTCACAGTTTTTTTTCCACAATTATACTCGTTTAACTGGTATCGCTCGAAAATGAACTGGTTTGGTTATCATTGAGAATACAGCGCTTTTTGTGACGTAAGCGCTTGCACGAGGTTTCATTATAATTACATAAGTTTATTTATAACTTAGCCGTTCCCGTGGACTCATACGCGTTAAATTTGAAATAAAACAAAAACCACGTTCTTTAGACCAGAAGGCTTCAAAGGACCGCTTTTGGAGAATTGCTTACTGAACTTGAACCTGTCTAGATATACTAGTAGTTGTAAAATATAGCATAGAGTTCTACTTTATTTTGTTATTTGTCATTGTTATACGAATCTGCAAAAGCGGCAGCTTTAGGTCCTCAGCATGCCTCAACTCTGATATGTTGAGCAGGTATGACTTATATTTTTAATAGGTGTTGAAAGCAATTTTCTACCAATGATAGAAGTAAAGAATTTATAGTAAAGTATAGAAACCCGGTTTAAGATATACTTATATAGTCATATTATATAACCTTCGTATACCTAGAGACCATCATTTGAACAGAAATCTTCAAATATAACTTATGTACGTTTAAACATACCTTATCATATTATAGTATTTGTTACATGTATTTAGGTTAACGCGGGAACGCATGCAGGCTTTTAAATCGACTACGCTGTGATGAATCCAACAATATCTCAATTGTATTATTTGAATCCGGGTAGCAATTAACGACTAGTAACATTACACAAACTTTTCTTGCTTTCCTTTCTCCAATAATTTGGGCGTTTGTACAGCGTATATTTTCCTTCCATACATACTATTCTAGCATATATCTGTTGTCACACTACAAAATGTCTTCTTACTTTTTATTTATTTTATTTAAGTTTATGGCTTGGCAGCTAGGCTTTTAAGCCAGATCTTAGTTTACAATATAGTTTCTTCATTTTCTTAAGCCTATGTGTATCACAGCTGAACTGTAGGTAATCAGCTAGTGCCATTCAATTGTGACAACTCAAAAGGCCACATTTGACTATACAGTTCACATTTCTCACAAAACACATAATTACTACTCAAAAACTATCAATATTCTACAACTATTGTTCATTTTAGAGTAATTTTACACATTTTTAGAAAATAAAACTGCACAGCACAACATCTCCTTTCAGTTCCCGCCAAAAAAAACCTTACTTTTTAAATATGGCTCAAGTATGGCTCGATATGCTTTATGTATCTAGCTAGATGTTCATGAATTTTCAAGTTTTGGGATAAACTTCCAGCAAATGTCTCAGCCAAATTATAGGTCTTTGATTAACGCCAAACGAGGGAGTTTTTGTGGTAGCACGAAAAAGATGTCACCAATGACCTGTTCCTGTAGCTTACTATGCATTTACTTATCTGACCGTCGGTGGAAACTTGATATTACTTGTATGGAGCTTATATCATATCTTAACCAGAGAAAGAAAAGAAAGAATGTTAAACTACAAGATCGATGGGTACAAATTTAAAGGTAGACCAAAAAAAAGATGGATGGATTGTGTGAAGGATGACATGATGATATGCGGTGTGACAGAAGAGGTATGTCAGAATAGAAGAGTGTGAAAGGAAAAGACATATTGTGCCGACCCCAAGTAATTGGGATATGGTGAAAGAAAAGAAAGAGAGAACCAGTAATAAGGGAAATGGACGATTAGTAAGATATAGGAACCGGTTACAATCAGTCGAGAGGAGACGGATACACTTTCATACATTTTTGGGTCCAGATTGTAAAAATATGAGAGTGGTTTTAAGATTTCTTTTTATTTTGTTGATATTTTTTATAATTGTAGTTGGTTTAGTTGTTTTGAATGAACTAAACGTGTAATGTACGGGTGTTTACATATTATTAATTGTTGGAATTCACTCACATAAATTGATTATGGTAACTATGGTAATCGATAACTTGCTTTATTTCTGACCTTATTTTTAAGATTTCTCGTCTTCCAGACAGAATTTAGGGCTGATGTTTTCCATTTTGTTATAGAAAAATATAACGCTTTTTTTAACTCATATCTCATTACATTTATATGGCCCAGAAGTCCCCGACTCGTTTACAACATAAATTCTTTATAAAAAAACAATAACCTACAACTATTGTTCCCTATATAGTATAATATTGTTACGAGTCGCGAGACTCGAATTAAAATGCCGTTAGAAATACTATAGAGTTTATTAGAACTATACAAACACGTATAACACAGGGATAAATATAAACGAACACAACAGTCAACAAGTACAAACGTAATGCAGGAGGTCGTAGTTCAATAAAACGCGCAGTCCGTCACTTATTAGATTCCCGATTATAGTATTTCCTGCTCTCTCAATCGGGCCATCGCTTTATACTGCACAGAAGCAATATGGCCACCCGGCCGCGTGGGCCGAGTTTCCTACAATCATCTTCTACTTTGAATCCGTAACACCTGGCTAATGATCACAATACAACAATAGGCCGTATGCCAATAAGTAAACAAAAGAAGACGACCATAAAAGAATTTAAATGTTATTAGTTCAAATGCCGACGGGTAATAAATGTGCTTTGTTTCAGATATGCAGGTGGGTTTTGTGTTTGTCGGGATCTGAGTTGTAACAATATTATACATTTTTTCAAAATAGAAGTGCACACTCGAACGTCGTCCTTCAAGTTTTTTTTTTTTTTTATTGCAGGAGATCAGTAGACAGGCAGACGGCCCACTTGATGAAAAGCGGTTACCATCGCCTATGGACATTTGCAACACCAAAGGTGCTACAAATGCGCTGCTGCTCTCTTAAGGGAGTCTGGAACCTGGTCACTAATGCCGGAACACAACTCAAGGTTGTTATGGCGACATACTTTAGACCAGGGGTGGTAGCCATCCAGTGGGGCAAATGCCCTACCACCTGGCTGTGGGTTGTTAAGTCGCCTCTTACGACAGGCCGCCCGGCCGCAGGAAATTGTATTCTTTCTCCGTCCTTGCACGGATAGTTTCCGCCAAAAACTCGCCGAAAATCAAATGTTACTTAATATGTCTACTGATTTTTTATTTTTTAACACATTTGAATTTGGAATAGCTGTTTTTATCGACATAATTTCCGATCCGCTTCCGCCCGTCCCTAGACCGACTTCCCGCTGAGTATGATAAGTTTTTTTCGGCATCCCACGAATAATGCTATTGTATGCTTTTTTTTGTTTACCGTCGAGCGAAGGTCGCCTTATCATAGCTCCTATCCAAACCGCGCACTGAATCTGAAACGAGTTTCGTGTTTATGGACCTCGAAGCTTTTAGGAGCTCTTTGAAACTTATAAAATTGAATATTTGTAGTTGTTTATTAATATTTTTTAATATTAATTAGTTACTAGGATATGCCCGCGACTTCGTCTACGCTCGACTTGAAATTTCCGCAAGACTCCCGGGACACAAAGTATCAACAAAGTAGTTTTAGTGAAAACTGTGTCGGAATGAGCTAATTTTACGCACCCGAACAACTACAAACCACTCCCGGGAAAATTCCCGTGGTATTCCCGGGACAAAAAATATCACACATTTACATTCAAATTCAAATTTATTTATTGCAAAAAACATGGTTTAAAAGGTGTTACAATAATTATATTTAGTTACACATGTTTTTGCCATCTTGGCGTGCAGATTTAGCTCGTACAATTTACGTTGTTTATAATATTATCATAATTATGTCACAATTTCAGTAAAAATTAAATAAATAGCGTCCACAGTCCCATAGCCAGATAATTATAACAGTCAATATAAATAATTTTGTAATTGGTAATATGATTATCATTGTGAGGTTGAATTATAGTTTATCATTTATGTATTCATTTATAGTGTAATAGCATTTATTAGCAAGCAACTTTTTTAGATAAAATTTGAAAGAATTTGTATTTAACAATTTTATATTTTGTTACATTAAAGCTATCGATCTGTAAAAAAATCACATTGAAATCCGATGTTTTTTTTAACCTGGCCATATTAGTATAATATAGTATTAAACTGAGATCAACACACAGTTATAACTCAGTATTAATATTTGTCTTTGATACAACAATATAATTATTTATTAATAATATAATGTATAGTTTGCCGTGACATCGCTCTAGGGTCAAGCGGAAGATCAGCGTTGGTCTAACAGGTCGACATTTTTGCTGAGCTTCATCCAATTTTTAGGACTTAATCTGAAGATCAGATACTTTGTGGTTATTTTCTCTTTTTTTATTGTATTTAATTTTTACTTATAATGTGTTTGTTGTATATGTCCTAAAAATAAAATTGTTTTCTTTCTTTCTTTCTTTCTATTAAATTATTCTCAGAAAATATATTGGAAGTAAGTTTGCTCTACTTCCCGGGGCACTGTCAAGCCTTGATGCGCGGATGAGCATGGGCGTTACTACGTTCTAAGTCTCAGGCTCCTACCACAAGCACGGGCACTTGGGATGCAGGAAGGTTCAGTGGAATACTAGCATATTGAGAACGACTTTACCAGCTGAGTCTAGTCTCCACACATGCCGGCCGCGCTTTTGTTATTCTACTTTCTAGTCATGTGGTAAGGGCCCGGTAATGTACGAAACGTATTCCTTCTGCTTCAACAAAAAAAAAAAAAAATACTAAGAGCCGATGCGTTGCCTAAACTTTAAATATATATTTACTCTTTACTCTGGGAAAACCGCAGGAGGGAGTTCATTCCGTAACTTGGACACATATGGCATGAAGGAGCGTCCGCCACGTGCCGTGGAGGACTTCCAAGTGTCTAAGAAGTGTGGATGAACTCCCAGGCGCAGGCGAGCAACGCGGTGGGAAAATGGCGACGTAGGTACCAAATCAAATAGTTCCTCAGAACACCCCATTGCACAGACGGTAGAATGCGCTTAGAGCGCCAACATCTCCTCTCAGGGTTCTAAACCGTCTGTAAGTTCGGGATCGTCTCGAAAATCTGGACTGCTCGGCGCTGCAAGGGGTCAAGTTTTATGCGTAAACTTATATAGGTACTACACACTTAATTTGCGTCTGTGTGGGTAATAGTAATATTTATCCACTGGAAACTATTCTACTTTTATCCTTAATAATTATTATTTACTACATAACCCGGCCGGTATACTTCGTACCGCCTCAGAATCAATAAATAAAAAAGCTGAATGTTTGAATGTTTCAACTTTAGTAAAAAAAAGGGGTCAAAACTTAACCGGAACGAAGATCAAACGTTTGACATTCAAACCCAAAAAAATGAAAAAAAAACTTCAATTTTAAATTTAATTTGATTTCTGAACGACTTTAATTTAATTGATTTCTAAACGACGGGGCGAACATCAAATGTTTGACAGGTAGGAATTACTAAGGGTAATAGTTTCTAAGTCAAAGTGAAATTGTTTTTACTATATTTCAAGCAATTTTTTTTCATATTTACTGTCACTTTTTAAATCTTCCCTGGACTTCCACAAATAATTAAAAACCAAAATTAGCTAAATCAGTCAAGCCGTTTTCGAGTTTTAGCGAGACTAACGAATAGCAATTGATTTTTATATATATAGATAGACTAGCAGTGCCCGCGACGTCGTCCGCGTGGAATTTACTTTCAAAACCCTCCGATTTTGAAACATTCTTCATTGGTGCTCCGCTCCTATTGGTCTTAGCGTGATGATATATTGCCTATAAGCCTTCCTTGATAAATGGGCTATCCAACACTGAAAGAATTTTTCAAATCAGGCCAGTAGTTCCTGAGATTAGCGCGTTCAATCAAACAATATATTAGTATATTTGGCTACAACACTAATTACTTACATTTTAAATATCGCGATATCTTTTGAATGAAACGTCCGAATTAAATAATTAAAAAAGTTCTAGAAAGGTATTGAATTCGTCTTGAATATGGAGTTGATAAGGATTAATACCAAGGTACAAAATAAAGAGTTTTTGAAGCGACGGCATTTTAATTATTTAAAAAAATAAAAGAAAACACTTATTGTGAGATAACTACAATAGTTAGACATATGGTTACGCGATATTTTTTGTAGACAATTATATGTTCTGCAAAGTGGTAGTACATTGTTCTGTTCTATAATCAATAGTTTTCGCAGCGCACGCCGTGTAAAAGGATTTTTCGGGTCATTTTTTTACACCTTGGGTTACATTATTGAACTTTTAGTAAGGATCCCTAATTTTTTTGAAAATATATTATAGCCCATAGCCTTCCTCGATAAATGTACTATTCAACACTGAAAGAATTTTTCAAATCGGACCAGCGGTTCCTGAGATTAGCGCGTTTAAACAAACAAACAAACTCTTCAGCTTTATAATATTAGTATAGATTGCTAAGTTCTCTAGTAACACATTGGGGCATGGTCGGCTTCATATTCCAAAATCGACGTCCTTTAGCCGGCTTCACTCTGAGTGCTTGGGGCTTAGTCAGCTATTTTATTCGTCTGAGTTACAGACTATATACTAGCTACATCATTGCCAGAGGGATCATTGAATTAATAAAGCGATTTTGTTGATAGATTCGCACATAAGTACAAAGTCTCCATACCTGCAATAGATACAGAATACTTTTATCCCGGAAAATGCGATAGTGTTTAACCCGGGACGGATAGGGATTTTGTGGGGGCGAATGGTGGTGTGATAAAAAAAAATATATTTTGAGACCTACCTACCTACTTTATTTTGAGTGTAAGGTTTCGCTTGATCTTAGTTTCGATAAAAGCTAGGATTTAACCTGCGATCTGAACCATACTAACAGATAAAATTTAAAAAACCGTGTATGGTTCATAAATAAACTTTTTTTCTTGCAAACAAGAATCCCAATTTCAAGAGTACTGAGAAGCAAGTTATAAAAAATTTCTTCAACATATTAAAGTCGGTGCCGAGTAAGACATAGAAGTTGCTGTATTTTGCAATATTTTATTGTTGCAGTGATTTACATAGTAATTTTTATGTTTTACTTGTCACGGACTTCAAGATGTTCCAGAAAATATTGATGTTTTTCTGTTTAGTTACTCTTGAAGCGGATTTTTTTAAATCAAAAACCGATCACGCCCCTAACTAGCCGCTATTACAAGGTTATATCGGTCTAGACGACTTTCAAACGATGCCCGGAGGCGCATATGTTGTATGCACTGTCTAGGTAAAGAATAATAAATCGAGCAAGTGCGTGTAAGCTCATTAACTATGAAGAATTCTATAGAAGTGAATGGAAGAGTTCTTTGGATATTGATATACTTATATAGAATTAGTTTCTCTTGAAATTGGTTTATTTTCTGTTAGAAATTTTTAATCAAGAATCGATCACGCCACTAACTAGCCGCTATTACAAGGTTATATCGGTCTAGACGACTTTCAAACGATGCCCGGAGGCGCATGTGTTGTATGCACTGTCTAGGTAAAGAATACTAAATCGAGCAAGTGCGTATAAGCTCATCAACTATGAAGAATTCTATAGAAGTAAATGGAAGAGTTCTTGGGATATTGCTATACTTATATAGAATTAGTTTCTCTTGAAATTGGTTTATTTTCTGTTAGAAATTTTTAATCAAGAATCGATCACGCCACTAACTAGCCGCTATTACAAGGTTATATCGGTCTAGACGACTTTCAAACGATGCCCGGAGGCGCATGTGTTGTATGCACTGTCTAGGTAAAGAATACTAAATCGAGCAAGTGCGTATAAGCTCATCAACTATGAAGAATTCTATAGAAGTAAATGGAAGAGTTCTTGGGATATTGCTATACTTATATAGAATTAGTTTCTCTTGAAATTGGTTTATTTTCTGTTAGAAATTTTTAATCAAGAATCGATCACGCCTCTAACTAGCCGCTATTACAAGGTTATATCGGTCTAGACGATTTTCAAACGATGCCGGAGGCGCATATGTTGTATGTACTGTCTAGGTAAAGAATACTAAATCGAGCAAGTGCGTATAAGCTCATCAACTATGAAGAATTCTATAGAAGTGAATGGAAGAGTTCTTTGGATATTGCTATACTTATATAGAATTAGTTACTCTTGAAATTTCCAGGTGGTAGGGTATTTGCCTGACTGGATGGCGACCACCCCTGGTCTAAAGTATGTCGCCATAATAACCTTAGTTGTGTTCCAGCATTAGTGACCAGGTTCCAGTCTCCCTTGAGAGAGCCGCAGCGCATTTGTAGCACTTTTGGTGTTGCAAATGTCCATAGGCGATGGTAACTGCTTTCCGTCAAGTGGGCTGTCTGCCTGTCTGCTGAACTCGTGCAATAAAAAAAATAAAAAATGTTTTTTTTTGTTAGAAATTTTTAATCAAGAATCGATCACGCCTCTAACTAGCCGCTATTACAAGGTTATATCGGTCTAGTGGATTTTCATACGATGCCCAGAGGCGCATTATGTATATGCACTATCTAGCTTAAGAATACTAAATCGGGCAAGTGCGTGTAAGCCCATCAACTATGAAGATTTTTATAGGAGTGAATGGAAGAGTTCCTTGGATATTGCTATACTTATATAGAGTTGCTCTTGAAATCGGTTTCTTTTTTCCTAGAATTATTTTATTTTACACTTTTAAGTTACGTATATGATATCCTTGGTAACGTATTTTTTTCGAATGTGGGAACGATAGTTAGATGAAATAGAACTTCAACTCAATTTACACATCTGTGCTGTTTGTCGTTGGGGAGTTCTGTTCTACGCTATCCTAGTATTTTTTTTAAATCAGCAGACAAACGCACATATTGCATATCCCCAAATTAAGCAAAATACGCTTGTGTTATGGGTAATATACAACGGACTTCTCTGGGGCCAATTCCAGACACTCAGACCATAGTAAATAACGGAGAAAATTCGTTTCCCAAATTTACCATGCCAGCAATCGAACCCGGAGCCTCTGATTTCAACCACAGAGCTTTTATTTTTGACTAGCTGTATCCACGACGCAGTCCGCATGGAATTTGTTTTCAAAGCCCCTCCGATTTTGAAACATTTTTCATTGGTGCTCCGCTCCTATTGGTCTTAGCGTGATGATATATAGCCTATAGTCTTCCTCGATAAATGGGCTATGCAACACTGAAAGAATTTTTCAAATCAGACCAGTATAAGATATAAGATTTTATTTTATAAAGGATCACCAACAGTTTTGTACATTTGATCAGTTACTAGACTTATGTCTACTAAGGTTTACAATGCGATGTAAAAACTAATTATAGGTGAAAACAGCTTGCAGTTTAATTTCTTCACTGTTATTTAATTCAACTCTAATAATACAAAATAACAAAAATGTGTAAGGTAATGAAATTAGTCTGTTCGTCAGTCTATGTCTAATTAGTGTCTTTTTGGGCTGAACGAATCTTTTTATAAAATGATTTTTTGGAGTCAAAGTAAGTGTCAGTCACTGCTGCTTCTTAGTCCAATGCAGTACTTTCTCGATCATAATTTAGTACCTACTTGTTTTTGGATAGTCGTAAACCTAACATTCTTTCATTTATTACACATTTATCTATTTGATTTTGAGGAATTCCCTGCTATGTCTTCGGAATCCAAAGTCCAATGATAATAAAATTTATATGACACTAGCTGCGCCCCGCGGTTTCACCTGCGTGGTGATGGAAATTTGTGATTAAGATAAACATTTCCATTATACATTATATACCTGTAACTCCCACGGTTATTGCGGCGCACGCCAGAATAGCTCGCAGATGGCAGATTTTGTTTCCTACTCACTTGACACTTATTGTTATATTTTGAATAATTCACACTATATCTTTATAAATTATGGTCTATGTGTTATTCTCATGTGTAAGCTATATTATTGTAAAGTTTCATCAAAATCCATTCAGTAGTTTTTGCGTGAAAGAGTAACAAACATACATCCATTTGACGGCCTCTGTGGTTGAGCGGGCTAAGCCTTTGCCGGCTTATCTCACTGCAACGCAGAGGCTCCGGGTTCGATTCCTGGTATGGTAAATTTCGGAAACGAATTTTCTCCGTTATTTACTATGGTCTGGGTGTCTGGGATCGGCCCCAAAGCTGTCCGTTGTATATTACCCATAACACAAGCGTAACTTGCTTAATTTGCGGATATACAATGTGTGTGTTTGTCTGCCGATTTATTTTATCCATACATTCTTACAAACTTTTGCGTTTATAATATAAGTAGGACTATCCTGAGGCTGCATTGAATCCAACGTAAAAGGAATGATCAAAATCTTTTTGGAAAGAAGATAAGCTTGTGGCTGAACATACATAAAAAATATTTACATCGGTGAATTGAGAACTTCCTTCTTTTTTGAAATCGGCAAAAAATCATTTTAATTTTGAGTTTTGATGTATAAAGTTTCTTTGTAAAAGTGCATTTCATTTGTTAGATAGCTTATGATAATATCTCATTAGACACGTTACGCTGTATCGTCGTAAAATGCGCTTGTAAAAATATGTAGTTGTCAGTTCATGTAATTACATTTATTATTTATTACTGCAACAGTGACTATGTACTAAACACATTCCCGCTTTTAATTTTGTTACTTAATTTCCTTGACGTAAATGTATAATTAACATGTATTAATTAAACTCATTGTTGCTTTAAAAAGTAAAGTTAAACTCGAAGCCAAAAAAGTTCAAAGTAGAGATGCCACTAGTAATGGTTTGACCGAATATTCGAGCACGCTCTCGGCCGAAGCGCCGAATCTTCGGCCTTCGAATGTTCGGCGTGAGATGTGTGCAATTCCCGCGTATATCATCACGGCTTGTGTTTAAACGCCTACCAGAAATGCGCCTGTTTTACTACCAATAAATTCAAAATACCTGCCAGAATGGATAAATGCTCACCAAATTGTGTTTCATGAAGTACTGTAGAAATGTAGCTATTTTCATTTTTATGTTATGCCATAAAAATATATAAACGCCTTTAAAGCTAATTTCAGATCAAATATTTTATATTATCGCTAAATAGATATTACCAATATTTAGTTTCACCACCTTAAATTTAGTCATTTTTGCTGAGGTAAAAAAGCAAACGGTCGACCGTACAGTTATTTTTAATACCAAATATAATATTGCGTATTCCAAACACATGTTGCTTGTATATTGTTTTATGAATTTGATTAAAATATCATAATATAGTCAAATAAATACTTCACTCTCAATATAACTGCAACACAAATGATTAAGGTAAGTAAAAATGAATTACTGGTAGGAAAATAAAACAAAATAAAACGAAATTATGTTTTATTATATTTATAGATACTTATAAGATTAATTTGTACTTAAGACTTATCATTGGCACTTTAAGGAACACAATAGTCAAAATCAGTCAATCATAATATTTTCTTAAGTTTTCGACGTCTCGGCCACTAAAAAGTGGCCGAGACGTCGGAATAACCAAAATCAAATAAATTACCGCGCTTAAAACCGTTAAAACGTAGTTTTATTATCAGTCAATCACATAAACTTTTTAAAAAACTAACAAAAGAAAAAGGGCCGGTGACGGCTGTGCGGGTTGCAGGGTGAATAAGTAAAGGGAAACGACTGTAATCTTAGTTTAACAATAATATGTCTTGGATTCAGGTTGGATAATTTGATTACACTAAAGCTATTTAGAACTGTAATTTTCGATTTGAATATTACTATTTTAGTAAAACAATATTTGGTGAGCATTTATCCATTTTGATAAGCAAAAAGAATTTAAATACAAAACGTACAATTATTCTGATGAGTGTATATTTATTTCGGAACGTGAAACGTTGTTTTTTAGGCACCTCGGTATAGAGTGGATTAAATTTATATGAAGTTAATATATTTTACTTGGTACTTAGTCTTAGGGACAAAAAAATATTTTGGTGTGCATTTAAATTGTACCCTATAATAACAGCCCATAGACGTCGCACTGCTGGGCTCGGGCTTCCCATTATAGGGGAACGGACAGTATACCCACCACGCTTGTCCAAGGCGGCTGGGCAGGTTTGACAAATCGGTTATCTCGATGTGCAGGTTGCATCACGATGTTTTCCTTCACCGTTGTTAGCACGTGGGAATTGTAACAATATGCACATTAGATCAGAAAACTGTCTAAGTGGTGCATGCGTTCCGGCCAGGATCGATCCCGCGCCCTTTGAGTTTGGGACGCGTGCGCAAGCCATTACGCTACCACGACTTCTACTCCCGCGTAGCAGGTGAGTATTGAAGCAGTAATTTGTCAAGTATTTGCTTACATCCTCCCGAATTTTTAAAGGTTTTAAACGCGATTTTAAATGGTTTTTATTTTAATCAGACATTTTGAAAACTGACCCGAAACGTATTTTTTTTTTATTAAAATCGAATTTAACACTATCTAAAAGGTAGTTTAACTATCAATTGTTGATAGAAATGTATATAATTTTGAGCAATATGTGCGTTTTTTTACGAGTTGTTATTCGGTATTCGGCTAAATAATACACAGTATTCGGCCGGATACCGAATAGTTGAATGTAGCCGAATAGTCGTGGCATCTCTAGTGAGAAGTATAAAACACGCGGCACGTTGCGAATTCACGAGTTATAGTCACATAATAATTCTATTGTATGTGTTTTATATGTAGATTGGTTTAATGCGATTTTTAATTCATATTTTGAAAAAAGATTATATGTCAGATACATAATTATATACAGGCGGTTTTGATGGTCTAGCGTACTTATAAAATACATTGGTTTTCCTTATGTTCCTACCACACCTGTTTTAATAGTAGTCTTAGTGACTTGGTCGAAATGCGTCATATTTTTTTTTTTATTAACAACTCTATGGACTCTAGTTCCGTACCTTTTTCTACAATTAAATTTAAGAAGTTAAGAAGTTGTACACGCTTATTTGTTACTTTGTTATTGTGTATGACATTTAATGAATGTAAGTTTGTGTTGTGGTGTACCTTAAGAATAACTTATTATATTAATTTATTCTAATTTTAATACTAAACTTATTTTTTTTTTTATTAGGACTTAACTTTATGTTGTTGGTCCGAAGACCTTACAACTTTACCGGGGGTTTTGGGGCGAGTGCCTTCGCGAAGTCTTAATAATAATAATACTATATAATGTCCAAAGGTCGTTATATAGCTGTGTTCACTGAATTATTACATTTATTTATTTGGTTCTTGGTGCTAGTAAAATCAGCTTTTGTTTATTCTCAGTCTGAATGCTACATTTGGGCGTTTTATGTTCAAATGTTATTTGGGATTGTGTAATGTGACTAACAAATCAAGATTTTGTAGATAAAAACGGTATTAGTTATATTATCAAAATATGTGTCTATATAAATAAATTAAAAAAAAAAATATGTGTTATAATAATACAACACATACAACGTGTGCGTTGTATTTTTATTAGTGCTGGGATAACCCTGCGACACGATAACTCTTATCGATACGGTTCTGGGAAAGCGTTAACCGAACAAAACATACTATGGCTACGTTCCACAAGAGGCTCACAAAGACCACGTTGACGACCCCGATTTTCCCATTCCACTTGCTTGCGGGCGTTACAACCATAAACTCTAGTGGAATGGATAATGGAGCGTTGATGTCATTAACGACGAAATACATAAATGTCATTGGTTGATTTGAAAATCGCGCCTTTTTCAATGTCAATCGGTAGAGAGAATCAATGCTCTGCGGTTAACGCCCACTTCGACCCACCTCTTGACGTGGGTCGCTGTGAGCGCTGCGTAACCGAAAATAATGACGTATCATTAGTGACGTTTACGCCACGACCATAACGACCGTGGTCGCCATGTGGAACGACAGACGGAGGATTTTGAGCGTTGTGAGATTTCTAACACATGAGCCCGGTAGTTTGCATTCATGTGTGATTGTTTCTTCTCAACGTTCTTTGGAATAAACGGAATATTACAAATTTTGGTATATTACATAGCTCTTACTACTTTAGTACAAAGTTTTTGAGTTTCAGACTACTGTCCGGGATCAATACGAACGTGGAAAGCGTTGGTGTTCCTTTAAAGTGAAATTTTTAATATTCTCTTGAAATCTATGATATTGCATATCTCAGATATCCAACTTTCCAATATCGCCGGATTCCAGAATCCATCTATTCGTACATACTTCCATATGCATTTATACGTACAAGATTCGATACGAATCTCGGTGTGCGAGGGTGCAAAATTACACCACGACCAGGTTTAGATTACTACAGCAATGCTAAGAACAGGCAGACCTCGCGAAGTCTCTTGTCTAAAGTCTATTTCAAATAGGACAGTATGGGAGAAGTTACATAGATACATATTATCACGCCTGTCTTCCATGGCGGTAGGCAGAGATTATGGATTTCCACTTGCGACAATCCTGACAAACGACTTTTGCTTCATCTACTTTCATTAACCTCTTCATAAATGCACGTTTATTTGATATGATTTTTACCTGCCCTCGTTTTCTGATATTTGATCATGGTGCGTACGTCGTGGTCTACCGGTACCAACTCTACCATTCACAAGACATATGTATAATATTACAAAACTGTAGTCTTTTGTTTTTTAGATTTTTTGTGTTTGTCTGTTTGTTCGAGATTCACGTAAGAACTACTGGGCCGGGTTTGATGCGGCTTTGCTGATCGATTGCACATTCCCGGACTTAAACTCTGCGGTACTTTATATCCTGGGAATCTCACGGGAAGAAAAATCGGATTCCTATGTAATATTTTCTCTGATCGATAACAAATTCTCTGTCATAAAATCTCTGATATTGTATATCCTGGGAAGTGAAATTTCTTTAGAGTCGTTGTGATTTGAAACTCAATGAAACGAAAAAGGGACAAAAAGAGATACACACATAAATCTACCTGACTACGCCTGCGAGAGAATGAGATAGAATACATTATAATAAAGAATTTAAACACTGCTCACACAGATAGAGATGGAAATGTTTTGAAGTTTTTCGTTATTACTTCAAATTTGGTGTTGTAAAGCTTAAATATATATACGGTATAATGTATGAAATGTAACGTCACGAAATTTAGAATCCCTTCCACCCCTTGACACACTTTGTTTCACCTCTACTGCGTGTTAACTGCACACACACACACATTTTTTTTATCTGGCGTTTTAAAGTTACGTACTATTCACTACTCTTAATGCCTTATTTATTAGATACTAGAGTTTGCCCCGCGTGCCAAATCCTTTTTTTTTGCCAACGCTGGGGTAATGCATTTGCGCATATCCTCAGGCCCTGGGGGATGCCACCAAGGGGTATGTGGGACTCCCGGCTGCTGGTGTTACACATAAGCTTCAACGTTATAGCTTGCAAGCACCGACCGCCAGACTACCCACTAAACTCATAATGAGGCGCCACGGGACCGTAACCATGGGTATGACTGCCGTGACACCTCGATGCAAGCCGACAAGGAGGGGTGTCCCTGAGACTAAAACACCCCACGGCACTGGGTGTGGCTCGTCGGAAGGGTCCCCCGACCCCCCCGTCCCACTATGTTATAGGGAGGAGATGAGCAAAGCGCCGTCTGTGAACACCTGTTCGCCGTCTGCGACAGGGGTCCGCCTGCTCATCATCCTCCTCCCTTATTCTTTCGGCAGCCTCCTTCTGGAGGCAGTAGCTTTATTTTACTTACATAAAAACTTAATTCGGTTTTTTACATATAACTATAATAACAAAGAAACTAAGTCTTAATATACAGCGCGTTCCATTAGTAGCTCACATCGCCTAAAATGCTCCGCTAGTCGTTCCACAAGGCGGTCACGGTCGTTGTGGTCGTGGCGAAAACGTCACTCACTAATGACGTCATAATTTTCGATCACACAACGCTCACAACGACCTATGTCAAGTGGCGGAATAACCGTTCCACTTGGGTTTACGACTGTAACGCCAGCAAGCAAGTAGAACGGGAAAAATCGCGGTCGTGACTGTGGTCGTTGTGAGTTCCTAATGGAACGTAGCCATAGTCTAGACAACCTCTCATCAAAACACAGTGGTGAGTCGAAGCCAACCTGATTTGAAGTAATACTATTAATGAGATGTTGTTTATGACAACGTAGGCATTTGTTGGTGAATTGAAGAACGCGATTGCAGCGTCATCTATTAAGGTAATCTGTGTATTTTATGGAAACGACATCATCTATCGGGATAAAATGTTTCTTAAGTGTTAAGTCGGTTATAAGCCAGCACTATGTTGAGTTGCATTCATGTACATTCAGTAGTTTAAATAAAAAAGGTTGCGATCACAGCGCCATCTTTTTCGATAGTTTCACCTATACCGCGGAAAAAACGTGATTTATCGGGTAAGTTACGCCCCGGGATATAATCTAGCTCTATGTCGAGTTTCATTTAAATCCGTTCAGCAGTTTACACGTAATGCTCTAACAGACAGACAGACAAAACTTCCAAAAAAAAATAATTTCGTTATCTGGTGATCGAGTTAGCCCGGAATTTTTACAATTTTGAACGCATTGTACAAACTCGAACATGTTACGTTCTATGGAATATGTCAGCCATAGTGTCGTATATAAGATAGCCAGTACTATTAAGACGTATAGCACAATGTGATATGAAAGCTAAACCTGTACAATATGTGAAGAAAGTGAAAACAAATAATCCAGCCGGATATCGAACCCCGAGCCTCGAGGGGTGGATTGTCTGCGGCCGGGGTGCGGGCCGGGGGCGCGGGGGCGGAGGGCGCTGCCAAGCAACCCTCGCCGGCGAAATATCATTTGAGCCACCCGACATTAATCAACCTGATATTTTAGTAGTAAATTGAAAGGAGTAACCTTCTCTCGCATCGATGGCTGATACTCGCAGACAACTATTTTGTTTTGTATTTAAAGCTTCTCGCGAGACGCTCTCAGTATTAAAATTTCTTTTAGGTACATACTACCTTTTCAAACTCTGGAATGCGTTGCCTCTTACAGTCAGAGAGGTCAAAACATTACCTAAATTTCGGAACTCCCTTAGAAAGTACTGTCTTTAAATAAATATGTCTAATATATGGATTGCAATGATTTTAATAGTTATACATACATACATAACTTCACGCCAGTTCCCTTGCGGGGTAGGCACGAACAACAGAGCGCCATTTAGGCCCATTCTTACACACCTCACTTGCTTCTTTGACATTCATAACTCTTGTCATGCACACTCGTCTGTTCTTAAGGCTCCTGACATCACCCTCCGCTAGTACACGATCAATTTGATCATGGAAGGTGTGTCGTGGCCTTCCACGACTTCTGCATCCATCCACTTTTGCATTGTATATCTGTTTAGTCATTCTTTTCACATGCCCGAACCACCGGAGCATTCCTTTCCTTACCTTCACCCCGACACTCTCTTTCAGACCAACTCTCTTTCTTACTTCGGTATTACGAACGCGGTCCGCGAGCGTCACTCCGCAGATTTTACGCAGTGCTCGCATCTCAACCGCGTCTACTCTACTTAATAGTTATATATAGTATTAATTAATAACATTACAACAAATCAAATAATGTCAAACTAAAACTAACTTAAAACATCTAATTAAATACTAAAAATAAATTAACTTATAAATGTGAAAATAAACTACAAACTACATAAAAACTAAAATTAAATAAAAAAGGGAAAAACGCCTAAAAATAAGTTAATGGTCCCAAAACACTGTCATTTGTCGGGAACGTTCCCAGAAGGCTGGCGGCGTTACCACGTTGTATATTAAACATACATACATACATAACTTCAAGCCAGTTCCCTTGTGGGGTAGGCCCGAACAACAGAGCGCAATTCAGGCTTATTCTTACACACCTCACTCGCTTCTTTGACATTCATAACTCTTGTCATGCACGCTCGTCTGTTCTTGAGGCTCCTGACATTTACTTATTTATCGATTGTAATACATGTTAATATAAAATGCTTGTCACATATAATGTTAACAAATATATTTATTTGGATTATTTTGTACATACGTATATATATTACTATTATATTTAAGAAGCAAGTGAGGTGTGTAAGAATAAGCCTAAATGGCGCTCTGTTGTTCATGCCTACCCCGCAAGAGAACTGGCGTGAATTTATGTATGTATGTATGTATATTTATGTATGTATTAAATTTATGAATTTATGAAGTAAGTATATATATAATAAAACTACGTTTTAACGCTTTTAAGCGCGGTAATTTTTATTTGATTTTTGGTTTTTCCGACGTTTCGGCCACTTTTCAGTGGCCGTGATCACGGAAGACAATGATGTCAAGTGTCAACGAGTATCGTTAAAGTTTTATTTAGCCTACCGCCAACTTGTTAATTTTAATTATTTAATTTTAATTTTGTTTATGGTTATTATTTACTCTATGGGAGCCTAATCTAATTTACTACCGCTTCGCAACATGTTATGGCTTGAAGAGAAGAAGCGGCGCAAGAAACTCTTCAACAAACATGCCTAGCTCTAATAATTTTATATAATATTAAAACGGGTGGAAGGAAAAATAAAAGTAATTATCAGTCAAGTTGGTTTGTGTTCCGTTGTACGCAGAAAGAGCTCACAGTGTCTTGAGGTCTGGCAGCTGGTTTTTGCTGGGTCTTAATAGTTTTGATAATTGGATCCCAAACAGGCGGTACTTGCCAACCATCTTCTCTATTGAAATTTGGGTGTTTTTTGATTTTGAGATCGCTTTTAGCGATAAGGCCGCTTGTTGTTTCGCCAAGAAGTATTGTGATTATGCATTTTGGTTTTTGTATTTGTTTATTTAGATGAGCAATAAAGTCTTGTCTATCAATCTACCTTTTGCCCGTGGCTTCGCTTGCTTTGAATAGATAGATAGACAACACTTTATTGTACACAAAAACATAGATAAACAGAAATTGAAAAATACAAGAGACAACACAAAGGGCGGCCTTGTCGCTAAAAAGCGATCTCTTCCAGGCAACCCTTGGCAGGGATTAAAGGATTTTTAAAACTGACGGTGGTGCAATTTCTGGATATTGATGAATTATAAATAGGTATACATTTTTATTTTATTTTATTGCAGTGGTTCCGCAGACAGGCAGACGGCCCACTTGATGGAAAACGGTTACTATCGCCTATGGACATTTGCAACACCGAAAGTGCTGCTGCTCTCTTAAGGGAGACTGGAACCTGGCCACTAATGCCGGAACACAACTTAAGGTTGTTATGGCGACATACTTTCGACCAGGAGTGGTAGCCATCCAGTCGGGCAAACACTCTACCACCTGGCTGTGGGTTGTTTTGTCGCCTCTTACGACAGCCCACCCGGCCGCAGGAAATTGTATTCTTTCTCCGTTCCTGCAAGGATATAAGTACAAATAGAATATAAATATATATACATATGTATATACACATACGTATGCATACACGTATATGTACATATGACAATATAAACATACATACATATACATATAACAGTGTTAGGAATTATTTATTATACACACTAGAGAAGTAATGCTCCTGGAGCTGATTTTTAAAACACTGTAAGGATTTGGCTTGGTTTCACTTAATGTAATTGTTATCCCACGGGGACGGTACATTTCTCCGGGATCAAAAGTTGCATATGCGCTATTCCAGACTATAACCTATCTCTATACCAAATTTCATTCAGATCTGTTCAGCCGTACTGACGTGATTAAGTAACAAACATCCATCCGAACTTGCGCCTTTATATTATTAATATAAATAAATAAAAGCACTTTTTGAGAAACAGGTTTATATTGTGCCTTATGGTCTATTTTAGCCAAAATATTAATATTTCAGTAAAAAAACAACATGAACATATTTTATTTAGGAATTTTATAAATATTTTGACATTTCGTAACGAAAACGCGTCAAGCTGTCATGGCGTCTCGGATGACGTCACGGTGTGCAAAACAAACATCTGGTTGGTTGAAGTGTTATCAAAAGTTTAAAAAAATACATAATAAAAAATGAATACTAATTATTACAAGCACTGTTATTACCGCAATGTATCAGTACAACGATAAAAACACCACAGAAACTGTTTTTTTACGTGTCTAAGGGGTAAACAAATAAGGAGAAAGTGGCCACATTTTTGTGAAGATCATTTTGATGTAAGTGTTTATCAGCCCTATTTATAATTCTACGTTACCAAATGATATGGAAAATTACGTATAATATCAAATAATGGGATCTGTATCACACTTAGGTTTGAAACCAAGCTGTTTACCTAGTAAATTTGATTGTAAGCCAGATAGAAGAAAGCGAACTTGTATCAGTCTAAATCGACCATATATAACAATAAAGAACAAAAGATGATGCTATTAAGAAAGTGTATAAATAAATCAGTTGAAAGTAGTACTTACTGTATTAGCCAGTACCACAGTGGTGCTAGTTTAATTCTTGAAAATACTTCCTAACACAACCACAGGTTCTTACATTAATAGTGAGTAGCTCCAATATTAATTTTCTTGAAACAATCTAATAATAATATTGTCAATTTATTTTCAGTTTTACCCCAGGAAGAAGGTTTACAAGGTCTTAGAACAACAAATAAATCTGTTTAAGTACTGATGACACATAAATATAGAAGTAAAGCTTCTCAATCCAGTATTAAGCTAAGCCAGACTGTGGACCAGGCAGGTTCACTAGTAGTCTTCACAAAAATCAGTTTCTTTATTTCCGTTTTAAGTGAAATATTCTGTGAAATCATTAAGGCCATCTGGATCAAGTATAAGCAAAGTTTCAAAGAAATTAATAATGGAAGAAGTCCCTGTGACACTCTGTCTTTATATACTTCATCATCCGTTACTCACACAGAGTCCTCACTATCACCATTCCACTCGACACACCCAGATCAAATCTTTCATACAAATAAAAAATATGTAAATAAATATCCTTTCCATGAACAATTTTACTTTATAGATGATAAGTACACTAATGGCTGGTTCCTATATCTTATAGAGTACATTTACCTTACCATCGCTTAAAATTTGACATAAGCTTCATACAAATAATGTCAAAATTCAACTGACGGGTGAGTGAATAATAAGATATAGGAACCAGCCTTAAGTAGTCATGAACTAACCTAGTTACCCTAGCCCTAGAGTATGGTAGTTTAGTTAACTTATAAGATTGCCTCATTAAATGAAACTCCAAAATCATTTTATGTTTTATTTTATTATAAAATGATGAGAACAGAATCTACCTAGTGGTTACTTCATATGCTTTGATAAAGTAATGGATACACATGGCATTCCCAAAATGGTAACAAACTGTCAGTAATAAGATCATTAACATATTCATAACTGATTGCTACACAGAAAGTTTAAATTTTTTATTATTAGAAAATCTGGATCCACTATACAAAATATACATGTTTCCACAGCAGTCAAATATATTTATATTTGTAATTGAGCATATTTGTTTGTAGGCTTCCCATCTTTAATATAATTTGAATATGGTTTGTACTGTAGAGACACTTAATTTCTACTATGCAATTTTCACATGTACCATCCGGTGAACCAGCAGTCATTGGATATTGTTGACTTAATATGAGACCACATTTCTTAATTTTTTTTATGAAGTTACAGCTCCAAATTTTCTCTGACTGGGTCTTACATCTACTTACTTCAAAAGCCTGTGATGCTGTTATCCATCCCATCCATCCATAATTTTTTTAATGACAGCATCTGATATTACTGCATTTCTTAAAAATGACTCACATTTTTCATTATATTTTAAAACAAGTTGATACATTAAAGTGCTGGCTGTATCACTGAGAACAGAATTATGTTGATATTTAAATAATGCACAATCCTCAAGTTTCATTTTTTGTCCTTCTTCTAAAAACTTATAAGTACATTTGAATTTGATGGTAAACTAGGGTTACTACTACATATTTTAAACTGGTTCACAGTTGTGACAGCTTCGATTTTTTCCAATAACAATCCGCAGAAGTGCATACTGGTTTTTCACTCCTGCCATGACGATAATTTCGATACATTGAGATATATCTAAGTTTCGATAGCACTTTATGATCTGGATATATTTTACACTTTACAATACAGGAGTTTGCAATCACGTTTCAAATGCACATAACTTATGGCGTCATCTCCATAACATACTCGCGATGATCTACAAAAGAAATTTCACCATTAGCATCAACATTTACAAATATTAAAATTATCATAACCTCAAAATTAATTATTAAAAAATAATACTTTGCCATATCTTAATCACAATTTTAACACTAGGTGCTATTGTTTAATGTTATAATACGTAGTATCCATAGTAGTTTGTGATGTTATATACTTACACAGAAGTTTTAATGTTATGCAATTCTGCAGAGCACAAATTGGTGTTAGTTGCGAAAAAGGCACCCAGCATAACAACGCCGATTTTTGGCAAATTACTGGTATTTGTACAATAACTAGTTGTTGTAGTCATATGAACACAGTGCATAACAATGGAAATACTATTATTTTACAGCAAAATTACTGGAAAACGATGAATTTTCACTGAGAATTCATTAACAACTTGTTGTGTTTTGCACACTATGACGTCACGCGCTCTGATTGGCGTTCATTGTCACGTGACTAATGGCTGCAATGTAACTATTTTATTTCTCAAAAATATAAATTAATATTTATTATTTTAATTAAAACAATTTATTTTTGACATGTTTAGATCGTAATCTACGATATATATAAAAATCTGCCTATATTTTTCATACTGTCATTTCGGACTTCATCAGAGCTGAAGACTGACCGTCGTCTAGTCCCGATCTTAATCCGCTGTATTATGATTTATGGTCAGTTGTAGAGAGTACGGCTTGCTCTAAACGCCATGATAATTTGGCGTCCCTAAAACAATCCGTACGATTGGCAGTGAAGAATTTTCCCATGGAAAGAGTGCGTGCGTCTATTGATAACTGGCTTCAACGTTTAAAGGACTGTATTGCAGCCAATGGAGACCACTTCGAATAAGCTTTTTATATTTTAAATTGTTTTATATTTATGTATTAAACTAGCACACTGTGAAACTTATAAATGTCATTTGCAATAGAAAAAAGAATTCTTTTTTACAATATTTATGGTGTATATATATATATAATGTATGATAAAATAAAAATTACTGACTAATACAATCTTATCTTATACTAATATATAAAGCTGAAGTGTTTGTTTGTTTGAACGCGCTAATCTCAGGAACTACCGGTCTGATTTGAAAAATTCTTTCGGCATTAGATAGCCCATTTATCGAGGAATGCTATAGGCTATATATCATTACGCTAAGACCAATGAAGAATGTTTCAAAATCGGAGGGTTTTTTAACTAATTTTTTTTTTAAACTATTCCACGTGGACGAAGTCGCGGGCAAAAGCTAGTATAATATATCTGTAAAAAGCAAATATGTACCTAACTTGAGGAATAACTTTATCAGCAAAATAAGAACCTACCTACAGAAGACAAGAATGTATGTTTTGATTCCAATGCTCTACACTTCCACAGCTTCTAAAGAAAATTCTAGTTAGCTTGAAATCGAACCTCATTGGTGCAGTTCAAGATTGACCGTCCGATTCCGGGAAGGGTGACCCCTTAGCGCTAAGGGCACCATGAATGTTCCATAGCAGTGGGATATTTTATTAATTTTCTACTGAAGCTTTTCACATGGCTCTTAGGACTAATATGGCGCAGAGACGATTATTATATATTTTTTTTATTAGAATATTTATGTAAATTGTAATTTTATTTTATGATAATTTTAATTTTTAATTCATTTTGTACACCACTATGTGGAAGAATGTACTGTGCGTCTACAATTGTATAAAAACTGCATAAACTACATTTTTGCAAATAAAAATATTGATTGATTGAAAAAAAATATTTTTAAAAGTATCCTATGTGCATCTAAGTCAGATATTCTCAAACTATTCTAAGCTTGAGCGTCCTTTTTCCAAAACTGATACCTCAGACCCACCCCCACAGCCAAATTACTTTAAAATCCTAATCTCTAGTTATTTTTTCGTATTGATACAAAATGACAAGAGTTATGAATGTCAAAGAAGCAAGTGAGGTGTGTAAGAATAAGCCTAAATGGCGCTCTGTTGTTCGTGCCTACCCCGCAAGGGAACTGGCGTGAAGTTATGTATGTATGTATGATACAAAATACTTATCGACTTGTTGAGTTTTTTTAAAGTACGACAATTATACTTCCTACTAAAATATTTGTCATTCTTATAACAAGTTGGTAAACGTAACATAACTTATACTGTATCCAGAAAGTATTAAATAAGAACTTGTGTTAATTAATAGCGGTCGATTTTTGGCCCTCGTCGACCACCAAAATCAGTTTTCATTTATGTCGACCCCTGGAAAACCGATTTTGGCCCCAGGGGTTCGATAACCACTTTGGGAATCCCTGATCTAAGTTATCGAAACTACCAATATAGATATGAGACAGTTCAACGAAATTGGTGGAAAGGCACACAACTGAAAAGTTACGATAGTTTTATTTATAATTATCTGCTGGAATGGCACAGAACTAAAAGTAAATATATATTAGACGGTTTATTTCAGAATTTCAATTTGGATAAATCAATCAAAATTATCCGTATAAACAAACATAAACTACTTAGAATCATTCAATGTAATTGTATACCGTCGTATTACCGTTGATGTTAGCGGGATCAACTAATTTGACTCGATTTGGTTAAAACTAGAGTTGGGTAGGTCATGATTTTAAAATGAGTTTGTAAGAATAACATGACATTTTGTACTGAACCAGTACAATGTACCACTTCAAATAAGGCGAGGACATTTGTATGGTTTGTATTGCGGCAGTACATTTGAAGTGATAAGGCCGGTGAGGCGGTGAGCGTTGTTCCCTAATTTTCCCGTACAAAGCTCTAGTTCGAAAATGTTTGTCAAGAGTCGGATGTGATCGGCCTCGGTCACCTCATTTTACTAGCAGTCGCACATGTCATATTGACCCTCTTTGTCATGTGAATATCCGTAGAGCCGTTATTGTACTGTTGTCCTTCTCCTTATCTTTACTCATACATTTGACGGGTGAGTAGTAACGGAATAAAACTTTTGGAGTTGTACAAATTTAAATTTTGAGCCGTATCAGTACAAATCTATTTTGTACGGGACAAATGTGCTGCCTCACATGTGTACGACTCATCACTAGTTAAAAGGCACAAACCTGAAAAGATACGACTGTATTCAGTGACATGAATATTTCTAGTTTATGTTTATACAGTTCACATTATAAATATATTATAGTCAAGGTGTGAAAGTCCGTCAATGGGGTAAGTTCATACACCGTTCGTTTTTTAACTTTTTTTAAACGGAATTTAACGCCAACTACAATTCAAAGACCGAATTCAATAGTGTCTTAGCTTTATTGACTGATGCGTTGTCGTCGTAACTATTCAAACACGGAAATACTGAGAGCTGTGTAGAGTTCCCCAACTCCGTCAGTGGGGGAATCTTTGCCACCTTGACTATACAGATACATATATACTTTCATCCACATTGAAAGACATAAATCAACGGTCTAATATCGGCTTAATGTCAATTCTGAAAAGTGGTAAGAAGCAACGAAGAGAACAGTTACAAAAATACTAACATCCAAACAAAATCATTCATTCGAACATTGAAAGTTATACATGAGTTAAAAAATTAATTTACTTTTTTCTGTTTATCCCCTTCCCAATGTTATATGTATATACATTTAAATATCATCATATTCCAAGGACAGGTAATAATAATATATAATATTTTCTGATCATTGTTTTTAATATCGCTAGCGCTTTTGCTTGTTTGATAGCAACTGGCAGCGCGTTCCAAAGCTTTATAGCCTTGACGGTAAAAGAATTGTTGTAGAAATTTGAACTATGCGCAGTACGAAATACAGTCAAAGCGTTCTTTAAGATAATGAGGAGTATTCGAGACAAATAAGATACTCTACTGTTCCAGTATTCGTTAGGATAGTGGCAGCACATTAGCAGCACCTTTGGTATTACAAATGTACATAGGCGATGTCAACCAATTCCCATCGGGTGAACGGCCTGCCTGTCTAAACTCATGCAATTAAAACTCACTCTTTTGGCGTCAAAGACTTACAATGTGGCCGATTCTTTTGCTTGAGGCTCTTTTAAAAAGTAGCAAAAATATCTCCAGTTTCTTTAAGTTAGTTCATTTTTGTTCGTGACCACATGAGAGTTTTAGGATTGTAGCATTTTATATTTTTTGTGTTAATTTTATTTATGATCAGAGTTCTTACTCTGAGAGGTAGTTCTATTTCATTTATATAAAAACGTAATTTGGTTTTTTTATATTCGTAAACCTAAAGTTATCTAACTGATTGTGAAAACCGTTTAAAAAGGCAGACAGGCAAGCGGAAATTGACTTTGTTTTATATTATGTAAAGATTTCTAACCTCGTAAAAGTTATACAACATTTATAGGGTCTACTTCTTTCACTCGTTATCCCATTATTTGGGGTCGGGTCGGGCAATACCTACCACATTGGGTTCTTTCGTCTCCTCTTGCGATAGGCCACCCGCCAGTGTATTAGGTTTTTTTTTCCTATTCGAGATACTCACAAAAACATATTTTTATCTGATACCATAAATTAAGTTTTCACTAAAACATATCTCACTTTTATTCAAGGCATAATAGTTATGCTCGTCGTTCTAAATTGCGTTATATTAGTTGTAAACACGTCAATATTCCTTCGGGACATGTCCTCCGGTGCCCACGCCGTGCGGTCACCCTACCCCGCCGTACATTTGAAATAGGTTAGCATAAATTATTCCGAACATCTCTCACTGTTTAATGGGACACGGAACAATATAATTTTTTTTCTCGTTGCTGTCTGTCAGCCGAGGTGCGGCTTGTAAGTGGCCGCCTGTACGGGTCATTTTGGCTCGGCCGCTTTTGAAAGTTAACTTTGGTCCCGATAGTGAATAAAATTAAACACTGGTATAACAAAGCTTTGTTATAATAGTCTGCTTTAAGGCAAACTAATTAATTTGTAATAAATAGTAATTGATCGTGTACTAGCAGAAGGTGATGTCAGGAGCCTTAAGAACAGACGAGCGTGCATGACAAGGGTTATGAATGTGAAAGAAGCAAGTGAGGTGTGTAAGAATAAGCCTAAATGGCGCTCTGTTGTTCGTGCCTACCCCGCAAGAGAACTAGCCTGAAGTTATGTATGTATGTATGTAAATAGTAATTTAATTATATTGTAGCCTATGAATGATACAAGTTATTGGGCGATTGTCCTAACTTGTGAGAGATCATCAATTTTTGGCTACAATATCATTGATTAACGCCCGTTTTGTTATCGACATTTGAAATGTAAAAATTGCTAAAAAGTATAGGATTTTGAAAAACCTGGTTAAATGATGCGCTCGGGACATTTACCCTATAGCGAGCGGTGTTATTCATATTTAATTAGGGTATACTTGTAGGTTTCTTTAAAGTTCCTAAAGATTACATTGTCATAATAAATAACAAAACTACGTTTTAACGGTTTTCAGCGAGGTAATATATTTGGTTTTTATTATTCCGACGTTTCGGCTACTTTTCAGTAACCGTGATCACGGAAGACAAGGATGTCAAATGTCAATGATTATTGTTAAAGTTTTATTTAGCCTACCGCCAACTTGTTCATTTTGATTACTTAGTTTTAATTTTGTTCATGGTTATTGTTTACTCTATGGGAGCCTAATCTAATTAACCACCGCTTCGTAACATGTTGTGGCTTGAAGAGAAGAAGCGGCGCAAGAAACTCTTCAGCAAACATGCCTAGCTCTAATAATTTTATATAATATTAAAATGGATGGGAGGAAAAATAAAAATAAATTTTCAATCAGGTTGGTTTGTGTACCGGTGCACGCAGAAAGAGCTCAGTGTCTTGTGGTCTGGCAGTTGGTTTTTGCTGGGTTTGGGTCTTAATAGTTTTGATGATCGGATCCCAAGCAGGTGGTACTTGCCAACCATCTACTCTATTGAACTGACTGACTACTTCGTGCTTAATATTCATTATTAGTTTTGGAAGATTAACATTTCACCTGCCTTTGATGCATGAGCGCTGGCGCATTAGTAATACAAGAGTGAAGTATTTATTTTTATCGCGGCATGTTTCGCGGCATAATTAAAATTTTTGGCTATAAAAATATGAAACTGAGGCAAATATGTTTTAGTGCTTTTCTAACCGTTTGTTTCCTTATCACTATATTAATCGATTTTTTATAAAATTGTATAAAAATCGTTTGTACTCATAGTTAATTTAGAGATAAGAGAGAAACATGATGATTTTTATGTTGAAAGGCTAAACTGTTCACGGGATACCCCGCCGATATTTATGTGAAGTCTCCTGGAAACCCTTTGCTGCTGATAAGCGTTCGAAACAACAGGGCGTCTCTAACGCGTTGCCTAATCGAAGAAATGAATAAAAGTTTTTATCCATGATTCAGGGCAATTAAATTGACTTTCATCGCATATATTGTGTAATTTATTAGTGATACACAGAACAAGTAAACTTTTATCCAAATTATACATCGCAGTGTTGTTTGCAACATATTTTGTTGGTAGCGATAAGATCGACTATTGTACTGTTGAATGTGATGGAGATACGCTTTAGGTAATTGGTTTAAATCTAAAGAAAATGCTAATTACGTATATTGCTATGAATACTGAGATTTTGTGAAGAGGAGGAACTCCCGAAAACGGTTGGATGTGTCAAGTTTGAATAGCGTGGTTCGTTCCTCGCAGTAATTTTGAAGTGTCTTAATCGTCGCGAACAACTGCTTTGATCATATGTTTATAAACTTTAAGACTTCCGCAATACAATATATTTTCTCTTTTGCGAAATTAGTATAAGAGAACATAAAGTTTTAACAATAACTTCACCACGATTTGTCCTGTGTAGTACCACCCTTACGCGGCTGATTGTCGGCGTTTTTTTCTCTTTTATTGTTAATGTTTTTATTTTGTCGGTGGTTTAAGAATGGGTTTTATGTTAATATGAAACATTTTGGCGTTTCCCTATAATGGAGTGCTAGCTGAAATAATTATTTCGTTCGACAATTACAAGATAATGGGTGAATTGTTTTGATCCATGGTTGGGTTTCCGGCTTATTTGTGTGTTAATTAATGGATTCATACGCTTAGTGCATTTAATCATCGTTATTTATTGCAGTCTGTATTTTTTGTAAGTGATGCTGTTAATATTTTTGTTTATAATTTGTAAATTTTTGGTAATTTGTACTGTGAAAGTTAGTTTAATGACAAATACAAAAAGTGTTTTGAGGTTTTTTTTCATTTGCTTTTTATTAGTAGTTGAAGAGTTAATTTATATTTTTTTTATAAGCATTACATATTACTTAATACTTACTAGCATTTTTTTTTATTGCAAACAGGCAGACAGACGTTGACCCAGGTCTTGGGAAAATGGTTACCGCCGCCTATAGACATTTGCAACACCAGGGGGACACAAACGCGTTAGGATAAGGAGGTTGAGATATCGGGTTGAGATAGAGGGATCAGACTAGAGGAATGGGATAGAAAGGATAGGATATGGGATTAGAATCGGGGGATGGGAGAAGTGGGCCATCGGAATTCTCACTCATTGCATGAATCACGATTAGCAAGTACGAGGCTTACCGTTTCACACCACGACATTCTGTGAGAGCCTGGTACTTATCAACATAATTATGTGGATCAAACACAAAAAAGTTTTACATGTCTACAGGAGAAGAAAAACTACAACTGTTGGTACATTATGTTTATATGTTTTGATTCGCAAACATGGTTTGCTATATGAAAAGTTGTTTAATTTTTACATGATATTTAAAAAGTAAGAACACTTTAAAGCACCAAAATCTTGAATGACTTCCATAAATAACCTAAAAGATAGTGTATTAGGCAGTATTAGCTATTAATAAAAACACATTAATAAAATGTCTTCGCTTTACGAGTCAATAAGAATTGTATTAATTGATCATTGTTCTAAATAGAAATAGATAACTCTTTATTGTACACCAATACAAACATGAACTTAAAGACTAAAATTATATCTAGTTATGTACAAAGGGCGGTCTTATCGCTACAAAGCGATCTCTTCCAGACAACCCCAGGAATGAATTGAGATGATAATGGCGACGGTGGTATACGTAACATGTAATACAAACTACTTACATTTTAATAATAAATATATCAAAGATATAATAAATATATCAAAGATATATATATATATGTATATATATATATATATATATATATATATATATATATATATATATAAATATGTGTGTGTGTGTGTGTGTGTGTGTGTGTGTATGTGTGTGTGTATGCAGTGATTTTATATATTACATAGATATACACTTAATATACATATCTACAAAATATATAAATGAAATACTTCTAATTATAATGAATTAGCTTCTAAGTATAATATCATTCATTAATCGCTTTATATTCTATTGCAATATGAATGTGATATTTTTAAGTAGTACAATAGTCCGATAGGAATCAACGAAAACTTTATTGTATTATGTGAAATTACTTTCTTTGTACTTTAAGTTACGTATATAAACCCAAAAAACAATGATAATTAAATCAATTTTCTTATTATACGTGTCACAACGCATTATAAATTGTATAATATGATAATAACAGCTGCATTGTTATGGTTAACAGTTATATTGTGGAATTTATGTTCCCATACGTTTTGTTCCGCCATGCGTTGCTTTGCCTCGTTAGCTTATAATTTTACATTGAATTAGTTTAAATTAAAACAATATTAATTGTTTGCTCTATACTGAATCAAATAAATCGCAGTCAAAACGAATAACAAATACATCTGTAATGTTTTTATGCCCTGGTACAAACTCAAGCTGGGTTATGTAAGTTCTGATGAAACCGCGTACTTCTTTGTGTAACCGACCGACCGACCGAACAACTAACTGACTCTCTTCTGTTTGTGTGTTGTGTTCATTCATTTAAATTAATTTAATATCATTCATTATTATGAGATTAAATCCTGGTTTTATAAGTTTACGCTTAGGAGTCCGCTTTCATACTTTTTTTTATTTTCTCATGAATACGTCAATTTAGTTATGACAGTCATGTCATTGTAAAATTAGTACGTAATCAATCTTTCGTTAAACGTCATACTTGTTTAATAAGAACATTATACAAACAACAATTAAAATTCTACCATAGACAACAGACTTCGCTTTTTACCATTGTACGAAGAGTATATGCTGTAGACACGTTAATATAAATAAAACCTGTATGCATTCTAATAAAGTTGTACAGTTTATTTATTATAAATACTAGTATGAGATCGAGTACGGTAATCTCCAAAACTAGTTAGCAAGACTATTTAGAAAATTCTTGCAATATTAAAGTATAGTTGACAGGGGAAGGTTATTTGGAAGGTTACCCAGCTGTGCCCCGTGATTTCACTCTCGTTAGAAGTTAAATAGAGAAGGGTGTCCTAGAAGGGTCGGCGGGTATTCGAAATTCAAATTCAAATCGTAAGGCTCACGGCAGAGGAAACCGCCAAAACATTTCCTTGCCTTGTTAGAAAATAAATAAACCTATGACAACATTCAAGAATCGAGACAAAAAGTTAGCCAATCAAGCATAGAGACCTAGTTTACGTAATCCGTTTTTTTTTATAAGAAATGCAATATGCTTTTTAGTTGTTCTTGTAACGATTGACGTAACAACAGCATTACGAACGTCACTAATAATGTCGCATATACATGATTATAGTTGTCAAGATGCTTTTTGATTACTTGTTAATAATAACTAGTGTTTTAGAAGCTATCGCCACAATCACCTTCAACACAACTTTGTGGTACAACATATCTGTGTTTGTGGACAATCTTATTTATTAATATAAAAAATATTTATTTATATAAAAAAGGCGACGCAGAGAACTAGTTTAGTGCAGTGCCCAACCTAAGATTAATGAATGATTTAATCATTATTAATTACTTTGAATACGATTATTTCAAACACTCCTAGTTCAGAATGAAAAATTGTAGTAATCACTACGTTCTAATAATGATAACGACTAAAATAGTTTTATTAAATTACTAACTCCGTGTATAAAACCAAAGTAAGCCTCCTTCCTCCTCGATTCTCGATATTGTCGTGTACTGTGTACGCAACGCAACCTGTTTTCTCGAGACGATTTGAAAGTGAGTGGCGATTCTGACTACCAGGCTAACATAAAGCGTAAGAAATAAAAAGATCTCATCATGACGCATTGTCTGTGGGTGTTAGGAATAAAGGCAGTTGTAAGTTATTTGTTGTTTTTCCTACAAACACTTTTGTTTGAAACTTTTGGGTTACGCAATTAATCTTTTATGTTTGACAGTGTTGGTTATGACACGTTTATTAACATTTGCGTTTAATTGTGGGAGTATTGTAGTTGTTTTTCTACTCATAATAATTGTTAATCCAGTGTTGAGAAATTTATTTGTTATTAATGAGGAGTAAATATTATATTAAGTAAAAATAATGTGGTAAACATGATCTATAAATAATAGGACTGTTTTCTATTTTTTTAACAATTTACATATAGTACTGAATAATTTATATGAGTGGAAACCTAGCTTTAATATAATGTATGTTGTGTGTTACATAGACACGTCATTAACGTGCGTTTGTGTTTGTCCACAGGTGCTGAGGTGGTTCATCACGAGAGGCGATGCTGGGCGGGGCGGCGGGGGGCGCCCGCTCCCGCCCGCCCACTGACCTCCACCAAGGTATGCGAGCCTGGTACACCGATGTCAATTCATCGCAGTGATTTTTATAATAAAAAACCTTCGGTACGGGGTCAATAGAAACTAATTTAAGTTGAGCAACAAGTTTTTGTTTTGTAAGCTTGATTTTCGGCTCCCGAAACATGTTTATGATACATTACTATCATAATATATATAATACTACTTACTTGTTCCATGTATTTTATATATAAAGTAATTGATAAATCTCGAAAATTAATGAAAACGAAGGATTTAATGCAGTTTTTTTCTTTAGTTATCCAAAGCGGTACTTACCGTAAAAGTTGTGGCCGACCTCTTAGATGAATAATAACGATTTTTTTTATTTATCTCTTAAACATCTTATTGCATCAATTTTCATTAAGTTTTTGTCAGTGTTGCCTACACTCTTTATGGAAAACGTGCTGTGTCAACTTCTAAGAAGCGCTAGGAGTTTTTGGCGGGAACTGAAAGGAGACGTTGTGCTGTGCAGTTTTATTTTCTAAAAATGTGTAAAATTACTCTAAAATGAACAATAGTTGTAGGATATTGATAGTTTTTGAGTAGTAATTATGTGTTTTGTGAGAAATGTGAACTGTATAGTCAAATGTGGCCTTTTGAGTTTTCACAAGAACTCCGTTGAATAGCGTTAATTGTAGCCTACAGTACAACTGCGCGACTATTATACGAAGACTTAAACATCAGAATTGGCTGTATGGACTAGATTCCTTTGCCTGCCTTTGTGGCGAATACAACTACTACTACTACTAAGAAGCGCTAAATACGGATAAATCTTTAAAAAAAAAAACACTAAAATACAATACAAAAATAAATAAAGGATAAGTCACATTGTAAAACAAATTCATACTTCTCTTTTGATGATTACATTTCGATAGATACATGACATGTCGATATTTTAGTGAACAGTAATATAATCCTAAAAAACGGTATATACGGCGTTAAGCGCAGGTTATTTTTTTGGGGCTTTAACATAGACGAAAAGCTTTTACTTTCTAGCGCCTCATACGCTAAGCTGGCAACATTGGTTTTTATAAATGTGTTTTAGAGAACCGAGATGAACAAATTTTTGTCGGGAAGTCGGTGTACAATTTACGACATATTTATTGTTTTTGTCATCAGGTGTGGCCCGATTTCCGCTATACTCCCTGTTTCCGGCGCAGAACAACAACCGACCTACTATACACAAAGGTTAGTATATAATGTTCTACCATGAAAGAAAATCAAATGTCCTAAATCTTATATGATTATTGCCTGGTGCCTATGTCTTAATGTCCATTTACTGGACCAGCAGATATTAAAAATACCTACTATTTCTAGAATTTTTGTCTGTGTCTGAGCATCACGTGAAAACTACCGAGTTTCATTCATTTAAATCCGTTAAATGAAACTCGGCACAAAGCTACCTTTTATCCAGAGTCAACTTAACGTACTTTTTGAGTTTTTGGAGGGAATTGAAAGAGGACATTGGGCTGTTCAGTTTTATTTTCTAAAAATGTGTCAAATTACTCTTAAATGGACAATAGTTGCAGAATCTTGATAGTTTTTGAGTAGTAATTATATATTTTTTTGTGAGAAATATGAACTGTATAGTCAAATGTGACCTTTCGAGTTTTCACAAGAACTCAGTTCGATGGCGTCAGTTGTAGCCTACAAATTCAACTGCGCTACTACACGAAGACATATATACATCAGAATTGGCTGTATGGACTAAGATTCCTTTGCCTGCCTTTGTATTAATACTTAAGGTACTTTTTATCCCGATAGATGACGCTACGACAAAAAGATGGCGCAGCGGTCGTGTTTTTTTATGCCGCTGTTGCAATACACTAACAAGTAGAGTTTTTGGCGGGAACTGAAAGGAGATGTTGTGCTGTGCAGTTTTATTTTCTAAAAATGTGTAAAATTACTCTAAAATGAACAATAGTTGTAGGATATTGATAATTTTTGAGTAGTAATTATGTGTTTTGCGAGAAGTGTGAACTGTATAGTCAAATGTGGCCTTTTCAGTTGTCACAAGAACTCCGATGAATGGCACTAGCAGATTACCTACAGTTCAGCTGTGCTACACATAGGCTTAATAAAATGAAGGAATTATATTGTAAACTGAGATCTGGCTTAAAGGCCTAGCTGCCAAGCCATAAACCTAAATAAAAACAAGTACGTTGTAACGACAAACAAAGTTTGTGTGCATTGCTAGTATAAATAACAGAGTAAAGTATATATACCAGGGGCTTAAAATACAGGTGAAATATGGTATCGTTAAAATACTTTAAATATCGTTACGAAACTAAACATTATCCCTAGACCATTTCATCGTTACGTAAATATAACGTTAATACTAATTATATGGATAATTTTACCGTTATAGCTGTTTTGTTACCATAGTCGCTATAGTTATTTGTAAGGTACACCACAACACAAACATTATTCAATAAATGTCACACACAATAACAAAAATAACTAATAAGCGTGTATAAATTCTAAAAACTTTTCTAAATTAAGTTGTAAACAAAGGTATGGAACTACTAGAGTCCGTAGAGTTGTTTAATTTAAAAAAAAATATGGTCCCTTCCCTCGGAAAGATCGTCAAACAGCAATGTTGTTAAGATCGTACGTAATGCTTATTTACGTGATTAATCTTATACTAATATATAAAGCTGAAGAGTTTGTTTGTTTGAACGCGCTAATCTCAGCAACTACTGGTCTGATTTGAAAAATTCTTTCAGTGTTAGATAGCGCATTTGTCGAGGTAGGCTATATAGGCTATATATTATCAAGCTAAGACCAATAGGAGCGGAGCACCAATGAAGAATAATAAAACTATATTTTAACGGTTTTAAGCGCGGTAATTTATTTGATTCTTTTTTCCGACGTTTCAGCCACTTTTCAGTGGCCGTGATCACGGAAGACGTTTCAAAATCGGGGTTTTTTTTAACTTCCTTTTTTTTACTATTCAAATAAGATCAGAAGCTAGTTTCAAATAAGATTCATTGCAAATGATTTGGAATTGTTTGTTGATTGTTCCGATGAATTGTAAATAAATACCGGTAAGTATAACGTTAAACATACGATTGTTAACGCTATATTTAACGATAAAATTATAAATGTTACTTAAGTTACGGTACAAAATCTACCGATACGGTGGTTTCTTTTTCTAAAATACCAGTAAGTAAAGAATTGATAATGTTTTCAAGCTCTGGTTTTTACTTATTAAAATAACTCGCTGAACTCATTCCTGACTGATGGCTGAGATCGGATCACGTGACCGCATGTCTGCCGTCGCCCCCGAGCGACAGCCGTGAAGATGCGAGCTGACACAACTGACAGCCCTTCGGGGGGTTGGGCTTATTGTGTTAGGGCCACGCTCGGGGAATTACTACGAAAAATAATTTAAACGGTATGCCGTGTGCTTTTCGGGTTATCGCATAATCACCGAATTCTTATGGTAGCACCATGAGAATCTTAATACTACACTTATGTATTATTTGTCACCAAAAAAATAGAACACATAATTCTTTATAATAATAGTCATTGAAAATAAATTACTAATTATAAAATACTATGTAACATAGTACGCTAGACGTAAGAATTAGACGAGCCTAATAGTGGGACAATTATGGGTAATTATTATTTAAATAAAATACATAGCTGTCCTGATAAACATACATACATACACAACTTCACGCCAGTTCCCTTGCGGGGTAGGCACGAACAACAGAGCGCCATTTAGGCTTATTCTTACACGCCTCACTTGCTTCTTTGACATTCATAACTCTTGTCGCACGCTCGTCGGTTCTTAAGGCTCCTGACATCACCTTCTGCTAGTACACATAGTAATACATTAAATATTTGAAATATTTAGAGGGTAGTTTTAGGAGTAATCAAAATAAGTTATTTATTGTTTTATAGGTACAATTGTATATACTTAAAAAGCTGTATTATTGATACTAGATATTTTCACGTATACTCTTTAGAAGTATGTTTTCGAATTTACTTTAAAATTGTCACAAAACCGATAGTAGAGCCAAGTGCAGACAGTAAATTGGAAACGGCAAAAAATATTTTTGATACTTTGATATCAATCTTTAATAAAAAGTCTACCACATGTAGCCAGTGTGAAATGAGCACAAAAGGGATTAATTTAAACTGGACAAGTGTGAAATGATTGACATCTTGAATTTACTGACATTTTTGAACGCTCTTTAGAGGCAATTTGTAAGAGAGATGCCGTATTTGAGTGTTATTCTAAGAAATCTAAGAGAATGTTGGGTCTCTTTCTAATAATGTTGGTTTAAATCTATACTAATATTATAAAGAGGGAAGATTTGTATTTTTGAATTTTATGGTGGTGGTATGTTTGTAACGAATAAACTCAAAAACTACTCGACCAATTACAAAAATTCTTTCACCATTAGAATGCTACATTATCCTAGATTAATATAGGCTATATTTATTACTAGAAAAAAATAGGGATCCCTACTAAAACTTCAATAATGTAACCCAAGGTGTAAAAAAATTAGCGTTTGAGTGGGTCCGGGGATGGTTTAGATTCACAATTAAACCCGATAGGTGGCGCTGGAATCAGGTTTTAGATTTTTATTTTTCAGGACACAAGACACGAATTACGTCACACAGTGCATTTGAGGCCTAAATTATTGTGCTACTAAAATTATAAATTCGTGTAAGATTTGCATGCTTCTCGACTAAGATTCCAACCCCACTCCAATAGATTTCTTCTGGAATTAGACCCGAACGTTAGCCACTAAGTTTTTTTTTTTTAAGGCGGGGGAAATGCTATTTACGCACAATACTGGGTCCTTTGCAAGGGATTAGACCATAGTAGCCACTAAATTACAACAAGTGTAAGCAATAGTATTGATAGCAAGCAATAGTAAATGTCTCTTCTTAACCGATTTCGGTTATGGCGATCGCTTCAGTTATTGGCTGTTCGAAGTTCATGCGCACGCAGATGACTTGCGTAGCCAACCTTATTTATGAAAACGCGCTTGCATCTCGACCACGTCAGAACACCATTCAGGTAAAAGGGAAGCGGTCAAGTACGCAGGATATATTTAGGTGCACACACTAGTCCTCACCCTCCTGAGTCCAATGGAGCGGGAACCGCTACGATTGGAGGAGGGTTTGGATGGGAAAGGAGGGATACTTAGAACGTGAAAGGAATGTGATAAGGAGGATGAGAAGGAAGGGAATAAAGAGAAAAGGATATCAGAAACAACGAGAGGTGGGACACCACTGCCATGGAACAAAGGTAGTGTGACAGTGGGGCTGGGGCCCCGGGTTCGCTTACCCGAATGCACTGCTACACGGACAAAAGTAATAGTAAAGTATAAGTGATAAATGAGTTATGTGTTGATAATATTACGGTATTTGTTTAGGCTACGATCAGACGAAGTTTGTTCTGAAGTGCCTGTTAAAGCACACGACACGTCATCTATTACCAGCCTTAGATATGAATCGAGAATTTAGAGCAATAACAGAACGATGTCATAAGATAACGCAGGGTTGCCACACGCTAAGTTTCGAACTTCATAATTTTGTTTCTTACTAAGAATTTTTCTCGTGGAATTTGAATTTGAATTTCGAATGTATTGTTGCTGGTATGACGTCATGTAGAATAGTGATGTGGACGTAACATACGTCCACATACATCTCTATTCCATTAATAAATTCAGAGATTGTTTACATATAAAAGAACAAGCGTTAAAAGGACATCTCATCGTTTTAATTTTAAAATATCATGATGGAAATAATTCCAATTGCTGTTTAAACAGTATTGAATGCGCTATTTGAGCCTCTTTAATTGTACAAACTTACGACGACACGACACCAAACAAAAAGAAAAAAATAATAGGGTGCCAAAAATGATATTTATGTAATAATTATGTATAATTTTTTTTTGTAAATTAAAAAAGAAAAGTTGCTCTGAAAATAGGTTAAGTTTTTATTAAACACAACAATATGTATGCTGTTTTTATACATGATCGTATGACTATGCAACTCACTTGAAAAACAACATTTGATGCTATTAACTCACTTTTTCAAAAATTTATCCAATACGGATTTTAAAATAACTATTTATTCTATTCTATTTTTGCGTATAATGGCTCCAACGCATTAGGCATTGATTTTGCCAACGTCACAGTTTAATTAAAAATGACAGGTGTACAAAAATTATATATTATTAAAAAAGGATAATTTTGATGTTTAAATGTTTTCTGTAAACCTGTGGACAACACAAACATAAATGTTAGATAAAATAAACTATAAATAAATATTATTGATAGCTATAAACTTGCTTAATATATATATATTATCAGGATTAAACAGGGTTAGTAGGAAATTTAAATTTATCGGGCGGGGAAATTTTTTGGGTAAGATATCATATAATGGAGTAACAATATTTGGACATTCAAAAAAGATATGGTCTAATGTTCCCTCTGCTAAGCCACACTCACATATGGAATGATCTCGGATTCTGATTTTGGCCAGAAAGACCGGTGAAGAGCAGTGGCCAAGCCGAAGACGGATAATCGTGTGTGAAAAACCAAGGTTTCGGTGGAATAGTAGGCTGGAGGCAGCCATAGTGTCTGCCCACTGTCTGACGAGCATTTTACCACAACACTTCCCATGATTGGATCATTTGGGGTCTGGCTAGGGATCGGAGGTCTCGAGGGAAATTTTTCTTATATTTGTCCATCCCTGTATAGATAGCTTCCTTAGCGCAAAGGTCGGCAACCTCATTGCCCCGTATTCCTGAGTGGCCAGGGATCCAGGCGAGAACTATGTCAAGACCGGAAGAGAGACAGCGGTGAAGAGACTCTTTGATTTTGAGGGTAACATCAAAATTATTTTTAGATTGAAAGGGGAGTTTCAATATATCCTGTAGGCAGCTGAGCGAATCCGAAGCAATGATAGATTTGCTGATGTTGTGGGCCTCAATGTAAAGTATGGCTTCCAGAATTGCAACAGCTTCTCCTGTAAACACAGAGCTAGAGGGAGCGATTTTAAAACTTAAAACTATTTTATATTTGGGAATCCATACTGCAGCACCAACAGGTTCGTTGTGGGTTGTTTTTGAAGCATCTGTGAACAGTTGTAGGTGATCTGGCCAACGTTCTTGGACTATAGAAGAGAAATATGATTAGCCTGAAGAGAATTTTTTGAAATACCTAAGTCAGTTATAACATTAGGAGAAGAAACAAGACTAGTGAAATTAGTTTGGAATAAAGGTAACATATAGTTTTGAAAAATGCCAGTTGGAAGGTCAACTATTTTTTTATAGGAGTGAATAAGGGGTGGTAAGGATTTATGATTCCAGAAGGGGTTAGTGATTAGTTGGGATAATTGGTCAAGGATATCTAAGAGGGGATGATTTGAAAGCTCCGCTATTTTACAGAGGAATCTATCAGAGAGAAGCTGTCTACGTAAGGCAAGAGGTGGTTCAGCACACTCTACCTGAAGAGCCTTGTTGGGGGAAGATTTCATAGTGCCTGTAATAATTCTAAGACATTTAGATTGGATTTTATCTAGTTTAGATAGAGCTGTCCTATTGCAAGGCTCCAATAAGAAGCAACCGTAGTCTAAATGGCTTCTGACAATTGCGTTGTAAAGAAGCTGTTGGCAATATGGATGAGATCCCCATCTGACACCGGACAGAGCTCTAATAACATTTATGTTTTTCTCTGCCTTTTGGCATATATAATTTAGGTGTATAACACCAGAAAGTTTGCTGTCTAAAAACAGTCCTAAAAATTTAACATTATCAGAGATTTGGATGGGTTGATTGTATACATGTATGTCAATGTCTGGGATTATTCTTTTACGGGAGAAAATCACTGCCGTGCTTTTTGGAGGGGATAAGGACAAACCGTGCTCAAGTAACCATGTGTTTAAGTGGTATAATGCTGAGTTAATGCGGGAAGAAGCATCACAGAAAAAACGAGAAGTGGCATAGAGAGCAATATCATCGGCATATTGTAGAATTTTACAGAAACAATTTACTGTGGAATCAATATCGGCAGTATAAATATTGTAGAGGAGGGGACTAAGGACTGACCCTTGAGGGAGGCCTTTCCAAATCAGACGAGGGGGTAAAGCTTTTCCCATCAAACGAACAGAGATAGATCTCTCCATAAGCATACAGTGTATGATATTAGTGATCTTCAAGGGAATACTCAGATGGAGCATCTTCTCCCTGAGTATGTGAAGATCTACGTTATCGTAGGCAGCAGTAATATCTAAGAAGACCCCCACGACATGTTCGTTTCTGGAGAAAGCAAGACGAATATCAGACGTAAGCAGGCTCAAACTGTCCATAGTTCCCATACCCCTTCTGAACCCGAATTGACTTTTAGATAGGAGACCTCTGCTTTCGACAAACCACTCCAACCGATTTTTAATTAAGTGTTCCATGATTTTCGCTATAACTGAGGAAAGAGCAATTGGTCTATATGAGTGAGACTCTCTTCCATCTTTACCTGGTTTTAATATGGGAACTATGCATTGGAGCTTCCAGGAGTCTGGTATTGAGCATGATAGAAATATGTGGTTTAAAAGAGAAAGAAGGAGGTATTTTGAAGATTCAGAGGATTTGATGATGAATGAGTAAGGGATACCATCCATACCCGGAGAAGAATCCTTAAGGTGATCTAAGGCGCAAAGAAGTTCCTCAAAGGAAAACAAGGAATTCATAGGGTCGGAGGGTGAGGCGGGAGAGTAATGTATAAGGGGACATGGGTTAGGAGGAACAAAAGGAGGAGAGAGCTTGTTTATAAAATCAGAAAGCCACGGAGAAGGGTCGTTGCTGTTTACGTTGTTTTCTATCTGGGATCTACGAAAAGCTTTTACTTTCTTCCACACCAACGAAGCGGAAGTGCGTGGAGAAAGGGATTCACAAAAAGAGTGCCAGTCTTTCTTTTTTTTTTGTCGTAGGATCCTTTTACACGCAGCAGATGTTTTTTGATATTCTAAGTAGCTTTCTAATGAAAGATCTCGGGCAAACTTTTTTTCAGCATCTTTGCGTTTTTTAACAATTAAAGTGCACTCAGAGTCCCACCAAGGAGGTGATGAGATTTTATTTATAAAGGAATTTTTAAGAGGGATTGACTCTTCTGCTGAAGAAATTACAGCGGATGTAAATTGTGAATATATTGAAAGACAATTTGAGTTAGTAATGGGAGGAAAACAGTCTAATTTATTTTGTAAAAGGTTGGAGAACTTTTGCCAATTTGCTTGTTCTAATCTAAACTTCAGGAGAGGGGTAGGACTAATGCGAGGAGGAGATGAATCAACAAAAGAGATAAGAATGGGGAGGTGATCACTTCCGTGAGAATTGGGAAGTACGCACCAGGAAAGGGAACTTGCTAAACAAGGAGATGCTAGAGTAAGATCGGGGACACTTGGGTTTTGGGTAGGGGAGACCCTTCGGGTTGGAGTTCCATCATTGAGGACACATAGGTCCAGTTCGTCTAGTATATTAATTAAATCTGAAGAATTTGCATCGCAGGAGATTGAGCCCCATAGAGTATGATGGATATTTAGGTCACCAAGAATGATAATGGGAGGTGGAAGAGAGGATAAAAGAGTGAAAAGTTCCTGGATAATGGAAAGGTTAGGGTGAGGTATATAGATTGATACGAAAGTTGTGTTATTGAAGGAACGAACAGCAACAATATTGATGTTAAAAGAGTGCGGAGGAACAGGAATACGGGAGAATATTATGTCTCTTCTAACCAGAAGGGCACACCCTGCCCAACCATCCTCCCTGTCATCCCGGAGGCATGAGAAACCTGGCACCCTAAAAAGGGAACCAGGTCTCAGCCAGGTCTCGGAGATCGCAAGGATGATGGGTTTCTGCTGATTAATTAGATGAATTATTTCATGTTTTTTATTGTTTATGCTACGGCTATTCCATTGGATTAGATTCATTAGATTCAGCATTTTTTAGATAAGAATTAATTAATGAAGTAATCACAGATCTAATAATTTCGAAGACATTGTTCGGTGCAGGAACTCCAAACTTGGAGAACATGTTTATTAAGGTAGCAGATAAGAGCTCTGCCAGGTTATCATTTAGGGCAGTGGGCCCTGTAGAGCTTTCTCGAAGGGCACATCCATTAGGAAGCGATGAGGGAGGTGTTAAAGTAATATTGTTATGAGCATGACGATCAAACGGTTTACTCAATTCAGGTCTAGGGCGCTTCTCAATGAAAACAGTTTTTTTATAAGAGGAAGTGGATGGAAGGGGATGGAGGGATGGATGGGGGGAATGAGGAAGAGGTTGAGAAAGAGGGGAAGTAAAGACAGGGTTTGAAGTAGGCACTCGTATATTCCGGTATGTAGATTTTTGGGGTTGTGGCGTATTTGTTGCCTCCGCATATGAGGACCGAGCTGGACGGAGTTTACGGGCAGCCTCTAAATAGCTTATATTTTCATTAGACATGAGTCGTTTGATAGCCCTCTGTCTATCGTGTTCTGGGCAACTAGCATCTGTTGCTGAGTGATTGCCAGAACAGTACAAACATATACTACTGTTCTCTGGAGTATTACAGGATAGGCTTTCATGCGGACCAGTACAACGTGAGCAACGTGGGTTGGACCTGCATTGTTCTCGAATATGTCCAAAACGACAGCACTTCAAGCATTGAATAGTGGGTAATGTGTAAACATTAACAGGCAGGGAAACATGGCAGCAGTAAACATAAGGAGGCAATTTTTGTCCGAGGAAAGTGAGAACAACAGTTCCTGTGGGTTCCCAGTTAATTTTCCCATCAATCCTCTTTTTCTTGTTTAGCCTACGAGCTTTAATGACTAATGGGGTGGCTGGATGGGATTCGATCCAGGAGACCAGATCCTCCAATGTCCAATCGAGTGGGATCTGGTGAATAACACCCATACGAGTAACTTGATATCGGGGTATGGCAGCTATCAGATTTTTAGATACAAGGGCTGGATGAGTTAGAAAAGTATTTGCTTCAGAGAAAGTTTTAAAAAATACCGCAACTTTATTTCTACCCTCATGTTTAATTTCACTAATGCCAGAAACATTACAGTTGTAAATGGTTTGGGCTATTTTTAACGCACGCATATTCGCAGTAGAGTTGGAAGAATCCGCTTCACTACGTGAAACATATACTACAAATGGGCTACTATCAATTTCATTATATTTCAGGTCAGAATTCAGATCATATCCAGGGCGAGTGTAGGTATGTTGTACAGACGCAGAAGCGGGCAAAAATTGGGCTCTTTTTCCCGGAATTTCTCCGGAGCAGTCTAAAGGGCGTTTAGAGCTCACTTTTTCACCGGATTGACGGGCAGCAGGTATAGCAATGGGGGTCATTTCAGAATCCATGAGCTTATTACCCCTGTCAGGGGGAACATTTTCGCCCACTGACTGCGACATTACAAGTTATTAGAGTACTTACCAATTAAATATGGGTTAGTTAATTACCACCACCTACAATTATAGACAACACATGAACCAGAAGAACAGAAAAACTGAGAAATTGAAAAAAAATTGCCAGACACGTATATACTCTACGAACGCACCTGTCACTTTTTCAAAATAACTATTTATTTTAACTGAAAAAAGATCTTTTGACAGATGACATCAATTGACATTTGGCATAGATAATACATTACTTTTTAAATCACACTGTGGCGGCAAATTCAAATTGAATGCAGTTTATCATTATTTCAGACGGCTTCTGTGGTTGAGCGGGCTAATTCTTAACCGGCCAAATTCGCTGGAACCCAGAAGCTCCGGGTTCGATTCTGGCATGGTATATTTCGGAAACGAAATTTCTATTAAGTATTTACTAACCAAAGTCGTGGTAGCGTAATGTCGTAGCGTACGCGTCCCAAAGTCAAAGGGCGCGGGTCCGATCCTGGCCGGAACGCATGCACCAATTAGGCAGTTTTCTGACCGAATGTGCATATTGTTATAATAACCACGTGCTAATAATGGTGAAGGAAAACATCGTAATGCAACCTGCACATATCGAGATAACCGATGTGTCAAACCTGCCAAGCCGCCTTGGACAAGCGTGGGGGTATACTGTCCATTCCCCGTCCTATAATGAAAGGCTCCAGCCCAGCAGTGGGACATTTATGAGCTGTTATTATATATTATATTATTTACTGTGGTCTGGTTCGGCCCCAGAGTGGTCCATCGTATATTACCCATAATACAAGCGTAACTTGCTTAGCTTGGAGATATACAATGTATGTGTTTGTCTGCCGATTATTATTATTATCATATTGTATGTCTTTCAAGACCACAGGCCATAAAAATGGCCCGGACTTTTGGACGGCTTGCGTGGGGCCATGGGAAAGCCAACATGTAGAGGCCCCTTGACAAATTTAATGTAAATGTGGCGTGATACTGACCGGCGATTATCCCTGTCTACACCATATAGTAAAGCACCCAAGGACAAGCCCCGGCCAGTGTAGGATTATTGTGGGAAATGAAGACAAAAAGTACCGGGCTATTGGGGTGAACTGCTAGTTGTACTAGGGGTCTGGGCATATGGGGACTATGGCGTCTGCCCGTCGCAATATTCGGAGAACATGGAAAAATGGGCAGACGGTGACTCGAGTGGCGAGTCACCTGCATGGGCCCCAAAAAATGCCAAAAAGACAGGGGCAACATGGGTGTGAGTGGCTAAGGGGTGTAGAGAGGTGGGCTGCAGGTACACCGTAGCTACTTCTGACGTGATGCCATTTATCACTTCCACCCCTGGAGCTTGAGTCTTAGCTCTAGCGATCTCCACTCCGTGCCGACCAGCTAAGGCAAGCACGGAGGCGGGGGGGGGGCCTTGCCTTGGCCGCCGGAGTCAGGTACGAGGTGTCGCTACTCACCTAGGGCTTCGCCACAAAGCCCCCTTGCGGGTTTATTATTATTATTATTTACATTGTGACGACCGGCGGTTTTTGAGCTGACCGGAATCTTCAAATGAGAGACAGATTTAGGTTTTAACTTTATATTCTTTTCCAAGACACTTACAATAGATGTATTCTCCTCGCGGGCCGTTACAACAATGCTTCTATTGTTTTGAAAGGCATTCCAATTCTAAAATTAAATCAATTATATTTCTTAATATAAGACGACTAAAGAGGTTAGTCGTTACATTCGAATTTCAATTGAGATGTCGAGAGTGTGTCGTTCGCCAAATGGTAGTAGCCCTGCGCATGAGTGTATCGTAAATAGTGACATGTGTGCGTGGGTATGCGCGGGAGTCGGCCGCCGAGTGACACCCAGTAATTAAGGTCTGTCCCTTGGAGACGGAGACGACGCAAATAGACTCTTTGTTGTGAACACCATCGTGTCGGGTTATGTTTACATTCAATTTTTATGTGTGCTGATTACTTCTCCGTAGGAATAAGGTTACGCTTGTGTTAAACTCATCAAACGGATCAGACGTCAATCAATATAACGTCGTCACAAGTATTATGTTTGACTACAGATAAATGAAATATTTCTGTTGTTTGATCAATTTTTTGATAGTTCCTTGTTATGGTCTTGAGCATGAACTGATTATCCTAAAAATTAACATAATAGGGTAGTTGACAGACAAATCAACTTACATGTTTATCACGCCTGTTTCCCATAGGGATAAGTAGATACAATGAATCTCCACTTGCTGTACGATGTTGACATACGTGCTTCATTTACTTTCATTAATCTCTCCATACATACACGTTTATTATGTGCTTTTTAGCTGTCTACTCCTCAGAACATCTCTTATTTTATCGTGGCAAGTACGTCACGGTCTACCCTTTTTTTTTTTTGGCCAGGGGAAATCCGTTTGAGGACTAAGCCGCGACAGGCACAGAAGCCTGGGGGGATGTTCGCGACCCGTGTGAGTGTGGGATTCGCCAGATCGGGGGTGGCACTAGCGTGCCCGGGTAAGAACCGGTGTCATGCTATTGCCACTCTCCAGTTAGGGATACCCACTAAAACTCCTGGGTGTTCCGTCCTGCGCCTTATGCCAGGGCTACGTGAATGCGGGATTCCCAACTCCGCGTGCTCTGGCAGGCGTGGGCCCCCCTCACTGGGCCTCTTCCTATGCTGGAAGATGTATCCCCCGGCTACTGCTAAGTCTAGTCCATGCGTGGGGCGGTCTGTAACGCGCCCCACGGGAAGAGAGATGTGCGCGCGCGGAACACTCGCGCTCTCATCTCGATGGCATGTGCGGGTGAGTGAGAACCCCTATACCCCTAGGGGCCCCACCCCCGCCGCCCGCTTACGACGGCCGAAGTCACTGTACGTCACGGTCTACCCACACCAACTCTAAGATCCACATTGTTGTCATACACTTGTTTTATCAGTGTCCTTTCATCTATTCTTTCTACATATTCAAACCACGTTGACAATCCATTCTTAACACTTGTTATTACAACTTCTTTCACAACGTTCCATAATGTTGCCACCGACTTATGCTATATAAACTATATTTTTTTAAATGTTTGCCTGTAGGCAAACTGGCAAACGGGTCCATTTGATGGCAAGTAAGGGAGACGATGCGTTGCCTATCTCGTTGAGATTTTAAATATATGTTTACGCCCTTTTTGAAGAGCCCCATATTGTAGCGCTCTGGGAAAACCGTGGGAGGGAGTTCCATAGCTTGCTCACGCACGGCAAATAGAAGCGAGCGTCACGTACAGTGGATGACTTCTAGGTGTCAAAGAAGTGGATGAATTCCCAGTCGCCGCCGAGCAGTGCAGTGGTAAAATGGCGACGTAGGCACCAAATCAAGTAGCTAGCTCCTCAGAACACTCCCCCTTGTACAGACGATTAGAACACGCTTAGAGTGATAACGTCTCTTCTAAGACTTGGTTCTAAACCGCCTGTAAGGTCGGGATCGTCGACAATCCGGTCCGTTCGTTCGCTGCTATATGCCGCCAAGGGCCAATTACGATCATATTTTTTACAACTAATATCTACTTGTATTTTCTGTTTGTTTTAGTGACGGAAAGTCTGTTCTCTACGTCATTGTCTACGTTCGGCGTGCCGACGCCACCGCCGAACTCTCCCTACTCGCCGCTGCAGCTCGAATTGCTGAATTGCTCCCAGCGAGTTCTTCTTACTGATAAGTAAGTGTACATACATTACTTTGTTTTCCTAGTATCATAAAGTTAATGTCTAAAAGAAATGTCAAGCCCGGGGGTTATCTTCGTTCTCTTTCTTATATTTCTTACTAAATATCAACACGCACAATTTGACTACTACCTGGTGAAATATTTGGCATAATTTTATACAAGTAATTTTAGTAAGATAAAATAATTAATAGTTTAAGATATAGAAAAGCCCAACAGAAAATTCACGGACATTTTTATTATTGTTTTTCAAATATTCTAAAATATAGATCTATATACAAATAAAAAATTAAGGAAACCTGTATTTAATATAACAATTTAGAAAATGATAATATGGTAAAATGAGGAATTAAATAGTTGCTGTTTAAATTATTTTTTATTCTTATGACTTTTGCCAAGTGATGAAGCAGATATTCGACGCGGTTTGCATGAAAATCGGTACTAACATGTTACTTTAAAAGAGTAGTATGCTTTGCTGTCATTGTTTTTTAATTAGGTAATGTTTTTGACGTGAAACTTCTTTAGAATCGTTCTGATTTTAAACTCGATGAGACGACAAAAAGCGACACTAAGAAGAGATATTTAATAAAAAATATATAGAAGTTTTGAAGTTCATAAATCGAATTGAAACTAGAGCATTTGTTTCCTATTTTAGTTATCATAAGCCTATCGTGTCATTTGTTCAAACATGGAATCTGAATAATATTTGTTATAATATATCTTAAATATGTAATATTTTGCATTAAAATATGAAATAATTTTTGAACTTCGTAAAAATATTTTAAAAATAATAAACCTTATTATGATGATCATAATTAATACTCCTGATACTCTATATTTATCCCATTCTCTCGTAGGCTACTTTTCTGAAGTGTCACTTCTGCCGTGTGTGAATTGCACACACACATTTTTTTTATGCATGTCAGTTTCAACCCACATTCATTAAAAAATGAATTCGGTTTCCGCAATTAATATCGAGATAAACCTTTTACAGGGAGACCAATAAAATGGAAGAGGCCAAATTAACGAAGACGTGTCTTCCTGAATCTTTATGCTGTCCTGGTGACCAACGCCAGATGATCGATAACATAGGCGTGATGCAGCCACTCACTATCAAGACCGAGCAGGCGAAACGCGCTTGCAATACGTGCCTAACCAATTCACCGAAAAAGGTAAAAATCAGCTTCCTTATTTAGCCACCAAACCTTTTGATGGATGACTTTTATTTACCGAAATACAAAATATTTAAGGATCCCGACTTTTCCACGTTGTTTATGTGTTTACAGAATTTTTCATTATGGTTTTTTACTCGCGTAAACTTATGCCACGGATACTACGTCCACCATTTTCAGGAATGAACAGTATCTATTTTCATAACCTTTACTAAAAATTCATGTTTACAGAATGTTATGATAATCGGTTTTTTTTCCAAACGGAGAAATGATAAAACAAAAATGATTAACTTAATATAAATAAATAATCTATGAATCATTGTTATCAAAATGAATGAATAATTAAGTGCTTCTATTAATGTTGCTTTTAATTTATATTAAAAAAATGTTAATCATGTAATATGATATAAATTGTTCTTTATTATTCCGAACGTAATTAGTTTTTATATTTATGATTTTATTTAGGTGATACATACCGACGGCGGGTGCAGCCGGACAAATCCAGTTACCTGGCTGGGCGTAGCTGGCCAAAATGTTCAAGTCCAAGTCAAAAGGGAGCCACAGCATGTCCAGGTGTCTGAACTAGTCGCCGTGAAGCTCGAACAGGCGTCACCTGGCAACAAACCGGACCACCCGCCTCCAGGCATACCGGCTTCGCTGAACAACGGTACATTACACCTCCGTAATCTTATGCCTTCCTAGTACAATCGTACTGATAATATGCGAGACAGCGTCCACTTCGGAATGCAAGATACCTCTTATACTATAACTATAATATAATAAATAACCCTTTTCTCGGATCGTGTTATGAAAGAAATGCCATCTGTGCCTTATCGTTTACATACGTTGTCCTTTTTACACCTTAACAATATTCAATTGCATGTCCCTTTCTATCTGTCTGGATAGCATTCGAAATATTATTATATTGATAAATATGCTTTTGTTCGACGATAATAACACCGAATGATTATAAAATTAAAAATAAACAGTGAGTTTTAGGGACAGTGGTTTGAAAGCACCAAAATGTAATTAATTTGTTATACCCAGGACTCGAAATTATAAAGTGTAAATCATTCATATTTTGGTAGTTTTAATCGTTCTGGGGTATCAATCACTTTGCCATAAGGCAAATTAATTTTTATTGCAAGCTAAAGTTAGAGAGAAGATAAAAAGATATAAAAAAAAACAAAATGTTACGATATAATAAATTAGGATATCAGAAATAGAAATCGATTAAATTTAGCGATTTTCCATCTCTATGTCGTTTCATCCCGCCAATTGTGCCTAAATTAAGTCCTGCTTTTCCTAACCTTGGTTATTATTAGACTTCAACAATTAAAACTTGTAATGTATATTAACTATTGAACTTCAAATCGTTACGACAGCCAAGGTTGCTTTTTGTGAAAATTGCTGTGGGATAAAAACACCTAATTTATTTGAATAAATCAATAAATAACATAAAATACGTTAAAATAAAATAATTACGGCCCATAAACGTCGCACTGCTAGGCTCCGTCTTCATTATAGTAGGAAAGGACAGTATACCATACCCACCACGCATGTCCAAGGCGGCTTGGCATGTTTGACACATCGGTTATCCCAATGTGTAGGTTTCATCACAATGTTTTTCTTCACCGTTAGCACGTTTTAATCATACTAAATGCCCATTAGGTTGATCAGAAACTGCAAAGCGGTGCATGCTTTCCGGCCAAGTTCGAACATGCGCCCCTTGAGTTTCGGATGCGTGCACTAACCACTAAGCTAGCACGGCAATAAAATACGTTAGGAAACCTTGATATTCTATATTTTAGATTATTATTTCTTTATGAGGTCATGCTCTGCACTAAGGAGTATTATTTATGACAGGTTCCCACCCAATTCCCGTTGGGATAGCGGTCGCCCGGCAACGAGTGGGCGACGCGGGCCTGCTCGCGGCGCTCTCACAAAAAGACAACCAGCAACGCATGCACGATATCGGTAAGTAATGCAATAAAATCAGACAATAATGATAAAAATACCTAAGCCACCCACAGCCGCTTCGTCCGACATTCACTCCGACAGTGAATAAATTGAATAAAAATTCTAATCATATAGCCGCGATAAGATTGTGTGACTTCAGTGTTATTTGTTATCTCTTTAACTATTGGCAGGCAGTATCGATAGTAGCGGATAGTGGGCGCGACAACCTCCTCACTGATTCTGATAGCCTGGTACGACTATGTATTTACTATGATGCGCTTGGTAATGAAAAAAAAGTAAATTAAGATTATCGAAGGCCGTTTCCCTTATATGCTTAACCAAATGTAACTTTACGCTAAAAGTTATAAAGTTTAAAATTAAACAATAAGTTTAAACACGTAGGTTAGTAGTTACTTTTTACACTGCGATTAAACTTTTTGTTTAAAAAAGTAATGAAGGTTTTTCTTTCGCGTACGTTCGTAAAAATGTGCTTTTTAGATATCATTTTAATTGTTGACGATTTTCAGAAAATCGCACCGTTACTAGCTTGCAAGGGCAAAGCGAATTGCGGCGATCACGAAAATGAACTAACCGACATTAATTTATTGCTACATTGTATGAATAAATAACAACTAGCTGCATAACTTGTCTAGTTACTACCTAAGACTGGTTTACTGGAAGCAATTTTATTTGCAACGGAAAAAGAAGTTTGAAATATTTGACTTCCAACGGAATGTTGAAGTTAGTATTCTCGTCAATCTGTGGGTTTCATACTTCACAAACGTTCTTTGTCCATACTCTAATATAGTAAACATTTAAAAATATTTCTATTTGTGTCTATTCTTACATGTAAATATTACATTCCCGACATATGCAAAAGATCTCTTGAGATACGACATGAAACTGCGTGGAAGTGTTTCTAGACGACAGCGAAACAATATGGATAGGTACAGAACGTTCATATTCCAAAATGGAAGGTTATTAAAAATAAAATTTATCTATAGGTAACGAGTATATCTATAATAATTCTAATACCTAACTGTAAAGGTTTCGAATCTGTACAATGAATTTAATAATGAGAATAAAGTCAGGGGGGTTTAATTAGAACCAGAAGAATACGAAAAATATTTTTTTAAATTTTTGTCCGTCTATCCGTTATAGAACTTTCGTCAAAACCACTCAACGGATTTAAATGAAATTTGATACAAAACTAGCCTATCTCCCGGGTCAACGGGTAGGATACTTTTTATCTCGACAAATGATGCCGTGTCTCATGTCTGTGGTATAGATTAATATACTCCAAAAGATGGCAACATAAGCAAAGCGTCGCTGCTATTAAAAAATATAAGACCTCATTCATCACTACGCTTCCATTTTTGAATTCGGAATCGTCAATCGATTATTCGGTAACGGCTACTGAAATCTGAAACTGCTAGCGGCGACTATAAATAATGACTCGTTCGATATTTGAAAATGGAATATTAATTATTTCTTTTATGTACGTACAGTTTTTTTATGGATGGATAGTGTAAAAATTGACATGAGGCTTTGTGGTGTAACAGAAGACATAATATGCCAGGATAAACAAGTATATAGACAAGGATAACACGCATTATGCCGACCCCAAATCTTTGATTAAATAATCGGCAGACAAACACACATATTGTTGTATATCCCCCAATTAAGCAAGTTACGCTTGTGTTATCGGTAATATACAACGGACTACTCTGGGGCCGATCCTAGACACCCAGACCATAGTAAATAACGCAGAAAATATGTTTCCGAAATTTACTGTACCAGGAATCGAACCCGGAGCTTCTGCGTTGCAGTGAGGTATGCCGGCAAAGGCTTAGCCCGCTCAACCACAAAGGCCGTTTAATTGTATAGGAAGAATGTGTAATAAAAAACTTATTTACGTGCACTGTTTGTATACTAGCCGTTACCCGCGACTTCGCTCGCTTTAATATTACTGTTATCCCACGAGAACCGTATATTTTCCGGCATAAAAAGTAGTCTATGTGCTATTATTCCAGACTATAATCTATCTCTGTGCCTTTCATTCAAATCCGTTCAGCCGCTCTGGGGTAATTGAGCAACAAACATCCATCCAAACTTTCGCATTTATAATATTATAGATAACTTTTGCGTACATGTTGCGTTATATAAATGAAATTTTAGTAGTAAAATATATCAGTATTATTGTTCAATACAAATGACGAGGCTGTATGTTCTAGGATCTTTGCCTGTTCTTGAAATATTAAAAATAAAAATACTAGTACTACTACTCAATATTATTGACAATAATATATAGTATTATATTGCATATAACTATATATTTATTATATTTAAATAGTTGCATTTTATCACTATATCTTGTATATGTATATAACTTATGTGTATATTTGTATATATAGTATAGTTGCATATTTATGTAAGTAATCGTACAATAATTATGTATACCTCCATCGCCACTCCTAATCAGCAATATTCTTGCCACGGGTTGTCTGGAAGAGATCGCTTTTTAGCGATAAGACCGCCCTTTGTACACAATTAGAATAATACTAGTTCGTAAGTTTTCTGTAATGGTGTACAATAAAGTGTTGTCTATCTATCTATATGCAGATATTGTCAATGCTTCATACTAGGTAACTTGTATTTTCTTATTTAATTTATAGTATCAAATCTGTATCTTATTGTAAAAAAGTTTTCCTAAAATACAAATACTGTTATGAAGGAAAAGTTTATTTACAGAGGCCGTTAGTAGCCACGAGATTTCCGTAACTATATGACAGAAACGCTTGTCATCTTTACGGAACCCGTCTTTGTGCGGGGAATGTTATGTGCTTTGCCGATTTTATTAGAAGTTCCCAATATAATATTGTATTATTTACAAGTCGTGGCTTAAAAGTCCTTACGCGTTGTTTATTGCAATATTAATATCATTCATGCTATTAAAATGTCAGTTTTATTTATTTATTAACATTTATATGAAATGGTTTATTTGTGTTATAGTTGGTGATGTAGGCCTGATTTATATTTGGTTACAAAGGCAAATTAGGGTAACTGCCATTTTAGCTAAAATGAGTAGAAAGTATTTGTCTAAATAGCGGGCGGTGAAGCGTAGAAAGTCTTCAATGAAGCACCTTTTGCTCTAATAATGCGTGTATTTTAATATTATGCTATTTTACAATAATTTTTTATTGCGTGTACAATCGGACCTACTTATGCAAAACAGAACCAATCCACAAACATGCCAAAATTGGGTTAAGGATGCAAAAGACTTTCAAAATGCACCTTCTATCGACTCAATAAAAATCATAACGAGAAAATATAATATTCAATATTCTAAATGGTTTTTCCAAAATATAGACATATTTTTTTGTACGCAAAATTTTAATAAAAACGGCTTTTTCTCAAAACTGTCAGTATGTGGGTTGGTTCCATTTTGTATAAGTAGGTCCAATCGTTCTTCTTTGTTTAGTAGTTGATTTTTTGAATTTGGCGGTTGGCCGTAGACTATTGACGTTTGTCATAATAAAAAGCTGATATTGCGCGCACACACCGGCGCGTACGTGTTGTTTTCATGCCTGCCTGGACCAGTGTGTATTTGTAAATTGTATGGGGACATACGGCTTTTTCCTGTTGTATTATCTTTAACTAAGGCAAATTGTCGGTCTTAGACTGAGGGAAGTTCTTGTGACAACTCGAAAGGCACATATTGGACTGCACAATTGACATTTTTCACAATACACATAATTACTTTAAACTATCAACATACTACAATTGTCTTTAAAGTAATATTTTAAATTCGTTGAAAATAAAACTGCACAGCTTGATGTTGTATCACTCTTAAGCTTTCGCCAAAAACTTCTTAGGTAGAATGATAAATGTATGACAAAGGCTACGTTCCATTAGAAACTCACAACGTTCACGTTCACGACCGCATTTTTCCCGCTCCACTTGCATGCCGGCGTTAAAATCATAAACCCATACGACTATATATAAGTATAGATATAAGGCCAACACTGCACATGCACTTCCTCACAACACCAGCATGTAACAGATACACTCTACATTAGTATAAGTTTAGTATTAAAATTAGAATAAATTAATATAATAAGTTATTCTTAAGGTACACCAAAACAGAAAAATTACTACATATAATGTCACATACACTAACAAAAATAAACAATAAGCGTGTACGGAGTCTCAAATTTTTCATAGAAATTAAGTATTAAAAAAGGGTACGGAACTCGAGTCCGTAGAGATATATATAATAATAAAAAAAAAATCATAAACCCAAGTGGAACAGTTATTCGACCCACCTCTTGACATGGGTCGTTGCGAGCGTTGTGTGATCGAAAACGATGACGTCATTGGTGTCGTTTTCGCCACGACCACAACGACCGCGGTCGCCTTGTGGAACGGCTAATAGAGCAGTTGGAGCGTTGTGAGCTACTAGTGGAACGCGCTAGTAGAGGTCTATTAATATTATTTTCGTTTTTTTTAAAATAATAAATAGTGGTAATTGTTATCATTTCATCACTAATTAGCGACACGCGATGAAGCATTGTTCATTACTTTAAATTAATTCATATGCCACTTTGACGTTTAACATTACATTAAATAAATTATTAACGTTTCGTAAATTATGTACAACTCACAAATACACATACATAAAACGTCAAAAACTAAATAATTTATTTAATAGATTTACCACTTTAGCCTTCCCGCTGTGGTTAACTAACCTATGTATCATTTATAACTCGCAATTATATGTAAATGTGACTTTATCCTTACAATTGTTAATGACAATCGTGATCTCTACTCACCATTAACCTTATGGTTAGAATTGTTCTTTGTTTTATTATTAGCGGTTAGCATGTGCCAGCGTAACTTCGTCAGCGTTGCCGTGACGACGACGTATTTGTTAGTGAATTGCAACGGCGGCACCAAGAAATTGCATCACCACTTTTTATTTTTATTTGTATTGCCTGAAGCAGGCAAACAGGCAGACGGCCCACCTGATGAAAAGTGGTTACCGTTGCCTAAGGACGCTTGCAAGACCAGGGCAGTCGCCAACGCGTTTTCCACCTTTAAAATTTTTTATACATCTATATTCACTTCACTTGGACCGCTTTACAAAACAGATTTGAAGAGTTAGAAGAAGACACACAACTGACAAAACGACAACTTCTGTCATATATTTCTAAGATATATGACCCCCTAGGATGGCTCTCTCCACGGGCGGCCTGTCGTAAGAGGCGACAAAACAACCCACAGCCAGGTGGTAGGGCATTTGCCCGACTGGATGGCTAGCACCCCTGGTCTAAAGTATGTCGCCATAACAACCTTGAGTTGTGTTCCGGCATTAGTGACCAGGTTCCAGTCTCCCTTAAGAGAGCAGCAGCGCATTTGTAGAAACTTTGGTGTTGCAAATGTCCATAGGCGATGGTAACCGCTTTCCATCAAGTGGGCCGTCTGCTTGTCTGCTGATCTCCTGTTAGAGCAAAACTCTTATTTCAAAATATATGGTTAAATAACTCTTCCATCGAGATCGCTTTTGAGCACGATGGAGGGTCGAATTCAAAGACGTGTTCAGCTGGCCAGCAACCTAGTCGATCCACCTATTTGGTAGTCCTTCCATCAGGTCTCTTGCCTTCAACTTTCCCAATAGCCACAAGTCCCTCCATATAGCCTGGGTGCTTGCGGGCTATGTGGCTAAGGTACTTCAGTATCCGTTGTTGGCATACCGCTGATAACATGTGGTGATCTCCAATCTTGAGCTCTTTTAGTATAGAGCCATTCCTTCACGGAGTCCACGGAATTTTCAGCATCCGATGCCAACACCACATTTTAAAGGCGTCAATTTTGTGTCCATCTGCTGCTTCCCACCTTCTTATCGCACCACCCTAATTTAGAGAAAGTCTCTGATAATCAGCGTAGTATAATAACTGTTTAATCAAAATTTGGCTAGGGAAAATAGGCTGGGAGATATCTTTTTTTTTCTTTTTTTTAACCTGGCTACTAATGCCGGAACACAACTCAAAGTTTTTTTTTTTTATTCTCCTCTCTCCGGACGAACTAGATTGTCCGGGCTGTTCACTATTTGTTTCTTTTCTATATGTAAATATATATATTTTTTTGTTTTATTTATTGTTTTTATCTTTTTCGTCATATTTTATCTTTTTTGTATCATCTTTTTATTAGGTAAATATTACAAAGGTCCTTACTTCTAACTAAATCTTATACAGAGTATTATACTATTGTTCATACAGTTTTATTCTTGCTAACTTTTATTACATATTTCATATTTCCTACTTCTTTCTTTATATAGTATTTTACAATTTACTCTTTTATGTATGTAATGTCTTTTATTTCTATTTATATGCTAATTTATATTTTGTTTATGTACTATAGTTAACTCAAAGTTGTTATGGCGGCATACTCTAGACCAGGGGTCATCAGTTAGTTTCACTCGGTTCGTTTTAAGAAATGAAATAACCATCGCGGTCCGCACAACATTTTATAGAAAAAAATATTTATTAAACAAATGTAATTGAGGAAATAACAAAGGTATTTTTTTACATATCAATGAGAAAAATGACATTTTGGGTTTGGTCCGGATGCGGACCGCGGTCCGCCATTTGGCGGCCCCTGCTCTAGTGGTAGTCGTCCAGACGGGCAAATACTCTACCACCTGACTGGATTGTTTTATCGCCTCTTACAAAACGCCGCTCGGCCGCAGGAAATTGTATTCTTTCTCCGTTCCTGCACCGATAAAACATTATTAACAAACAAACAAACATGCTTACATAATATTTTTCGTCATTCGCAGACGTAGAAACTCGTTGCTACTTAATTAATAATATTGATATATCATTTAACGGATATAATAAACTAGCATAGGCATTACACTGAGGGGACCCTATTAAATTTTATTAAACATCCCGCCTTTTCGGAGCTTTGCTTTACGACGCAGCCGGCCCTGACACTGTTTATGTCGTCTTGGTCCCATTGATATTGTGAAGGTACTTTGTTTATGAGTCGAGTCGACTTCATAGGAGTTCCGTAGTCATTTTGACAGACACAGAACCCTTGTGAAGTCTTGTCCGTCTGTCCAGTCAACTAACACAAACATTCTACATATATGCGGGCGCGATGCGATGACCGGGAGAAGGCAAAGGGACGTGGAGAAAGAAGCAAGGAAGGACTTACCTCGCCACCAGTCCGCCACCACACTGCACTCGTCTCCCGGGGTTCACACACTCACTAGGATTATGCTTTGATAATTAAATGTGGCTATAACAGTTTATATCTTTATTTAATGTTCCAACAATCTTTAATACGTAATTTTTTATATATATTTTATTACGGTGACAGCCGTGACAACACTTTTAATGCTTTTCTTGTTCTGCGCATTCTTCGTTTAAAAGTTTATTCTTTTCTTGATGGCGATGATGGGGAGAAAGAATTTACAAGGAGGTGTTCCTCGGCGCAACAAATATATGTAGCAGTGCAGGAACGGAGAAATAATACAATTTCCTGCGGCCGGGTGGCGTGTCGTAAGAGGCGATAAAACAAGCCACAGCCGGGTGGTAGGGTACCATCACTGGTCTAGAGTATGCCGTCATAACAACCTTAAGTTGTATCTGGTATTAGTGGCCAGGTTCCAATCTCCTTTAAGAGTGCAGCAGCATATTGGTAGCCCCTTTGTTGTTATAAATGTCCATAGACGACGGTAAACGCTTTCCGTTAAGTGGGCGGTCTGCCTGTCTGCTGAACTCTGAAATAAGCAAGCAAACTCACTTTGTTATTGTTGGATATGAGGATGTGTATGTAAGATTTTTGCATGGATATCATTAGGAGGCGCGAGTGAGTGGAGACCGCCCCCTATTCCTCGACAGATAAACATCGCGAAAGCGCGTTGATGTAAAATAATTGCGTTCGTTATATATTTACGCAATTTGCACTGCGCTGTAAAAGGCACGTGTTGAGAAAAGTGCAATAAGATCACTGTTTGTTTTAGTTTTTTAATAATATATCTATTTGGGAGACAATACAATAGTTAATAATCTGTTGTAATATGTGTCATTGTCACCGTAATGAGTGACAGTTGTAATGTGTCAAATATCAATGTAATACCTACTCTGTGTCGAATAAACTCTCTGCTGCGTTGATCTCGTACCGAGTCGTTTCATTGCAAAAGAATCCTAAATAATCCTAAAACATAATCTTTAATATAAACATAATTCATATATCAATTAAGACTCCACTAAAAATAGTTTGTATAATAAACAATTCGCAAACAATAACAAACAGTGATGTCGGGAGCCTTAAGAACAGACGAGCGTGCATGACAAGAGCTATGAATGTCAAAGAAGCAAGTGAGGTGTGTAAGAATAAGCCTGAATGGCGCTCTGTTGTTCGTGCCTACCCCGCAAGGGAATTGGTGTGAAGTTATGTATGTATGTATGTATGTATGTAACATTTCGCTTAAAAAATTACAAGAAAATGAATTTACACAACATTACAAGACAATAACATATTAAAATGAAGTAGATATTTAAAGTAAAGTCATCAAAATGCAATCAATAAAATAAACGTGTTAAAGTATTAAATAGTAGTTAAGAAAGTTACTATAATAATTTATTACAAGAAAAGAAAATAAACCATCAATCATTGCATTCAATTATACTATTTTTGAAGTGAAACTTCTATATAGACGGGGTCTTACGATTTTTCGCTCACGAAAAAGCGTCACGGCCGCGTGTTCTAATACTTACATTTTTAAACTCGTGATAAAATAAAGTGAATACTTACATTTGAAAACTTCAACTGACAAGTGACAAAATAAATCGCAACAAAATTTTAACTTGAAGTTTTACAGGCAGATTCTTAACATACTTGTCGAATTTGCAAAACCTGCCCGTAATACTTAAAGTAAACATTTTGTTGCGATTTATTTTGTCACTTGTCAGTTGAAGTTTTTCCTCTTGTCCGTTGCGATTCGTTTTTCCACTTATCCGTTACCATTCATTTTCCACTTGTCCGTTGCGATTCGTTTTTCCACTTATCCGTTGCAATTCGTTTTTCCACTTGTCCGTTGCGATTCGTTTTTCCACTCATCTATTGCCATTCGTTTTTTAACTTGTCCGTTGCGATTCGTTTTTCCACTTATCCGTTACCATTCATTTTTCCACTTGTCCGTTGCGATTCGTTTTTCCACTTATCCGTTACCATTCATTTTCCACTTGTCCGTTGCGATTCGTTTTTCCACTTATCCGTTGCAATTCGTTTTTCCACTTGTCCGTTGCGATTCGTTTTTCCACTCATCTATTGCCATACGTTTTTTAACTTGTCCGTTGCGATTCGTTTTTCCACTTGTCCGTTGAAGTTTCACTTCTAATATGTGTCCCAGTACACATTTTGATTTTTTATAATATTATAAATGCGAAAGTAACTCTGTCTGTCTGCTACGCTTTCACGGGAAAACTATTGGACCGACCTGGCTGAAACTCGGTATATATGTAAGTTCAATATCTAGGATGGATATAGAATACTTTCATCCCTGAAAAGGGATAGATAGATTTATGTAAACGTTATCCCAGAAAGTAGGATAGGTTTTTTTGTGATGTCATTTTCGTCGTTTTGGTCATTTTAGTAAATTTCATCATTTTTGTACTACACAGATGATAGATGCGACTTAGTAGAGGTTACTTACTACATTTTATCTTAAAAATAAAACTAGAATGTGTTCAAATAGGGGATGAAAGTTGGCATGGGAAACCAATCGTTTCTCAAGTTTATAGATATAAAAATCATCATCATCATCAGTGTAGCTTGTAAGGATTCATTTCTGTGAAAGAATGTTAAGCCTCAAACTAAGGGAAAGGATTGTTTTTGAACAAAATTTTCTATTAGGCATTATCTAAGCTTGTAGTGGTGGCTCCCAGACACTCATATCAAAAGTAACGAAATATTACTTTACCAGATTGCTTTGTCAGGAATTGAATCCGGAGCTTTTGCGTTCTAGTGAGCGTTAAGTAAAATGAGAATGAACTCACAAGAAAATCATGTTCCAAAATAACTACTAACGAGTACCACAAATCCTCCGTTGTAACATGGATAAATAAACAGAGAAAGGAAACGGATCCACATTAAAAAAAAAATGTTGTTTTACTTACTGCTTTCTCTTTTACAATGATGGTTCATTTACACCAGGAACACAACGCACAACGCGATTAAATGCTAATCACGGTTTTGCAATTATCATTAATTATTGTGATACCGATGTGGAGGCGGCTTTGTGTTCGATAAAAGTACAGGTGTATAAAACATGCGGCGGTTTCATTACAAACACATAAGTATTGTAATTACTTATCCCAGCGGTTTTGTCCGTGACCTCTTCGTATTACACGGAACATTTGCATTTTTAAGATATAAGCCTATTCTAAAAATGTTATCATAAATGGATAGTCATCTTTGCTGCCTACAGAACATTTATACTTCAAAAAGGCTAAAAGACTTTGGTCAAATGTGGTTAATCAGCGCTGCACTGAAGGAAACTCCAGCATAGTATCTTTGTGTCGACTTCCAACTTCAATTGTTTGGAAATACGGCGTACATTATCAATATATTAAACTATACCATTGTATGAAATAGATTTGCTTGCATTTGTACTGTTGCTTTCCAGTCAAATTCTTTTTTTTTTTTCAAAGTGACACTGATTGGTGATGCGTTATAGGAGAATAGGTGTAAGGAACACTCACTTGTTTGCTAGGTTTGCTGGTTCGTATTTTTGTAATTTGTATTTTTCACACGTTAAAGTACTTCAAGCGGTCGCGTAGCAAGAGTGGATGATTTGACAGATGCGACTTAGTCTTCCGTTCCGTTTCTGCGTCTCGTTCGCGCGAGTGTTGTGGCGGATAGGACAGAGAAGGAAAGGACGCTGGGAGGATGTTAATACTTTTTTTTTTTCGCGGTGTATATGGCGTCAACACTGATAATTCTTCTAAACTTTGGGTGAGAACAAAATAGTCCATGAAAACATTATTCCTTGAGTACTTTATCTTCTTAACCGTTCATTTGCCTTCTAACTAGTGGTTATAATTTGACATAAGCTCCATACAAGTATTGCTAAAATTTCTACCAATAGTTAGGCAAGTGAATGAATTGTAAGATTAGGAACCGGCGATAAGCAGCAGCTAGGTTGTTCTGCAGTAAGTACTGTCTCGTATTCTTTGAGTCAAAGTTAACAAAGAGAGCCAAGACCATACCAAATAACTAAAGGTGGGACAGTTTTAGCATTACTTCAGGTATAGCAGTCGTTTACGTAAAAGGAAATGCATTCTATTTACTTTTGGCGGAGGCACTTTTACCATAGGGTACGTACTATTACCGCATGAAAAAAAATAGTAAAATTGTTTTTTTTTTTAAATAGGATAGTTTTGCGCGGTTCAATATTGTTTTTTCAAAGCTACCGCATGCGTGATGTTTTATTTGTGTGGTTGCACTGTACAGTAGTTGACACGCAACTTTCACATTTTTGTATTTTATTAGAAAAAAAAGCCACTGCCTAGTATTTATGTCACTCTGGTACTTTTTCACGTATTTTTTTTTTATACATTGTTCATGTTTCATGCATGATTTATTTTTATTTGACCACTGGTTTATTTTTTGACTACCTATTTGTAAAAATACAGATTTTACATAACGCAGTAGATTAATTAAATTTTAGTTAGAGTAATATAATACGTAACACAATAGTGATTGTAATATGAAATATTTCTGCCACAGATTAATTTATCTATAATGTTATAAAATTCTAAACATGCCGTGTCTGAACATTGAAGCTATTAAAAAAGCAACTGGAATAGACAATATAAACGGTGGAGAACACGATACAATTTTTTTTAGATTTCTTGTCTGTTTGTTTGGGATTCACATAAAAACTAATGGGCCGAATTCGATGCGGTTTTCGCTGAGCGACGGCTAATTCTTAGACTTAAACTCTGCGCTACTTTTTATCCCTTGAATCCCGCAGAAGTTTTATGGGAATTATTTAAAATAGTCAGATTAAAAAAAAAAACGAATTCCAATGTGATTTTTTTTACTGACCGATAGCAAATTTTATGTAATAAAATGTGTGAATTTTTATCCCGGGAATCCCGCAGGAATTTCAAGTCAAGTGTAGACGAAGTCGCGGGCATTATTTAGTTTGTAATAATTTGAAAATTTACTACATCAAAGTAATGAATGTACTAAAGCCAAGTGAAAGTACAGGAAAGCGTAATAAATATGCGGCTCCCCATACCAAACCCTCCCTTCATACTTAAAGCAATAAACACATAATTTACCACTCCTCTACGGCAAATATCAGCTCTATGTAACCAAACGCTGAGTTGACTTTCAACTACCAGGCTCGCATCATTACGAGAAGCACTTTAGAACTCACTATATTACTTGTTACATACATACGCCACATTTTTTTTATTCATACGAAATTATACTGTATATATTTAAATTTAAGGATTTTATTTGATTGTTAGTTAATAAGATAGTATAAACATAACCAACAATTATATATTCGGAGTCCAATTTGAGAAATATGATGAAATTTTATAATATATTTTTCATGTATTTGTTATTAGGTTTGCAAACATGTGAAGAGTTCGATTTATTGAGGGAAATAAGTTTATTATGTTTTAAAAGATGTATAAGATATACAACTAATATTTTATTGTTCAAAATTTTAATAGGGTTGCCAATATGCTGAAGATTATAATTATTTTAATTTATATATTTATTTAAAATAATAATAAAATAAAGATTTTCAAATTGATTACCCCAATGATAATAGCTTTTGGAGTTGGTAAACATGAGTGTTAACGCGCTTATAATATTATACGTAATATCAACGAAGCTGTTTTATATTTTACACAGTTTAATTATTAAAAACTTACAAACCTATTTGCAAATATATACATAAAAATATGACCATACCAAATCGCTTGGCATTTGCAAGCACTTTATGTATGAAGGTATAAAATACCAGTGTTACTCTTGTAACAACGGGCCGATTTTAGTAGCGTCCAGACCCCAGTAAACATCTTATCGGACATTTACGGCAATTATTCTGTCGTCATTCCAATTTCAAAGCTCTGGCTATTAATAAACCAATGTTCAGACCGGTAATCTATGAACCTTGAAAAAATGCCTGTCCATCTTAAATTATTATTAATTTATTTATTATAAATTAATTTATAATTTTCATGAACGTATTTTAAACTAGCCAAAGTGCGATCGCACATACCTAGCTAGAACAAGTCATATGAACCGAACATACGAGTGACTCCAAAATCGAGTCACTGTAACCGAAATCTGTTAATAAATATTAGACCAACAACCATAAAAGTTCGTATTAATATTTTTCAAACATTTCTGTTCCAAAGGCACCATCGAGCCCCTTCAAAGTGCGATTGCACGTTACTAGCAAGTACAAGTCATATAAGCCACGTACGAGTGGCACCAAAATTAGGCCACTGTAACCGAAATCTGTTAACAAATAGTAAAACTAAAGAAGTTCTTAATAATATTTTTTTTAAACTTTTGATGACTGTTCCAACGGCGCCATCGAGTCCACTCAATGTCGTAGCCAAAAGCAAGTAGAATATAAATGACACCACTAAAAACTTTTATAGCTTCACACACAAATGAAAGGGCGCCGTTCACCTTTAAGTTGCACCGACAATTTAGTTATACATTCCATTCCAAAGGTTTCATTAGGAACATTAATTATTTACAAGTGTATAAATTATGACGGCCGTGCAGCTAAGTCAAGGATGCCGGGTGAACGGCGAGCGATCGAAGTGATTGAGAATCTAAGGGGTATTACACGTTAGGCGATTGGTAGCACTAGCAACTCTCTGTGTTGCAACACTTATATGACCAACAGATGGCACTTACATGGCTCTTGCGAAATTTCATTCCATACAAAGTATTACTAATTCCGTACAATAATCCTCGGGCGTAAGCCTATTATCTATCTTCCCATTGTGGCGGAGAGTAATTTCAAAATAACCCTCCTCCCTTACTTCTAGATAGCGAAATTATTGGTCGGCACCACATCATACTTTATTGGTTATTCTATTTAGAAACATGCATTTTCTGCAAAAAACTAATCAAACAATCTCTTTAACAATTGTTAAATGATAATTAACTAGGATATGCACGCGACTTCGTCTACGCTTAATTTAAAATTCCCGCGGGATTGCCGGGACACAAAGTATCGCAGCATTTAAAAAAGAATGTAATCTATTGTTTTAGTGGAAACTGTGTCGGAATAAGCTAATTCTTATGCACCCGAACAACTACAAACCGCTCCCGGGAAAATATCCACGGGATTCCCGGGATAAAAAAAATCACACATTTTATTACATTAAATTTGCTATGAATCTGTGAAAAAATCACATTCGAATTCGATTTTTTTTTCTGGCTATTTTAAATCATTCCCAGAAAATATCCCGCCACATTCCCACGATAAAAAGTAGGGCAGAGTTTAAGTCTAAGAATTAGTTGTCGATCAGTGAAAACCGCATCGAAATCGGCCCACTAGTTATTACGCGAATTCGGAACAAATAGATAAGAAATTAAAAAAAAATTGCATCGTGTTTTTTATCATTTATATAGTGTATTCCAGTTTTTTAATAGCTTCAGTGTACAACAGACAGGGTAGTTTTAGAAAATTAAAGATATTTTTTTATTAAAACTACATATCTAAGCCTACAAGTTCCCGTCGAAAACTCTGCCATTATACCACGTATATATTATTACATTATGCATGCTAATTACTTGGTGAAATGTAAAATAAAACAATGTAGCGTATGTAACGAAGACAATTATTTACTTTTTCTACAAAAATACATAAATTCACGTTCTTCGTCGCCATTGTTCCCAAGAAACAGTCGCCAAGTGCGCAATAGCCATTATGGTCACAACATTCACAAGTCAACGCGAGACAGAGGGACAAATAGGGATTGTAAATATGTAATAGATAGATGACTGTGTGTGATCTTTCGGTTTTATATTAGTATATGAATGGTACAGTCAATATGGTTGAAGTCAATCATGATGATGATTTTAACGTTTGCTTAAAGAATTGTTGACTCTTCTTGATAATTCGGAGGTTCGTAATTAAAATATCTACCTGAATAAACTTCTAACTAAGCCATGTGCTATTGGATTCGAAGGAGTGGACTGGAACCTGGCCACTGATGCTGGAACGCAATTCAATTATTTTTTAATACGCTTTTATTAGCTTCATACGTATGTTTGTAACGGAATCTTTCAAGTTAAATTTGATCGACTTCCCGGTTTCCGATTGAGCTGAAATTTTGCACGTATGTGTATATCGCATGACAATGCAATAACATGGTACCATGGAGCTGATCTGATGATGGAGTCGGAAGGTGGCCATAGGAACTTCTGTACTAAACAAGATAGACCCGTCGTGTTTGAGCTCGTTTTACTTGTCTTGGCTAGCACTCTGCTGCTACATGATATTATGCAGGATCTCAAAAGCTTGTATTTACAATAAAATATTTTTTTCTTACACTATTTTTAATTCAAATTTATTAAAATTTATTTTCTAATTTTTTAGTTGGATTTTCTGTAAAAGCGTATTTTTTTAGTTTTTTTTAAACTATTATTTATTTATTGTATAGTATCGCATTTGACCATTTTCTCACTTGATGTTAAGCGCTGACGTCGTCTAGGATGGAGTACCAAAAAACCTAGAAGATACCTATTCGCTCGTGATTTGAAGACACCTAGATTGTATTTGTTAGAAAAAGTAGACTTTGGAAAATTATTCCATCCCTCTGTAGTGCGCATTAGAAAAAATAAAGCGAAGCGCTTCGTCCGGTGTTCAAACCGGTGCGTCCGGTTGTCCGATGGTAAAATGGGGATGGGAACCAGTCCGTACACGTCTGAGCAGCCTCCCCGAAATGTATCCGATAGAAGACCGATATAGTCTAGCAACCTTGCGTGTATGCTCAAGAATCTGAAGTCGAGCATAAAAAGACGATCCTTGCCGATTTTGTTATGGCGGCATAATATAGACCAGGGGTGGTGGCGATCCAGACGGGCAATTAATGTGAGGCAGTACTTCACACTACTTCAGCTGCTGAATCCTTACCAAGCACAAGTACGATCCTACATGGAATACAGCTCTCACTTTTGCAATGCCTCAGCCAATTACCAGCCCGAGACACGCGAGTCAATAGAGAAAAGAGCTAGGAAGTTGCTAGGCAATAATCGACTATTTGACGAGAGGCTTCAGAACTTAAATCATCGACGTAAAGTCGCTAGTTTGTCAATATTCTATAGGATACACTTCGGGCGAGTTTGCCACGGAATTGCAGGAATTAATTCCTTCCTCATCATTTTACCACCGGACAAGATCACGCCACCGACATGTGGTGGAAATACCAACAAAGCGGACGAAACGCTATGCTTCTACTTTTATCATACGCAGCGCTGAAGAGTGGAACGCTTTGCCGTCGTCTGTTTTTCCTGAAAGTGCATTCAAGTTGCGCATGAACAGGTATCTTCTAGGTTCCCAGGTGGTAGGGCATTTGCCCGACTGGATGGCTACCGCCCCTGGTCTAAAGTATGTCGCCATAACAACCTTGAGTTGTGTTCCGGCATTAGTGACCAGGTTCCAGTTTCCTTTAAGAGAGCAGCAGCGCATTTGTAGCACCTTTGCTGTTGCAAATGTCCATAGGCGATGGTAACCGCTTTCCATCAAGTGGGCCGTCTGCCTGTCTGCTGATCTCCTGAAAAAAAAAATAGATAAGCGTGCTTCACCTTAGAGTGCATTTCCGCCTGACATCAGGCGCAATGGCAATCAAATGCGAAACTATTCAATATAAAAAAGAAATGCCCTACCACCTGAATTTGAGTTGTTTTATCCCCGGCCGTCCGGTCGCAAGATTTCGTATTGTTTGCCTGTTCCTGCACGAATGGAAATATAAATACATCTTATAATAAATAGATGGCGAATTTCTTAACGTGAACTAAATAAGAATATTCTGTTAAAGATCATTTATAATGAGTGACGTCTGTCCACCCTAATCTGTTGTTGGCTCGATAAGATCATTACATCAGGGCATATAAGATATAATTAGTGGTGTGCCAGATTAGATGCACACTGTCTTAGAAATAAAAATTACCCGTCCATCACTGTCTCTTTTAACATTACATCTTATATATCTTGTTTTAGAACTTTAGATGATGCACATTGTTGGGTTGAACACCTCGGTAATCTCTATGCGCATGTTGTGATTGTTAGGTAAAATACCGATAGTTCGGTTGTTTACTTGACCCATAATATATTGTTTTTTTATTTTTATTATACTGTATGTCTTTCAAGACCACGGGTCATAAAAATGGCCGGACTGTAAATGTTGCGTGACACTGACCGGCGGTTATCCCTGTCTACACCATATAGTAATGCACTCAAGGACAAGCCCCGGCCAGTGTAGTACTGGGCTAATGTGGTGAACTGCTAATGGTACTAGGGGTCTGGGAATATGGGGACTATGGCGTCTGCCCGTCGCAATGTTCCCAAAAAATGCCATAAAGACAGGGGCAACATGGGTGTGAGTGGCTAAGGGGTGTCGAGAGGTGGGCTGCAGGTTCACCGAAGCTACTTCCGACGTTAGGCCATTTATCACTTCCACCCCTGGAGCTTGAGTCTTAGCTCTAGCGATCTCCACTCCGTGCCGGCTGGTTAAGGCAAGCACGGAGGCGGGGGCCTTGCCTTGGCCCCCGGAGTCAGGTACGAGCTGTCGCTACACACCTAAGGCTTCGCCACAAAGCCCCCCTGCGGGTTTATTATTATTATTATTAATATCTCTACGGACTCGAGTTCCGTACCCTTTTTTACTACTTAATTTCTATGAAAAATTTTAGACTCCATACACGCTTATTGTTTATTTTTGTTACTGTGTGTGACATTAATTTAGTATTTTTTATGTTTTGGTGTACCTTAAGAATAACTGATTATATTAATTTATTCTAATTTTAATACTAAACTTATACTAATGTAGAGTGTATCTGTTACATGCTGGTGTTGTGAGGAAGTGCATGTGTAGTGTTGGCCTTATATCTATACTTATATATAGTCCTATCTAGTGCCATGTGTGTTGGTTTTTCTTTTCTGTGCCTGGGTTATTAATTTTTAGTCTCTTTGTGTGTCTTGGTTTGTTTATGATTATATTGTTTATGATAAAGAAATATTGTACTAACTGAAATACAGTTTCTAAAACTGCAAAAATCTTTTCAATAAATCAAACGTTGAATTAGTGCATCATTCCACTTACATTGTAAGATTGCCTGTGTGAAAATGAATGTATTTTAGTGGATCTCCCGAACGCATCGTTGTACGCAACCACGTTTTTGAGATCCTATGCCTTCTTAAATATTTCTTCCCTTCAATGCCTTGTTGATATCGATAAGGAGCATTAATGTGTGTCAATAAATTGTGTGTTTGCTTCAGTATTTAGGAAGCTTGATTCGGCGATTAGCTTGATTTACGTGGATTTTTAGGTTGCGTTTTTCAAGAAGCTTTTTATTTGTGTGTTACCACTCTATGAAATGATTAATTGTGCAACCTTTTAGTGTTGCCGTTTAGATAATGGTTTAGTGCCATATAGCGACATCTTGTTGTAGACATCGCGGTTGTGGTAAATGATGCGCTCAAGTGAGTCGTCCATTTATTTCTAGACTCATTGAAAGTCATAAGTCTACCACCGCTTCCAAATCAATTTTTGTTACTGTTAAAGGAGATAAAGCGGCACAAAAATCATGTTTTTTTTATATTATGTATATATAAATATATGTTTGTACACATTCGTGATGTTTTTTAAACTAATGCAAGGTTTAATAAATTAAATAATAATCGGCAAACATAGTCAAACGTCTGGTGGATGTCTCACGTGACCAAAAGACTGGTTTATACCTCGGACAACGCATCAGCATTGCCATTCAGAGAGGCAATGTGGCCAGTCTTTTGGGCACGTTTCCGACTGACAGCGGTCTAGAACTAGATTTTATACTTTAATTTTAGTTTGTATATATAGTTCACATAATATTTTCTTAAGTTTTCGCGACTTGTATACATAATAAAACTACGTTTTAACGGTTTTAAGCGCGGTAATTTTATTTGATTTTGGTTTTTCCGACGTTTCGGCCACTTTTCAGTGGCCGTGATCACGAAAGACAAAGATGTCAAGTGTCAACGAGTATTGTTAAAGTTTTATTTAGCCTACCGCCAACTTATTAATTTTAATTATTTAATTTTAATTTTGTTTATGGTTATTATTTACTCTATGGGAGCCTAATCTAATTTACTTGTATATATAGTTTATTTTTAGATTATATCTAAGAAAGTATTATAAAATGTCTATAGATGAATAATCGGCAAACAAAGATACATATTGTATATATGGGTATATCCCTAATTAAGCAAGTTACGCTTTTGTTACGAGTAATATACAACGGACTACTTTGGGGCAGATCCCAGACACCCAGACCATAATAAATGACGGAGAAAATTCGTTTCCGAAATTTACCATACCAGGGATCGAACCCGGAGCTTCGGTGTTGCAGTGAGGTAGGCAAAGGCTTAGCCCGCTTAACAGAGTCCGCCAACCAACGCGACCTTCCAAACATAATAAATATAACTACATAGAAATTAATTCGTAGGTAGTTATATTATTTTTGAAAGGTTTTCATAATTTTGTCCATTTCCATACATTTTTGTACTTTAAAACATTAGAATATAGAATTTTCTAAAGTTTTCGCGACTAGTAGACACAATAAAACTAGGTACCTTTTAAAGATTTTAAGTGCGGTATTTTTAACCGACTTAAAAAAAGGAGGAGGTTCTCAATTCGTCGGGATCTTTTTTTTCTTTTTTTTATGTATGTTCACCGATTACTCCGAGATTTATAATCCGATTTACGTGATTCTTGTTTAGTTTGATGCGGAATAGTTGCCATTTGGTCCCCTAAAAATTTGACATAGTTTGGCCCAGTAGTTTTCATTTTACGAATATTTTTTTGTTCCCCTTTCATGGGACCTATATTTTTTAAGGAGCGCGGCACCTTTCGTAGGTCTACCCATACATTGTTAGACACTAAAAAGTAACAAATAAAATAGAAAAAATTCGTTTAAAAAAACCGACTACAAAAATTAAAAAAATAAAAAGTATAAAATAACTTATTTCTAAAGCTATTATTATTAATATATGTTATCTAAAACATCTTGAAGTCGGTGCAAAGTAAAACATAAAAATTACTATATTTTTTTGAAAATTACTAAGCACCGACTTTAAGATGTTTTAGATAATATATATTAATAATAATAGCTTTAGAAATAAGTTATTTTATACTTTTTTAGTTTTTGAAGTAGGTTTTTTTAAACGAAGTTTTTTATTTTATATTCATTGTTATTCCGACGTTTCGGCAACTTTTTGGTAGTCTTCCATGATCACGGCTACTGAAGTTTTATTATATTATATTCAGAGTCCACGCTAATTTTGTGAACAACCTTTGACGCACATTACTTGGCTTAAAATAAAGCGACGACGTCTAAATCAGCTGAGAATGGGGTGGAATATTTCTAATCACGGCGATTGCTAGCAATCCGGCCTGGGGTTGTGGGTGGCCCGTCACAAGCATTTGGCGCGCTTCCCGCGTGGCCCGCCTGCCAAACAGGGCTGGCTTTGCCCCCGGCCAAATACCATATTCATAATCAATTTTGTGACAATAACAAAATGTTTAGCCAGCTTGTTTGTTTTCAGCATTTTTTTTTAAGGCGGGGAAAATGCATTTCGCACAATACCGACTCCTTTACTAGGGATTAGACCAAAGCGACGAGAGATGAGACCACGAATGGGCACCAGAGTCAAATCGCCGGCTTGTGTGGAGACTCGACTAAAACCACCCTCCTCCCATGTGCCCCGCGCTCATGGTAGGAAAAGCATACTTAGAACGTAGTTACGCCCACGCTGATCCTAGCGCATCAGTGCTTGAGAGTGCCCCGGGAATCAGGGCAAACTTACTTCTTCAACAGGGGTGAAGACTCCTCCGCTCCGCTAGATCTTGCGCATATCTGCGTCTCCGGGACCCCGACTGACGTCGGTACCCGCGAGACGCATGCGCACCTCTCTCCCTTTCTCGTTCTGCGAATTCCATTTGAGACATAACAGTCTCGCAGAATTCGGCCGCACCCACCCAATGATCGTCGCTATGCAGCATGGCTTGCACCAAACTGCCCCGCGAATCGATCGGACCTACGAGGGTCTCGAATTCAAATCTCTGCGTTACCCATGGTGCGCACTCGACTAGCTTATGAAACGTAACCCTCGCCACCTTAGCCTATGTTAAGAAGATCCATAACTAACTCGTTTTAAATCGGATAGTTGCAATTGATTTTGAGATCCTGGTATTGCATGGCATCATGTTAGGAATACTGTGAAGTGACATCTGATAATCGCCCAGTAAGAAACATACGTGTAACTTTGCAATCCCAGTTAGCGCCATCAGTCGGTTTTTGTTTTTATAGAAAACCTCACAAACCTTTCAATCAATGTCTTATAATTGAAAAAAAAACATTAAACTTAATTGCGCCTCAAATTGGTTAAATTTATGAAATTTCGTAAATTTCATGAAGTAGTGAGGGTTATTAAAATTTGCTCTGCAATGTTGCCGGGAATGTGTTAACTGTTTTAGGGACTGTCCACAAATTACTTCACACGAATTTCATGATTTTTGACCCCTCCCCCTGTTCTTGTCACAGGTGGTCACATTCGTTAGACTCCTCCCTAGTGTGACATCACATATTTTGCAATGTTATATTAAGAAATTATTAAATTAAAACAACAGATCCGTAATTAGTTTTATTTAAATTGTTTTTTAATATAGAGTTGGAAATATTCTGAAGATTATCGGTTAATAATTTAAATTTCTTGATTTAAAGCTTAAAAATATTAGAATTCAAAATGTGACGTCACGATATTTCGGACCCCCTCCCACCCCTTATCACAGAATATCACACTTCCTCGACCGCCGTATAATCTAGAATATTCGACAGTATTCGTGAATTTGCGTGAATTCTATTCGAATACATTTGAAAGCTAGAAGTAAATCAAGCCGAGTTCTACTATTACACACACACACACACACACACACACACACACACACATATATATATATATATATATATATATATATATATATATATATATATATATATACACACACACACACATACATACGCGCGCACACACACAAACACACACACACACACATTATATATATATATATATATATATATATATATACATACGCGCACACACACACACACACACACATATATTTCATTTGAAAATAGAAATAATTACATACAATAATTACAATTGTTGGTATAAAAATCTATACTTACATATATAATTACTTGACCTCACAATAGTGACGTATCAACGCACATCCCAAACTATGGGGGCTAGGAAAATTTGGATGTCGGTTCTTCCTATATTGTAGGTAGATGAACTTTAAGAAAGGATTTTCGAAAATTCAACCCCTAAGGGGGTGAAAAAGTGAATGAAAGTTTGTATAAAAATTCTTCATTTTCAAAGTAACAAGCGTGAAATTTTATACTGCCGCATTTGGTTAGTAATAAATATACATGTATGTTGGCGTTTTTTAAAATTCAACGTCTATTATAAAGTATTAAGTACCTGTGTATTTTAATCTACTCCAGCGAAATCGCGGGTAATAGCTAGTTTATTATACAAATACAATTAGATGGTGGCTTTGTCTTCAAATAAAACATAATTATGGTAAGGACAACCCTATAGGATAAGACCTACATAGATAGTCTCACTCCCCTCGGACGTGGCGACCCTCTGTGGGGCGTACAATGAGGGTCGAGCGGATTGTTGAACGCATACCTCCCGTTGGATTCTGCTACCCTAGTGAATTCCGTGACGTTTCTATTTGCTGGCAAACGGAAGTTTACCGTTTCGACGGTAGTAGTGTGTGTTTGTTTGTTTGTCAATCAACATTTAGTAGATAAATTAATTAATTTATTCCATTGAGTAGTTTTTGAGATATGGCGTATTTTCGATTAATGGCCAGTTCCTATATCTCACTGACAATTAATTTGCCTATCGGTTAAAATTTGACTTAAAGCTTCTTTACAAGTAATGTCTGAATTCAACCGACGGTATAGCAAATGAAAGAATAGTATAAGATATGTAGGAACCGGGCAATAAATGCTATTTTTTAGTTCCGTAGCTAAATGACGAGACTTTTGTCACCTTTACTGCCTCTACAGGATCCTTCGATGTGCGCGGACTGCCTAGTTTTACCTAATTTATTTGAACCGTAGGAGCTAAGTTTCTAAAATCTTTAAAATAAAAATATCGCATACCCCGTGGTGGATGTTAAATTCAGTGTTATAACTATAGAGGATGGCTGAGATTGAGACTATAAACTGGTTTACAGCTGGTTTCTTGTGTTTTTTTAACCTTTCTATCCATTGATTTGCCTTATTTACTCTGGTTAAAATTTGACGTTAAACTTCATACAAGTTACGTCAATTTTTCTAACAAATATTAAGTAAAAAAAGAAAGAATAGTTAAGATACCCGGCTCTAACCTTCTACTAGATTATGTCGCCTTAGTACATTCCGTGACGTTTTTATCCGCCTCTGTCGTGCTGCGCCGCTTCCCGTTCTCGTTTGTGTTGATTTCCCCGACCCCGACGGAGAAACATAATTTTGTTAATGAATATTTAATTATTCCTTAAATTAATTTTAATTCAAACAATTTAATTCGACGGCCGATCTATAGAGTCGTAAGCAAAAGATAAAAAATCGGATAAGTATTGTACGTCTTAAGTTAACGAATAAATAAAGATTTGCATAGGCGATATATAAACTGTCCACTGTTATTTTTGGCTATGGAATCATCATACAAAAGCATCTAATAAAAATATCCCAATCTGAAAAAGTAGGTACTCAAAGAAAGTCTTGTTTAAATCAATTTTCCGTAAAAGCTATACGAAGCTCTAGCTGGAACCTCGATATTATTTTAGAATTGTCCATTTCATAATAAAAGAAATAGAAGAGATAATGCGCAAGTTTTAATTCCTTTAGAAGCTACCTATTATTATTATACCAGTAGCAGCTATACGTAATGTTTATTTTTTTTTTCACAGTTTTACTCAATGTACTTTAGCGGCATACATAATAGTCGTAGTAGTATTATGTGGTTTTGAAAATAAAATGACTATGACGGACGTTCGTCCGTCTAACGTACCGTCCGTATATCTATGGAACTTGTGAAAAGATGACTTCACAAGAGTTCCATTTGTACCAAAACTATTTATTTGTAGATTGCTTATTGGGCTTAGAAAGAATCAATCGATTTATAAAGTGCATTTTTTTATAGTAATAATAAACCTTTTTAAATTATGCTCGATGCTTTTGGACCACAAATCCGGATCGTTTTTGTTGTACGTGAAAATGATAGCAATTTAACTTAGGCACTTATCGAGCTTATTTATGATTTCACCGTAATAAACAATAAAAGCAATTTATTTATTATATAACAGTTGTCTAGTGGCCGGTTCCTAAATCTACCGACCGTTTATTTTATTGTCTTGACACAAGCTCCATACAAGTCATGTCAAAATTCAACCGATGATAAAGCAAGTGAATGAAAATAGTAAGATATTATAGGAAAGATATGAAAGCGTGTGAAGCATGATTTGTAGCAATCGAGTAGTGGGATTCTTAAGTATGTACCTCCTTCAGATCTCTGCTGCCCTATTAGTTTCAGGTTCCCAACAAGACGTCACTAACGCCCGTTCTCTATCTACACTTACATACCACACTTCTTCTTTCTTATCTTACCGACAGTTCATTTTTGCCTTATACATTTACTGTCCTGTTAAAATTTGACAACTCAAGGCAAGGTAAGGCAAATTTGAACAATAATTAAAATTATTTCTATCACGGTATTATTGTCGAAAGTTGTTTTATTTTAATATTTGTTGTAAAATGTGCCCCCTACCTAATTGTAATTATATGCACATTAGGTCTCGTACACAACGTGGAAATGATACGACTTATCGATAAACTAAATTTGCATTCTATAATGGAAATCGATTTATAATAATTAAAGTGGAAATAGACCGGTTGGTGGCCAATATCGATGCGCGAATTCGAGACTAAATAATTTATTCAGCGAGACACGATGAGATGATTCTTTATTGACCCAGATTGGGTTGGCATACATTTTAATTATTTGCAGTTCTCGGTTTTTTAGGGTAACGTAGCTAAATGACTAAAATCAAATAGAGCAAGTGAACTATAAATGTTAGGTAGACATGGCCAATGTTTGTCATTGGACTATGAAAGCATTTAAGCTAAAATACTATTTATTGTATATCTCTAAAACTATTCAATATTCTTGGAAAGTATTTTTGAAGTTCTATAACTGCTAATTCTTTCAGTATCTTCCACCTCATAGTAAAAAAGTTAGAAGGGGGGGGGGGGGGTTTACACAATTTTAACAAGCTTGGAAGCGAATACATATGTCACTATCTATTTATTGTATGAAAAAAAAATTGTTGGTGTGCAGTGCAGTTGACACGCAGTAGAAGTTAAACTTCAAAGAATATATTCACAGATAATTCTTCTCTAACTTTTATTAATATAAATATAATTCCTTTAACCTACATCCGTCAATATATTATAATTCAAAATAAGCTTCTTAAGTATCACTTTAAATTTTTCAAAAAATATTACTATCAGTTTTATTTCACTCCAAATTGGACCTATGTTTAATCATCGGTCTTATTGACTCTCTAATCTGTGCTGCACAATGTAAAACTCGTATCTCATTCTCTCGTAGGCTTAGTCCTATCGATTTATATGTTTATCTCTTTTTAGTTTTACTTTTTCGTTTCATCGAGATTCAAATCACAACGATTTTAAAGAAGTTTCACTTCAAAAGTCATTAAAATCTTCCTGATCTGTACATTACGAACGACTTTTTAACCCTCACTACATGTACGGCGACTGCCCCCTAATTTTTAGTTATTTTACGATTTTACTACAGCGTTATGTAGCTCTATATAGACTACACCTTCCTGTCAAATTCCCTCCGCAAGTAACCACCACTATTGGTTCTAATTTCTGAGAAAATCGACCGTGATTTACAAAGACAGACGGACGGACGGACACGTCGAAAATAATTATAAGGGTGGGTGTTCCCTTTTTGCTAAAATACCTACGAAACCCTAAAAGGGATAAATCAAAAATAAAGGGTTTAAATGAAACTCGATATAGAGCTAGCTTATAACCAGAATCAACACTTAGGATATGTTTTATCTCGATAAAAGACGTTATTTACTTAGAATAGAGGGATTACCCAAATTGATGGCGGTGCAATCGCGTTTTTTCAATTTAGTAACAAATACGTTGTCATAGAAAACAAATCATTCATTGTATTACTTCAAATAAGGTTTGTTTTGACTCATCTCTAGATTTTGTGGGCAGCTGATTAGACTATATGGATTAAGTCTCTTTGTTATTGTAGTGAATTAAACAAGAAACAGTAAAGTTTTAGGTGTAATATATATAGAAAACCTAATTAGATTTTCAGTGAGTAACATAGAGCTTACTTACTACCTAGGGTTTTTCACGCGGCATATCCGCGGGAAAGACTCTAGTTTAAAATATTCACGTAAAAATAAAAAGTTTATAAGGTACAATCAAATTAAGAACAAGATAAAATGATCGATTATGAACGCAACGATTATCGAATCATTTAAATGATACGCGGCAGTGTGTAAAAGGCTTTATTAGGCTTATTTGCGCATTTAAAACATGTACTTTAAATATAATCAGTGAATAATATATCCGGCTGCAATAAACTTATAATAATCCATTGAATAGCATATCTGATGGGTCGTTGTTATCACATAATATGCCATTTACGAGCTGGCCTTTACGTGGGGATACGAATATTAAGTTCTACGGAGCACATTCAATATGAATGGACATATTGTATTAATATTGTTTCATCGTTATGTTTATAAATATTAAATTAACAAATTATGACCTCTTGGAATGTGTAGTCTTAGTCATACTGGTTTTTGGTTACCGGTATTATGCGAGCAATAAATAAATAAATACTTTATTAATTTTAACATAGCGAAACAAACTTACAAATATTTAATATTGTTATGAGTGCGGGACTCGAATTAAAAATGCCGTTGGAATTACTATAGAATTTATTAGAACTATACAAACACGTATAACACAGGTACAAATATAACTGAACACAATCAGTTCAAACGTAATGCGCGATTCAATGACATGCGCAGTCCGTCATTATATTGGTTATCGAATGTACACAAGCCTCGCCTTGATTGTGGTTCTCGTTAGACTGGCGATCTCACCATTGGGCCATTGCTTTATAATGCACCGATGCAATATGTCTACCTGGCAAGCGTCGACGCAATTTCCCAGAAAACGTAATCCGCACACCTGCGTAATTATGTCTGCGAACGGCCATAAACGAGTACAATACACAATAGGCTGTTTTCTAATTACAAATTTTAAACAGAAAGTAAATAAAAGAAGATAGTCATAAAACAGTTTCAATGTTATTAGCTCAAACGCTGCGGCAGGTAATAAATGTGCTTTGTCTACAGGTATGGCACAGGTGGCCCAACTTGTAACAATATAATAAAACTACGTTTAAACATAGAAGTCGTGGTAGCGTAACGGCTAAGCGCATACGTCCCGTACTCAAAGGTCGTGAGTTCGATCCTGGCCGGAACGCTTGCACCGCTTAGGCAGTTTTTTGACCTAATGTGCGTATTGTTACAATTACCACGTTCTAACAGCGGTGAAGGAAAACATCGTGATCGTCATCTGCACACATCGAGATTACCGATGTGTCAAACCTGCCAAGCCGCCTTGGACTAGCGTGGCGGGTGTACTGTCCTTATAATGGGAGGCCGGAGCCCAGCAGTGGGACATTTATGGGCTGCTATTATTATATATATACGTTTTAACGGTTTTAAGCGCGGTTATTTATTTTACGAGACGAGCTTGCATGAAAAGAGTTATGAATGTCAAAGAGGCAAGTGAGGTGTGTAAGAATAAGCCTAAACGGCACTCTGTTGTTCGTGCCTACCCCACAAGGGAACTGGCGTGAAGTTATGTATATATGTATGTATTTATTTTACACGCTGGATAAACCCAACCACTACATCAGATTAAAAGAGAATCGTTTAATACCTAGAATGATGCGTGAGGCTATTAAAATCAAAAACACCCAAATTTCATTACAGAAGATGGTTGGCATGTACATCCTGTTTGGGATACGATCATCATAACTGTTAAGACTCTAACCCCAGCAAAAACCAACTGCCAGACCACAAGACACTGTGAGCTCTTTCTGCGTGCACCGGAACACAAACCAACGTGATTGATAATTCCTTTTTATTTTACCTCCCACCCATTTTAATATTATATAAAATCATTAGAACTAGGCATGTTTGCTAAAGAGTTTCTTGCGCCGCTTCTCTTCAAGCCACGACATGTTGCGAAGCGGTGGTAAATTAGATTAGGCTCCCATGTAGTAAATAATAACCGTTAACAAAATTAAAACTAGATAATTAATATGAACATATTGGTGGTACGCTAAATAAAACTTTAACAATTGATATCTTTGTCTTCCGTGATCTCGGCTACTGAGAAGTAGCCGAAACTTTGGAATAATAAAAGTCAAATAAATCATCGCGCTTAAAACCGTGAACTCATAGTTTTATCATGTATATTAATTAGTAGCGAAAACTTAAGAAAATATTACATTTTTTTTTAACTTTCATAATATACTATTACCTAGCTCTATGCTATGGGTAATTATATAAAATATTATAGACTTAATTCAAAAAATAACTATCTATGTATAGAAAATTCGCAAAGCCATAGAGTTACCAATATCCTAAATGCTTGGCAATTTTTTTTAAATATACTTTTTTTACTTAGATATTGAATTTTCAATTCTAATATATGTACTTAAGGTATATTTTTGGACAGTTAACTGTATGAGAGGGGTTCGAATAAGGGTCCCACTTTCATATCCTCACCCCAACTAATGGTGTGCCACAGTGTGTGTAGATCAGGAGTCCAAAGGATTAGAATGATGCCCTTAACACCTCTGCACTGCTGAATCGTTTGCTTCTTTCAGTCGAACGCTTTTGTATGCAGCGGTTTTTCGAAATGTTTCTTCTACGTAACCTTGCGGTTTGGATTGAGCCCGGCAAAGCTTTTGTGACCAATTATTATACCATACTTTTGATACCATTCAAATTCAAAATAAGTTCCACTGGAGAACACTTTTTGAACGTCATACACATAAGTTAAAATTTAATTTTACTTCCTAGTCTATGTACACCGCTTCGCAACGTGTTATTGCTGTTAAGGAGTAGAAGCGGCAAAAGACTCCCCAGCAACACGTCTAGCTAAAAATTGGTCAGCTCAAACTTTTCTAAAAGTAAATGTTACACAATGTAACAAACAGTGCATACTCAGTAAGACAAAGACACAATAAAAGGAAAGATAAATATTATTATAGTTATAATAATGACATGACGTACTAAAATTTTATACTGCAACATATCTCCATAAATTCCTTACATGCTTGGCAAGATAAAAACGTTATACGAAATATAGTATAAGAGGATGCAGCAAGCTGCTATGTAAATAAAGTTTTGTCATTTAAGTATTCTTCAATAGTGTAGTATCCCTTTTTGAGCAAGGTACTTTTTAATTTGGTTTTAAATTTAGTGAAAGGCAGATCTAGCATTTCTTTCGGAATCTTATTGAATAAGCGTATACCAATCCCCATTTTATCAAATTATACGCAGTTGTGACACAAGAACTAGGCTACAAAAGGATAGTGTAAAATAATTACGATGCTTATAAAAATAAAAACTTGTATATATAGCCCAGAAAGGCCCATAAGACTTATTTTCTTAAAAATATGTTAATTAATAGATAGTAAAGATATGAAGATAATTGTTTGAATACTTTTAGCACACAAGAACTGCAAATTGGAACCGATCTGTTTAGATACTTAATCCAGTTTTGCCATAGTTGTGTGCTGATTTTATTTTACATAGCTAGTATATATGCAATTTAAAATGTTCAGTTTGTATCTAGTTTAAAATATCATAAACTAGAATCGGCTTTTTACTTTTTCTTCACTACTTTACATGGTCTTCGGCTTTCCAACTTAGGAACCATTGATAAGCATATCACCGCTCACGCCCACGACGCTAACCTCTTATCTCTTGGACTTACTCCTTTTCGGGGTTTAGTGGAAGCAATACGGCTCTAAATGTATTCGCATCGAGAAGCTAGTTTTCATTCCTTGGTAATAATAATACTACCTGGATCAATTTCGACTAGAGGGACCGCTATGTATTGTGGACTAAAGCCTGTCATTTAATAATTTAGTCAGAAATTTAGTCAAACTTCAGACAGGTCAAAACTCCATCTACAATAGTTAGTAATAGGAAGCTTTATCTCGGTATTCTTTTCTCTTCAAATAATATAACATTTGGTGCCATATATATCATCTCATTTTTAACTGACTTCAAAAAGGAGGAGCTACTCATTTCGAATATAAATGTTTTTTTGTATGTTTGTTACGCGATTTCTCCGTCAATTGCGCAATGATTTTCAAAAATTTTTGATATTCAGCCCACAATTGATGGAGAAGTCGCGTAACAAATATACAAAAAAAAATGATGACTATAATTAGTCAAAGGTCGATATGCAGTCTCTTTCCGGAATTACTAGTTTATTCTAAGTTGGACCAAGGCCTTTCGACAAAACCCGAAATAAATTCCAATTTCGGCCCTTGGCTAAGGTATTTTTAGTCAAACCTAGAAGTACCTAATGTTTTGTCAAACGTCGAACATAACATTGTCTGTTTCGGGCTTTGCCTAGTTGATCCTAGTAGCGACTAAGGCAGACTCGGTCAAACGTCGATCCGTACTGCACTTGTTACTACATACACTTGTATAAATTAGTCTCTCCTAGGTTAGGCAAAAATTCGTTAGTCAAAAGCAGAAAGACGTCATTTATTTGGACTTTGACTAAGATTTTATGTCAGACTTGAGCTTTGAATAGTCAAACCTAGGAGCGCGCCAGAGCTTCGATATTTGACTATAACATATATACTCTTGAGATGGTCATATTGTCTCCAAGTCAGGATATGATGAGTGGATCCCAAGGAAATCGAGAGCAACCCTCTAAATATTATAAGCATTTAACCGAGTTTTATATATTTTTTTAGCCATAAAATACTACAAGTATTTTGCATAACTAAAAAATTATCAAAAACAAAATCGATTTCATAGTAAAAATCAAAATTAAAACAAATTAGCATAACATAGTAATTATCATGTTTTACTTCGCACCGACTTCTTGTAGAAAATATATTTTTTTCTTTTTATTTTGAACTCGTTCTTTTTTCTAATACTCTAAGTGTTTCCACTGTTTTCGTGATACTGTGGCTATAACCTCACCCCGCCTAATGTTTGTGAAAAAATACTGTTGACTCTCTCAACTTATAAAGTGCATGTTGACATTTATTTGCATTACAATTTTATTGTAATTTCTGATAATGAACACTGTGAGTGGTTGTTAAACAATCTTTAATTGGGGGCGACCGGTTAAATGAATTTTTTACTGTTTTCAATTGTCGTGGGATAGCTGACAATTATGTTATATAAGCTATATATTCCAAAGAGTTTAATTTTTCATCTTGTGAATGGTTTAGCATGGTCTTCGAATTAAGCCATAAGGTACTACTGTTGATTTTGCAATTTTGAAATCTTGATATAAATATGGCATCAGTGCCGGAATTGACCCGGAAGCTCTGCCTTTTCCTTTTTTTTTTATTGCAGGAGTTCAGCAGACAAGCAGACGGCCCACTTAGTAGAAAGCGCTTACCATCGCCTATGGACATTTGCAACACCAAAGGTGCTACAAATGCGCTGCTGCTCTCTTAAAGGAGACTGGAACCTGGTCACTAATGCCGGAACACAATACAAGATTGTTATGGCGGCATACTCTAGACCAGGGGTGGTCGCCATCCAGTCGAGCAAATACTCCACCACCTGGCTGTGGGTTGTTAATTCGCCTCTTACGACAGGCCGCCGGGCCGCAGGAAATTGTATTCTTTCTCCGTTCCTGCACGGATTTCCTGTCACCTAAGTTATATTTAATTTGAATCCAGTTCGTAACCTGGAATATATCACCTTTTGCAAACATGTTACTTAAGTCATTGGTGTTAGAGGCGGGTATTGTAATCATTGAACTGTTGCTACGAATTAATTGTGATTAAGATTTTTAATGAATAGGTAATATATAAAAGAATTGTTAAAGTAGTGCAAAATTAGTCATCAAACTGAAATAAATTCGCTGCGGAGCTAAGTTCAGATAGACAAGTTAGACAAAATATCTAATTTGCTCGAAATTAACGAATAAGGTTTTATTTAAATCTTAACGAACAAGATTCTTTAGAAATAATACCGCTCTACGGACATGACCTAATTAGTTACTCTATACGACTTACAACAAATGTTTCTTTGCGCTCGAATATTAATTACGCCCATACAAAATACACGCGCGTTTGTATTCAATGGCCGCAATGATAAGTTGTATTGCTTGCACGTCAAATACCTCTTCAGAACTTTTGCGATCCTAGTAGTGTTTTGCGCAACTGACGTCCTAGCCTGAATGCTTCGCGTCTCTTCCGTCACTGGGGGCGGCGTGCATTGCCGCGATTTTCGACCCTGTCTAGTTCGAAAGATAGACAAGAAAACCGTAGCGGAATGGAAATGGAAGAGGACAAAGGGAAATTTCTCAAATTAATTGATGTTCACAGCTTTTAAGTACTTGATATTATTCCCTTTTTGCAGATTGTTCCCTCACTTGCCTTTGAACTGTTTCGTCCAATTTTGATTTATGAAAAGGACAGACGGACCGTTTGTTATCCGACCACTTTACTTTATAGATGTATTTTGTATTTTTTGGTATTTTATTTATTGAACACGGCGCGCGACGTCTATCCTCTACCCTACTTTTAATAACATAAAAATAATGTTTTAAATACTTTTATGAAAGTTTAAATTTTGTGTGACAAAAAGTATTTAGTTAAAGACAATGAGACCGTTTATTATATATAACTCTGAGTGTAACACGGCTAGCACGTTCGTTGCCGTTTTTAGCTCTTTTAATTTATTTCGTAGAGCATAATTAACAATAATAATTCTACAATTATGATTGACTATGCAAAAATGTTGTATTTAGCTATGCAAATTATTCTGCAATTTTTCAACTTGATTTATTTTTCCTGTTTTTACGTGATATTAAATTGTTGCTGTAATTTAAATAGGTTAATGCAATTTGTATGTAAATAAGTAACTGTGTAATTTTAGGCTTTGTTTTTACAGTTTTAAAATAGTTGGGCAAATTATAAAATTGAAATTTGTCCATTTTTATAGGATTTGTTTGGTATATTAAAAGAACTTAATGATATAAAATATTAAGACGGCCCTTCATACAAAATGAAATAATTTGTTTATTTTGGTTATTGAGAAAAATGTGCCGCTATATCTACAGTAACAGACTATTTATAATATACCTAACTTTTACTACTTAGCGTTTGCTGCACGGTCTACCTATTGAGTTCTAGATTTAGGGACTTATATACTTGGCCTAGATATTACTAGTGCAAAAATAAATATAAATAGCTCGCGACGCCATATTGGCCAATAAAAAAACAGATAAATAAAGCACGAATGACGAAACTCCAGTTGACATACAATTAATTGCACACATTTTACCTCGAGTTTACCTGTTTCATGTCGTCAAACAAGTTTTTCCACGGAAAAATAGAAAATGTTATTCGGTCGGAAAATCTATCCTAGATGCACATCCGGGTCAGTCGGCGTCGGATAAACCCTTTTCTTCAGCGCGCGTGATACTAGGCTCGCAATAAGCACGAGGAGTTGCGCTAAGCGCCGCGGCGCGTCTACCAACGGGTGCGAGCGAGATGAACTTACGCGTGGAATGCGGGCGTTAGAAAGAGACGGTGGTGAAGGTCAGCTGATAGCGTATACAGCGTAGTTTACAAAATAAGGCATGATAAACTATTCACATTATTTCTTTCAAATGTTTTGTTTCGTTGTTTTTTATTTACTTATTTATTAGTGACGTTATCTGTAATTTATTTGGCAATTAGTAATGCAAATGTTGTTTTAAATTATTATTAAAACAATTTTTTTTTAACTCGCTCAAAATATTTTGAACGTAGTGTATTTCAATAATAATTGATACAGGCTATTTGTATAGTATTATTAATAAATTTTTTCTAATATAGAACTGTGCTTTATTACGGAAACCTTCCTATTTGAAGTGCATATTGTAATACAATGTTAAAAAAGTAGTCCGACCAGTTTACCTGTTGCTTGATTTTGTGATTTACTAAGAAACAGAAAGGGACAGCGTTATCTATCAGAAGAGGATGGGTATAACCGCACGTGGTTCCTTTCTTCCCTATCGTCATGCCTCAAGCTCTTCAAATAATCGAGTCTTTATTACCGAATATCGATTATGCGCGACTGTACAATACTTTTATTAGCCAATAAAGTTTTTATTTATGTAATTATTATTATTATTATTATTAAATGTGTCATTTTTATATCGTAGAACATCTAAATACGCAACAATTTAGTGTCACATTGTAAAAAATATAGTTAATTATTCCTTTAAAATATTTTGTTGTTGTTGTAGCTATGTAGCTAACATTTCAGTATGTCTGTCTGTGTATCTCATAATAATTTTACTTGGAGAGCATTAATGAAAGGAAGAAATGTAACGATGAATCTTTATTTGTAGAATGTTAATGTTAAAAAAATACGATGCATGAAAACAGGCAGACGGCCCAGTTTCTGGTAAAGTCAACGCGTTGCCAACTTTTAGGATGGGTTAGTGGGATTAGACGAGGAATAGGATAGAGGGTTGGGATATGGGATTGGAATAGGGGGACGGGGGTACAACAACAATACTCTTTATTGTACATTAACATAAAAACAGTAACACATTTTCATATCTTAAAATTAGAAGGTGTACAATGGGCGGCCTTATTGCTTAAAGCAATCTCTTCCAGGCAACCTTTGGATGGACAAAGATCTTATTCACAATAATTCGTTGGCGTGCAGCTTAACATTATACTAATGATAATATATTATATAAAATATAATATATTATATAAAATATAATATATTATATAAAATATAATATATTATATAAAATATAATATATTATATAAAATATAATATATTATATAAAATATAATATATTATATAAAATATAATATACATATATATACATACATACATAGATACACCATAATCGAGAGTTTGTGAAAATCGAAACAAACGATTGTTTGGACATTGCGGTGTCTTGCGTCCCTAGTGGAACTTAAGCTAGAACTACATATACACGTCGATTGTAGGTAGCCTACAATACAACGGCGTCTGGCTTAAAGGCCTAGTTGCCAAGCCTTAAATTTCAAAAAAAATAAATTACATATACTTTAAGCACACGTCGCGTTGGCCACGTACGCCGACTGGGCACGTCAGAGCCTACATTTGACATAGGTATAGCTGCTATGTTGACGTTTTATAATTCACGAAAACAATTAAAACCTAGGAGAAAAATAGCAAAGTTTTAGCAGATGTCATAAACATGTGAAAAACAATATATGTTTTTTTTTATTGCAGGGTATCAGCAGACAGGCAGACGGCCCACTTGATGGAAAGCGGTTACCGTCGCCTATAGACATTTGCAACACCAAAGTTGCTACAAATGCGCTGCTGCTCTCTTAAGGGAGACTGGAACCTGGTCACTAATGCCGAAACACAACTCAAGGTTGTTATGGCGACATACTTTAGACCAGGGGTGGTAGCCATCCAGTCGGGCAAATGCCCTACCACCTGGCTGTGGGTTGTTAAGTCGCCTCTTACGACAGGCCGCCCGGCCGCAGGAAATTGTATTCTTTCTCCGTTCCTGCACGGATAAAAATGTATTTTATTGTATTAATATGTATTTTTAATTAGTGAACCAATTTGCTTTGTGTCGGATATTATGCCGACACAGCAATAAGCTGAGTGCAAACCTGGTTTGCTAAAAATGCGGCGTTTAAACTCTCAAAATATGTTTTTATTTTTAAGATATACGTCAGTAATGTAAGTACATCGCTATTTTCTCATATAATTTTTTCTTTCTTTCTTTTCTTACAATTCAGCGTTTTTTTTTCATAAATGATTTATCTTAGTGATATAACATTAAAATTACAATCTAATCTAAGAAATAAGACAAATGAATATTTTAAATCTGATCTAAAATAATGTCGGGGTGAAGGTAAGGAAAGGAATGCTCCGGTGGTTCGGGCATGTGGAAAGAATGCATGATGAAAGAATGACTAAACAGATATACAATGCAAAAGTGGATGGATGCAGAAGTCGTGGAAGGCTACGACACACCTTCCATGATGAAATTGCTCTTGTACTAGCAGAAGGTGATGTCAGGAGCCTTAAGAACAGACGAGCGTGCATGTAGAGAGTTATGAATGTCAAAGAAGCAAGTGAGGTGTGTAAGAATAAGCCTAAATGGCGCTCTGTTGTTCGTGCCTACCCCGCAAGGGAACTGGCGTGAAGTTACGTATGTATGTATGTAAAATAATAAGATATAACTTAAACTAAGTATGTGTGGAGAAGATACTTCATGTGTTCTTTGTTAAAATTTAGCACACTTTGTTATGTTATTATAACACTAACTGCAATGGTTTTGATTTTATGAGTCTTAATAAATCTCTATGTTATTGATCTTGTAGTAAGTTTGTATTTAAATTAAAAAAGCTTACATTAAAACGGTTGATTTTTATTTTGTAGCTGGTAATGTGCGCAGCTTGTTGCCCATATAATATAGTATTTCATTCTACGCTGATGGCGTGGGCCTAGGATACTCTGGTCGATGTAGGTGTAGAAGTTAAAGACTGTTGTTAGTGGTGAACATTTATAATAAATCACTTTTACATAACGAATGCGTCTGCACTCGGCTACAACCAAAACGGAAGAAGACAGAAATGCAAAAACACTGTTGCAAGTTTAAAAATAAAATTATTTTATGTTGGTGTTGCCAGGCAACGTTTCTGGGGCTGACAACTTTTTAGCTATTTAATGTTTATTCTTGTTTAATTTTTCCGTGCCTGTAATTTGTTGTGTTTGTTATTTTGTTACTAATTGTTGTTTTTCGTTGTTATAGTTTTGTTTTCATTACCGTTAGGTACGTATTGTTATAAAATTTATTGTTCGTTTTTCTGTTTTAAACTTTGCTTAAAAACTAAGTACTTATTTACAAGCCTACATTATAATTATGCTTCAATTAAATGATGAACATTTTGTGTACTACCCAAAATTCAGCATGATAGAAATGCTGAATTTTGGGTTGGTTTGTCTGGTGAGGGTGATGATAAATCCATACAGATAAATAAAATTTAAGTGTCTGTTTGTAATGTTAAAATAATAGCTTTTACTAAATGCAAATGAAAGTATATACAGTACTTTCAAAAAATATTTTTTTACATCTTTTGTCTGTCTGTTCCGGCTAATCTCAGAAGCGGCTGGAACGATTTTGACGGGACTTTCACTGGCACATAGCTGATGTTATAAGGAGTAACTTACGCTACTTTTCAAATTTGGGATCCGCCAAACAATTTCCACGTGGATGCAGTGAAGGGTGCAGCTAGTAGATAAATAAAAATCAATGGACAAAAATGTTTAATACACCTGAACCGACAGTTAGACACATTGATTTGTTTACGTTCATACCGGGAATTTTTGAACTGGGGTAGCTAGTTGCTTAAAGCTACGCTATGCGATGCGATGCGACGTAGGAAATGTACTAGGGATACCAAATTTTCGTTGGACGGTGCAGGCGTATGACCGTATGGCTGCGTGTGTATGGTATATAGCTCTACGTCTCAGAGGTTGGACGCGTCATTATTTGAGTATTACTTCTGTACAAAACTTATAAAAAAAAAGAATTTGAGATATAAATAGAATATAAAATATCGCCATCAGAACTGCAAACACTAGTCACAATGATGTAAGATGACTGTCAGGCGAGAGGGTTACATATGAATGCGAAGAAAACAAAGGTTATGGTGTTTGAAAGAGAAGAAACCAGAACGAATGCAAGGATGATGGTCGATGATGTTATGCTGGAGCAAGTGAATGAGTTTGTATATCTTGGATGTGCTTTTAGCAGGAATGGAAGGTACACCGCTGATATAGAAAGAAGAGTGAATTTGGGGAATAGTTTGAATGGAGCGTTAGGTAAACTTCTAGGCGCTAAGAACCTCAGCCAGAAGGCTCAGCTCGCCGTACACAACGCGGTGCTGGTACCTACGCTCACGTATGGATGCGAGAGTTGGGTATGGAAGAGAGAGCATGAAAGTAGAGTAAACGCGGTCGAGATGCGAGCACTGCGCAAAATCTGCGGAGTGACGCTCGCGGACCGCGTTCGTAATACCGAAGTAAGAAAGAGAGTTGGTCTGAAAGAGAGTGTCGGGGTGAAGGTAAGGAAAGGAATGCTCCGGTGGTTCGGGCATGTGGAAAGAATGCATGATAAAAGAATGACTAAACAGATATACAATGCAAAAGTGGATGGATGCAGAAGTCGTGGAAGGCCACGACACAGCTTCCATGATCAAATTGATCGTGTACTAGCGAAGGGTGATGTCAGGAGCCTTAAGAACAGACGAGTGTGCATGACAAGAGTTATGAATGTCAAAGAAGCAAGTGAGGTGTGTAAGAATGGACCTAAATGGCGCTCTGTTGTTCGTGCCTACCCCACAAGGGAACTGGCGTGAAGTTATGTATGTATAAAATATAAAGAAAAACAATATTAAGCTAGACGTGTTGCTGGGGAGTTTCTTGCCGCTTCTTCTGCTTTACAGCATCAACACGTTGCGAAGCGGTGTACATAGAATAGGAAGTAAAAATTAAATTTTAACTTACATGTATGACCTTCAAAAAGTGTTCTCCGGTGGAACTTATTTTGAATAAAAACTTTTGAATTTTGAACTTTTGAGTGCCAATTGTCAAGTTTAGTTGACGACGAGAAGAATTTGCTTACAACCAGGGTGAAATGCGGGTATTCTAGACGTGCGTGGATTTGGTTTGCACACCGACCTTCCACTCGGACGTCTCAGACGTGTGCATCGGCCTGATGTAGTTCACGCTTAACTAATGGCATGGGCTACAGAGTGTTTGGCGGGAACTTTGAAGAGTTTATACTGTGCAGATTTAGATTTTCGAAAATTTTATCAAAATTTTTTTATGTATAATTTTTTTTATAATAATTATTAATAATATCTATACATCTATAGGATAAATAAAATTTAAGTGTCTATCAAATTTTTAAAATGTTGTCTGTCTGGATGTTCCGGCTAAACTCTGAAACTGAAACTGACTGATTTTGACGGGACCTTTACTGGCAAATAGCTGATATTGTAAGGAGTAACTTATTTTTTTTAGGGTTCCCCGAAAAAAAAACTACGCGGACGAATTCGCAGGCGCAGCTAGTAATAATGATTAATTAAGTCTGTTGGGATCTCGAATTTATACAATGAACTCAATTCGGATCAGCAAACGAAATGCAATTTTTAGATTTTTGTATGTCTACGTCTCTTAGAGTATCACATCAAAACTACTGAACAGATTTTAATGAAACTCGACACAGAGCTAGCTTATATGGCCGGGTTACACTTTAATTTTTACCCGACAAACAACGTCGTTTCTGTGGGTTAAACGAATATAGCGAGAAAAGAGGCCATGCCGGTTGCATTTTTAAAATTTGCTACCATTGCAATTCACTATAAGTCGTTATCATGGGAACGCGAACGAAGTTTCGCTGGCAGATGCTAGTTATAAATAAAGTAAAGGACAGTATACTCACTACGCTTGTCTAAGGCGGCTTAGTAAGTTTGACACATCGGTTATCTCGATGTGTAGATTCCATCACGATGTTTTCCTTCATGCACGCACGCACGTATAAGAGTAGAGTTCTTATCAATTTTTAAACCAATAGTAAAGCAAATTAACGGATATTAGGGTATATATGAGTACAGCATTAGTCTTCAAGTCGGTGTATAATGTTACCGAACTACCGACCATAGTCTCTTTTTACATTTTTTAAATCAGTTTTTAATTCAAATAGTGTTTCAATCGCGACGTTAGGAATATTTATTGAAGGTGTTCGTTGATTTATTTCGAAGTAATCATCAGATTGTAATGCAATTTATATATGACAAATGTGAAAGTATACATCGTAATAAATGTCACAATTTAGTCTATTAATAACGATATAATCGCCTTTCATAAATTACATAGTCGTTGCTTCATAAGAGAGCAAAGGAAATCATTCGTTATACGTTCTTGCGTACAAGATTATTTCAAGTGTACATTTTAAATTACAGCTGCCATTGAGCGAATAATTAATTGCAAAGCCGCGAACGCGTGTCCCACACGTGTTGCTCAATGCACGCCTCGATTCATTCTGGCCTTTTATGTTGTTCACAGACGCGACCGCGGCGGCCATGACGGTAGGCGTGGCCAATGTGCTCTGCGATGACCGCTCCGCCCCCCTGGCGTGGCCCGCCGCACCCCCCGCCGCCCCGCCCGCACCACTCTGGCAGTACCCCACAGGTAAGACACACCTCCTTCCCGATATTGTTCTCCTGGTAGCTACGCGCCAACTGCATTGCGAGACTGCCGAATGTTTGAGCCAGCGATTTTTGTTCTATCTCACTCATTCGTTCAGTAACAATAAGAGACAACGAATAGAAGTGAATGTAAGGAATTACCCGCCCGTTTAAAAAGACCACCTCCTAACTCGTGTTGCTTTGGTAACGGCATTGCAACTGTAGTCGTCCGGTCAATAGTCACTGATGACCAACGGTTAGCGTGGAAATGGAACTTAGGTCTAGAAGAAGCACGCCACCCATTCGATGAAAATTTTCTTCTAACATTATTACCATGAGATAAATGTTCTTTCTTGACTGAATAATAACGTAATTATTTCATATTGCAACAATGAGTTCGCTGATTAATTTTGGTTTTTAAAATTTTTGACAATTAGATAGATATATTTTTTTGTATTGAGAACAGCCATAATGGTAATAATTGGAATACACATTGGATCCAATATTGGTATCACAATAATTGGATCCAATAGTCGTCGTGAATAATTAGGGTTCAGTTTATAATTTAACCCACATCGTTGTTACAAAAGTATTAAAAACGAGGACAATTAACAAAACTGCATTCATTGACATTTAGAACATGTATGGAATATAAGTACCGACTTCATTTAATTGTGGCCATATTTAGAATTGTATAATTAAAATATTGCATAATAACGAAATGATAGTTTAGCTTTGCTAATATAAACATTGGTATTTTTGTACATAGGTATAATCATCTTTCTTCTGTACTCGAAGTTCTAATTAATAAAAATTGTTATATCTTCTACTTTTTTAATGTGTATAAACTGATATTTTTTGATAGATAACACATCTAGAAATAAATTGAAATTACTATGTCAAAGCCCAAATCTGAAAATGTGATTAGTTTCTCAGTAATGTGTACCACAAAAATGCATAGATTGTTTAATATATAAATTTCTTTTTTAACTTAAATCAATCATAAATTTGTCTTAATAGGCTTCTTTTTAATTTCAAAAACCTAATTATGCTATATTAGTGACAATAAGTTAGATGACGGTTGGAATTGGTACGTTAGTTTATATAACAGTTAATAACATAATACAAGATATTATAAATAAAACTGTCCTAAATATAAAACTAACTTAAAAATATAGAGTAGAATAGAATATACTTTATTGCACATAATGTTACAAAATAAATTCATGATAAATCGTAATATATATACAGTATAAAAAAAACATGATTACAGTTAAATTAATTCAGACACTTTTTATCGTAAGTTAAGCGTTACAGCATCATCATTTTGTACTTAATTCGGACATCATAATCTTGTACAAGTAAAAGGAGTAATAATTAGCGCATTAATTATTGTTTTAAACAGTAATTAAAATGATCTCTATCATGATGTTTTAAAATGAAAGAAAAGGAGCATGGTATTTTAAAAGTAAGACGATAAGATGAAATTTTGACATTTGTTTTTTATTATGCGAATAATGTTAGTATTTATTGTACATAAAAGTAAGACTGTAAAAAATGACAGTGAATTTAAGTTTTTTTTTATTATGTTGATATTTTTTTTAATTGTAGTGGGTTTACTTATTTTTTTTATTTTTAAGGCTTGGCAACTAGGCCTCTAAGCCAGGAGCCGTTGTATTGTAGGCTACAATCGACGTCATTTAACGGAGTTCTTGTGAAAACTCGAAAGGCCACATTTGGCTATATAGTTCACATTTCTCGCAAAAACACATCATTATTACTCAAAAACTATCAATATCCTACAACTATTGTTCATTTTAGAGTAATTTTACACATTTTTAGAAAATAAAACTGCACAGCACAACGTCTCCTTTCATTTCGCGCCAAAAACTCCGAGTTATTTTGAATGAATCAATCGTGTAGTGTAAGTATAAGTGTAAGTGTTTTCATATTATTAATTGTTGAAATTCATTCACAGAAATCGAATATGGTAGTCGATAACTTATTGTATTAGTACATACATACATACATAACTTCACGCCAGTTCCCTCGCGGGGTAGGCACGAACAACAGAGTGCCATTTAGGCTTATTCTTACACACCTCACTTGCCTCTTTGATATTCATAACTCTTGTCATGCAAGCTCGTCTGTTGTATTAGTGAGCTTGTTTATAAGTTTTATCGTCCTTCAGATAGAATTTAGGGCTGATGTTTTCCATTTTTTATAATGGAAAAATATAACCTTTATTAAGCCATATCTCAAATTATTGCATTTCATTGGCTTAAAAGTCCCTGCCTCCTTTTGTCATCAAACGCGATTTGTATGTTCCATCATTTTGTTTTTTTATTTATTTATAATATAATAAATATGTAGAGATGACGAGTTTGTACAAATAATTTAAAAATGATAAAAAAATTAGGGAGCTTATTTGGACCAGCAGATTCCGAAAAACAATTTATAAAATTTTAGTTTGTTTTCCTGTTAGTGCATCACGTGAAAATTACTGAATGGATTTCAATAGAACTCGACACAGTGCTAGCTTGTATCCCGAGTCAACACTTACGATACTTTGTATCCCGATAAATTACGTCGTTTTCGTGGGATAGGCGAATATAGCCAAAGGGGTCGCGTTGCGGTCGCATTTTTAGTGCCGCCTTTGCAATTCAATAACAAATACGTCGTCGTTACGGCAACGCGAACGAAGTTTCGCTGACATATACTAATTTATATAAATAAATATAATGTTTACTATTTAAACAAAATAATTCTCAGCCGTACGGAACCTTACCGTGCGAAAAATATCAATTCGTATGATTTCTGCGTAATGCTATACGCCGTTCATTATATTCGCATTGCGGTTCCTTTTCAACATCGGACCACTGTTGTTTTTTGTTTTTCAATCATTAGGACAGGGCACTATTTAATGAATTCACGTGCTTTGAATTATTGGATCGTGTTGAATTTCCCACCTGATTGTATTAGGGCATTAAAAAGGGAAGAATACCTCTTTTCTTTATCTTACTAAAGCAGGCAGTTAATGATGATATTTAAGCAGGCATTAGGTACATTATCGAATTTACACAGCGCTAGGTGAGCTGGCGTGCTAAAATCGTGTGGTATAAAGGCAGTTAGGGATCCGATCTAGTGCGATCGTATGGGTTCTGCCACGCTTGCTCATCTAGTGTACTAGCTCTGCAAATTAGATAATGCTAGTACTTTAGTAGTACCCATCCATTCGCGCTCTGCGTGATAATTCCACTGTTGATGTATGTTTGCCTAGTAGGGGTTCAAACATATTTTTTCTTTTACTTCAATCAGTTACGAAAGGAAAGCTCTGATTTAAGTGTACTAAACGTCAGTCAACACAAGTTAGCACTAGAACCCGGATGTGCCTCTGAACAGCGATAGTACTAAATGTATCGGTTCACCGATCAATACGAGTTGCACTAATCAAACACACTGGTATTCACAAGATCCACGAAAGTCACCAAATGGCTGTAGAGTCTTCCAAATGCTTCCTGGTATACCTTTTTTTTAATTTTTATTGCAGGAGTTCAGCAGACAGGCAGACGGCTCACTTGATGGAAAGTGGTTACCGTCGCCTATGGACATTTGTAACACCAAAGGTTACAAATGCGCTGCTACTCTCTTAAGGGAGACTGGAACCTGGTCACTAATGCCGGAACACAACACAAGGTTGTTATGGCGGCATACGCTAGACCGGGGTGGTCGCCATCCAGTCGAGCAAATACCCTACAACCTGGCTGTCTTCACACCTTCTCTTGTGTGTATAACTTGATTAGGAATCTGATTGTATACTTGACCAACTGACTAGCCGGTGGTTCGCACCGCACTCGCTAAGGTACTACTTTAAACAGACGCTTAGCTGCTAATCGAGCGAACTACATAGTGGCGGGAAGCGGGGGCGTGGCGGGGTATAAGAGTTTCGGGGGAAAGGTCAGGGGGGTGATTCTGTCCGCAACAACGATAATGATAGAATAATAACTATACTATTGTTCTATTATTATCTTATAAAATCCAGTTGACTCTCGATAATTTGATTGTTTTTCCCGGGTCCTTAAAAAATACTCGATTTATTGAATAAAATCAATATTAATTGGTCTTCTCGGTAATTTGAAGCTGAAGGAAGAGTACCTTGCCCGCTAAATTGCAATAATTTGTAGCGTTTATCATGCCCTGACCTGTTGTTTGTTTCATTTCTTCGCAGCTCTCAGCACTATCGAAAACTAATTGAACAATGGTAGACTAAAGTCACTCACTTAATAGAAAATTACGGACCGTTTTAAAAATGATAATGTGTGAATAATTGTACAAATGTTTAAAATAATCAGTCAAGTAATTTAATAATCCGCAGACAAACACACACATTGTATATCCCCAAGCTAAGCAAGTTACGCTTGTATTATGGGTAATGTACAATGGACCACTCTGGGGCCGATCCCAGACACCCAGACCATAGTAAATAACAGATATTTCATTTCCGATATTTTATTTTATTGGAACAACAAACAGCTACATTATTAAAATTAAATACAAAATTACAACTTAAATAAAATATTAATAATCAATAATGCAGCCCACAGCATTGTCCACAAGTTAAAATATAAATATCTTATTAAAGGGATTTTGATAATATAATAATAATAATATAATTCAGGGACTTTGATTAAACCCTTGTTTACTTGATTTTTTCCTCCCCCTCGCGGTTATAAACTTCTGTTATCTTGGTAATTTGATTTTTTTCTGGTCCCTTGAGTGTCAAATTATTAAGAGTCGACCGTATCACATCATAATATAATTTTAATATAGATCCGGTTATACAGTAATTAAAACGCCATTTGATTCGTTTGATCTATGACGTCAGAACTTGCTATCCTCGTACAAAATCAAACAAATCCAGTTGGTTAGGACGTCTTATAAGATTTTTTATGTGCCTCAATTGATTTGAGTGTGTGTGAATTGTTTTAGTTAGTACTTATTAGTTATTTCTGAGACATTTCCGATTTCTCCTAATAACTCTGATTCCAAAGTAGATGGAAACTTAACATAGGTCGGTAGGAACCTACCACTACTTGTAGTTGGAATTTGAAATTTAAAATCATCAAACAATGTATTATATTTATATATTTTGTAGATATGAAAGAAGAGTGAATTTGGGGAATAGTTTGAATGGAGCGTTAGGTAAACTTCTAGGTACTAAGAACCTCAGCCAGAAGGCCCAGCTCGTCGTACACAACGCGGTGCTGGTACCTACGCTCACGTATGGAAGCGAGAGCTGGGTATGGAAGAGAGAGCATGAAAGTAGAGTAAACGCGGTCGAGATGCGAGCACTGCGCAAAATCTGCGGAGTGACGCTCGCGGACCGCGTTCGTAATACCGAAGTAAGAAAGAGAGTTGGTCTGAAAGAGAGTGTCGGGGTGAAGGTAAGGAAAGGAATGCTCCGGTGGTTCGGGCATGTGGAAAGAATGCATGATGAAAGAATAACTAAACAGATATACAATGCAAAAGTGGATGGATGCAGAAGTCGTGGAAGACACACCTTCCATGATCAAATTGATCGTGTACTAGCAGAAGGTGATGTCAGGAGCCTTAAGAACAGACGAGCGTGCATGATAAGAGTTATGAATGTCAAAGAAGCAAGTGAGGTGTGTAATAATAAGCCTAAATGGCGCTCTGTTGTTCGTGCATACCCCACAAGGGAACTGGCGTGAAGTTATGTATGTATATATATATATATATATATATATATATATATCTAATATATAAAATTCTCGTGTCACAGTGTTCCATACTCATCCGAAACGGCCCGACCGATTCTCATGAAATTTTGTGTGCATATTGGGTAGGTCTGAGAATCGGACAACATCTATTTTTCATCCCCCTAAATGTTAAGGGTAGTTCACCCCTAATATTTTTTATTTATTTTTAGATATTTTATTTTTATTTTTTTAGAATACAGCATTAAAAAATAACTACAACCCTAAATTTTTACCCCTCTACAATTAACCGCTATTTTTTATTTGTTAATTATAAACTTCAATTTTTTGGCAAGATTTTTAATATTATTTTGTCATGACTTAGAATAAAAAAATTATATTACTCTTTTAGATTCACAATTAGAACCGGTCCTAATCACCTGGAGCGATTTTGGTGATTTTGTTTTTGTGTGTTTGAGTGGGTACCCGGATGGATTAGATTCGCAATTAGAACCGGTGCGTGGCTCTGGGATCGGGTTCTAGAATTTTATATTTTAAAGGCAGTACAACGTCTGCCGGGGCCGCTAGTATATATATATGCAATTTATGTTTTTATTATTAAAAAATAAGTAGTTCGTACTGTATGTTACGTATACCACCATCACCTTGCCAGGTGGTAGGGCATTTGCCCGACTAGATGGCTACCACCCCTGGTCTAGAGTATGCCGCCATAACAACCTTGTGTTGTGTTCCGGCATTAGTGACCAGGTTCCAGACTCACTTAAGAGAGCAGCAGCGCATTTGTAGCAACTTTGGTCTTGCAAATGTCCATAGGCGATGGTAACCGCTCTCCATCAAGTGGGCCGTCTGCCTGTCTGCTGATCTCCTGCAATAAAAAAAAAAAAAAAAAAATATATATATATATATATATATATATATATATATATATATATATATATATATATATATATATATATATATATATACCCTGCTTGCACGATAGCAATTGCGAACTTGGCGCTTGTTTGTCAATGACAAATTGTCCAAAAGCGCAACTTACTTTCTCGTATATTTGATACTCGCTCTGTATAGTTCTCTGGCCAATTTCCTGCTTGATGCCGTGGAAATCGGCATAATGTAGATAAGGGTTAACGTGTTTAGTTTCGGGTTTATCACGTCACCTAACCCAATACGCCTTCATATCAATACGGCCTCTGTGGTTGAGCGGGCTAAGTCTTAGCCGGCCGAACTCGCTGAAACACAGAGGCTCCGGGTTCGATTCCTGGCGTGGTAAATTTCGGAAAACAAACTTTCAGTTATTTACTATGGTCTGGGTGTCTGGGATCGGCCCCAGAGTGGTCCGTTGTATATCATCCATAACACAAGCGTAACTTGCTTAGCTTGTGGATATACAATGTGTGTGTATATAGCGTCATATTATATAGCCTATGACACTCCCTGTTAACGTAGCTTTCTAACTGTAAAATATTTTTTTAAATCGGTTCAGTAGATCCAGAGATTACCCCCTACAACGTCACAAATGTTACCTGTTTTTATAATAATAGTATATATCTATATGTCTGTGCCAAATTTCATCCAGATCAGTTCAACAGTTCTAGCGTGTTTGAGCAACAAACATCCATCTAAACTTTCGCATTTGTACATACATACATACATACATACATACCTTCACGCCAGTTCCCTTGCGGGGTAGGCACGAACAACAGAGCGCCATTCAGGCTTATTCTTACACACCTCACTTGCCTCTTTGACATTCATAACTCTTGTCATGCACGCTCGTCTGTTCTTAAGGCTCCTGACATCACCTTCTGCTAGTACACGATCAATTCGATCATGGAAGGTGTGTCGTGGCCTTCCACGACTTCTGCATCCATCCACTTTTGAATTGTATATCTGTTTAGTCATTCTTTCCACATGCCCGAACCACCAGCATAATAATATACCTAATTAATTTTTTAACTAGTTTCCCTGCGATTACGCCGCGAGTTAAAAACTTAAACAGGTTTCTGTGTATCTCAATTGAAGCCGCGGTTAAAAGCAGTTATATATATATAATCTTCCTTAAAAAACATGCAACTAATGGTGAAAACCGCTTAGAAATCCGTTGCCTGGTTTGGGAGGAGTTGCGGATGTTTAGACAGACAGGCAGATAGATAGACGCGGAAAGCGACTTTGTTTTGTATTATGTAAACATCCGTGCAGGAACGGAGAAAGAATACAATTTCCTGCGTTGGGGCGGCCTGTCGTAAGAGGCGACTAAACAACCCACAGCCAGGTGGTAGGGCATTTGCCCGACTGGATGGCTACCACCCCTGGTCTAGAGCATGCCGCCACAACAACCTTCGAGTTGTGTTCTGGCATTAGTGACCAGGTTCCAGACTCACTTAAGAGAGCAGCAGCACATTTGTAGCACCTTTGGTGTTGCAAATGTCCATAGGCGATGGTAACCGCTTTCCATCTAGTGGGCCGTCTGCCTGTCTGCTGAACTCCTGCAATAAAAAAAAAAACACTTCTAATTATAAATTTAGGTTTATTTTTGAAACAGTCTTTTAGCATTTTTTTGGAGTTCACACCTTACGTTTTATCTGCCGCGTGTTGGTAATACTGCTCCTTAGGGTTTACACTGGCTACGTTCCATTATTGACTCACAACGACCACAATTTTTCCCGTTCCCGACCCACCTCTTGGCATGGGTCGTTGTGAGCGTTGGATGATCGAAAATGATGACGTCATTAGTGACGTTTTCGCTACGAGCACAACGACCGCGGTCGCCTTGTGGAACGGCTAACTGAGCATTTTGGGCGTTGTGAGCTACTGAAGTCTCTCGTCGTTCGTTACGCTTGAAATTCTATTGCTTGTTTTATATATAGGAACATTTTAAATTATTCATTTTGATGTTATAGACACTTTATTGTGCTAGTTCTAAATACATCTTTGTTCCTTCTTACTTTTTTCTAGAAAATGTTAAACAATGAAAGACGTTTAAGAGTAAGGCGTCTTTATCCGTGCAGGAACGGAGAAAGAATACAATTTCCTGCGTTGGGGCGGCCTGTCGTAAGAGGCGACTAAACAACCCACAGCCAGGTGGTAGGGCATTTGCCCGACTGGATGGCTACCACCCCTGGTCTAAAGTATGTCGCCGTAACAACCTTGAGTTGTGTTCCGACATTAGTGACCAGGTTCCAGTTTCCCTTAAGAGAGCAGCAGCGCATTTGTAGCAACTTTGGTGTTGCAAATGTCCATAGGCGATGGTAACCGCTTTCCATCAAGTGGGCCGTCAGCGTGTCTGCTGATCTCCTGCAATAAAAAAAAAGGCGTCTGAGTGCAAAATGGCGCGATGGACAGGCATTAATTATGAGTCGTGAATGTTTTCGTGTTGGTTTAAAGGTCTTACGGTCTATCTATTCTTCTTCTTCTTCTTCTAGAGTTTTTTTGGCTTCTATTCCACTCTATCCCTAAAATCGCAAATTATGCCCAATAATGTTGAGTTTCGAATTAGCGGTGATATATGCAAACATACATACATACATAACTTCACGCCAGTTCCCTTGCGGGGTAGGCACGAACAACAGAGCGCCATTTGGGCCCATTCTTACACACCTCACTTGCTTCTTTAACATTCATAACTCTTGTCATGCACGCACGTCTGTTCTTAAGGCTCCTGACATCACCCTCTGCTAGTACACGATCAATTTGATCATGGAAGGTGTGTTGTGGCCTTCCACGACAAGATATATTGCGTAAGATATATTGCAAGTAATCGTGTAGCGTCCATTTAGCGGGAAATATTGGGAAAATAAACTATTTTTACTATTATAAAACTACGTTTTGACGGTTTTAAGCGCGGTAATTTTATTTGATTTTGGTTTTTCCGACTTTCCGGCCACTTTTCAGTGGCCGTGATCACGGAAGACAAAGATGTCAAGTGTCAACGAGTATTGTTAAAGTTTTATTTAGCCTACCGCCAACTTATTAATTTTAATTTTATTTTTAATTTTGTTTATGGTTATTATTTACTCTATGGGAGCCAAATCTAAGTGGCCGAAACGTCGGAAAAACCAAAATCAAATAAAATTACCGCGCTTATAACCGTTAAAACGTAGTTTTATTATGTATACAAGTCGCGAAAACTTAAGAAAATATTATATTTTTATTATTGTCAAAATATTATACACGTCTAGATAAATATATTATTATGCACAAAGTAATTATGTAGGTAGGCTCTTTCTTCCCATGTAATTCAAAAACAACTCGACTTGCAATAAAATATAACGGTAATGAAAAAATAAAAACAAGAATCTAAAAAGAAAACTCATAAAAACGCCGGATCCATCTCTCACGGGCGCCCGACAGAACCGGATACCAAATTACGTACGGTCATATAAAAAATAAAAATCGAAGAAACTATCGACTAAATACTACGCACATCCCTAAAATTACACGTGCCGCCTACTAAGCTCCGCCCACTTTTCGCGTCGACCAATCAGATAGCAGCGCGTCGTCAAAGGAGGGCTTTCAAGTCCGCCGCCTTACGCGCCGCCTCTCAGTTTTAGTGTTGGGCGCCTATATTTTTTCTGTTTGTTTTTTTTATCGTTGAATAATAACTGGTTTTGTGATTTTTGCCGCGTGTTGCGTTCGTCATTTGACACCTCACGCGATGTTCTTAGCGGAATAGGAATGATGATTGATTGGGCATATTTTTTATGCTGTTTAACTTCGCGAAATTGTTGTCGCGTATTTGTTATTTAAGTTGAATTTGAGTTTAACGTTCCTTCCTCTAAAGGAATTTAGATTTGATTTGACTCAAAATTGAAATTAATTGTGTGGAGTTTATGTAAAGTTACAACCAATAGTATGTACCTAAAGAAAAGTAAGATATAGTATTTTCTTAAGGTTTCGCGACTAGTACACATAATTAAAACTACGTTTTAACGGTTTTAAGCGCGGTATTTTAATTTTAATTGAATTTTATTTCGACGTTTCGGACACTTATCACTAGCCGTAACCACGGAAGACAAAGATGTCAAATGTCATTGGGGAGGTATCAGTAGTTCAGCATTAGTTCTAGAATAATATAGCTTAAGTTCTAAAAATTACACCTGTAAATAATGCGTCTGCGTTTTGTGGTGTGTGACGTTTCGGAAATTTGAATTATGTGGTCAAATTAAAATACATTTATTTGTTTAAAACGTGGTACATTAATTTGGGGTGACATGAGAATACAAGGCCCACATGTTTTGCCTATGAGGCGTGCAAATTTTCTTTATGATTATTACAAAATTACCAAAAAAATAATAATTACCTATATGAAATTTTGACAAAAATCACCCTGAAAATTCGTTAAAAAACAAATATCCAACAGCCATTTGTGTAGTCTTTGTTTGAATATATTTCTGGACGGATATTTATAGACTTATTTTTTTTAGTAGGTAATATTCTTTCCCTTCATTCTTTATATCTATATATGTATATATATCTTAAAATATATCAATTAGGTGTCACGTAGTTTGTCCGCGATGGACTCCTAAACTACTTGACCGATTTTAATCAAATTTTCACACCGTGTGCAGTTTGCAATTTAAAAGATAGGATAGCTTACATTTGGACCTGGTAGGTGGCGCTGCAATCGGGTTCTAAATTTTATTTCTTCAGGGCAAAACAACACCTGCAGGGGCAGCTAGTATATATATATATATATATATATATATATACATATATATACATACATATATATATATATATATATATATATATATATATATATATATATATATATATATATATATATAACAAGTGGCCCGGTGCGGTTTCACCCGCGCTCTGTCCCGCTCCTGTGGTATATAGCGTCATGTTATATGGCCTATGACACTCCCTGTTACCGTAGCTATCGAACATTAAAAGAATTTTTAAAATCGGTTTAGTAGATCCAGAGAATACCCCCTACAACGGCACAAACTCACAAACTTTACTTCTTTATAATATTATTAATAAATATAATATTAATAGTATAGATAAAGCAGACCATATCTATTTTCAAGTTTCCGAAATCAGTCTTAGATCTTAGAAAATAGACCTATAGATAGATAGAAATACAACACCTTATTATAATATATATACATAACTTCACGCCAGTACCCTTGCGGGGTAGGCACGAACAACAGAGCGCCATTCAGGCTTATTCTTACACACCTCACTCGTTTCTTTGACATTCATAGCTCTTGTCATGCACGCTCGTCTGTTCTTAAGGCTCCTGACATCACCTTCTGCTAGTACACGATCAATTTGATCATGGAAGGTGTGTCGTGGCCTTCCACGATTTCTGCATCCATCCACTTTTGCATTGTATATCTGTCTTATAATAACAGCAATATAAAAATGAACTTCAGACTAAAATTATATCTAAACTTTACCTCTTTATAATATTAGTATAGATATTAAGCCTAGCGATTACACGTAGTCACAAAATCCCTTTAATAATATTTTTTTTTTATCAACGTGGGCGTAACTACGTTCTAAGTCTCACGCTATTCCTACCATGAGCACGGGGCACATGCGAGGAAGGGGGTTTTAGTGGAGTATTAACCCATGGGTTACCTCTCTAAGAGGGGTACCTTGCTGAGTCCCCACACATGCCGGCGATTGACTCTGTTATCTGCGCTATCTTCAGTGGATAGCTCTCATTGCTTTGGTCTAATCCCAGTAAAGGGACCTTTGTAATATTTACCTAATAAAAAGATGAAACAAAACAGATAAAATATGACGAAAAAGATAAAAACAATAAATAAAACAAAAAAATATATATATATTTACATATAAGAGAGTGTCGGGGTGAAGGTAAGGAAAGGAATGCTCCGGTGGTTCGGGCATGTGGAAAGAATGCATGATGAAAGAATGGCTAAACAGATATACAATGCAAAAGTGGATGGATGCAGAAGTCGTGGAAGGCCACGACACACCTTCCATGATCAAATTGATCGTGTACTAGCAGAAGGTGATGTCAGGAGCCTTAAGAACAGAAGAGCGTGCATGACAAGAGTTATGAATGTCAATGAAGCGAGTGAGGTGTGTAAGAATAAGCCTGAATGGCGCTCTGTTGTTCGTGCCTACCCCGCAAGGGAACTGGCGTCAAGTTATGTATGTATGTATTTACATATAAAAAAGAAACAAATAGTGAACAACCCGGACAATCTAGTTCGTCCGGAGAGAGGAGAATAAAAAAAAAATCCCAGTCAAGGACCTGGTGGTGTACGAAATGTGTTCCTCTGCCTCAAAAACAAAAAAAAAAGTTCTAACTTCGTATTTAATTTTAATAATGTAGCTGTTTGTTGTTCTAACTAGTCTTCGGGAATTTGTTAAACATCATTACCGCCATGTAATTTGAATTTCTTTGCAGTGACAATTTGCAGCTGGGGAACAATAATCTATTGTCTGTCTCCCTAAAAGTAGGGCGGCCCCAGCCCAGAAGTGGGACTATTAAAGGCTAGTATTATGAGAAACCTACAAAGTCATGATGTGGCTCGGTAACTTTGTATTGCATGAGTTCAGCAGCCAAGCAGACGGCCCAGATGGAAAGCAGTTACCATCGCCTATGGACATTTGCAACACCAAAGGTGCTACAAATGCGCTGCTGCTCTCTTGAGGGAGACTGGAACCTGGTCACTAATGCCGGAACACAACTCAAACTCTAGACCAGGGGTGGTAGCCATCCAGTCGGGCAAATGCCCTACCACCTAGCTGTGGGTTGTTTTGTCGCCTCTTACGACAGGCCGCTCGGCCACAGGAAATTGTATTCTTTCTCCGTTCCTGCACGGATAGAAATTTATTACGTCACCCGCAACAATAAAGTACGACAACTATAAAATTTGTTTCATGTATGCTTTACTATCAAGCAATATGTAACTTGATAGACGTGCAGTCAAAAGTAAAATAGACGTTTGAAAACAGTATGATTAGATATTTACTTATTTTTTAATAATTAGTGTCGTGCCATATTGAGTCGCGTTTTACCCCTAACCTGCATCGATATAACTGATGTGTGAAACCCGCCAATCCGCCTCGGACAAGCGAGGGGGTATAACTATCCGTTCCCCTCAGCCCAGCAGTGGGAAGCTGTTATTAATATTACCTCATTTGTATCACAGGTTTCGCAATAAGAATATCGCCATTAACAAACAAACATAATACAGATGTAGTCGTAATGCCCATATGCGACATTGGCATTCCTGCCGCGCGCCGGAAGTGCGCGGCGTGAATGTAAACGATACATGGAGCGGTGGTATCACGTACCGCTCAGTAATGTGCTTCGTTAGTTGGAATTTATCGCGATTCACTGTTTAAAGGAGATTGCACACTCGCTAATGAGGTTTGATCAATGACAGAGGAGTAGACTTACTTACAAATCAACTGATATAGTTTTTATAGTGTTACAATACTTGATATTTTCAATGCATTGGTTAAGCACATCAAAAAGTTTCACACTCCTTGTTGATTATTTATTGAACTTCATTATTTTTTTTTCTAAATTATTATGTAGTCGATGTCTATATATAATGAATGCTGTGTTCGCATCAAGAAGGGCATTCAGCAACCTATTCTCTGTGTTCTAGTTTTGTTTAAAAGTACGTCAGCTAAGTTGTCCAGTTTGCGAACCAAACTAATAAAAAAATATATATATACGTCCCAGTCTCATACATTTTGTAGGAGCCTATATTTATATCGTCGTCGTCAGTGTACTTTTTTGTAACTAAACTTTTTTGTCAAAATTGGTACATATTTTAACTGCATATATCACAATCTTGACGAAAAATGTGAAAGAACAAATGTGAGATTAGGAGTGGCCGCTATTCATTTAAATAACAGCGTAAAAATCGAGATGGTAGAGCATAAATATACTTTTAACGCAAATTGATAAGAATAAGATGCGGTAAGGAATTTATGAAATATTATGGAGTACATACATACATACGTAACTTCACGCCAGTTTCTTTGCGGGGTAGGCACGAACAACAGAGGGTCATTCAGGCTTATTATTACACACCTCACTTGCTTCTTTGACATTCATAGCTCTTGTCATGCACGCTCGTCTGTTCTTAAGGCTCCTGACATCACCTTCTGCTAGTACATGATCAATTTGATCATGGAAGGTGTGTTGTGGCCTTCCACGACTTCTGCATGTACATCTGTTTAGTCATTCTTTCATCATGCATTCTTTCCACATGTCCGAACCACCGGAGAATTCCTTTCCTTACCTTCACCCCGACACTCTCTTTCAGACCAACTCTCTTTCTTACTTCGGTATAAATTATTCGGTATTACAAATATACGCATAAGTTATATACATATACAAGATGTAGTGATAAAATGTAACCATTTAAACATGATAAATATACAGCTATATGCAATAAAATACTGATTATATAGCACAGTATATATACTAAAGCCGAAAATGGTTATACAGGATTCGGGCAATACAGCTATCGTGTAAGGTCCATTAGTCTGTTGGTTTGTGTGGCGGTGAGTCGATCGTCAATGTAGCTGCACACGCCGTGTGCCGGCCGACCTTTGAATGCAAAACATCGACTAATACAAAACTCAATAACATCGTGTCGTTGCAAACGAACATGCTATGCATCTATGTTTATAGAAAAACATATTCAAATAATCAAAGACGCAGTGTCTGTTCGTTTTCAAATTAACTGGCAGTTCCGGCAGACGTGGTCCTGCACTGAAAAACCTACCAGGTCTGATAGACGTGCAGTCAAACTGATTGTGAATCTAAACCATCCCCGGACCCATTCAAACGTAATTTTTTTACACCTTGGGTTACATTATTTGAAGTTTTTGTAGGGATATCTAATTAATACTAATAAATATAGCCTATATTAATCTGGGATAATGGAGCATCTAATGGTGAAGGAATTGTTGAAATCGGTCCAGTAGTTTTTGAGTTTATTCGTTACAAACATACATGAATATATATGTCCGGTTTATATTATTAACCAGTTTTACTTGAATATTGATAGAAAATTGGCATCATGTCAAATATTAAGTAGTAATGCAAATGAAAGTAGAGTAGAACTGTATATGTGTATATGTTACGGCTAATACCCGAAGTGCGGCTACAGCTAGTTCTAGCCGGCTAAAACTAGGTGCAGCCGCACTTCGGTGTTTAAACCTAGGTGTAACAGATTTGTTCACGGCTAATATTAGGTGTAGCCGATTTCATTTGGTTAAAACTAGGTATAGCCTTCTTTATGCTGGCTACAACTAGATGTAGCCAATTCTACGTGGTTAAAACTAGGTTCTATTCTTCGTATTGGTTCAACCTACAATAAAACAAGCTACAATCAAGGAACGCTATTATTTATTTGAAAAAGTAAACATAATAGCAATTTTTAGAATAACATCATTCAAATTTTAGTAATCTTTGTAAACTTAAACACTCTACGCAAGAATCAACAATCAAATTACTTAAGTTATTTATTCAAAAATGATAAACTAAAATGGCATCTTTGGCGTGTAACTCTTTGAACGATTTATATCTTTACCATTATAAAATTAAACTCTTTACCTAATTAACAGCAGTCAAAAACAATTATTATTTATTCGAACAAGATAAACTTGAATGGCATTTAGAGTTACATAATATACCGGCAGCCTTGCAGAGACACTTTTTGTTACCACATTTAGTTTTGCAGTGTATATAGTACAGTAGTGCATGAAGGGGCGAGGTAACCCCGCTCAGCCCCTTGGCGACGCTCGTGTTACTTTAACCACTTAGGATTGGCTACATCTAGTTGTAGCCAGCATAAAGAAGGCTATACCTAGTTTTAACCAAATGAAATCGGCTACACCTAATATTAGCCGTGAATCTGTTACACCTAGGTTTAACCACCGAAGTGCAGCTGCACCTAGTTTTAGCCGGCTAGAACTAGGTGTAGCTGCACTTCGGGTATTAGCCGTAACATATATATCACTACGTATATATGTATGTATTTGTATATTTATTTCTTAAGTTATTATAGTTTGAGTAGTTATGTATCTATTGCCTTTTTCCTGCACTACCAACATCGCCTGATTGAAATTTGTTTGATGTAGGTTGCCTGGAAGAGATCGCTTTGAGCGATAAGGCCGCTTATTGTAACATTGCCTAGAAAATATTGGAAATATGGTCTGTTTTTGTAATTGTATAATTTGGTGTGCAATACTGTTATCTCTCTCTCTTAAGACTTAGAAATCCGGTGATACTCGATGATATTTTTTTTTATTGCAGGAGATCAGCAGACATGCAGACGGCCCACTTGATGGAAAGCGGTTACCATTGCCTATGGACATTTGCAACACCAAAGTTGCTACAAATGCGCTGCTGCTCTCTTAAGGGAGACTGGAACCTGGTCACTAATGCCGGAACACAACTCAAGGTTGTTATGGCGACATACTTTAGACCAGGGATAGTAGCCATCCAGTCGGGCAAATGCCCTACCACCTGGCTGTGGGTTGTTAAGTCGTCTCTTACGACTTTCTCCGTTCCTGCACGGATAAAAATATATGAAACTCTTTGATTTATTTAATTTGATATTATTCATAACAGTGTATGCGTCATGATTTAATTATGTTTAATGGGCATAAAAACAATCAAGAGTGTAGTTTGGAAAGAATTGTCTTCATCTGTTTTCGTTGCCAACGTAATTAACCAACTAATTAGTCTAAACTGTCTAAATAATGCAACACGTTTCTTATCGCACCTTTTGTCTTGAATATAATTAATTGTAATAACAACATTTCCTGTAAGAATAAGTAAATTTTTGTTTCAAAATATATGTTTATACTTAATAAAACTACGTTTTAACGGTTTTAAGCGCGGTAATTTTATTTGATTTTGGTTTTTCCGACGTTTCGGCCACTTTTCAGTGGCCGTGATCACGGAAGACAAAGATGTCAAGTGTCAACGAGTATTGTTAAAGTTTTATTTAGCCTACCGCCAACTTATTAATTAAAATAATAATAATAATAATAAGTTGGCGGTAGGCTAAATAAAACTTTAACAATACTCGTTGACACTTGACATCTTTGTCTTCCGTGATCACGGCTACTGAAAAGTGGCCGAAACGTCGGAAAAACCAAAATCAAATCAAATTACCGCGCTTAAAACCGTTAAAACGTAGTTTTATTATGTATACAAGTCGCGAAAACTTAAGAAAATATTATATGTTTATGCTAGTAATAATATTATACAATTTTAAACATGCCTGTCTGTGTCTGTACATTGAACCAATTTAAAAAACAACTGGAATAGACTATATACACGACGGAGAACACGATGCAATTTCCTTTAGATTTCTTGTCTGTTTGTTCGGGATTCACGTTAATACTACTTGGCCGATTTCGATGCAGTTTTCGCTTATCGACAGCTAATTCTTAGACTTAAACTCTGCTCTACTTTTTATCCTAGGAATCCCGCGGGATTTTTTCTGGGAATGATTTAAAATGGCCAGATTAAAAAAAAGAGTTCGAATTCTAATGTGATTTTTTTACTGATCGATACAAATTTAATGTAATATAATGTGTGATATTTTTTATCCCGGGAATCGGACTGGAATTTTCTCGGAAGCGATTTAAAGTTGTTCGGATGCATCAAAATTAGCCTATTCCGACACTGTTTCCACTAAAACCATAGCTTACATTCTTTTTTTAAATGCTGCGATACTTTGTGTCCCAGGAATCCCGCGGGAATGCCAAGTCAAGAGTGGACGAAGTCCCGGGCAAATCCTAGTTTTATATATATATATATATATATATATATATATATATATATATATATATATATATATATATATATATATATATATATATATATATATATATATATATATATATAATTTCGTAGCGACTCAGTTTAAAGATGGGCAAAGGACGTCGTATTTAACAAATTTACAATAATTTAAAAGAATATTATTATCTCATTCCAGCTCAAGTGTCAATGGAGAGCATGATGGTTGGCGGCGTTGGCGTCGGCGGAGTGGGCTCCGTAGGTGGTGGAATGTCATCAGTCGGCGGATTCCAACTGGTCAGGGAACCGACGTCAGGAGCTCTCATCCTCCTCCCAACTCCACCAGACTTGCCCCACGCGGTAGTCTGGGGAGGAGTCCCATATCCACCTGCTCCTCTACTCCTTCCCCCTGCTCCACACCCCTCTCACCACCTACAATTACTACCAGGAGATTTATTAGCATCAACAGCTACATTACAACACACACATACACACTCAACTAGACTCGTAACCCTAGCTCCCGCTCCGCCTCCTCAGCCACATCCTGCACATCAGGATAAGAGAAAACCTATAATGCAACCTATCATAACTCCACATTTAATTAAAATTGAACCTGAACCACCCCAAGAAAAACCCCAACCAACATTTGCCCCAGAACCTGTTCAACAGCCAATCTTAACTACACATTTATATTACCAACCCGATTATTCAGATCAGGGTTGCAGAAGTCAAGCGACATCCCCCGCAGCACCGCCAACACCGCCCCCAGAAGCTCCTGAAGTCCCGGCACACAAAGATGCTTCCAATCAAACTGATCATATTGATGACGACGACGACTCGCCGAATCATGCAGATGAGGATGAAAGGCTCGCTTGTGTCGGTGTGGCTCATTTTCCTGAAGATAATAACACAGTTCCCACCCAAACCCAAATGCTTCCATCAATTGACAGTGCTGAGGAATCGTCTTCCGAAGGTTTGGCTACTTCTGCTGTATGTGGAGCAGTGGAAAAGGCAATTGATGCTATAGAAAGAGATGAGGCTATGGATAACTCTAGTAACGGAGGCAGCCAGGATCTTGTGATAGACACTGCAAGAACCACTCCAATCCACCCTCAAACATCTAGACCTCCTGTGGACGTAAGTGGATTGGAGCTGCTGTCAAATAGTATCGAACAGTTCGAAAGAACCACTCCAGGGAATAATATGCCGATATTAGAAACAGCACCTCTGACTGTGGATACACGAAATACATCCAAATTAAATATTTTAATAAAGACATCGCCGAAATCTCCTCCTCGCACTGAAATGGAACCTCACAGAAGATTCGAATTTCCACCATCAGACCCAAGTACCAGTGAACGGACAAAGCCTTCTTTAGACGGATTAGGTTTGTTATGCGCATTAGCGGAACAAAGATTTATGGAGGAAGTCGAAGAAAATCCACAACAAAACCTGTCCATGTCTTCCCGTCCTTTCATCAAGAGTGAACCGTTATTAAGTCCCACCGAAGCAGTCGAAAGTTCTAGCAAAAAGGACAGACACAGGCATAGAGATGGAGACTCTTCCAGTGAACGAAGGAGGAAAAGGAGCAGAGATAGAGAGGAACGGTTGAGACATAAATTGGAAAAAATGCGAAGACATAAACGGGAAAGAGAAACAGATGAAGGAAGAAATAGTGGTGGTGAACTAGAGACAAGCTTTAGGCGCGTCACAGCTTGCTCCTGTGGTGCTGTGGCATGCTCTCATACGCAGACAGTGCCCTCTGCTCAAGCTCTCGTTAATGCTATAGAAAAAGACATGAGAGAAAGATTAGAAGATTTACAAAGACAGTTTGACGAGAAACGAGCTCAATTAAGTGCTTTAACGCCACCTTTACCCCCATTATCAACGTCCACTGCTCCGTCTACTCCAGCACTATCACCTGATTCTGATAGAGGGTCTTCAAAGAAGAGAAAAGTAGGAAGACCACGTAAAGTATCTAGTCCTGATTCAACAGAGACAATTGTGGCTAAAAAACCGAAATCAAAAAGTAGTTTAGTGGGTTATCTACTCGCTAAGGGGAAATTGAAAGGTGGTATTCTTTGCACGAGAGGCGAACCAGTGCGTGAAGATATAAATAGAACTAGTAAAGTACGCCCAAAACTCAAAGCAGAACCGATTATAAAAGTCCGTTCTGATCAAGATGAAGTCGAGTGGGGCCTGAATAGGTCAGCTAGTTCTTCAATGGAAAGTCTCAATGAAGTAAGACAGAAAAATAGAGAGAAAGTTGATCGTTTAGCAAGGAAACATTCAAGGGATGATTTGCCGGAATTGGAGTTTGCAATGAGAAGGGCGAGCGCTTCAAGTGATAGTGAGAAGGAACGGCGTAAAGCGAAGAAGCGAAGGAAAAGCTTAAAATCTAAGGAAAGAGCCAGTGAATCTGACACTAAACAAGCACCAGAGCCAGTGCATCAACAGATTTCGAAGTGTACTTTGACAGAAGATAAATTGGACGCTTCTCCAAGAGTATTGACTGCAATGGGCGGGTTGTTCTATGCGGGAAAGTTGAGCGCAGTGCAAGCGCCTGACGTGTACGCGATAACGCTGGATGGCGAGAGGGGAAATAAACCTCACATCTTGTCTAGGGAAGAGACGTTAAGAGACGCTGTAAGTATTTCTAGTTCGTCAACCTTGTACTTGTTGGCACAAATTAAATTGGCTCATAAAATTGTTTAATGTCTGACAAATTATTTTAAATTACCCGGAGGAGAAGGTACCAGTGCACAGTTTATCTAATATTTTATTGAATTCATTAAAAAATTAGATTAATTAACATTGCTACTTTTGCATATGAAGCATTAAAATACTTTTCTTCAATAAATTCAAACTTGAATTAAACTTTTAGAATATTGCTGCTAATAACGCTTCTATCTTTAAGTAGCGCCTGTTTTAGAAGTATCCTTCTATATCTTTTTGCTTTTTGGCAATTTGCAGATTTTAGAAGTAAGTCCTACGTCAGTATCCGAGCTTCCTTCAGGGACGCGCGTTTGTGCGTATTGGTCACAGCAGTATCGGTGCTTATACCCTGGTACCGTCGCAGTTTCTTCACCAGATCCTCACGATGACAAATTTGTGGCGGTCGAGTTCGATGACGGAGACTCCGGCAGGATAGCAATAGAAGACATCAGATTTCTGGAACCGAATTACCCTGTTGTTGGTGAGAGCTCTTTTCATTTATAAAGCATTTGTATTCTAACATTTACGGCATTCATAGAGGAGTTAGAGTAAGTTTGAACGCTTCTTTAAGAACCATAAAGAAGCGTTCAAACTTACTCTAGCCCTGTATGAATAAAACCGCTGGTGTATACCTATATTTCATAAAACATGATTTTTAATAATTTTATCATTAGAAGAAAAAGGAGAAGGGCTTACTGTAAAGCATAAAGAAGAATCAGACACCACCTAATACTCTGCTGAAAACTGTACTTAAAATATTAAACAATTAATGATAATATTTGTAAACATTTAATGAAATTTATGGATGCGATTATTATTATTCTTTAATTACCTGCTATTTCAGAATACGAAAACCCGCTATTCACCCTTGGCAAACGAAGAAGAAACACAAGCGTTACAGAAGATAAAAAACCTACAGCAACGACAAACGAGCCAAAAGCGTCTACATCGGAAACTCAACCAAAAGATGAAACAGACAGACATAAAGACAGGAAGAAGCTTAAGAAACACAGGAAAGAAAAGATCAAACGTCACTCTAGTGAAGACGATCCGAATTCTCCAGATTATGTAAAGAAAAAGAAGAAGAAACACAAGTGTTGCGAGGAACATTGTAAGCATAAGCGACATCATAAGAAACATAGGAAGCATCGTAAACGACATCATTCTGGTTGTAAAGAACATTCGAGTTCTTCAGGCGAAGATCAGCAAAGATTAAAGTCATCTTCTGATTATATAGACTCAAATAAGTCGAATGAAGATTCTGGTGACTCAAATGATAGGTTATCGACTCTAATCGCAGTTGAGAAGTCACCAGAAGAAATGAAAACGGTAATAAAGAAGGCAGTTCTCTCTAAGAAGAGTTTAGTTAAGAATGCTGTGTTGGATTTCAGCAATTTGGGAAAGATTACGTTAAAGAAAGACGAGGAGAACAAAGATAACTTAAAGGACAGTGGTATTGGGTTGGATGAGGAAGGCGCTTCTACTAGTGATGGTATTAAAAAGGTGAGTCTCATTTTAATTAATTTCATTTAAAATATTCATCGTTTTAGTTTAGTCTCCAGTAGCTTTGAGAGATTATTATCTTTATCCTTTGTGTTCTCCTGGTTGAGTAGTTTTTGAGTAGATTTGTAAGAATTGTTTCATTTAATAAAATTGAAGCATTTATACATATTCTTAAAATAAATGAATGTCACAGCACATATTAATCAGAAATATGTGCTGATATTAATTGTTATAGAAATTTGTTGTATGTGGTAGTAAAATATAACTACTGTTATTTCTGTGTAACAAACAGTAGTTTAATTAATTACAAAGATGATGTCTTATGCCGATTATTCTCCGAAGACTTATTGTCAGTATTAATAAAGTTTAAATATTGTGAAATTCAGAAAGTGAAACGACGCACAGTGTCGTCGACTTCGTCGGACGGTGGCGCCACAGGCGGTGGCGTTAGCAAGATGGCGGCGTTTCTGCCCGGCGGCGCTTTGTGGCGTTGGCATGGTCCGCCGTACAGGCGCACGGCGCGGCCGAGACACAGGAAGCTGTTCTATAAGGCCATACAGAGAGGAGAGGAGACGCTGCGTGTGAGTTGCGCTTTTTTCTGATCTCCTAGTACTTTACCTATTCTAATGCCCGTTCATTTGCCTTACTATCGGTTGAAATTTGACACAAGCTCCCCATATAATGTCAAAATTTAACCGATGGTAAGGTAAGTGAATGAATACTAAGATATAGGAACCTGCCCTTAGTATGCTCGGACGAATAGAGCACAGGGGAAACCGATTATTAACTTCATTGTATTTGAAATGATGCTTGAATATTTTAAATTCCAATTTGACCAATATACTCACTTTCCATACAAATTACAATTATGATATGTGATAGTAACGCGAGTGAAGTTGTTGCAATGCAACATTAGCCAATCACGGCGTCGTATTCGTCGTAGTCGACAGCTTCTCAAAAGTGGCCGAAACGTCGGAATAAAAATAAAATAAAATACCGCGCATAAAACCTTTAAAACGTACTTCTTTTATGAACTACGATATGCCCGCAAGTTTGTCTACGCTTGAAATGAAATTCCCGCACCACAAAACACCGCAGTTTTGAAAAAGAATGGAATATTGGAATAAGCTAATTTTTACGCACCCGAAGAACTACAAACCACTTCCGGGAAAATTTCCGCGGAGTTCTCAGGATAAAAATCACATTGGAATTCGATTGGTTTTCAATCTCGCCATTTAAAATCATTCCCGGAAAAATTCGCGAGAGATTCCCAGGATAGCAAGTAGTGCAGAGTTTAAGTCTAAGAATTAGCCATCGATCAGCGACAACCACATCGAAATCGGCCCAGTAGTTTTTACGTGAATCCCGAACGAAAACAGACAAGAAATCTAAAAAATTTGCATCGTGTTCTCCATCGCTTATAGACTTGTCTATTCCAGTTGTTTCTTTTGAAATAGCTTCAATGTAACGGCATTTTTTTTATAACAACTCTACGGACTCGAGTTCCGTACCCTTTTTTACAACTTACATACATACATACATATATAACTTCACGCCAGTTCCCTTGCGGGGTAGGCACGAACAACAGAGCGCCATTCAGGCTTATTCTTACACACCTCACTCGCTTCTTTGACATTCATAACTCTTGTCATGCACGCTCGTCTGTTCTTAAGGCTCCTGACATCACCTTGTGCTAGTACACGATCAATTTGATCATGGAAGGTGTGTCGTGGCCTTCCACGACTTCTGCATCCATCCACTTTTGCATTGTATATCTGTTTAGTCATTCTTTCATCATGCATTCCGTCCACATGCCCGAACCACCGGGGCATTCCTTTCCTTACCTTCACCCCGACACTCTCTTTCAGACCAACTCTCTTTCTTACTTCGGTATTACGAACGCGGTCCGCGAGCGAGTTTTTCACAACTTAATTTAGAAAAAGTTTTTAGAATTTATACACGCTTATTTGTTATTGACTGATGAATTTATTGAATGATGTTTTTGTTGTGGTGTACCTTACGAATAACTTATTATATTAATTTATTCTAATTTTAATACTAAACTTATAATAATGTAGAGTGTATCTGTTACATGCTGGTGTCGTAAGGAAGTGCATATGCAGTCTGTGCTTTATGTCTACACCTGTATATATTAACCGGCTCGGAATGATTAAAATTCTATAATATTATAGACTAGCTTCTGCCCGCGACTTCGTCCGCGTGGAATAGTTAAAGAAAAGTAAGTTAAAAAAGCCCTCCCGATTTTAAAACATTCTTCATTGGTGCTCCGCTCCTATTGGTCTTAGACTAATAGTTTTTTTAATGTATAAATTGTTTTATTGTATGATGATACCGGCAATATCAATACTTAATTAGGTGCATAAGTTATATAATAAGCTGTTTAAGTAATTAGAAAGAAAGAAAGAAAAAAAAAGACTTATTGACTAAAAAAATAAAAAATACGACGCTATACATAAAAAACAAATAATACATTCACAACATTTTTACATAAAACACAAAAAAATATATGTAATTAATAAATGATTAAAGTTTTTTTAACTATCCCACGGGAACTCTTTAATATTTCGGGATCAAAAGTATCCTATATGTTGACCAGGGATATAAGCTACCACCATACAAAATTTCATTTAAATCGGTCCAGTCGTTTCCGAGATTAGCCCGTACAAACAGACATACCTACAGAAAAACAAAAAAAAAGTTGAAAAAAATCTAAATTAGTTCTATTTCACTTCTTACATCCCCTGAGGGGACTCGGTTTTTAGAATTTTTTTTATTGTACAGAAATTCGACCTCTACAATTTTATTAAATAAATAAATAAATAATCTGCAGACAAACACACATATTGTACATTCCCAAATTAAGCAAGTTACGCTCGTGTTATGGATAATATACAACGGACTACTCTGGGGCCGATCCCAGACACCCAGACCATAGTAAATAACGGAGAAAATAAGTTTCCGAAATTTACTATACCAGAAATCGAACCCGGAGCCTCTGCGTTGCAGTGAGGTAGGCCGGCAAAGACTTAGCCCGCTCAACCACAGAGGCCGTCAATTATATGTATAGGTGATATCAGCTCAAAGAAGCAAGTGAGGTGTGTAAGAATAAGCCTAAATGGCGCTCTGTTGTTCGTGCCTACCCCGCAAGGGAACTGGCGTGAAGTTATGTATGTATGTATGTATGTATGTGATATCAGCTGATGTGTGGGTGCATTGACCTGCAGGTCGGCGACGCGGCGGTGTTCTTGTCGACTGGCCGCCCGGACCGGCCGTACATCGGGCGCATCGTGGCGCTGTGGGAGGCGCGCGGCGCCATGGCCGTCAGGGTCAAGTGGTTCTACCACCCCGAGGAGACCGTCGGCTGCGACGACCAGCTCCACTATCCGGTATGTATTCGGCATTTTAATACTATTTTAAGAAATAAGCATCATTGTCAATTGCACTTCGAACAACGTTGTAGGGGAGAGGGGGGCATACTAGAACAGGTGTCGTGTTTAGGATAATATAGTGTATAAGCATATATTTGTATTTTTTATTTAAAGATAATTGAGTATTTGCACACTTAGCATATATCTATATACTAATATATTAAAGCTGAAGAGTTTGTTTGTTTGTTTGATTGAACGCGCTAATCTCAGGAACTACGGGTGTGATTTGAAAAATTCTTTCAGTGTTAGATAGCCCATTTATCGAGGAAGGCTATAGGCTATATATCATCACGCTAAGACCAATAGGAGCGGGGCACCAATGAAGAATTTTTCAAAATCGGGTTTTTTTTCCTTTTGAGAACTTCCGCTGCGTGCGCTGCGTAAACGGTTAAAGTTTCGCAAAAATCATGTGTAAGTTAGCGTTAGCCCAAAGTAACTATTCCACACGGACAAAGTCGCGGGCAGAAGCTAGTATAGTATAAAAGAGAATGTACTATGGGTACATTCTCTCTACGTGATCATTTTACCATTTACCCCCCCCCCCCCCTCTCTTTCTCTAGTATTCACGTAGTAATCCATAAATATGGTTTTAAATATTTTTTCCAAACGGAAAGTAAAATAAATATATTTGACTCATTAGCCGTTTGAAAAGCGCTATACGCTGGGCGCCATATTTGACGAAAACGTACCAGATTTTCTTAAAGGATATTATTGACTACGTGACGAAATGCTCTAAGCCCCACCTCCGCTCCTGTGACCAACCCTGGTATTTTGAAGACCTCCCTGAACGGGTCACGTTGTAAGGGTACGGTTCATAAGGCTTTAATCTTGTTAAACGCACTAACCATAAATATATCACATTGGGGCAATGTAGTTACAATACTTAAACAACCAAGAGAAAACTACGAACAGCGCGGCATACTATAATAACCTCAAAAGAAATAATAAAAACATTTGAAAATGATTCAAAATATTCTCAAATTGTGCTTACAGAGGCTATTTGAAATTCCTTTTCAATATAATTTTTTTTCACAAATATGCCGCAATATTGTCAATGTTTAAACATTCCACCAAGGAAGAAGAATACTTAGGGCCGCTTGCATAACGTTCCTTAAATTGATTTAAGAAACACTAAACGCATTCAACACCCTTAAATACGATTAGCGTCTTGCACAACGCAAAATTTACCGGTAAATACGTTTAAAGAACTGTCAAAGTTAATCATCCAAAAATGGGTATTTAACTGGCTTAAACGCGTTCAAGGACAAAAAATGTTGAGTAACCCCTTTTCATAAATTAATATTTACTATTCTATATGAAATTGTCACATATTAAAAAGTCAATTACATATTGTCACTCATATATTATTTGCTTTAATTATTTATCTCAATGCTAAATATTTATAAAATCGAAAATAAAACAATATAACAAAATATCATTCTTCAGGTTGCCGCCAAAAATTCCGAAGTAAACCTAACCAAACGAACGAAATTTCAAATGTCAAGTGGACATTGGCCAAGTAATATCCCTTTTTACGCAAGAAATAACTAACATTAAAGCTAAATTTCGTGTGTTTGTCCGATAATATGGATCGCCGCGTGAAACGGAACACATCTGGCTGTTTTACCGACGGCATAAATACATTTAGCTAAATAACATGGGAGACCGCCTCATGCAAGACATCTTAAATACGTTTTGTGTAAAACGTGTTTAGGCAGTTTAATATGATTAACTAAATTTGATTTAAAGACGATCGTTGTGCAAGCGGGCCTAAACAACGTAAATCGTAAATTAACGTAAATTTTTCCTTCTCATTGCAGGGTGGTCTATTTGAGTCACCTCACATGGACGAAAATGACGTCCAGACGATTTCGCACAAATGCGAAGTACTACCCCTCCCAGCATACAAGGAGCGTATGGGAGACGATCCTCTTAAGTACAGCACAGTGTATGACAACAATGACGTGTACTATCTCGCTGGGCACTACGACCCAACACAACAGAATTTGAAAATGGAACCAGACATACCGTTTGTGAATAAAAATAACCCTTAAACGAATGGACGTAAAGTGTATTTTTGAATTAGGGAGAAGTTGTGAAGTAAAAGTGATAATAAGTGACTTATTGTAACTGTGAGGAATTGTTTTGGCGGAGTATCATGTAAGTACGACAATATTGAGTTTAGTAGTTATATGTTGTAGTTGTAATGACTCTTCGAAAGTTATGCGAACCTGGTACTTGTAGCAATACAGATTTTTGAAAAATCCATTTCAAAGTTAAGCTCAAAAATGATTTTCATAGAGTATTTATTATATTTTGTTTCACAAAAGGGCAAGCAATTTCTGTATTTAATCTGTATTTCTTGCTGTCTATGCGTAAGGAAATACTGTCCCAAGAAAGTAAAAAAGAATTTTGGAAATCATGGTTTCCTTATATGAAAGACTGTCAATCGGTTTTACAATTTCTAACTACATATGTTGAGTTAACTCAATACTTACCGTTTGTTGGTCTAAAATACCAAACTGAAAAAATGTTAGTGGGCGGTATTTTTTGTAAAAGATAATGTGTAACTTTTAACGGGATTTAAATTTTAATTGGTGTTTCGTTATATGACTGTAAATACAACAAATTAAAGAAAGCTATATTTCAATAACTATAGTTTCACAATTAATATTTGAATAGTTTTTTCTGATATTGATGTTTAGTGTGTTAGATAGAATCCTTTTAAACATAGTGAGTCCAAGTAAGTAAAGTCTGTCTATATTCAAACACACTTTCATATGTCCTGCCCCACCTGCGTTAGTGCTAATAACTGTTAAAAAATAACCTGTTAACTATTAGCTGCATTAGTGTATACAATATGAGTATATCAGATAACACATTAAACCCTGGCTTATTTCATTATTAGTGTGTTATTTGAAGCCTTACGGCGCAGGTGTAACAGGGCATAAAAAGAACATTAAATAACCCATCAATTCTTATACCTTTCACTCAAAATAGGATTGGGTTAACAATGTGCGAGAGGGACGAAAATATGTTTGTATGCAAGTGAAAGAGATAGATTAAGAATGTGAGAAAGCGACGACATTATATTTGCTCGCGAGTGAAAGAGATAAACATTATTGGGTTATTGTAATTATGAAATTCTCATCCAATGGGAGGTGTTATATTTCTTAAATAGTTCAAAAAAGGATAAATGTAACCACTATGCAATATATAAGAATAAAAAAATCTAAAAGTAGCTTCAATGATTCAATTATACAGGTTTTAAAGTACAATTAGATGTTTGCTCTCCAATAATTTGTCCCCGTCCGATAATTAGTGTGTGGTGATATTAAATTGTGTGTAAAATGGCCTGGTATTGTGTTAAATTATTACTTAATGACTTCATCATATTTATTGACTGTAATGTATGGCTTATCTTGTCATATCTGTGTTTATCTTTATTATTTATGCCATAGTTGGCACCTTGTCAATTTATTCAATATGCTAAGATCTTTTTATATGATTAAGTTACACAATTACATTATTATTGTCGTTGTATGGCTACAAAAAAGAAATAAGATTTCTTAACGTCTTGAATAAATTAATAGGGTAGGTAGCAACTATTGAAAGCGGTGCCATCAATGGTGTAGTTAATCCGAATGTCTCTGCTACACATGGGATAGAGTCGGTGTTAGTGATCGTGTCCAAATGAAACTTATAGCGTTAAAAAATTATGCGTTAAAGATTAGCTACACTGGTTTATTTATAAGACTTGTCTGTTAATGGTGAAAGTCTTAAATAATGTCGCATCTTAAATAATGCGTTAAATCCTTAGCTACATGTGCATGACTTTTTCGCTAACACTTACATAATCCCAGATGTAGCAGGGGCGTACCATGCATACAAACGCTGAATTATTGATCAAAGCTGTACTGGGTCTCTATAGATCTTTGTAATTGGCGTGTTCAGTTTTACCTTACACTATGGTTTTCCCTTTTACAAGTAACAAAAAAAGTATTTTTTACAATTATACGAAGGTATAGAAGATTGTTTTTGGTGTGCAAGTAAAATTGTAGGTGTATTTTTCTGCAATATCTGGTCACTTTGTGAAACTTTAATCAACAGTGACTTTGCAATTAATTTATTATAAAGTTACCTTGTTACATTTTATTCTCTGTTTGAAACGTTATTGATTTACCGATTTGATGGCTAAGGTTGGTCGAGTAGAAGCGTTTCTCTGATGAAAGGATTCAGAGTTCAGATGTCCAGTTATCTTGCAAAATTACCAATCAAATGTTGACGTCATTGTTATTGAAATTATAATAGTCGCCATACTCTTTTGTATAGCTACGAGCAAAAATTAAATGCGTTCTTGAAGTTCGTACACGTCATTCCGCAGAACACAGTTTAAGGTTCACAGACAGAGCTGAGAGGAGAGAGTATTGCGCTCTCGCTCGGCCACTATCCGGACACGCATGCCATCTCGTTCACACAAAACACCGTAACGTGTAATAAATATTATCATACGACTGGACCTACGTGTAAACTAACGGAACTAACTTCACACGAAGCGTATTTAAGGTTTGCGCATACTATTGTAGCTAGGCCGTAAAATCGCCAATGGACGCGAAAAACAAGATGGCGGGGTACAACGTGATTGACTAAAGCGGATATCACACTACACTGATATTCGGACTCTTTTTCTAAATCAGTGTCGTGTAACAAGAAAACGAGAGTTGGAGTCTTTAACTAAGCAACACCCATCCTCTGGGTCCTAAATAGGTGTAGTGCTAAAGTTAGCTGACCCACACCATGAAAGAACACGTTAAAAAATGGCAATGACCCCGTAAAAACATAACTTGTAACACACTGCAATTATAGTTGGCGCCCCAGTCCTTGTTATTACAAAACATCTCAATTAAAACTTTCAATCTCTTGTTATTTTTAAAACATATTTTTGTAATCTTAAATCAGTCATTTAGCTCAGTTTTAATCTCGTTAATGTCATAACATTGAAAAGGAACTAATTAAGACTTTTAATAAAAGGGGACTGGTGGTGCCACCTGCATTGAAACAATGTATTACAACTGTATTATGTCTAAGTCATATGGCGTCTATTATGGTTTAAAGTCGAGAGTAATTTTGCAAAATATTGTTGATAAAAATGTGATTTATTTTTATATGAGACGCTGCAATCTCAGTGTATAGCTAGTTATATTTCCATGTATATTCATTATTATATAATATATAGATTTCTATATACGTAGGTTTTTTCTTATATCTCTAAACGCAATACTATTTCTGCTAGTCTCTTTTTGTTTATCAAAATTAACCAGTGAATATATATTTTTGGCTGAAGTGGAAAAAATAACTGATAGTTTGACGAATGTTTGTTATTTTGGTTTCTTTATTTGGTTGATAATTTTATGTTTTTTAAAGTATATTTTAGATCGAAATGGTGCTAGACGCTTAATATTGTTCATTTATTTACGCATATTTTACGTTTAAGATTGTATATAGGTATTGGAAGTAATCGATATGTAGTTATAAGGAGGATGTCGTTCTTTTTAATATATTGCTTGTACTCTTTGAATGATGCCATTTTTTTTTTAAATAATAATTCATGCTTTTTATAATAATTAGTCGCATTTTGGGTAGAGTTAATATTGATTTTGCTTATTTTATAAATTTTGCAAAGACGGAAGATGTAAAAGAACAGGAAAACACAAGATCAATATATCATTCACTTTCATAGTCTTCAGTGGATTGAGTTTTAAACTCTCAATACCCATTACAATCCTGAAGACATGTCTTCAATTTCTGGTATGGCAAATCTCTGACTACTGTATACTTGATTTCAGGATGTAGATGGCAGGATATGGCTAAGTTCATCAATAGAATTTGTGCATACATTAGCACCCAGAATGTGAACTTCAGAATATACAGGATGCATGTTTGACAAATTTATTGGTGAATCTTGCAGTCATTGTTGGTTCGTAGTGCAAGACCCCCCCTATCATCAACAATTCTTCATAATGTATAACTCCGATTATAAATAAGTCTTATTTTGTTGCCTTTTTATTCCATTCTGTAACTGTCACGTTGAAAGTTTTACCACCATCAAGTTTTTGTTTGCCTAGTACATTTTATATGGTTTGCAACAAACTTTTTATAATCGTTGTTTGTTATATATGTAGTTAAGTGTGATTTACATTTGCATTATAAAATTAAGTTATTTAACTAGCAAATAAGTCCTAACTATCGTTTGGACAGACATTGATAACTTATTACTTAATTTGAAAATTACTGTCCAAATTATGATAAAGCTAAGACAGTTTCGGAAATTAGCCAACTAATTAAATCTAGGTTTTTGTTTACCTAGTATCGTTTTATATATATTCGGTGTTAGTGCGATTACTTTTTTCGCCAAATTTAACAAATGATTACTATTATATTATATGTAACAGTATTGAGGAAAAAATAAATTCAACAAAAAAATATAGTTCGAAGGTTGCAACAATATAGTTGTTGTTAAGGAAAGAATGTCTGCGCAGTAGGAGACGCTTTTTAACAAACAATCGGGTATATCACAACCTTCTGAAACTAATCTGGTGACGCTATTCTTTTGAATTTTAGCTCTTCCCACTGTGTATATCTTTATATAATCTTACTTAATCATTTTGTGTAGCTGTATAATTTTAACAGGGTATGTTTTAACCCATATTTTGATCCTTTTTATTCATATCTTAATGATAAAGGGACTGAAATGACAGGGACGTAGGTAGGTCGACCAAGGGTAGGCAAAGTAGGATAGGTTTTTGTATGAAATGGCCAAGTTTATATGGAAACAAATATGGAGAAAATCGGATTTCAGCCTTCTAAGTAACTAAGCTATATTTGTAATGTATAAAACACTTTATAGAGTTATTATTTTCATTAAAAGCCAGTAATGGCGTTTAGTTATAGTTGTTCTTTACGAGTGCGTCGTACTTTTCTGTTATTATAACTTAGATATAAGTTACGTTAAGTTAATCCTAAGTTAAATGCATCCACTTTAAAAATATCTTTGGACACAAAATTTTAAACTAAAATTAAGTCTAAACAAAGTGCGAATTTGGTAACAATATTTGGGGAAAAATTAAAATGAGTACTAAAGTGGTATTTTTATATTGTCGTAAACTTTTTATTTTTTAAAAGAAAATATCTGATGTGGAGTTATTATTATAATTATTATAAATAAGTACAAACTTGTTAATGAAGAATCGTGGCTAGGCCCAAGTATACTAACACATGCATGCTAATTCGTAAAATTTAAAACAGCTTAAATACCAAAGAGTTTAGATGGCTTCTCTAAGGTTCTTAAAGAAGCCTATAAACTTACTCTAACTCAATATGAATAAGACCGTGAGTAGATTTGTGTCTTTTATAATTGATAAAGTTGTCAATAATCTGATCTTTTGACTGGATTTAGGGGTTAGAAGAGTTTTAAAGAGCTAGTAAGAAAGTTGAGCACTTTAAATAAAGCTTTGTACTAGGGTAATATAACCCGTAGAGTGATACAAATAATAACCTGACGACCATAAAGTGCGTAAACCCAGAAAGGAGCTTTATATAATTATATCTCATAGAAATAACTTACATGTTCATTAATAATTTGTCCATATCGAATTAAACAGGATATATGATAAAAGATAACATTGAGTTCTTATCTTTTATGAGAGAAATAATTAAATAATTGTAGACCTCCGAAAATGACATGGATTATCAATTACATTTGCAACTCAATGGTTTTATTTAAAAAAAAAAGCTGTTATAAATATTACGAATTATTCTCAAATCAATCATATAATAGTGTAAGTAAGAGGGAAGCCATAAAAATATTAGAATTAAAGAATTATAATATATCAGCATCGATAATATAAACGTAATAAATACGCTTAAATAAAATATTTTTGGCTGATCCGTGTGTTTTATTTCTGATACATTTGACAGGTTGCCAGCAATATCTAAGATCAATTAGAACTCTTGTAGTTGCGCCGGTATAAGAAGTCCCGTTTGAAGTTTCATATTAATACTGATGAACTAATTTTGAACAATATCAAAATAATTTGTATCAAATTAGAACACCATAATTTGATTATTTCTTTAGAAACGTAACACATGACAATGTTATGTTTTACAACTAATGACAACACTTTTTTTCTTAAATAGTAGAGACGCGATCTGAAGATTGATGTATAATCGATAAGTTTGAACATAAATCGTAATGAAGTTATGCATATATTATAAATTTTAAACATAAACAAGGCATTTAAACATAGAATATATTTGTTGTAATAATAAATCCGTGGTTTTATTTTAGTCGATTCGGTAATGTATGACTTCTTATATCGATTCCAATGATTAATTGTAACATCATTGATAGTTCACGTAACTACTACAATCAGATTGATACAAGCCAAGTGTGGCAATACAGAACGGCCCAACTATAAACATTAGAATTTACGTACCGTGAAATCTGGCAACTTAACCAATGGTTGTTAATTTTGCCATTATATGTTTTTGTTTACATTTTTACAACATTATTATTACTTCTCACAAAATGTCTTTTTTGAATATATGACTCACTAGCTCTGCCGCGACGTCGTCCGCGTGGAATTTGCTTTCAAAACCTTCCGATTTTGAAACAGTCTTCATTGGTGCTCCGCTCCTTTTGGTATTAGTGTGATGATATATAGCTTATAGCTTTCCTCGAGAAATGGGCTATCCAACACTGAAAGAATTTTTCAAATCAGACCAGTAAGTAGTTCCTGAAATTAGCGCGTTCAATCAAACAATATTAGTATTAGTATTTAGTATTAGTATATATATTTATAAAGCTGAATAGTTTGTTTTGGTTCGGTTCGGTGGTTCGGGCATGTGGAAAGAATGCATGATGAAAGAATGACTAAACAGATATACAATGCAAAAGTGGATGGATGCAGAAGTCGTGGAAGGCCGCGACACACCTTCCATGATCAAATTGATCGTGTACTAGCAGAAGGTGATGTCAGGAGCCTTAAGAACAGACGAGCGTGCATGACAAGAGTTATGAATGTCAAAGAGGCAAGTGAGGTGTGTGAGAATAAGCCTAAATGGCACTCTGTTGTTCGTGCCTACCCCGCAAGGGAACTGGCGTGAAGTTATGTATGTATGTATAGGTTAAGTTGCCAGATTTCATAGTAGTATTAGAAGGTTCGCATTCTAGAACAGTTCTTATGACCGAATTGACGCTTGGGATGATAATCCGTCCAAATTAAAAAGGTTTGTCAAAGACAGGTCTAATATCAGCGCTTTGTGAGTTCTAATGTTTGTCGGATTGCTGGTCTAAACGTTTTGGTGAGAACAGAATCCTTACCCTACACCTCTATGGAACCATTCATCCGTCATAGATTGAATCGCACTTCTTGTTAGCATTCTTGAGAGAACCTCCTACTGTTTTTGAGAGTCTGTTATGTTCCTGCTCCACCTGGGATAATGTTAGTGTCTGGGGCCAAATGCGTCTTGTATATAGCGTTAAAAATAACGCCGTTATTGATTAGCTACATTAGTGTATATATACACTGTTTATTATAAAACATAATTTTTGTATCTTAGAATTACAAACAGGATTTTCACAGTGGATGACACTATTTAATGATGTGTAAATGTCTTAGACTATTAAAGCCGCATCTAAAGTAAAATATTGCAGTAAAAAATGTTTTATATTAATCATTTAAATACTCATTTAACCTCAGCCAGAAGGCCCAGCTCGCCATACACAACGCGATGCTGGTACCTACGCTCATGTATGGAAGCGAGAGTTGGGTATGGAAGAGAGAGTATGAAAGTAGAGTAAACGCGGACGAGATGCGAGCACTGCGCAAAATCTGCGGAGTGACGCTCGCGGACCGCGTTCGTAATACCGAAGTAAGAAAGAGAGTTGGTCTGAAAGAGAGTGTCGGGGTGAAGGTAAGGAAAGGAATGCTCCGGTGGTTCGGTCATGATGAAAGAATGACTAAACAGATATACAATGCAAAAGTGGATGGATACAGAAGTCGTGGAAGGCCACGACACACCTTCCATGATCAAATTGATCGTGTACTAGGAGAAGGTGATGTCAGGAGCCTTAAGAACAGACGAGCGTGCATGACAAGAGTTATGAATGTCAAAGAAGCGAGTGAGGTGTGTAAGAATAAGCCTGAATGGCGCTCTGTTGTTCGTGCCTACCCCGCAAGGGAACCGGCGTGAAGTTATGTATGTATGTATTTAAATATACAATTTAACTAAGTTAAGTTATTAAGTTTACCGTCGTTAACATTGAATAATAATGCCACCACACAACTAACGCGTTAAATCCATCGCTACATCTGCGTGAAACGATCACTAACACTAACGTTATTCTAGATGGACCAGTGATCTTAAAAAGGCCCATTAAATGACACTGGGCGGAGCGATACTGATTTTAAGTAACGTGAAACATACAATTACCTAAATTAAACTTAAAACTACATTTCAAAGTTCCCCTTCAAGAAGTCAACAAAGTATCTCACTCTTGCCATTACTAATAACTTCGTAAGTATCGTCGTCAATGATCTTATATATGTCTTGTCTATAATATTTTAGATTATGGAGGAATCTTATAGAACTTTCTTCTCTGATTTTCGTGATGACAGACGGCAGGTTCTTGGTCTTCGCCTCTGATGAGAGCGAAGCGTAATATTTCTCCTGAAAACCGAATAGTAGTCTGTATTTATTTCATGTGTTAGTTTATTTGACACTCATTTTGCCAACAAAACATGTATGTTAGTGAATTATAATACAATGGCGGTGTCAAAACACATGATCGCAGCAACAGTATTGGAATTTTAAAGATTACTTATTGCTTCCAAAGCAATATAAGGGAAGATTTATATTAGACCGGGCCGTGTCCGGGGCGTGCCGTGTACGTGGCCCGGACGGGGCACGAATTTGAAATGTTACATACATTTTGTATCGCCCGTTTAGCACCCGGTGTAATATAAACGTGCAGCACGGAGTGGCTCCGCTCCGGCCCCGCCCCGGCCCGGACACGGACCGGTCTAATATAAATCTTCCCTTAGTTACTGTTAAAGAAGAAGCGGCGCAACAAACTCCCCAGGGACTTTCTTGACTTCATAATCATTATAATTATTCGTCATATATTTAAATTACTATATATAAACGTATTCATTTTTTTTAAAATGTAGTTTATTCAAGGTTTAACAAAGTAATTTATATCATATCATATCGCATTATTCGGTGCGGTCATCTAAAAAATGTTTTGTCGTATAATAAACCTTCTCACTCAAACTTTACTAATTATTTGAATTTGTTTATTGAAAATTGTTGCACGTATTCTGGGAATTTATTGAAGAGTTTTGCTCCAAGAAATTTACGGAGCCTAGATGTGGGAGTTTCTAATATAATACTTCTAGGATACAGTACTTTCTCTGGATAAAAGGTTTAAAGTTTAGTTAGTTTATCAACGTGTATGTAAACTTTCATGATGATCGGTTGACTAGATTCGGCGTGAAAGCGTTACACACCAACTCACATTCTTATTTCTAATATTTGCTAAGGATGTAAATCTAAAATTTGTGCTCTGGAAGTAAGACAAACAGGTATAAGAAATATATTTTAACGATATCAGAAGATAGTGTACCTGATCAGGTCCCATCATGTGAGCTTGACGTTTCGTGTATCCCCTGGACGCACGATCCTGTTTCTCCTCTTCCCAATGGGCTGTCATCTCCTCAGGAGTGGGAAGACTAAACGTGCCGTTCATCGAACGTATGTAGTATCTCACCTAATGGATATAAAACTTATCTTTACTTTGCATATTAGAGACAGTTAAGTTGTGGTTAGGTGCTAGCCAGAAGCAGGGGCAGATCTACTATATATGGGCTTTGGCCTTGGTCTGGAGCCCAGGCGCCATAGGCAAATACCTCAGGACCCATTGAATACATTAGACAATATTGAGAATCAAGAAAAATGATTTAAAGAATTTGTATTTCGAATCATAAGGCCCCCAAGCAGTTAATATTATTACTGCTGCTGTTAGCTCAGGACCCCACGAGTCGCGGTCCGCTCCTGACTGGAGGGGATGCTTTCATTGAAAATTAAAATATTGCCCTGGGTGCTAATGAATTTTATCCATATTGCTGATGTATTTCTTCTTGTCTTTGGAACATGCAAATATCCGTGCAGGGACGGACAAAGAATACAATTTCATGCGGCCAGGCGGCCTATCGTACGAAGCGACGAAACAATCCACAGCCAGGTGGTAGGGTATTTGTCCGTCTGGATGGCTACAACCACTGGTCTAGAATATGCTGCCATAACAACCTTGAATTATATTCCGGCGTTAGTGGCCAGATTCCAGTCGCCCTTTAGAGGGTGACAGCACATTGGTAGCATCTTTGGTTGTACAAGCGTTCATAAGCGATGGTAACCTCTTTCCATCAGGTGCACCATATGCCTATCTGCTGAACTCGTGCAGTAAAAAATATGACGCAGACGGCCCCACCTGATGGAAAGTAGCCAGCACTTTCTATAGATGTTTATATACCAGGGCATCACAATCGCGATGCAGGTCTCGAAGAATTTTCATGTAATTCATCTTACAAGTCTAACAATAAATAGTCATGTACAGGACTAGGAGGGGGGGTGGGGAGTAGGATGAGCTGATATTGTTACGGACAGGTTACGTCTACATATACTAATAACTCAAGTTGAAACTCACCTGCAAGTCAAACATGCTGAATGCGCACACGTAGTAAGGCACGCCTATCATACACATGGTTGGATGGTAGATATTGACAAGGTGCTTATAAAGGGGCTCCACGCAGTTATCTTCCACCACAATGCCACAGGACTCGTGGAGGAACGGGAAGTTGTACAGGTAACCTGTAAGTAGGTAGGTAAATTTGGATTTTTAATTGGGAAATTTCCCGCGGGTTTAAAAATATTACACACTAGCTGTGCCCGCGACGACGTCCGCGTGGAATTTGTTTTCAAAACTCCCCGATTTTGAAACATTCTTCGTTGGTGCTCCGCTCCTATAAGTCTTAGCGTGATGATATATAGCCTATAGCCTTTCTCAATAAATGGACTATCTAACACTGAAAGAATTTTTCAAATCAAACCAGAAGTTCTTGAGATTAGCGCGTTCAAACATACAAACTCTTCAGCTTTAAATATTAGTATTATATATATTATATATTAATTAGTATAAGATATAAGATTTTATTATATAAAATTCGCTATCGATCAGTGAAAAAAATCACATTGAAAAATCATTTTTTTTTAAATTGGTAGAAAAATTTCCAAGGGATTCCCAGGGTAAAAAGTAGCACAGATTGAGTCTATGAATTTGCTGTCGATTAGTGAAAACCGCATCTAAATAGGCCTAGTAGTTTTTACGTGAATCGCGAAAAACAGACAAGAAATCAAAAAAAAAATGTAGTGTTCTCCTATGTTTATATAGTGTATTCCAGTTGTCTTTTTTAATAGCTTCAATGTACAGACACGGCATTTTTATAATATTATAGATATAGTTAGTTATCATGACATCCCGTTGATACTTTAGGTTGTATATTTGGCAAGGTACAATATGTCGATAACCTCGATAATCTTACGGACATCCTCGTATCGCAGTGTATCCATGAAAGAAATACTCAAAATAGCTCGCTTCTTACTTTTCTAGTCCCCTAAGTGCCTTAAAGTGGATCAGTTCCATTGTCGGAGGTCGCATCTTCGTCATATAAAAGACGTGCAGGAACGGAGAAAGAATACAATTTCCTGCGGCCGGGCGGCCTGTCGTAAGAGGCGACTAAACAACCCACAGCCAGGTGACAGGACTTTTGCCCGACTGGATGGCTACCACCCCTGGTCTAGAGTATGTCGCCATAACAAACTTAAGTTGTGTTCCGGCTTTAGTGACCAGGTTCCAGTCTCCCTTAAGAGAGCAGCAGTGCATTTGTAGCACCTTTGGTGTTGCAAATATCCATAGGCGATAGTAACCGCTTTTCATCAAGTGGGCCGTTTGCCTGTCTGCTGAACTCATGCAATAAAAAAAAAAGAACCTCAAGAAGAAAATTTACTAACATTTCTTACTCACCAGTGCAAAGAAACACCACGTCGACCTCATCCTCACTGCCATCCTGGAAGAAGACCTTCCTTCCATCGAATCTAACAACATCAGGTTTTAACTCCAAGTTATCAGGGAATATTGTTCTGGGCTGCTCTTTTAGATGATGACTGAGGATCACCTTTTCAGTGACGGATGTTATTTCTAGAGCAATGTCCATCCCTGAAGGTCCTGCCCCGATGACTAAGACCCGTTTACCAGCGAAAACGTCTGGTACTCGATAATCATGACTGTGCATTATGTCTCCTAGAAGTTTAATAATAATGACCATTTATGACCACAGCTCTAAAGGTCAAATTGTTAGTAATTATATCCTTAACAATTTTGTTAGTAGACATCTCAAAAAAATAGATAAACAATAAAATGTTGGTCGAAGATCTCGCCATGCCAACCTTAATGACATCATCCGCCGGGCTCTTGTCAGCGTCGGCGTACCGGCCGTATTAGAACCGAATGGCTTGGTACGCGACGATGGCAAGAGACCGGATGGTATGTCACTTATTCCTTGGAAGATGGGACGGCCGCTTGTTTGGGACGCGACATGTGTAGACACTCTAGCCCCGTCACATCTTCCAATGACTGAGTTAGAGGCTGGCAACGCTGCTTCAAAAGCTGAAGCTCTCAAGCGGCGCAAATATGGAACCTTAGGAAGAGGTTACATATTTGTGCCGTTTGGAGTTGAAACATTAGGTCCGTGGGGTCCGTCGGCAAAGAGTTTCTTCAAAGAGATTTGCAAGAAACTCTTTGATGCCACCCGTGATCAGAAGGCTGGCTCATATTTCGCCCAACAAATAAGCATCGCCATACAGCGCGGCAATGCAGCCAGCCTTCTGGGCACGCGTATATTAAATAACAATAATCCTTATTACTAGTGGTCTAATAAATTGTATTTCTTCTTAAAAACAATAAAATAGTACAGTGAAACCCTAGTACCGAAAGTAAAGTAAACGCAACTTTTTATAGGTTTGTGAGCTGTTCGCGTCTATTCGGTGCCATATCTAGTATATAGGGTATCGTAACTATGCCTGCTAAAATATCCAAGGCAGTTTACGAGGGCTTCACATATAAAAAGTCCCAATGTGCCGTTTCTTTATGATGACTTCTTTCACCGTTAGTACATGGTAATTATAATTGCTTTACTTATATGTCCAATACTGCAAAACACTGATAACAATCAAAACCGCGTCATATATTGACTCTTGAGACTCATATACGTTAGTCATTGATCCACCACGACTATAATAATATTATTATGTAAGATTAATACAAGCCTGAGCCAGTTCTTGACAATGGTCAATATCTGCTCTACTGGGACCGATCAATTGTCACAGACAGGACTATTGTTGCCAACAAGCCTGATATTGTGATAGTTGATCGGTCTGCGAGACGTGCTATAATTGTAGATGTCGCGATTCCGCATGACGGTAACCTCGTGAATGCCGAGAAAGATAAAGAAATAAAGTATATTGATCTTGCTCACGAGGTTACCCTTATGTGGAACCTGGACTCTACAATCATAGTACCGATAGTGGTGTCAGTGAATGGACTAATAGCGAAGAGCCTTGACCGTCACCTTGAAAGGCTCTCGCTTGGTATCTATCTGGTTGAAGGGTCGGATGCAGAAGGCAGCTCTGTTGGACACGGCCTGTATTGTGAGGAGATTCCTTTTTTTTTTACAAGGGGAAATCCGTTTGCGGACCCCCCGCCGGGGAGACTTCGGCGGGGGAGTGTGGGACTCGCCGGCTAGAGGAGCCGGAATACCCACTAAAACCCCTTGGTGCCACCTGACGCCATGAGCCGGGGTCACGGGATATGCGTGAGCTTTTCTTCCCCGACCCCGGCTGTGTCTGGAGTCTTAACCACCGGTAGCTTGGACCCTAGGCCCTACTGCCGGCGAAGATTATTTATTTAGTTTTAGTTTTTTATATTGTATAGTTTGTAGTTTATTTTTAAGTTTATTTATTTTAAAATTATAAATAAATTAATATTTAATAAAAACAAGCTCCATTACTTAAAAAAAAAGATTAATAGTACCTTCAAATTTTTTCAATCCTGGTATACTTAGTATAAATGGGGTATTATAATGTCCATTACAAACAAACACATAATCGTATTCTCTAGTTTCAGAAACACCAGTATTTAGATCCTTGAAACTTATCTGCCAGATTTCTTTATTATCTGGAGTAGGTTTTGGTATTACTAATTGGACATGGCGGTTGAACTGCAAGAATAAACTTATGATTATTTTGATGCCCTGGTATTTTGTATGGTTTGTCAGAAATAGAGTTTAAGATATGTATGTCTTGTGGTATTTGATTGGTTGGTGAAAGGGTATTTTGTGGAGTATTTTGAACTTTTATAATAAGAAATTCATTATTATTCTATATGTCTTACAACACCACCGGCCATAGAAATGGCCCGAACTTTTGAAGGGTTTGCGTGGGGCCATGGGAAAGCCAACATGTAGAGGCCCCTTGACAAATTTAATGTAAATGTGACGTGACACAGACCGGCGATTATCCCTGTCTACACCTATATAATAATGCACCCAAGGACAATCCCCGGCCAGTGTATGACTATTGTGGGAAATGAAGACAAAAAGCACCAGGCTATTGGGGTGAACTGCTAGTGGTACTAGGGTCTGGGAATATGGGGACTCTGGCGTCTGCCCTTGTTGAGGGAACATGGAAAAATGGGCAGACGATGACTCGCCACTCCCTTCATGGGCCCCAAAAAATGCCATAAAAGGCAGAGGCAACATGGGTGTGTGTGGCTAAGGGGTGTAGAGAAATGGGCTGCAGGTTCACCGAAGCTACTTCCGACGTTAGGCCATTTATCACTTCTACCCCTGGAGCTTGAGTCTCAGCTCTAGCGATCTCCACTCCGTGCCGGCTGGTTGAGGCAAGCACGGAAGCGGGGACCTTGCCTTATTATTATTATTATTACAGGATTAATTATATAACTGATTTAATATCTAACGACAATATAATAAAATGACTTGTAAAAGAGCACGAAATCTATTTCTCCTTTAACTTGGATATTTCATGAACTTGTAAATAAATGTATGCAGTCTAAACGCTTGGTATATCCAAAATTCATTGTGTTGAACTTACCATTATTCGGCTAGTGACGTCATGTTTATCAGCGTACAACTGAAGAAACGCCAGCATATCCTTGGCTGGAAGGTAGGAATTCTCGCTATCCGGCACAGGGAAGTCCGGGAAGCCCATTATCTCCTTTGGGAGATTCGTTCTAAAGTAAAATAAGACGTTATAATACTTAATTTTACTTTGCTTGTGGTCTAACATACAACCTGGTGGCCTGATGGTTAGCGGCTACGGTCGTCTGTGGATATATGTCATATCAAGGGAGTCCATACGTCGCCTACTTCGAACAGATTTGCATTGTGTCACTTCTAATCTTCTATTGTTGATGATAGAAATTAGGTAAAGCTATTGAGAGTTCTAGACCTTGACATTCCTTTAACCAAGTTCATACAACTATGTATATTTCTTATCCCATTTATCAATCAATAATACTTCCTGATGCATTATTTCCAATTTCCAATGTCCTATTCTTATAACATTCTAGACTTGTTTGTCGCCGGTTATCACTTTTAATCGCACAAATGACAAACAGCGACAATTAATTGTTAAATAAAATATAAACAATCACCCGGATATCAGGCCTACCTTGACCTACGTGGAATCGTAAGCTTTCTTTGATAAAATACATAATAGTACTGAATGCATTTATGACACTTCTTATCTCTATCTGTCTATATTCTTTCTTATATTTAATTTAATTTTAAAATCTGTTAATTAAAGTTTTTTTTTTAATTCGAAACAATCTTTTGATTATCTTATATTAACTTACTAGGGTGTCATAAAGATAAGAGAATACATAGAAGTGAAATCAGAGAAATACTTCTTGCTCGTTATGGTATGTCGATAGCCTGTGACCTAATACTATCTTCTAATATGGCTTATTGAATGTTAAACTGTCGCTATTGACAATTTTTGAGACTGTGTTACATTAAATGGCAGGAGCGGGAGAGAGGTGATATCGGTGGTATGGCTTTCTTTAAGAAAAAAACTGTGTATTATAGTTGTATTAAATTAAATTGTTTTCAACTTTATGCCCCTTTAGATATCTTTGAATTTAGCGTCAGGTTCCCTTTGATGTTTTGGATGATTTCTGTCCCACAAATAGTTTAAGGATTGCTCTCTCTTTGCTTTAGTTTCCTGGTACTTACCTCAAACTTTTGTACATGCTAGTATGGATTGGCAGGCCGAAGTCATCGTAGCCAGTCTTTTCAGTGTATACCCAAGTTCCGCCAAGTTGGCTGGCTTGTTCCAAAATGTCTACTTGGCTAACACAAGGCTCTACCAGGAGATGACGAGCTGCGCAGAGGCCGGCTGCTCCTGCTCCGATGACGCACACTCGAGCCATTTCTAAAATGAAGAAATAAATAAAATTATTTTTAGTTGTAACAGGTAGTTTTAAGTAATTTGTAAAAGTTTCGCAATTATGCCTTGACATAGTCTGTCCCTTTTAGACCCTCCTTTTGTACCCCGCAAGGGCCAGACCTTATAGGGTTTAACGCCCAATATTCTGAGAATAAAGTACATTGACCAGTAGTAGGGTGCGCCTACCGCAAGAAGAAGCGGCGAGAGAAACTCTTCAGCAACATGCCTAGGTCTAATAATTTTGTATAATATTAAAATGGGTGGAAGGTAAAATTGTCAATCAATTCTTCTCTTCAAGCTACAACAGGTTGCGAAGCGATGGTAAATTAGACTAAGTTTCCATAGAGTAAATAATAACCATAAACAAAATTAAAACCAAAATAATTAAAATGAACAAGTTGGCGGTAGGTTAAATAAAACTGTAACAATACATATTTATCTTCCGTGATCACGGCTGCTGAAAAGTGGCTGAAACGGCGGAATAATAAAAATCAAATAATTTACCGCGCTTAAGCCCGTTAAAACGTAGTTTTATTATGTATACTAGTCAAGAAAACTTAATAAAATACTAAATATTTTATTAGTTCTTGATTATGTCGATACAAAACTTTAGTCTCTTAATTTTGTGACAGTCAAATTAATCTAAAAACTTACTAAAGCTTTTAAATATTTAAGAACATTCGTTGTCCTGTAGTGTTTTTAAACGCTTTATCGATGTTTTCGTAACTACGCAAAGGTTAATAGTTGACCGAAGTAATATCATTTTATGTAATGCGTATACGATTAGTACGTTGCATTAATATCTAAACGGGTCATTGACTGAATGTAATACACGATCTGCTTTTAACTGGTTCGCTTTAAGTCCCATTTCCTTAAAGTATGTCAATCATCATGATCCAATCACAGAGTACTCTGGACGTGTTCTTCTCCAAGTTTCGTCTACATATCCCGGGCCTCAGCTTTCCTCATCCAGCCGGCGACCCTGCGCAGGTTACAGTCTACTTGGTCGAAGAGCGTCTTAAACTTCGATTATATCATGACGTTGTCTTCATTTTAGCATATTTTGATACTTTTATCCCGGGGAGTAACTTAGTATACTTTTTATTCCGCGATTAATGACGTCGTTTCCGTGGGATAGATGAAAATAGCGAAAAAGATGGCGTTGCAATCGCTCTTTTTTTGAAATCTATAGTCCTCCTTGACGTATCCGTCAACGGGGAGTTTTTGGCGGGAACTGAAAGATGTTGTGCTGTGCAGTTTTATTTTCTAAAAATGTGTAAAATTACTCTAAAATGAACAATACTTGTAGGATATTGATAGTTTTTGAGTAGTAATTATGTGTTTTTGTGAGAAATTTGAACTGTATAGTCAAATGTGGCCTTTTGAGTTGTCACAAGAACTCCGTTGAATGGCACTAGCTGATAACCTACAGTTCAGCTGTGGTACACATAGGCTTAAAAAAATGAAGAAACTATATTGTAAACTAAGATCTGGTTTAAAGGCCTAGCTGCCAAGCCATAACCTTAAATAAATAAAAAATATCCGTCAACGGCAAACCTTGTCAAGTCCGGCTGTGCGAGCGCAGGTGACTAGCGAAACCAAATTTGGTTTTAAAAGTTGTGCCTATAAGGCCATCAGTTAGGACCCTTTTAGTAACTGGTGGCCATAGCATTCGTGCAGGAACGGAGAAAGAATACAATTTCCTGCGGCCGGGCGACCTGTCGTAAGAGGCGACAAAACAACCCACAGCCAGGTGGTAGGGCAATTGCCCGACTGGATGGCTACCACCCCTGGTCTAAAGTATGTCGCCATAACAACCTTGAGTTGTGTTCCGGCATTAGTGACTAGGTTCCAGTCTCCCTTAAGAGAGCAGCAGTGCATTTGTAGCACCTTTGGTGTTGCAAATGTCCATAGGCGATGGTAACCGCTTTCCATCAAGTGGGCCGTCTGCCTGTCTGCTGAACTCCTGCAATAAAAAAAAAGCACTGCATCCTTCTATCTACCAGTCGTACCGTGTTCCACGACTTCTGCATCCATCCACTTTTGCATTGTATATCTGTTTAGTCATTCTGATATGCATTCTTTCCACATGCCCGAACCACCGGAGCATTCCTACCTTACCTTCAACGACACTCTCTTTCAGACCAACTCTCTTTCTTACTTCGGTATTATCTATTCACTCCGCAGATTTTGCGCAGTGCTCGCATCTCGACCGCGTTTACTCTGCTTTCATGCTCTTTCTTCCATACCCAACTCTCGCTTCCATACGTGAGCGTAGGTACGAGCACCGCGTTGTGTACTTAGTATACATTTTATTCCGATAAATGGTGTCGTATCCATAGAATAGACGGATTAGCCAAATAGATGGCGCTGCAATCGCGTTTTTCAATTCACTGACAAATACCTACGTTATCATAAACAACATGTCATTCATTGTATTACTTCAAATCAGGTTGACTTCGACTCACGGCTATGTTTCGCTGGGCAGTTGTTTAGACTCTATGGACTTAGTTTCTTTGTTATTATTATATGTAACTATAGTATTATTTTTTCTCTTTATTTAAGATTTATTAATAAAACTACAATAAATATAAACTACAAAATATACTGTATAAAAACTAAAGCAGAAAAAAAATACCTAAAGATAAGTTATTCGTCCCAAACCACTGTTACTTACCGGGAACATTCCCAAAAGGCTGCCGGCGTTGCCACGTTGTATAGCGACGCTTAATTTTTGAGCAAAATAGACGCCAGCCTTCTGGTCGCATGTGACGTCTACTAATTATATTACATGCTTTGATTATATAATCAAAGATTATATGTAAAGAACCGAATTAAGTTTTTATGTGAGTAAAATAAAGCTACAGCGGTTTGAGATGCGGCGTAGCCGGCTTAAATATTCTATACATTATTTTTGTAGTCATAAAGATCTATTTGCACTGTACGTATTGACAACATTGTGCTTTGTATTGGCTACTGAGCTGATTGAGCTGTTGAGCCGATCAAATCAGACCAAATCAAATTAATTTGTCCAAAACATGGTTAAACAGTTGGCATATATGTTATAGTGTACATTTGTTTTGCTCACATAGAAGCATACAAATACTTATAATAAATGTTATTAAATTATGTTATGTTAAATGAAACATATGAAAAAATAAATTACTGATAAATGTCAAAAAGTAATAAGAATAATAACATTCATAAGTCCAAGTCATAAGTAACACCGAGTAAAAAATTCTACCTAGTCTTGCCACAAATATTGTAACAAAGAATTTTTTTCTATTGCAAATAACATTTATAAGTTTCACAGTGTGTTAGTTTAATACATAAATATAAAACAATTTAAAATATAAAAAGCTTATTCGAAGCTTTTTATAGCAAAAAGCTTATTCCATTGGATGCAATACAGTCATTTATACGTTGACGCCAGTTATCAATAGATGCACGCACTCTTTCCATGGGAAAATTCTTCACTGCCAATCGTATGGATTGTTTTAGGGACTCCAAATTATCATGGCGTTTAGAGCAAGCCGTACTCTCTAAAACTGACCATAAATCATAATCTAGCGGATTAAGATCGGGACTAGACGACGGCCAGTCTTCAGCTCTGATGAAGTCCGAAACGTTCGTTTCAAACCAAGACTGCGTGGACCGAGCTTTATGACCGGCGCCGAGTCTTGCTGGAAGGGCCATTTTTGGTTATTGAACATGGTGTTGTTAAGGGGATTAACTACCTTCTCAAGAATGGTATCTTGATACACTTGTGCCGATGTTTTGATACCTTTTTTACAAAAATATGGCTCAGACACTCCTACATAGCTAACACCCCACCAAACCATCACTGAAGACGGATAATGCCCACGTTGCACTCTGTCGACTAATTGAGAAGCTTCCTTAGAGTTTTGAGCATAAATACGGACAGTTTGATTGTTAAAATGTTGCTCGATTGTAAAAATTTTCTCATCCGTAAACAAAATTTTCTGTGACCTCCCTTTGCGTACCGCTTCAGTAGTTGTCTCGATTTTACCACCCTATTCTTTTTTAAATTATGAGTTAAGAAATGACCAGTGCGTCTCTTACAAGCTGCAAGTCCTAAGTCATTTTTTGAAATACGTGACACGGTTCTAGGTGATATTTTCATCTCCCGAGATAAAATATTTTGCTTTCGAACAGGATTTCTTCGAATTCTTTCCCTTACTGCTTTAACCACCTTTTTATACGAACACTACGTGGACGGCCAGATCTTTTTCTGTCACAAACAGAAGAGGTCTCATTGTACCATTGTATTAATAGACCGGTACACAAACATTTGACTAATATCAAGCGTATGGAGAGTTTTAAAAATTGCATTTGGCTCCATACCTACTTTGTGTAATGAAATCACATCGATTCGGTTCTCTTTATCACCCCACTCCATTTTAATAACGCAAAATGTTGTACAATGTATTGGCGCCAAAATGAAGAAACACAATGAACAATCGTATAAAAATGACAGATTCCAAATTCAAATGTAATATTTTGTTTCTTTGTAATTGTAACAGTATTTATGGCCGGACTAAGTAATCAAGAGCCATTCTTTTAACTGAATTTTAAATTTATTTATCTTATAAACTCTTTTATGTGCCAATTAAACCGGTGAGATCATTGAGTCGTTGAGCTATAGGTATGTTAGTAAACATACTGAGCGAATGAGAGATAAGTATTAGAATGTGTAGCTATAGCTCATTTTTTTAATTTCTCCTCGCAAGTTACCTAAGTCTAAATTGTAGTATAATTATATAGGTACTCCACAATATATGAGAAAGAGAAAGAAAGAATTTATTGCTCTCAGTTATAAGCTAAACAAGTACAATATGCAATAGTGCTTAATATAACATTATGCGACAATCATTACTCCCCGTACTAGTTTTAAACTGTGTTACGGCAGAGTAAGTTCACGTTGTTATAAGTTAAAACGTATCACAACGGTAGATAACTTCGTGATGCAAACTACACTTTGAAATAATTTGTCAGCACACAAAAAATGAGCCTTAAGAAAGCGTGGCGGGTATGAAAGAGAGTGTCGGGGTATAGGTAGGAGGCCCGAATGCTCCGGTGGGACGGGCATGTGTATATATTATTTTTTTACAAAATTTCACGCGTCTTTGAAAATTACGGATATTCATATTTATGCAGAAGTCGTCGCCCCCTAAAGACACAATTTCCAAAATGCAATATTCAGTCAATCGTGTCACTGAGGCCAAGCAATTATATATGTATAGATTAAGCTTTAAATACTTACACAGGGCATACACAAAATTATTCTAAACTTGAAAGAAGAAAGAAAGAAGAAAGAAGAAATAATTTATTGCTTTCAGTTATAAGCTAAACAAGTACAATATACAATAGTGCTTAATTTAACAATATATGTACAAAACATTAGTCCGTACATTACTAGTTTTAAACTACGTGTTACGAATACAGAGTAAGCAACACGTCCCGTTTAGTAAAATAAATACAAGACATATATTGTATTCAAACTACACTTCGAAATACATTTGTCAGCTACACAGAGTTATGAGTGTCGTACATTACCAAGTGAACAGTACATGTAAGAATAAGCCTGAATGACAGCAACATTGTTCGTTTAGTACCCCGCAAATATACTGGTGTGAAGTTATGTATGTATGTACATATACATCTATTTTCTGCAGTATTGATAAATACATAATAACTATATATATAATATAATAATAGCAGCCCATAAATGTCCCACTGCTGGGCTCGGGCCTCCCACTATAGGGGAACGAACGGTCACGCTTATCCAAGGCGTCTTGGCAGGTTTGACACATCGGTTATCTCGATGTGCAGGTTGCATCACGATGTTTTCCTTCACCGTTATTAGCACGTGGTAATCGTAACAATATGCACATTAGGTCAGAAAACTGCCTTAGCGGTGCATGCGTTCCGGCCAGGATCGAACCCGCGCCCTTTGGGTCTAGGACGCGTGCGCTGGCCATGACGCTACCACGTGTCATAACTATATATTATATATAATATAATTAGTTAGCAATTTGTATAAAGTAATATATATTAAAGATTAGCCATAATATATTATATTAGACTCTACATTTGGCATAGAAATTGGCTCGACATTAAGATTCACACATGATTCAAGTATTTGTATAGTATGCAGTCAATGTTCCGGTATAGATATATGGAGCTATGTACATACATTATTGCAGTAATTATGATATCCGTAACCTAGAATAGAGTAGAAATCAGACTAAAGATTTAAGTAGGTCAGTGTTAGACCGTGGTCTGGCACAGATGCGGCGCTAGCGTCAATCGCGTCGCTTTCGGCGTCGGATTGACGGCATACCGATGGGCACTCTGGAAGTCTGGAAGCTTGTCTGAGGTTTCCCTGTAAACTCTCTGTGATTCATGGCCTGGTTCCTATATATATCTTTCCGAACGTTCATTTGCCTTACTATCGGTTAAATTTGATATAAGCAACATACAAATAATGTCAAAATTCAATCGATGGTAAGGCAAGTGACAAATCCTTAATAAGAACAGGTAGGTAGATTTTATATATATATATATATATATATATATATATATATGTGTGTGTGTGTGTGTGTGTGTGTGTGTGTGTGTGTGTGTCAAAGAAGCAAGTGACTGGCGTGAAGTTATGTATGTATGTTTATATATATATATATATATATATATATATATATATATATATATATAAATGAATTGACGTTAGTTAGTCTTACAAAAACTCGAGAACGGCTGAACCGATTTGCCTAATTTTGGTTTTGCAATTTTCATAGAAGTCCAAGGAAGGTTTAAGAGGTGAGAAAATATAAATAGAAAGTAAAAAAGTAGTAACTATATAAAATAAAAATGAATCGTTGAAATGCATGAACACGCGTATAACTTGAGAACGACTTTACTGATTTTGATAACATTTTTGTGTGTATTCGTGGATCCCCGAATGGTGCAGATTCACAAATGGAACCGGTAGATGGCGTTGGGATCGGGTCCTAGATTTTTATGTTTTCAGGACAGCATAACATCTGCCGGAATCGCTAGTGATTACGATTACCACGTGCTAATTTTATTACGGGTGAAGGAAAATTATCAGTGATGCAACCTATTGCACTAAGTACGAGAATATTTATTTTTCGATGTGTCAAACCTGCCATTTTTTTATGATTGCTTGTAGGCAAAATGGCAAACGCGTTTACTTGATGGCAAGTAGCTACCGTCGCCTATGGACATCTGCATCGCCAAGGGAGCCGATGCGTTGCCTACCACGTTGAGACCAAATATCTGTTAACGCCTTTTGAAGAGCCCCATATCCTAGCGCTCTGAGAAAACCGAGGGAGGGGGTTGATTCCATAGCTTACTCACGTATGGCATAAAGGAGCGAGCGCCACGCACAGTGGATGACTTTCTGTTGTTTTCAGTTTTAACTAAAACATACATACATACATAACTTCACGCCAGTTCCCTTGCGGGGTAGACACGAACAACAGAGCGCCATTTAGGCTTATTCTTACACACCTCACTTGCTTCTTTGACATTCATAACTCTTGTCATGCACGCTCGTCTGTTCTTAAGGCTCCTGACATCACCTTCTGCTAGTACACGATCAATTTGATCATGGAAGGTGTGTCGTGGCCTTCCTCGACTTCTGCATCCATCCACTTTTGCATTGTATATCTGTTTAGTCATTCTTTCATCATGCATTCTTTCCACATGCCCGAACCACCGGAGCATTCCTTTCCTTACCTTCACCCCGACACTCTCTTTCAGACCAACTCTCTTTCTTACTTCGGTATTACGAACGCGGTCCGCGAGCGTCACTCCGCAGATTTTGCGCAGTGCTCGCATCTCGACCGCGTTTACTCTACTTTCATGCTCTCTCTTCCATACCCAACTCTCGCTTCCATACGTGAGCGTAGGTACCAGCACCGCGTTGTGTATGGCGGGCTAGGCCTTCTGGCTGAGGCACTAAACTAAAAAAGTTCTAACTAAAACATGCTATGTAAAATGCACATAAATATTTTTTTGTTATTGATATCCAACCTAGTGTTCCGAACATATAGCAGAAAAATCGTTGAAATCAGGGAGAAATGTGAAATTTGTGTGGTTTTTTTAGCCATAACTTTTTTATTTATGAATCGATTATAGTCATTCTTTATGCGTTAGATTCAGTATAATTTCAGAAGAATCACATATCAATTCCATTGGTATTCGATCTTAGATTCCGAAGATATAACAATAAATCCTTAAAATCTGTAACTTTTCTTTCTTAACCAATTTTGATGATCGCTTTTGCATTAGATTTAGAGTACTTTCATGGAAGTTTGGTACAAAATTTCATTGCTATCGAATATTGGATTTCAAAGATATACGTAGCAAAAACTTGTTAAAATCATTAAAAAATGTTTACTTTTTGAGGTATTTCATCAAAAACTTTTTTGTTTCTGAACCGGTTTTGATAATACTGTATGTGTTGTATTCAAAATAGTTTCATAATGATTCGATATAAATTTCATTGCTATTAGAATCGCGATTCCGAAAATATAGCAGAAAATTTCTCAATATCAAATAGGAAACGTATTGAAATATTATTTATTAGGTTTATGAAATCCTAACACGAATAGGTGCCTAACTGAGATTAATAACGTGCTATACTAGACTCGACTAGGACTACAAAAATAAATACTATTAGAATTTGTAATTACTTGTTTTAATACAGATATTTTATTAATCTCTCAGTAATCCATGCATGAACATTATTATTTTTAGGGTGTAGGTTAATAAATAAGGTTTAGTAGGCAGTAATAAGTTTGTAAGAAGTACACGCACGTAATTCTCAGTTCTTATCACACGACCATATCGTAAGACAGAAGATCGTAATAATATAAAGAGCGCAAAGTTTTTTGAAGAGAGATTTCTGGTTTGTCTGTACTATAATAATGTCTTGATCGTATATGAAACGCAGCTTAGTCTGCTGATTCATCAGGCTAATATTTATAGGAATTCTCAACTTTATAAAGCTTTAATGAAAATCAATATGACTTGTAAGAACTTACAACGCGAACGGTTTATAATGTCTTGCTCGAAAGTCGGTCATGAATACAAAAGACAAAGGGATTAGTGATTAGCAATATAATATTGTTAAGAGTTGCAGGACTCGAATTAAAATGCCGTTGGAATTATTATAGAATTTATTAGAACTATACAAACACGTATAACACAGGTACAAATATAACTGTACACAACCAGTCCAAACGTAATGCACGATTCAATCACACGCGCAAAGACCGTTACTAACGTCTTGCTTCGCTTATGGCTATCGCTAGACTGCCTCACCCCTCCGTTGGGGCATTGCTTTATACTGTACAAATACAATATGTCTGCTAGACCGCGTGGACTGAATTTACAAGAATCACACCTGGCTAATGACTACCATAAAGATTACAATACACAATGGGCTGTTTTTCCAATCACAAATTTTAAACACAAACTAAGAAAAGAAGACGGTCATAAAAGAGTTTCAATGTTATTAGCTCAAACGCCGACGGGTAATAAATGTGCTTTGTTTACGTATATGCAGGTGGCCCAAATTGTAACAATATAGTACATTATATTTTAATACTTAGAATATTAATGCAAACAAACGACAATAATTTAAAACGGATTTCACAGACAATTTAAATTTCAAAGTTAATAAGACATGCAAGAGGTACAGGATTATAGGTTCCCAGAATACACTAGTTGTAATAATGTTTTACAATAATTTTATAACGCTGAGCTTAAAAAATCCGACATACGTCCATCTGGTAACGCTCACTACTCCGCACTGATTTTTCGGACGATAGCAGTGTTGCCAACAAGATTTTTAAAAATCCGTCAAGTTAGTTGTGTAATGCCGTCAAAAAACCGTTAAATTTTTTATTTGCCAATAATAGCCGTTAATTTTCTAAAAGTATATATTCACATATAATGATTGGAGGCCTTTGCCAAAGGGCACACAGAAAACGCAAATGAAAAATAATTAAATTTACATATACCATAATATTTAATATTTTCTGATAAGAGGCTACAAATAAATATATTTACAGACTTTTTATAATTTAAATTAAAAATACCAAACGCACTTACAAGATACAACTATTTTTACTCTACTTTTTCTATATTAAGACATAAACCAACTAATTAGCCGTGATTTTCGTAAAAAATAAAAATGTATAATAACGTCGTCACTTTCAGCTTCATGCTCTGCTGCCACTGCAGAAGTGACAGAAGTCGATGGCTGATCATAGCTTTGCAATGTTCTAACCGTGCTAATTACAGCATCAGGCAAAACATACGAGTTACGTTTAAGCCCTGAGCGTATATTCAAAATGGCTTTAACCATGTTGTTATATGTATTTTTAGACAGATTGGGAATTTGTACTGTATGTATTTACCATTGTATTTGATTATATGTAATTAAATTAATACAATACAATGTTTTCCTTCATTTTGTTTCTTAGTTTTGATTTCACTCCATTCATAACACTGAAAACTCTTTCCACTTCAGCATTTGAATATGGCAAAATCAAAACTGAAAAAGCAAAATCGCATAACTCTTTGAAAGGGTTATTGCCAGTCGCATCTTTGTATTCTTTCACCTCTGACCAAAATTCCATAGTATTATTCACATTTTCCTATACTATAAAGTTTATGGCATTACACTGAGTTTTTATTAATGATATTACATCACTTGAAGAATTCAAATGTAGGTACCAACAGGGAAGCTAAACTTTACAATCAACACAAACTCTTTCATTTAGTATTCATCAGCTTTGATTATAGTTAATAGTATCTAATGTTTACATTATATATAAACATTGGTTTCTGATTACTTAGCAGAGGTAAGTCCCGCTCATAAACAATGGAAAGTTTGTTTATGGACTACAAAAGAAGTCCTTGATCGACCTTATTGCCATCATATAAAATAATTCGTTCATAATAGGTACTTACCTTATCATTTGAAAAATGCAATAGACATTTTTTGATGAAAATATGTAGCTTTTATTTCCGTTAAATATCCCGTCAGCCGCTAGAAAGAGTTTTTCCCGTTCTCAACGTACCCAAATCCGCTAGATATGACGAGAAATCCGTTAAGCTGGCAACTCACGGTAGCAAGGATTCCGTAGACGCGGTTATTTTTCAGATGTATTATTATTTTATTGTGAACAAAAATAAAGTAGTATTTAAAAAAAAAACATTAACACCATGTTATTTATCTCTCTTTTATAAAGATGTACGTATTTTCTTTCCTGTTTTGATAAAAATTTGAGGAGTAAAACGGTCAAGAATTTGGAGGTGATTTCGTGAATTTATGAAAAAACCGTGTCACGTGAAGAATTGTTTGCGCCCCATATACGACCTTTTGAAGGACCGACCCCGTTCAAGATAGTACGTATATATACCTACTATAAAATATACCGGTGCCTCAAGTCGGTGCGTCTGGCTGATGGAAGGGAGACGATGGTATTACAGCAAAATATCTTTTGCACACTTCAAGAATAAAAATTCCTCATCACTTTAAACTTCTCCCAATAATTTGAGGTCAGAACAATAGTAGACAATTACACAAGAGGTGAAAGTGATATATTTAGGCATGAGATGGTTTGGCGCGAGCGTAGCAATGGCGCTAATAGTTCGAGTGCCTAAATAGGCCTTTCACCCGAGGTTAACACTCTGCTTTTCTAGGAAAGTGAATAAAAACTGATTAATTAAAAAATACTTCTCTAATGAAATCAGGCGTTAAATCCATATCTAAATCTGATGAATTCATGTAATACGTCACATAAGAAACATCACGTCATTTTTTTTGTCTGTAGTTTCTTTCTACCAGTCACTATTTTTTTGTCACTGATGGTAGTAAATATTTACAAGTAAAAATAATGTTACAAAATTATTTAAATACTAAAACTAAACTACAGTATGCAAAATAAACCTAGCTTAAAAATAAAAATAAAAAAAACCTGTATCAAAGCCCGTCCAGCCCCACCAGACCACTGTCGCTGGGCATTGTACCTAGAAGGCTGGCAGCATTACCTCGCTGGATACAGAGGCTAATCCTTTGAGCGAGGTAAGCTCCAGCCTTCCGGTCTCTTGTTGTATCGACCAGACGTTTTTTAATATTTTTAAATAATTTGTGGGCACTTGGCCCCCATGGGCCCAAAGTCTCCACCCCAAACGGCTCAAATATGTAACCTGTTCCAAGGTTTGCATATTTTAGCCGTTTGAGATTTTCGGCAGAAGTGGCAGTGCGACCAGCCCCAACTTTGGACTCCTGGAGATGAGAAGGCGCCAGTGTGTCGACACAGGTAACGTCCCACACAAGCGGCCTTCCCAAGGTCCAGGGTATTAAAGTCATACCGTCGGGTCTCTTGCCATCGTCGCGGACCAGGCCGTTCGGTTCGAGAACGGCTGGCACGTCGGCGCTGACAAGAGCCCGACGTATTAATTATCAACAAAATTATTGATATTTTTTAATAAAAATTTATGCCGCAATTTAACAGTGGCTGCAAAAAAGTTGGGACATAAGTCGCATGTATTATCATCTATGGTTCGCATAGTTTTTAATTTTTTTTGACAGTTTTTGGCGGGAACTGAAAGAAGATGTCGTGCTGTGCAGTTTTATTTTCAAGAGCCCGACGTATTAATTATCAACAAAATTATTGATATTTTTTAATAAAAATTTATGCCGTTTTTGAGTAGTAATCATGTGTTTTGTGAGAAATGTGAACTGTATAGTCAAATGTGGCCTTTTGAGTTGTCACAAGAACTCTGTTGAATGGCACTAGCTGATTACCTACAGTTCAGCTACACATAGGTTTAAGAAAATGAAGAAACTATATTGTAAACTAAGACCTGGATAAAGGCCTAGCTGCCAAGCCATAAACTTAAATAAAATAAATCATGTGTTTTGTGAGAAATTGACGGGAACTGTAAGAAGATCAAATGCTGTGCCTTTTGAGTTTTCATAAGAACTCCGTTGAATGGTGTGGATACAATACAACTGCGCCTGGATTAAAGGCCTAGTTGCCAAGCTATAAACTTAATAAAAAATATTTGACAGCAGGGGAAATCTTTTCCCAGGGACGAAAAGAGCTGTTTTCATCACTGTGATCAGGTAACTCTCCACGCGTACTTTCAGAATATGAGAAATGATTTTTTTTTAAATTGTGTTTGGGGTCAAAACTTTTGGAATAGGTATAAAATGATGTCCATGTGATTTAGAAATTCTATTAGAATATTAATGTATCTAATATTGACAACTATCTGAATGTCATGTTATTTCTGGCATCGTAGCCGTATGTTATCTCAAGTTTAAAACTTGCAATTAATTTATAACTCGATAAGAAAGATGGACTATGTTAACTTAAATATAAACATATTAAATAATTTTCAGGTAATAATAATAATAATAACAGCTTATAGACATCCCACTGCTGGGCATCAAGCCTCCAATTTTTAACATCGGTTATTTCGGTGTGCAGGTTTCATCACGACGTATATCCTTCACCGTTAGCACTTGGTAATTATAACAATATGCACATTAGGTCAGAAAACTGTCTAAGTTGTGCATGTTTTCCGGCTAAGGATTCGAACCTGCCCCATTTGAGTTTGGGACGCGTGCGATAACCACTAAGCTACCACAACTCATGGTTAAACTGAAAAATTAGTAGATGCTCGACTAATTTTCAAGAGACTAAATTTTATTCGACATGTTCGCAAGTCGCGATGGAGATCTCAATAATCAAAACGGTCAATAGTAAACATTTTAACAGTAGTATAGAAAAAAGTACTTACTGAAAATCTAAAAGGATATCCAAAAAGGTTATAATTAATAATTCACTTAAAATATCACAGCTATTGGGATGGAAAACTTTCAATTCAAGGAACAGGTCTAGTTCGATTGAAATTCAAATCGTAAATGCGGTTAGATGCGCAGGAGTCAATTATATTTATATAGATCGATAGGCGCATAGTAAAATAAGGGTGAGATTGGTACAGATAATAAGCATTGTAAGCGTAGAAACATCTAAAAAGTTTCATATCAAATTTTAACAAACCATGTGTAGTTTTTGTTTAAAAGTTGTGAAATTATTATTATTGTAGATAAAAGTTGATTTTTAATTTGGGAATTTGGGTTAATATACAACGGACCACTCTGGGCCTATCCCAGACACTCAGACCATAGTAGATGACGCAATGTTCGTTTACGAAATTTACATTGCTAGGAATCGAATCTCGAGACTGTGCTGCACTAGAAAAAAAATATCGCGGCCATCCTGACCTAGTTAGTAGTCCTGGTGAATTCTATTGTACTCTCATCGTCATACTGTACGTATTATAAATAGTACAAAAAGTACTAGGGGATCATAAATCAGTAGAAGTATCTTTCGCAAGACTACACCTGCGACATCGACTTGCCGCCCTCGATCAACTATTTATTAATCTTGTATACAACCACTTATGAATGATCTCTGCTAACGTGACGTTATTAAAGTAATACAGCTCTAACTATTATGGTCTGACAATGACGAAACAAATTATATGCCTTGCAATATACCCTGCGATCCACGTTGAGTGAAACAACACTATAAACAAAAGCTCTGTCCCTTTCTATCTACTTGGAAATGTTAAGAAAATAACTGAACCTTATGTGGAAAATTATGACATTGCTTCCGTAGGTTAATTCCGTAAACACTAGACTACTTCTAGTTTTTTCTGATGAATCATTAACTATTCATTATTATAGTTAACAGAATATTCAACGTAAGTAATTTTATTGGCTTTGCGTTCAGGCTGTCTGAAATACTATTTGCATGAACTCTCTTTAAATTCTTAGGTACCTATTATCCATTTTGCTTCTTGCTTCTTTGTTATGTGTGCGTACTGTTTTTTGTAGTACTTTTGTATCAAACATGTAAATCAGTCCTTATCTAAAACCATGCTAAGTTCCTTATAAATGTTAAGAAATAATTTTATACCTAATATTAATAAGTAGTAGTAGTAGTTGTATTCGCCACAAAGGCAGGCAAAGGAATCTATTCCATACAGCCAATTCTGATGTTTAAGTCTTCGTATAATAGTCGCGCAGTTGTATTGTAGGCTACAACTAACGCCATTCAACGGAGTTCTTGTGAAAATTCAAAAGGCCACATCTGACTATACAGTTCACATTTCTCACAAAACACATAATTACTACTCAAAAACTATCAATATCCTACAACTATTGTTCATTTTATAGTAATTTTACACATTTTTAGAAAATAAAACTGCACAGCACAACGTCTCCTTTCAGTTCCCGCCAAAAACTCCTAATATTAATAAACGAAATAAAAAAAATGTTCTTAAAAATTTGTAAACCATGCTTTGACTTAAATTGCTTCAAAAAAATTTTAACTCTTAAGTATATCAAAGCCATTTTGTTATTAGAATTTTAATTAATAATTTATTTTTATTTTTTTAGTTTCAGCTGGACATGTGTTACTTACGCTGCAGGTAAAGTAAAAAAAAAGTTGTTTAATTTTTTTTCATTTTCGTGGTTTGCCATCAGCACTGGTCAAACATGTAAAATTGTGAAGTCACAAGTCTAAACTCTAAAGGAATTTAGACTTGTGACTTGTTATTTCAGCCTACAATATTTGACTAAACTAACTAACAAACACTGCAAGTAAAATAAAAGCTTTTAAAAAACCCAGCAATGGGACGATTACTATAATTTTGACCCACAATCTAAATTTATGCGTCTCTATTATAAGATGATGCAATATAAGAACTAGAAAGAGTATATACTATGTTCAAGAATGCGCATATCGGATTAATCGGTTAACACAAAGTTGTAAATTCGACCCGTTAAATAGGTAGGCTGATGCAATCTAACGCTGTGTTTACACTGTAATAGTTAGAAAGGAAAAGAAGTCGCGTCCTTTTACTTGCCCTTATTAAGTATTTAGTTCGAACTAATACGAGTTAAAACTAGTTCGAATAAAATATCTTTGGACTTTGGACTAGGAGAGAAAGTCCTGGTATTTAAATATATTGCTTAGATTACAAAATTGAAAAGAAATTCATTAAGACTTTCAATACTTAAATGCACTGAAAATCAGCGTTTTGTCGGATATAATTTGCCAGGTGGTAGGGCATTTGCCCGACTGGATGGCTACCACCCCTGGTCTAAAGTATGTCGCCATTACAACCTTGAGTTGTGTTCCGGCATTAGTGACCAGGTTCCAGTTTCCCTTAAGAGAGCAGCAGCGCATTTGTAGCAACTTTGTTGTTTCAAATGTCCATAGGCGATGGTAACCGCTTTCCATCAAGTGGGCCGTCTGCCTGTCTGCTGATCTCCTGAAAAAAAAAAAATATATAATTCCGGCACAGCAATATGCTGAGCGCAAACTTTGCTGAAAACGCGGCGTACAAATTCTCAAAATATGCTCTATGTACAATCTTAATATATATAAATTAAGACACGTTGTTTGTCCGCGATGGACTCCTAATCTACTTGACCGATTTTAATCAAATTTGCACACCGTGTGCAGTTTGATCCGACTTGAAAGATGGGATAGCTTACATTTGGACTCGGTAGGTGGCGCTGGAATCGGGTTCTAAATTTTATTTCTTCAGGGCAGAACAACGTCTGCCGGGACAGCTAGTAATGTATAAGGAATGTAATTAAAATAAAAATGGTTTTAGTCTAAAATAAAGTAGATCTTAAAAAAACCAGGAATTCTTGAATGACCTGAATGAACTGTCGTAAAAATAGAATTTTGTATCGATCGTGTACTTCCTATAATAAATTAATTCGCAGCTACTATTTAGATATAACAGGTACTTGGTTGTCTGGTTTTAAACGTTAGTTTTAGATATAAACTCAATGAGCTATATTTTGAATTTTAGTGTGTAATGAGCAGGTTATTTTGATCGATCAAAATGGCCGATTTGGTCGATGTTGTCGATGTGATCGATGTGGTCGCTTTGGTCATTTTGGTGTACATATGTAGTTTTAATACCGAAAATTGGCATAGATACTTTTCATCCGGGAGATGGGATAGTTTGCGATATAAAATGAAGTGAATCTTCCGGAGCAAATAGCAGTAATCTAAAAATGTTTTGCAGTGTAAACTGTGTTGTCACCTCTTTAAACAAGAGACACGTACTAGTGGTTGGTAAACTCTTGTATTATCTATAACTACATAACATTATTATTCATTACAAATTTGAGAGAGTGTTGTTTAACATACATACATACATAACTTCACGCCAGTTCCCTTGCGGGGTAGGCACGGGCAACAGAGCGCCACTTAGGCTTACTCTTACACACCTCACTTGCTTCTTTGACATTCATAACTCTTGTCATGCACGCTCGTCTGTTCTTAAGGCTCCTGACATCACCTTCTGCTAGTACACGATCAATTTGATCATGGAAGGTGTGTCGTGGCCTTCCACGACTTCTGCTTCCATCCACTTTTGCATTGTATATCTGTTTAGTCATTCTTTCATCATGCATTCTTTCCACATGAGTTGTTTCACGAGGTTATTAAATAAAAATATAATGCAAAGACTTGGCTATAGGATGGTTTCGATTCAATACCTTTCATGGTACCGTAGCTAAATAACTAAAACAGGTTTGTCACCTCTTCAGAACTCTTCCTCGTGTCGCGAACTGCCAAGCACTTAACCAATTTTTTAAATAATGTAATAAGTGACCTAATAAATATAATCATATCGTAAAACTGTGATTTCATAATCAATCAATTCTAGGAGAGTTCCATTACAAAACAGAAGATGACGTATGTACAATTAGCAAGACTATGTTTTGATCAAGATAAAACAATTTATAAATATTTATGTTTTTAATTATAACTCTGTATTTCGTATAATTATTCCAGACTAGTCTGCGAGTTAAATAGGTGGTGACGCCATCTAGCGATGTTGGGTAAATCGGAGATAACTTCACTTCATACGTCATTGCGGCCGCCCACTCGCCAGAAGGTGATGCCTAGACTTTTTGAATTTGAGTCGTTACTTTCGCTTACTCGTCGTCGTTGGTCGCTGCTGTACTTGTTGAGCAGGCGCACGTTAATAAATAATAATATTTCAACCTTAGCCAATAACTACTCTTTGGTGCTTAAGAAATCGGCCCTATAAACAAATACACAAAGACTAGTAAGTGTTGCATCAAGTGGAAGGACTGGAATTTGGTTATAAGCCGGCCGGCTTCCCCTTGTGTTTGGTGTCGTGGTGAAGGTGTGGTGAACTCATTCATCGAACAACGTACTGTGATAAGGTGAGTGGGCATATTTTCTTAGCCGCTCCAGTGGTTGTCGTGTGAGTTATTCTCTTGATTGCCCGGCATCGCATACTTTTGGTTTATATCACCGTATCTTAATTTTGGGCTGAACGTTAGTTCATCATAGCCCGCATATTACATGTTAGGGCTATTTACACGCCTTAACAATAGGTCATAATTATTTTTATTCTAGCTGCACACGGCATGCGTTGCAATGCCACGTAAATATTAAAAAAAAATTACATATTCTGTTTTTTAGGCTAGAAACTCTTTCGAGGGTCCTCAGGGCGTTCTATTAAAATTTCATCACAATCTGATCAACGGTTTAGGACTGTATAAAGGACAAACAGACAAACGTTTGTTTTTGTATTCATTGTTTAGATAAATATAATGATTCGTGGCAGTTTTGATCGTTCCAACTAATAATAATAATAACAGGAGCCTTAAGAACAGACGAGCGTGCATGACAAGAGTTATGAATGTCAAAGAAGCAAGTGAGGTGTGTAAGAATGGGCCTAAATGGCGCTCTGTTGTTCGTGCCTACCCCGCAAGGGAACTGGCGTGAAGTTATGTATGTATGTAATAATAATAACAGCCCATAAATTTCCCACTGCTGGGCTCGGGCCTCTCATAATAGGGGAACGGAGAGTATACCTCCTTCCAAGTTCCCAAATGGGCTATTATTTAATTACAAGGGCGGCAGTTAGAAATATCATTAAATAAAACGGCTTGTTGCAAAACATCTAAGGTTATAGATTAGGAATTATTAAAACGGAATTATTTAATTAATACAATAATTCGACCTACTCTCTTTGCGTAACGCAAATTTGACCATTGACTTATCGATTTTAAGGTCTGCCGAAAAATGGGACACCCTTATCTTTCTTTGTTATGTAGTATTGATAGATTATTTGTTAAAAAACCGTTTTTAAATGTTCTTAATACAGGCAATTTTATCCGTCCGCCCGGAATGGACGTGAATGCGGGAGCGAGCCCAGACCTACAAGCCAGGACGGCTAGGAGTTTAAGAATAGCACTTCTGATACGTAGTATTCATAGTAGTTTGTGCACTTCTGCAGGGAAGTTCGTTCCACGCTGACATGGCAAACTCCACTCACCCCACTGTATTTCGCTGCGGTAGTTTATACTCAAGCGAATTTCTCCTAGATAAAAAAAGGCAATTTTATTCATGCAGGAACGGAGAAAGCAATCTAATTCCCGCGGTCGGGTTGCCGATAAAACAATCCCAGCCATCTGGTAGGGAATTCGCCCGTCTGGATGGCTACCAACCCTGGTCTAAAGTATGCCGGCATAACAGCATTGAATCGCGTTTCGGTGTCGGCGGCAGCACTATTGGTAGTCCTCCAACAATATAAAACGATATTCGCTTCCAAAGTCTTAAGATGTAGTGTGTCCATGAACTTTAGAACTGAATACATTAAAAGAATAAGATTTTTCGAGTAGTTTTAATTATTTCTTTTTTTGTTACTGTGTATTGTTGCTAAATAACAAAAACAATGGACGTCCGACAATTCATCGCTTCTAGAGAATCTGTAGCATAAAATGTTAAAACATCTACCACCTCACCCGATAGATGGTACCTCAATCGGTGTTATATTCCTATAAACACCAGATGACGTTTCAATAAATATAATTCTATAAACTTATTCTAATTCTAAATTGGAATAAGGCCCAATTTTTCAATCACCAGACAAAAATTAGCAAATAAATTATAACCTAACTTGATTCAAAAATGAAATAATTTAACTATTTTATTCGTGTAACTGTCAAGACTGCCATTTCTAATTTTCTCATGTTGTATTTTATTCTAATAAATAACGTTTATCTGGTGATTAAAATCGGCCCCTAAGGCAAAAATTATAATTTAAAAGTTTAAAAACTAAAATAAAGCACTATGATTTAAACCAAAGTTAAAAAAAAATGAATTACAAAATAACTGATGAAAAAATATAACCATCATTTCTGGTTTATATTTTGCTCTCATGATCTCGTCAGCGCGTTGTCATTATTCACTGATATTGTATAGCGCCATCTTAAGTGCACTAAATGGAAACTAATTATAATTTTTGACTCCCTCCGTCCCTTGCGCTAGTTTCCATACTTTTTTTATTTTTCGATTATGTATAGGAGAGCTACTGTGATGTCTTTCACTGTACTCATTCATAACAGTTAAGCGGCATCTATGATGAATTAGCATAAAATTTTGTTCATCACTTGTTAGATAGTTTATTTAATTATTTCAAAACGTAGCGCTAGTCATTCAGGGCAACCGGGTTTATCAAGGTTATCAAGAAATTCAACATAATTATTCAAGAATATTTATATTACTGTATCTAAAACAAATCATTGTAATCAGTGTTACAGTCAGTAATCTTTGAGAACTAACCATTGATAATACTATTGTATAAGTACTAAACCTATAAAAACGAGTGCAAAGAAACGTGTCTGTAAATTGAAAAATAGCTGTCAAAACAAATGTAATGTCATTTATTGTCAGCTGAGTTGATAAACAATGTTATAGTGTGCAATAAATAAAAACAATAGAATGCTAATTTATCGCATTATTAGATAGATAAGGGAACAAATGTATGTCACACGGTTTCAATCTGGTAACAATAGAAAATGGACGAGGAAGACCCACGCCGGCCTTTGCTAGGTAAGTTTCAAATACTTATACCTTTGCTGAGTGTTATAATTAAGTATTTAGCTAACATAATTATATACGAAACCTGACATATCTTTATCATTAGAATAGTTACAATGCAATCTTTAATTAAGTGTGAATAAACAGTTACAAATGTTAATAGTTTATGCAATATAATATTATTTAGGTAATATAAAAAAATATCTGATAGTACTCTTAATTTAAAAAAATTATGATTGCTTTTACATATCACAGATGCAGAGCAGAAAAAGTTATTTGTTAAATTTACAAAAGAACTCAATAAAAATTGTTCTTATTTCGTTAAATATAAACCAAATTTATTAAATCTTTCTCATTAAGTATATTATTAATTTAGGTTTCTATGTGCGTAGTGAATATTGGCTATTTATGATTATTTTATGAGATATTGTTGCTATTTTAGATATATTTTTTAATTTGCGCATGTCTTGATATTGTAATAGTTACATGTTTCAAAAGTTATAATGAGATATTTGTGGAGATGTATGGGGTTCGCAAAATAAACAGTAAAGTCAATTGATCAATGGTTTATGGCCTCTATGTATCACAGTAGGTTATACTACAATAATAGTTCCTTGACATAAATTATGATCAGCTGTAGTTTGTTGGGGTAACTAGTATGCCACTTACCATTAGTTAATTTACATTGAAATATAAAACATTAGTGCATTCTAATTATAGTAAGAATAATACTTTATACTGCAATATATTCCAGTAAGATTCTGATAGAATTATTTGCTTAAAAGTTCTGTTTATAAATTATTTTCTGTTATGTTGCTGCCCCATCTTGGATAATGTTAGTCCCATTTCAAACAGATGCAGGGATGGATTTAATGTGATATTTGTAAGGCAATATTGTTATCAATTTATTGTTATAACATTAAATATTGACAGATACCATAATACCCCAATATAGCTATATACCAAGGGCGTTAATTCTAATGCTATAAATAAAAAGCATTTGGCTACAGTCAATAACTTTAACATTAGAAGAATATCTTGTTTTGTAGCTAAGCACATTATGCTTGTGTTATGGGTAATATTCAGAACTACTTTGGGGTGGATGGCAGACACCCAGATCAAGATAAAGAATAGAAAGTTTGTTTATTAAATTCACCATGCTAGGAATTGAATCCGAAGCCTCTTCATTGCAGTGAGGTAGGCAAGCAAAGGCTTAGCCAAGTCAACCACTGACACTGTCATATTGAGGTTCGCATTGTGGTAGACATTCTAGTAATGCTACGTTCCATTAGGGACTCACAACGAACATGTTCACGACTGCGGTTTTTCCCGTTCCACTTGCTTGCGGTTGTTATAATCATAAACGCTAGTGGAACGGGTTATGGAGCGTTGATGTCATTAATGTCATACGCATTACGCAAATGTCATTGCTTGACATGAAAATCGCGCCTTTTTCAATGTGTTGACAAGAGTGAATTAATGCTCTGTAGTCAACGCCCACATCGACCCACCTTTTGACATGGGTCGTTGTGGGCGTTGTATGATCGAAAATGATGTCATTAGTGACGTTTTCGCCACGACCACAACGATCGCGGTCGCCTTGTGGAACGGCTAACTGAGCATTTTGGGCGTTGTGAGTTACTTACTAATGGAAAGCCCTATAAATATATAGTTGTCAAGTTTAACTGCACCATCATGCAGTGACATAACAGAACAACACACATCTTGTTTTTAAGCCTCATATTCAGTCATAGTCATTTAAAAAAAAAAATTTTACTTACAGCAGTAAGTCTCAAACATTAAAAAATGAATGAACATGATGATTTTATTCATAATGTTTGTCCAAAATATGGCGGTCATAAAAAAAAACAAATGCTTATGTTACGAGTTGCAGGACTCGATTTACAATGCCGTTAGAATTACTATAGAATTTATTAGAACTATACAAACAAGTATAACACAGGTACAAATATAACTGAACACAACCAGTGCAAACGTAATGCACGATTCAATAACACGCGCAAAGTACGTCACTAAATATATTACCGAATGTATCCAAGTCTTGCCTCGCGGCTGGTTATCGCTCGACTGCCGATCTCTCCATTGGGCTATTGCTTTATACTGCACCGATATAATCTGGCTGCCCGACCGCGTAGACCGAATTTCTTAGAATCAGTTCGACACACCTGGCTATATATATGACTGCCATAAAAGATTACAATACACAATGGGCTGTTTTCTAATCACAAACTTTAAACACAAAGCAAACAAAAGAAGTCCAAATGCGGAAAGGTAATAAAGTGTGCTTTTATGGTATGCAGGTGTGAATCTACTGTTTTTGGCGTGTAACACTTTTTTTATTTTTTATTGCAGGAGTTCAGCAGACAGGCAGATAGCCCATTTGATGTGGTTACCATCGCCTATGGACATTTGCAAGACCAAAGGTGCTTGCTTACAAATGCGCTGCTGCTCTCTTAAGGGAGACTGGAACCTGGTCACTAATGCGGGAAAACGGCTCAAAGTTGTTATGACGACATACTTTAGACCAGGGGTGGTAGCCATCCAGTCGGGCAAATGCCCTACCACCTGACTGTGGGTTGTTCTGTCGCCTCTTACGACAGGCCGCCCGGCCGCAGGGAAATTGTATTCTTTCTCCGTTCCTGCACGGATAACACAATCAGGACAACACAACAACTTAAAACACAATCAGGATTTAATGAAGATGAGAATGACCACGAATTTAGACATATGGCAGCTTTATACTGTTAGCAAAGATTATAAATTAATCTGCCTCGGTATGCTGTAAAATTATCTGCTTCTCAATGTTATGCGACCTTAGTATAGTAACACAGATTTAACATTAACATTTAAATCATATTTGATTATTAAACAAATAGACGCTTATTATGTATGATAAAATTGTTTCCTTTTTGATAAAATGATTATTATATTTAATCATGTTAATTTTATGACATTGCTGCCCGTAAAGTCGTGGTAGCGTAATGGCTAGTGCACGTGTCCCAAACTCAAAGGGCGCGGATTCGAATCCTAGCCGGAACGCATGTACTTCTTAGGCAGTTTTTCGACCTAGTGTGCTTAACCACGTGCTAGCAACGGTGAAACAAATCATGGTGATGCAACCTGCACATCGAGATAACCGACGTGTCATACCTGCTAAGCCGTCTTGGACAAGCATGGCGGGTATACTGTCCGTTCCTCTATAGTGGAAGGCCTGAGCCCAGCAGTGGGACGTTTATGGGCTGTTATTATTGTGGTGACCGAGGGTAGAACTTTCTGGCAGCGTAAGTCGGTCTCAAGACTATTAGAAAAAGGTACGCATTTTGCTGTCTTCAGAGCTTAGAAACAATTAAGTTAAAGAAGAATTAAAATGTATTAGGAATAAGTACACAATTTTGGCATGCTTTAAGATCTCTGTCTTTTCCTTCCTGAACCTTCTATTCTAGAATCATCCATCCCTTTCTAAAATGTATCTGTCCTTCTCTTTTGCTTCCAGAATCTTCTACCTTTATCTAAAAGTCTTCAGACTGGCTTGCGCTGCCAGAAAGTTCTACCCTCGGTCGCCACAATATTAACATAACAATAAAACTTGACTTATTATACATACATACATACATAACTTCACGCCAGTTCCCTTGCGGGGTAGGCACGAACAACAGAGTGCCATTTAGGCTTATTCTTACACACCTCACTTGCTTCTTTGACATTCATAACTCTTGTCATGCAAGCTCGTCTGTTCTTAAGGCTCCTGACATCACCTTCTGCTAGTACACGATCAATTTGATCATGGAAGGTGTGTCGTGGCCTTCCACGACTTCTTGACTTATTATATGCTGAGTATTTTGTCAGTAGCTAGTACATTAGAGGCGGTCTTTTCGCTAACAGCAATTCCTTGTAATCTTTGAACGGACAGCACAAAAAGATTGTTTCTTGTGTTAATAACGTATTAAATAATAATTTTAAATAACACCCTATCCTATGAGTGTCTATTATATCGACTATATAAGGTTAAATGTCCATTATCCGACTCTGAGTTTGGTAAACAATGTACAATGTCTGAGTATTCATTCATCGTTGGTGCACATCTGTGTTACTGGTAATCAAAGCTCATCCAATGTATATAAACACTGTCAATTGCTTTCAATTTATTGTGATATAACATTGATACATTATAAATGAAATTTTCTTCAACACAGTATTATTGTTGTTTGTTGTTAGGATATAAAGATCTTCAAATGATAAAATAGCTTTTATTCTGTACTAAAGTAACATAAAAAATTTAAAGTAAATTTGTTTAAAACCTTTGCTTTTTCTACTTCACAGTCTTGGGAATTAACCAATTTTTCTAAATGAATTTTTTCATTTAATTTTTCAGCTACGTGTCTGTATAATTAATTATATTTATGACAATTCATCATTTAACTAAGTTCACATAGACTTTGATTTCACGTTTGGCACCAACTATTCTATTCTCTGGGATACCCAAATATCTGCTATTTGGTTCATCGTTGTAGAGTTCATATTAAATTTCGTAAAGGTCGTCCAAAATAATTCAAAAAATCGTGAGGAAGAACTTAATGAACGTACAAACCGAATAACTTACGCATATACATATACTAGATTTAGTACATACATACAAGCTCTGGCTGTCAGCCTAGATATTGCTAAGGCCTTCGATCGGGTCTGGCACAAGGCTCTTCTGTCGAAGCTACCATCTTACGGGATACCCGAGGGACTTTGCACCTGGTTATCCAGCTTTCTTGATGGGCGCAGCATACAAGTCGTTGTCGACGGTTGCTGCTCAAGTATCAAGCCCATCAATGCTGGTGTGCCCCAGGGTTGTGTGCTGTCGCCGACGCTGTTTATTTTGCATATCAATGATATGTTGTCCATCGACAACATTCATTGTTATGCGGATGACAGCACTGGCGACGCGCATTACTCTGGACGTGCAAATGTCCCTCGATCATTTGTGGAGGAAAGTCGGGTTAGACTTGTGTCTGAGGTAGAGAACTCCTTAGAGAGAGTCTCTAAATGGGGGAGACAAAACCTTGTCCATTTCAACCCCACAAAGACACAGGTCTGCGTATTCTCCGCCAAGAAAACTCCATTCGAAAAAGCGCTTCAGTTCCAAGGAACTCTCCTTACCACCTCCAAGAGTATCGGGATCCTTGGAGTTGACATCGCGAACGATGTGCAGTTCAGGTGCCATCTTGAAGGCAAGGTAAAGCTTGCCTCCAAGAAGCTGGGAGTGCTAAACCGGTCCAAGCAGTATTTCACTCAGCGGCAACGCCTTGTGCTTTATAAAGCCCAGGTGAGGCCGCATATGGAGTACTGCTCACATTTGTGGGCTGGAGCACCCGCCTACCAGCTAAATCCCCTGGACAGCATTCAACGTCGAGCCGTTCGCATTGTCGACGATCCCATACTCACAGACGGTTTGGATACGCTTGGCCTTCGGAGAGACTTCGCGTCTCTTTGCGTATTCTACCGACTATACAATGGGGAGTGTTCCGAGGAACTGTTTAGAATGGTGCCTTCGTCTTCTTTTTACCACCGCACCGCACGCCATCGGCTGGGCGTTCACCCCCACTTCCTAGAGCCGCTTCGCTCTTGTACGCAACGGTTCTCTAGAACGTTTCTCTTGCGCACCGTGGGGATTTGGAATGAGCTCCCAGCCGTGGTTTTCCCACAGCGCTACGATATGGGTTTTTTTAAAAAGGGCGTCGTAAAATTTCTTCGAGGCCGGCAGCGCGTTGATGACACCTCTGGTGTTGTAAACGTCCATAGGCGACGGTAACCGCTTTTCATCAGGTGGGCCGTCTGCCTGTCTGCTGTACTCCAGCTATGCCCGAACCACCGGAGCATTCCTTTCCTTACCTTCACCCCGACACTCTCTTTCAGACCAACTCTCTTTCTTACTTCGGTATTACGAACGCGGTCCGCGAGCGTCACTCCGCAGATTTTGCGCAGTGCTCGCATCTCGACCGCGTTTACTCTACTTTCATGCTCTCTCTTCCATACCCAACTCTCGCTTCCATACGTGAGCGTAGGTACCAGCACCGCGTTGTGTACGGCGAGCTGGGCCTTCTGGCTGAGGTTCTTAGCGCCTAGAAGTTTACCTAACGCTCCATTTAAACTATTCCCCAAATTCACTCTTCTTTCTATATCAGCGGTGTACCTTCCATCCCTGCTAAAAGCACATCCAAGATATACAAACTCATTCACTTGCTCCAGCATAACATCATCGACCATTATCCTTGCACTAGATTTAGTGTGGCAATTATATTCTAAAAATTACATACATACATAACTTCACGCCAGTTCCCTTGCGGGGTAGGCACGAACAACAGAGCGCCATTTAAGCCCATTCTTACACACCTCACTTGCTTCCTTGACATTCATAACTCTTGTCATGCACGCTCGTCTATTCTTAAGGCTCCTGACATCACCCTCCGCTAGTACACGATCAATTTGATCATGGAAGGTGTGTCGTGGCCTTCCACAACTAAAAATTCTAAAAATTAAAAACTAAAAATAAACTAAGTTATAAATAGTAGATGGGAGCGTGCCCAGAAGGCTGGCTGCATTGCCGCGCCATATCTGTTAAAATAGGTTTTTAACAATAATCTTCATGATCATCTAGTAGAGACATGTTGGAATCATTACATTGATTACACCTCTTAGGGCCAACTAGATTGATTTGATACCACGTTCTCACAGAATTAGCGTGAGACTCGTTCCGAAGGCTCGCTTCTCCCGCCCTTATCTCATCTCTCATTTCTTCTGTCTGACCCTTCTTTATTATCCCTCCTACCCAGCTCTTTTATCCATCCTAAAGAAAGACGAAATTTTCAAATAATGTGCATACATGATAAATATTACATTGATTTAGTTTTTTTTTTTTGTAAATTGTGGAATGAATAAGACATTTATCTTTATTAAGACTTATCTTTGTAACAATTTTTGTACTACATTTAAAATAAAGATTATTATTAATATTGTATGTCTCTCTCTTGTTCGTGTCTACCCCGCAAGGGAACTGGCGTGAAGTTATGTATGTATGTATGTATGTCTCTAGAGACCACGGACCATGAAAATGGCCCGGACTTTTGGAGGAGTTGCGTGGGGCCATGGGAAGGCCAACACGTAGAGGCCCGTTGACAAATTTAATGTAAATGTGGCGTGACACTGACCGGCGATTATCTCCGTCTACACCATTTGATAATGCACCCAAGGACAAGTTCCGGCCAGTGTGTGTATTATTATATATACGGTATTCGTCAAGTACTCTTGACCCGAACATATTTCTCCAGCTCTCCGATGTAATTGTTCCGAATAGACGGGATCAGCATAGAGTCTGTATTAGCTCTTCAAACGGCCATGATGCGCAAAAGTATATACTGTATGGCGCCTATCATATTTAATAAATTGCCAGAAATGTTAAGAGTTCAGCCTATACATTTGTTTAAAAAGTCTCTTAGGAAAATTTTATTGAACGTAATTTATTATACTGTAAATGAATGACAGAATCACAAAGATATGACTAATAATATTTTGTAATTAGACATATATAATTTTATTACAATATTTTATAACATATGTTTTTTAAAATGTAATTTAGCATTAATATTCTGATATTGCTCGATAATAAAGCAAAATGTATTGAAACAACACATATTGTAATATCTTAAAAAAATATATACTATCTTATCATAAGCGAAAACTCGGGAAACATGTTTGAATTTGACGATATTCAAATCTTTAGACAGTTATATTTTGTAACACATAGTTTTAGGCCCGCTTGCACAACGATCGTCTTTAAATCAAATTTAGTTAATCATATTAAACTGCCTAAACACGTTTTACACAAAACGTATTTAAGATGTCTTGCATGAGGCGGTCTCCCATGTTATTTAACTAAATCTATTTATGCCATCGGTAAAACAGCCAGGTGTGTTCCGTTTCACGCGGCGATCCATATTTTCGGACAAACACACGAAATTTAGGTTTAATGTTAGTTATTTCTTGCGTAAAAAGGGATTTTAGTTGGCCAATGTCAACTTGACATTTGAAATTTCGTTCGTTTGGTTAGGTTTACTTCGGAATTTTTAGCGCCAACCTGAAGAATTGTTTTTTGCTGTGTTGTTTTATTTTAGATTTTATGGGTATTTAGCATTGAGATAAATAATTAAATCAAATAATATACGAGTGACAATATGTAATTGACTTTTTAATAACTTACAATTTCATAAAGAATAACAAATATTAATTTATGAAAACAGTTATTGAAATATTCTTTAATGCAGATATATGCTTTCCCATCTCTTGTTCAGGGTCCTTTTTATAATCAAAGAATTTTAGATAAAGATCACAGGTTTGTCTTCGCTGCTTCCATTATATAGGCGTTCTAGCTCATCACATATTTCTTTAGCGCTTTTATATCGTATAACTTGTTCTAGAATCTCATCCGTTATGTTTGTCGTCATCAGAGTTAAAACGACACATTCAATTTTTAGAAATTGCTTTGAATATCGTCGCTACGCCAAGATATTGAAATAGCAGACCTGGGTCCCTGGTGTTGTAGGCGTTTGTAGGTGATGGTAAACATCTTATACTAATATATAAAGCTAAAGAGTTTGTTTGTTTGTTTGCTTGGACGCGCTAAGCTCAGGAACTACTGGTCTGATTTGAAAAATTCTTTCAGTGTTAGAAAGCCCATTTATCGGGGAAGGCTATAGGCTATATATCAACATGCTAAGACCAAACTTTTTTTACTTTGTTTTTTTTTTATTGCAGGATTTCAGCACACAGACAGAAAGACGGATTACTTGATGGAAAGCGGTAACCATCGCCTATGGACATTTGCAACACCAAAGGTGCTACAATTGCGCTGCTGCTCTCTTAAGGGAGACTGGAGCGTGGTGTCTAATGCCGGAACACAACTCAAGGCTGTTATGGCGGCATGATTTAGACCAAGGGTTATGGCCATCCAGTCGGGCAAATGCACTACCGCCTGGCTGTGGGTTGTTTTGTCGCCTCTTACTACAGGCCCCCCGGCCGCAGGAAATCGTATTCTTTCTCTGTTCCTGCACGGATAAAAACTAAAACTAATAACTATTCCACGCGGACGAAGTCGCGGGCAGAAGCTAGTTTTCTATAAGAAGGACCGTCGGGTTTTGTGCCAGCTTCAAAAAAAAAACATCTCCTGTCTTTTTCTTACAAGGTCAAAAAACCGGAGGAATAAAAGATAATTGCTTGTCAATTATTCACTGTGTTCATTTTTTGTCATTTATTAAAATACATAACAGTTAGTTATTATCTTGCCATTTGGACTTTGTAACATTGTTGTTAATCTGAGTTTATATCCTCCCAACCGCGTGTCACCCACGAGACAATGTAAATATGTATAAAATACTGTATTAAATATCTTCCTAATACCTTTTTATAATTTTAAGCCACAGATGTGTACGTGGTTTAAATTAATATCGTAAACCGGATTGTAGCTTGGTAAAGTTTGTTATGAAGGTGAAGCGAGGCGATGGCTACTTTTGAAAATAAATCTTATAAAATACTAGCTGTTACCCGCAACTTTGTCCGCATGGATATTGTTCGCGAAACCCTAATTTCAAAAGTTCCTAATAACATCAGCTATCTGTCAGTGAAAGTCCCGTCAAAATTTTAAATTTTAAAAATTGATTTTGTGATATGCGTACCGTATATACTTTCATATGCATTTAGTAAAAAGCTGTTATTTTGACATTATAAACATACATTTCAATTTTATTTATTTGTATAGATAATAGATACAGGGTACCTAAAATATTTAACAATATGAAAAGCAGTATTGCAAGGGGCGTGATATGTACCCAACTGTAGTTACCGCATCCACACTAAGTCCCCACAGAGCTTGGGTGGCTATGGAAGATAATATTCTTCTATCATGGTATGGTGAGTCACAGTGGTTACCACTCGTAGAGTAGAACTTCATACAGTTACTTATATCATTACGTGGGGGTGATAAAATAACAACAATTAAACTAACTTACAAAATTAGTAAAGATATGGAGATAAATAATATACATAAATAACTCGTAATGTACGACAAAACGACGTATTAAAATAAAACTAACTTAATAAACTAAACACTAGCAGTATTAGTCTGTTTTATAACAAGATTATAATTATAACTGCATAAGGGAACCCAAATACTTTGAAATAAGTTCCAGAAATACAATCCGATCTATTGAGAGAAGACACAACCTTTAAGTTTTTTAATGTTGCCGAAAACACTGAAAGTTACCCAGTGTACATTCTAGTTTACTGTCCATTGACGCATTAATTTTATTATAGCTCAAGCTTATTCAAGTTTATTATAGCGTCAGAGATTTTACTTATGTAGAATATAGCGTATCTATTGCTAGGATATAGACCTAAAGCCATTCCAAAGAAATCTAACACATCATAAACAGCATTTTCATTACTTAACGAACATTCGGTAGGTTCGGTTGCGTGCATTGTCGGCATATATCAACTATTGTAAGAATTGCACGCTGGATTGAATTTTTACTGAAATGTAGTGTTGTGTTTTCATGTGGTTTCTAACATAGTATTGGGACAATGCTTGGAATTATAGGTAACAAAACTTATGATTAGTAAAATTTTAATACGAAATAACAAAACGCATTTTGTTTAAATTCTTGATCACTTTTGATATGTTACTATAAATGTGTGAATTTAATCCTGAGTTATAAATGAACTTGAGCATTCTATTCGGCTTGTTCGCATATATTTTAGATCCGTATTCGGTGGACATTGTTCTATTTTTCGGGATAGAAAGTACTGTATCTTCATCACCGTTATCGAATTTACACATAAATAATATATATCTATGTACATCCAAATGGCTGTGAAGAGTTCGTCTTCATCTGGATCATTTTAGATGTTATGTTGGTCTGACTTACATAAGCTTGTATAAAAAAATTATCTGAATACTTGTAAAGAAAGTACCTTCTGCTTCACTCAAAACGACGTTGCAAACCATCGATAATGAGGCAGGTGAAGATAGACCAGATAGAGTATTACCAACCGTTTTAGAGGTTAATAATAAAGCATGTAAATGATTTTTAGCAATTATTTGCGCTTCAAAATTTAATTAATACCTATAAACCAGCTATACTGGAAAATAAAGCTGTCCATAGTCAATAACCAGAAAGTGATAGTATCGAACGGTAAATAATTAATTCTATTGACTTTCGCTTTCATACGTATCGTAATATGTTTAGTAGATAAGTTGCATTAATTTTGTATTCTGTGTGAGTTAACATAATGGGGCTAGTTTTCAGTAAAAATTACCAGTTTGTCTTTATGATCCACTAAAAAGCAATAATATTCAATTAAGATAGATAGGGGCAGTAACTTGACTACAGAAATAAAAATTTAAAATTAAAGGAATTGTTTTCAGGGAATGCCTCAAACAGCAGAATCAGCAGGACGGCTGCAAAATTATGCAGCACGGAATCATGGAAGAAAAGGCTCCCGGTAACCATCTGGCTTCCGAAGTACAGTATAGAAAAGTTTTTGCGTGATCTGATTGCAGGTAACAGTTCATACTATTTGTTGTCACAGTAGGTAAAAATATGACCGGACATTTTCACATTTTGAGTAAGTTTTATTAACGAGGACTATGTTATGTATAAAAGCTGATGATCGATATATGCCAAAACCTCTAGTACTATGAAATAAGAACGGGCTGAAAGTAGAGCCTTGGTGAAACCCTATAGTGATAGAGATCATTGTATAGATGGAATAAATAGCAGTAATACTAACATTGGTCTTAACCTGAAAGCAGGTTTGAAGTAAATGTATCATTGCAATCTAAGAACATGTTTAAATCGCAGTTTTTATCAGGTACAATGAAAAGAAACACACTCAAAGGCTTTGTTCAGTACTAATAGGACCATATGTAGAACTCTCTCTTTCTTTCTAGAAGCCTTAGAGACATGAGGATGAGAACGGAAGATATTAATGACTTTTTCATATTTAAATTAGCTTCTTAAAAACCCGATTTACGATAGTTAATCAATTCTTTTTCAACTTTTAATTGCCGGAATCAAAATAATTATGTAAACAGTTTTTGGAAATTGATTCAACTTTATTCTATTTTATTCTTTCAGGTATAACTGTAGGTCTAACTTCAATTCCGCAAGGCATCGCATATGCGATTATAGCCGGTCTACCACCACAGGTAAGTTCTCGTTGGAGTTTATTTCCTTGCAGTATTTTTTCATAGCGGTTTGTAAACAATGTGCAAACGCCTAAACATAGTAACTTACACATTTTTTGTGTTATTTGGATATAACACGAGAAACAATAATTGCCCTAACATATCATTAAAGACCATTGTTTTCTTTGTTCCGAATTTTCAGGTTGGACTATACTCTAGTGCCTTTCCGGGCATAGTATACATGTTGTTTGGCAGCTGCAAGGATGTTACCGTAGGCCCCACAGCAATTTTGGCAGCATTGTTGGCTAAATACGTGGCGAAATCCGCAGATTTTGCTTATTTGGCTGCGTTCTTATCAGGATGTATCATATTATTGTTAGGTGTATTGCAGCTTGGTGAGTTTTTCTTATATTGACATTTTATTTATATTATGGTAATGATTCTCATTGTACAAGCTGCAAAGGCTTGAGTTTTAATATTTTTAACGGTCTTCTAGACTTTATATATAATTTCAGCCTCATATAATAAATATAGAATCTTAAAACTTATTGAAACCATCATGTCAAAAAATATTTTCATAGGAAATGTGTTTTACCATCTTGAGATTTTTTCAAGAATTTGGAGGCGAACATTTCGTTACTTATTGAATTTAATAAAATAGTTACTTTGACATAATTATCTAGATTACTCGGCTTGTTTAGAAATTGTTTTCATGGTAATAATGTAACCTAATACAAATAAAGGTTATATCTAGGTATACAATATTTCCTAAGGTAGTGTACACTATGTTGTCTTTGGGTTTGTTTATAGATGTGTGTGTTATTTTATATATCTCATTATCGTTTTCAGGTTTCTTGCTAGATTTTATATCTAAGCCGGTGATAAGTGGTTTCACAACTGCAGCTGCTTTACAAATAAGCGCTTCACAACTCAAAACTTTGTTTAGGATTTCAGGTAATAACAAACAATCATTCTATTCTATTCTATGATATTTCTTTAATGTTTAACTAATTTTAGTAAAGCGTGGCAAGCCTTTGGTGTGGGATGCGACCTGCGTGGACACGTTGGCCGCATCCCATTTGCCAAACACTTTAGATTAGCCGTTAGATATTGTGGCGAGTGATAGTGGAACAAACTAGTTGGTTTAAGAAACTTTTAGAAAAAGGTAGAAGATTCTGGAAAGAAAAGACAAGGACAGATACATGTTAGAATAGGGATATATAAAAGGGATAGACGATAAACGGAAGTTCTAGAATAGAAAGTACGGGAAGGAAAAGACAGAGATAGATAGATGTATAGAAAGGGATGGATAGCAAATAAAAGAATAACGAAAAGAAGATCGAAATTATGGGTTCCAGAAGATTCTTCCGGGTATATAAGCAGCGTAAGGCGCGCCTACCGGGCAGTTTAGAGTTGAGTTCAGTTCAAAACAGCGAAGCAAGAAGTGCGATACGAAAGAGTTGGAAGGGATGTTTAATAGAAGACAGTAACAAGTTTAGTGGTGAATTTAGTGAAAAGTTTAGTGGACAGTTCAGTGAAGGAGGAGTGTAGCGTAGTTTGAGAGAAGATTGGAAATAAATTCGGAGGCGAGCACTGCAGTAGCAGGAGGTGGTCTACGCAATATCGGCGATGGTATTGTGAGTGAGACATCTTATCGTTGGGACAGTGCGTCGTTAGTCGTGCGTGTAGGGGCAATCCTGCAGAAAGGAATCACGTACGACTGTGTAAGTCAATAAAAGCGTTTAGTTAAAAACTGGTGTTTTCTTCCAATCCTAAGTGCGTACCCCTCGCTCGCACGTAACAATATATATTTGTGCCGTTTGCTGTTGAGACGCTTGGACCGTGGGGTCCTGAGGCTATGAGCCTCTACCAAAATTTATCAAAACGACTCATTGACTCTCTATGTGATCAGAGGGCTGGTGCCTACCTCGGGCAACGGGTCAGTATGGCGATCCAGCGAGGAAACGTAGCCAGCCTTCTGGACACCTTACCCATCGAAAACGGTGATCTAGGATTAGTATTCTACTTATAGTCTTCAGGCACTATGTACCCATAGTTATTAATGGTATTTTATTTAAAAAGATATAATACCATCCTAAAATTCATAAATTGCCAAGTGGTAGGGCATTTGCCCGACTGGATGACTACCACCCCTGGTCTAGAGCATGTCGCCATAACAACCTCGAGTTGTGTTCCGGTATTAGTGACCAGGTTCCAGTCTCCCTTAAGAGAGCAGCAGCGCGTTTGTAGCACCTTTGGTGTTGCAAATGTTTATAGGCGATGGTAACCGCTTTCCATCAAGTGGGCCGTCTGCCTGTCTGCTGTACTCCTGCAATAAACTGCAATAAAAGTTATTTATGAAACATCGTTATGATTTTCAAGATTTGTTTGATATACTCACAGTGCCTATGCATGTGGATACACAACATGCAGTCTTATCAAGAGTTTTATGTACATTTTTTCAGGGTCGTCAGGCAACACGTGTATTAGTGCATTAGTGAATTTCTTCAGTCATATAACTACGGTGCATTTATGGGATACTCTGCTTGGTGTTTTTACAATAGTAGCATTATTACTGCTTAAGGTACTTTACATACTATTTATTACCAGCGATAACACGTTGCGAAACGGTGTACATAGAGTAGGAAGTAGACTTACGGTCTTATTCATATTGAGTTAGTGTAAGTTTGAAGGCTTCTTTAAGACCCATAAAGAATCCTACAAACTTACTTTAAGTCAATACGAATAAGACTGATAATTGTTATCTCGGAATCAATAGATAAAAAACGTTGAATTCTGAACGACGGGACGAACATCAAACGTTTGAAATTCAAAACCAAAAATGAAAAAAAGAAACTTCACTTTTAAATTTAATTGATTTCTAAACGACTGGGCGAATATCAAATGTTTGACAGGTAGGAATAGTTTCTAAGGGAAAGTGAAATTGTTGTTTTTACTATGTTCCAAGCATTTTTTCATATTTACTCACCTTTTTAATCTTCCCTGGACTTCCACAAATAATTCAAAACCAAAATTAGCCAAATCAGTCCAGCCGTTCTCGAGTTTTAGCGAGACAAACGAAGAGCAATTGATTTTACATACATAGATGTATGAACTTCGAAAAAGTACTGCAGTGGAACCTAGTTTGTATATAAACCTTTGAATTTTGATCTTTTACCCAGCGATTGTACCGATTTCATCAAGAAAGAATACAATTTCCTGCATTAGGGCGGCCTCTCGTAAGAGGCGACTAAACAACCCACAGCCAGGTGGTAGGGCATTTGCCCGACTGGATGGCTATCACCCCTAGTCTAGAGCATGCCGCCATAGCAACTTTGAGTTGTGTTCCGACATTAGTGACCAGGTTCCAGACTCCCTTAAGCGAGCAGCAGCGCATTTGTAGTACCTTTAGTGTTGAAAATGTCCATAGGCGATGGTAACCGCTTTCCATTCAGTGGGCAGGCTGCCTGTCTGCTGAACTCCTGCAATAAAAAAAACATAACAAAATTCTCACCGTATACCCCCTTAAGAAGCATAAATGTATAAAAGTTTGAATAAACTGGTGAAAAAATAAAAAATATATGGCGAAATTGAAAGTCTAATTCTAATATTAATTTTAATTACTCAGCAGAAAATACTGATTAACATACTACTTAGAAAGCAAGTCTTTTGTATATCAAACACTAGCGGCCCAGCGCGGTTTCACCCGCGCTCTGTCCGGCTACCGTGGTATATAGCGTCATGTTATATAGCCTATGACACTCCCTGTTAAAGTAGCTTTCGAACAGTAAAAGAATTTTCAAAATCGGTTTAGTAGATCCAGAGATTACCCCCTACAACGTCACAAACTCACAAACTGTACCTCTTTATAATATTAGTATGGATACTTATATATGTAAGCGTATAAGCGTTGTGAAGATAATTATTTATAACACATTTTTTTTTTATAAATAATCGGCAGACAAACACACATATTGTACATCCCCAAATTAAGCGAGTTACGCTTGTGTTATGGGTAATATACAACGGACTACTCTGGGGCCGATCCCAGACACCCAGACCATAGTAAATAACGGAGAAAATACCTTTCCGAAATTTGGTATACCAGGAATCGAACCCGGAGCCTCTGCGTTGCAGTGAGGTTGGCCGGCAAACGCTTAGCCCGCTCAACCACAGAGGCCGTCATTGGAAAGGACTAACACCTAAACGATAGGATCGGTCTAGTTTAGGTGTTAGTTGAACTTATAAACCTATCTTTAAGATGACAAATGTTTATTTTCGAGTCTATGAATATTAAACTATGTATGTGTATTTGGTGTCAATAAAACATAATGTATGTCTTCAAAGACCACGGGCCATAAAAATGGCCCGGATTTTTGGAGGGCTTGCGTCAAGCAACGGGAAGGCCAACACGTAGAGACTCCTTGATAAATTTAATGTAAATGTGGCGTGACACTGACCGGCGATTATCACTGTCTACACCCTATAAAATGTACTCAAGGACAAGCTCCGGTCAGTGTAGGACTATTGTGGGAAATGAGGACAAAAAGTACCGGGCTATTGGGTGAACTGCTAGTGATACTAGGGGTTTGGGAATATGGGGACTATGACGTCTGCCCGTCACTATATTCGGGGAACATGGAAAAATGGGCAGACGGTGAATCGCCCCTCCCTGCATGGGCTAAGGGTGAGAGGTGGGCTACAGATTCACTGAAGCTACTTCTGACGTTATGCCATTTATCACTTCCACCCCTGGAGCTTGAGTCTTAACTCTAGCGATCTCCACTCAGTGCCGGCTGGCTAAGGCTAGCACGGAGGGTGGGGCCTTGCTTTGGCCTGTGGAGTTAGGTCCGAGGTGTCGCTACTCACCTAAGGCTCCACCACAAAGCTCCCTTGCGGGTCTATATATAAAAAAAAATATTATTTTAAAAAAATGTCATCTTCAACATTCATTATCTATGGTATGAATATGCATATTGCTTTAAAACTGTGCAGAACGCGAAAATCTCAGCGGACGCAACATCTTCGGCGTGTCGTAACCGCGTATCGTCAGTATGGGAATACGTGATACGTGCTAGAAACGCGTTGGTGGTATTCGTTGCGGCCATACTGGCATTTGTATTGCAAAAGAACGGATTAGTGCCCTTTGCACTCACTGGTGAGTCTTAATACATGCTTAGCTCTTTTCGCACAAAAGTGAATACAGAAACGTGTTACTAATAATTAAATGTATTATTGAATTTTAAGATAATTTTACTGTATGCAATACACTCGGGTTAAAGAACTTTATTTCTCATAAAATTTTTACAATTCACTTAAAATTATGAGAACATTTATAAGTTGTTGAAAAACAAGTTGTAATTTGTAACGAGATGGAAAGTACAAATACTAGAGTTGCAAGTAGTTTTGATTTATTTTTTACACATGCAAGTAATACGTTTCTTCGAACCAAAAGAATCAAGGATCTAGATTTCGTGGAAGTGTCCTTGTGTAACTTGTCAGTTTATAATAATGTAATGTATTTATTTTTATATGAGTAATGTCTTATGTATTAATATATAAAGGTTTAAAGATAATAATACAGCTACGTTTGTTTTATTTAAAATTTATTGATCTCTTCTAGTCTATTACATTGCTATAGTTATAAGTGTCAGTAGGATATTTTGAACTTATTATATAAATATACATTTGTAGAAATTATATATTTTTCATCCGTGCAGGAACGGAGAAAGAATACAATTTCCTGCGGCCGGGCGGCCTATCGTATGAAGCGACAAGACAATCCACAGCCAGGTGGTAGGGTATTTGCCCAACTGAATGGCTACCAACCCTGGTCTAGATGATGAGAGTATGCCGCCATAACAACCTTGTGTTGTGTTCCGGCGTTAGTGATCAGGTTCCAGTCTCCCTTAAGAGAGCAGCAGCGCATTTGTAGCACCTTTGGTGTTGCAAATGTCCATAGGCGATGGTAACCGTTTTCCATCAAGTGGGCCGTCTGGCTGTCTGCTGAGCTCCTGCAATAAAAAAAAAAAGTAAGAAACCCAAAAATGTCGATAACTGCGAGTGCAGTTAATAGGGCAGAGCTATTAATGTTGTGTTGTATTAATTAATGAATTATCATGGATCTGTGATTAATAGGGTTTGTAAAGGTTTCATTTGAAATTCTCACATCTCGCTTCGAGCTTGATTTTTAAGTCGCGTTGATTGGGATCGAGTAAACTTTAGGACTATGTATACTCGGATTGGGAACACTCGCACCGAGTATAATCGGACCGAGTACAGTCCGAACGAGTACAATCGGAACGAGTACAGTTGGAACGAGTACAGTCGGAATTAGTACACTCTGACCGAGTACAGTTGGAAGGAGTACAGTCGGACCGAGTACAGTCGGTTTTCCGTTTTTGCTTAAAAATTGTCAAATCAGCTCTCACTCAAATATTATTTCAATAAAAATTTGAATTTCACAGTTTTACATTTTATGGCTTAATGTTAAAAAGACTTCATACAAAATTGCGTAAATGTTACTATAAGCCTATACTGGACTTGTATTTCAGGTAAAATCGAAGGTGGTCTTCCCCATTTTGGACCTCCACCATTTTCAACCACAGTCAAGAATGAAACGTTGAACTTCGAAGATATGCTTTCGGTTTACGGCCCTGAAGGGTTCGTTATGCCATTGGTAGCCATATTGGAGAGCATCGCTATTGCTAAAGCGTTCGGTGAGATCTTTTTGACACTTCATACTGTCTTTCTTTTTGTGCACTCTAAACTCTTGTAAATTCTTTGTAAACTCTATTAAATTCTTAGAAAAGAAATTAGGAGTAGAGATACATAGATAGAATAGAAAACATATACCCACTTAACATATTTATGTAATAGCTATGCGAAGAGCTATTTGTTACTGGATTCTATTCTACTGAATTCAGTAGTTTCACGTGATGCTTAAACAGACATACAGACAAATATTTATATATAAAATTATACTGTTAGTGTGTATGTCACTAAACTCCTACAACGATTTTGATGATACTCTCGGTAACATAATTCAAAATAGCTTCACACATATTATATACTTTGTCACTACTAAAAAGTTCATAATGAGTGTTTATTGGCGGTAGTTGCTTCTTACAAGTAGAACTCGATGTGGTGGACTCTATGACTTATTATTTTGATATTTACAATTAATTTAAAACTATACATAGATATAACAGAGAATATAATGGCAGAGTGAGAGTGGTGCGATTAAGTGTCATAAGTGCAAGTGATTGTGCAATTCTGCGTCCTCCAAGGTCGCTTCTTTTATCCTCCGTTCCGTCCCACGCCTAGCTGCTAACTGTGCGAGCTATGAGCGTCGGCGGTAAGCGGGCGGCGACGGGTACTCTCTGTCCGCAACAAGTGTAGTGTTATGATATTTATGATACTAATCATCCCTGATCACTTACTGTGGGTGTCGTCGACACCGTGTCGACTCTGTTTTGCGATCATCGGCCATGGCATCTTAGGAACCAAGACCTGATGGCAAGGTGACGCGCACAATTAGTTTCATGTTTTAATAACCTTCGTAGATTAATTGTCCAAATTAGGGATGGGCCTAAATTCGTTTTACTTTCGGTTTGACCGAATGTCGGCAGCTTCGGCCGAAATTCGGGTTTAAATGCCGAACATTCGGTGCAAGAATAAAGTTAATAGAAATCATATATCATAACCGTAATATAAAAATTGACATCTAATATACTCATGGTCTGTTTTAGTTAGGACCCGTAACGTGAAATGTGATAAAAAATAAATAAAATTAGTTCTTGATTGAGTCTTTGCCTAATTAAATAGATATCAACTTATAAAAACACTTATTATTCCTCTAAGAAACATCAGTAAGTAGTGCAACTGTTTAATTATAATGCGTAACTTGAATAAAAAAAACACGCGTAAGGGACATCAGCAATTACAACTTTAATTACATTACGAATGTAGAATTATGAAATGGTGATTTTTTTTTTCAATCAAAGATCTATAAATTTATTCATTTATCCACGTACATTGCAATTTACGGCGTTATCAAGTCACGATGTGTTGTTCTAGAGAAAGCGTGACGAAATCAAACCGAAGTTTGGCCGAAGTATCGTATTCGGTTCAAACCAGATTCGGCCCATCCCTAGTTCAAATACGAAACGAAAGCTTCCAATCGAGAGTTTTTGGTAGGAACTGAAAGGAGATGCTGTGCTGTGCAGTTTTACTTTTTAAAAATGTGTAAAATTACTCTAAAATGAACAATAGCTGTAGAATGTTGATGGTTTTTGACTAGTAATTATGTGTGTGTGTTAGTAAGTCGTGGTAGCGTAATGGCTAGCGCACGCGTCCTAGGCCCAAAGGGCGCGGATTCGATCCTGGCTGAAACGCATGAACCGCTTAAGCAGTTTTCTGACCTAATGTTCATATTGTTACAATTATCACGTGCTAATAACGGTGAAGGAAAACATCGTGATGCAACCTGCACATCGAGATAACCGATGTGTCAAACCTGCCAAGCCGCCTTGGACAAGCGTGGCGGGGGTATACTGTCCGTTCCCGTATTACATTTATGGGCTGCTATTATTATATATTATATAATTATGTGTTTTGTGAGAAATGTGAACTGTATAGTCAAATGTGGCCTTTCGAGTTTTCACAAGAACTCCGTTGAATGGTGTGGATTGTAGCCTACATTACAACTTCGCCTGGCTTAAAGGCCTAGTTGCCAAGCCATAAACATAAAAAAAGCTTCCGATCTGGCCCCCCTGGAAAATAATAACAACAAAAGAGATGACACGTACTCGGCTGGTCTTGTAGCGGGTGGCACCTCGGTGGACGGCACCCAAGAGATGATAGCAATAGGCGCTTGCAACATAATATCGTCCTTCTGCCAGAGCATGCCGGCTACCGGCTCCTTCACCAGGACGGCCATCAACCACGCCAGCGGGGTCATGACCCCGGCGGGGTCACTCTTCAAAGGTAAGTACATAGTACCTAAAAAAGAAATACATACATGCATACATAACTTCACGCCAGTTCCCTTGCGGGGTAGGCACGAACAACAGAGCGCCATTCAGGCTTACTCTTACACACCTCACTTGTTTCTTTGACATTCATAGCTCTTGTCATGCACGCTCGTCTGTTCTTAAGGCTCCTGACATCACCTTCTGCTAGTACACGATCAATTTGATCATGGAAGGTGTGTCGTGGTCTTCCACGACTTCTGCATCCATCCACTTTAAAAAAGAAATAAAAAATAATAATTAATCGGCAGACACTCGTTTTGTTTTTTTTCCTTAGAAGATCAGTGAATGAATATGATTTATTGTGTTTTAAAAGATACAGTTAACAGAAGTAGGGCATTTGCCCGACTGGATGGCTACCACCCCTAGTCTAAAGTATGTCGCCATAACAACCTTGAGTTGTGTTCCGGCATTAGTGACCAGGTTCCAGTCTCCTTTAAGAGAGCAGCAGCGCATTTGTAGCACCTTCGGTGTTGCAAATGTCCATAGGCGATGGTAACCGCTTTCCATCAAGTGGGCCGTCTGCCTGTCTGCTGAACTCATGCAATAAAAAAAAAGAAGAGAAATTACAATACAAGAGGCGGTCTTTTCGCTGTTAGCGATTTCCAGACTATCTTTGTATGGACAAGAAGTTTGATAAGAACAGTGGTATGTTGCATTATTTACACTTTACCGAATCAGTGATCTTATACATACATACATACATACATAACTTCACGCCAGTTCCCTTGCGGGGTAGGCACGAACAACAGAGCGCCATTCAGGCTTATTCTTACACACCTCACTCGCTTCTTTGACATTCATAGCTCTTGTTATGCACGCTCGTCTGTTCTTAAGGCTCCTGACATCACCTTCTGCTAGTACACGATCAATTTGAATCAATATCTTGCAATAAATAAATATATATTATCTCCGCAAATTGCTAATGCGCTGGAATCTTGTCAAATTAACATTCACGTGACGTCATCCGCAACCGATATGTACGCGTGCTCGCCGGCCAGTGATGCTAACGGTACTGAGTAGGCGTGTGTAACTCTTTACTGAATCGACTCACTGATCCGAAACATTTAGGTGTTCCAAAAGATTGAAACATCAATAATGTTTCAAATGCATCATTTGGATCTGGAACATCGCGATCTTTCTGCCTCTCTGTTCAGCGCGATCATGTCGCTTACGTGTGAGAGAGACCGACCAGAGCATAATGAATCACAGTGCAACAAGCGTAGCGAGAGAGCAGGAGTTATCCTATATCCTAATATTATAATAAATTATAATTTATTAATGATCTCACAATTTGTAATTTTTTCAAAAATTACTATGAATATTCATCTTTGTTTCAACTTTAACACTGTCTGCCTCAATATGCCTGCGACACGACATATATATATATCTGTATTTTTATCTTTGACAAGTTTGACATGATGTTTCAAATGAAACCGCAGCCCGTTTCTCAGCCTCAGTCCGCGACGTACCATAACAAGACAACCATGATTTTATATCTTTGACTCAATGTTCCAAATGTTCCAAATGAAACATATCAGTGATCCGGAACATTTCAATGTTCCAGATACAAATGTTCCAATCGCAAAAAAATGTGACATTTTTCCCACACCTAGTACTGAGTAGTGCTGTGTCGATCGCGATTGACAGAATCTTTTTGCCCGATCGCGACCCATACGCGTGTGAACGAGTCGTCGGTCTCTGAAAGATCCGATCACCAGGTGACATCACTAACGAAATTGGACTTTATTTGTGGAGCGTTACCGTAGCTTGTTGCTTATTTAATAGATTATTTCGTGCATTCAATCACGCAATGACGTAACTATTAAAATATCTTCTATCTCTTTCGTTTAAGTACATACATACAATCCGATTCACGCAGTGCACTCTTTCTATCTTGTTGTTTGTTGTGCGTTATGATTGTATCCGAAATAAACCGGATTGCGCGGGATCTCTCGGGTCGCACGCGACTTGTCAATCGCGGGAGCGGATATTGATTTTGAGAATGAATCAATCAGTTGCATCGGTGACTCTGACTATTGACCAGCGACAGCGTTTCCGTATATTCCCGTGTGGGGCGCTTATAACCCACGGTTAATGTGGTTCGAATTATATGGACTGTATAGCGGAGATATGACCTAGATCCTTGCACTATAAAAGCAGAAGCTCCACCAACCTTGAGATCAGCCCTCTCCTGGCTCGGTTCAGGTTGCACTCGGGAACAGAGCACAGCACTATAGTTTCACTTCAGAGCTATCACTTGTACACAGTTTAGGTCCAAATGAAGTTATTGGCACGGCCAGAAAGTACAATTGTTTAAATTTTAAGAACAGATGAGCGCACGGTGCGATGTCATTGAACGTTGACCGACAATAGCATCTCAAAATGGCTGCCCTTAACCCGCTGTGCATTGGCCGTCGCCTCACACAGAAAGAGGGTAGACAGCAAAATTGATGGAGCCATGTTCTACCTACTTCATACTAGGCAAGGACCGAACACCCGGTACCTAGTATATTGTTTGCGTGTGTTAGTACTTTTAATAAAATATTTTAAGTGACGGGTGTATTATATTATAGGTATGCCAAAATAACACCGAAACTGCACCCGACTAAGTATATTTCCGAACCGAATGTAGCCACGTGATGTCACGGGTGTTCCACGAATATCGTTGCGTTTTGGAAATATTACACGACGAATTTTAAGCGGCCACTTTTTGATAATAAAATTTTACTATTAAATGATAATAAATCTTAAAAATAATTGTATAGTTATGTTTTTATAGCAATAAAGATTACGAAAAAAAATCTGTCTTTTTTTGGAGTCTTACGCATAGTTCATTTATAGACGCAATAGAAACATTTATAATAATTATAGTGACGCGGGTTTAATGCCCTAGTATGTGTTTTATTAATTGTTGTGCCGTGAACTAATTTTGGAATTTAAATTCTAATAACAATGGTATAATTTATAATATGAAACTGTATGATATGGAAATACTCAATTTCTGAAATAAATGAATTATTATTAATTATTATTATTATTGTATGTCTCTCAAGACCACGGGCCATAAAAATGGCCCGGACTTTTGGGGGGCTTGCGTGGGGCCATGGGAAAGCCAACACGTAGAGGCCCCTTGACAAATTTAATGTAAATGTGGCGTGACACTGACCGGCGATTATCCCTGTCTACACCATATAATAATGCAGCCAAGGACAAGCCCCGGCCAGTGTAGGACTATTGTGGGAAATGAGGACAAAAAGTACCGGGCTATTGTGGTGAACTACTAATGGTACTAGGGGTCTGGGAATATGGGGACTATGGCGTCTGCCCGTCGCAATGTTTAGGGAACATGGAAAAATGGGCAGACGGTGACTCGCCACTCCCTGCATGGGCCCCAAAAAATGCCATAAAGACAGGGGCAACATGGGTGTGAGTGGCTAAGGGGTGTCGAGAGGTGGGCTGCAGGTTCACCGAAGCTACTTCCGACGTTAGGCCGTTTATCACTTCCACCCCTGGAGCTTGAGTCTTAGCTCTAGCGATCTCCACTCCGTGCCGGCTGGTTAAGGCAAGCACGGAGGCGGGGGCCTTGCCTTGGCCCCCGGAGTCAGGTACGAGGTGTCGCTACTCACCTAAGACTTCGCCACAAAGCCCCCCTGCGGGTTATTAATTATTATTATTATTATAGTCTCTATTGAGTCCCTATTCTCGTTCTAACGTGAGAACGAGATCTATCGCGCAATCCTTCGGTCATTTATATTATATAGATCACACGAACTGTGACCGAAATGAGCGAAATGATTGAATCTTTTCAACCCGATCACTATACGAATGGGTCACGATCGACCCGGGTCATGAGAAATGATTGACCGACACAGGTCTAGTACTGAGTGTTCGGCTGCGGTTACGTCACCAAAATGGCGGCCAGGCGTATTAGCAATATGCGGGGATAATACATACATGATGTAACATACATCCTACTAATATTTTATAAACGCGAAAGTTTGTAAGAATCTACGTATGGATGTATGTATGTTTGTTACTCTTTCACGCAAAAACTGCTGAATGGGTTTTGATGAAACTTTACAATAATGTAGCTTACACATGAGAATGCATAGGCTATATAATTTATAAAGATATAGTGTGAATTATCCAAAATGTAACGATTTTCCATCACTTACGCCGGTGAAACCGCGGGACGCAGCTAGTACCCTAATGAAATATACAAATACAACTACGTGTATACTTAAGATAGATACAAAATGATATTTTTAGTTAAGCGAGGTTTAATAGCGAAATGACGAAAATAGTGTAGGTTTGTTATCTCTGCGGAACCCTTCATAGTTCATGGAGTGTCACGGACTTGGCCGATTTAATTAAAAAATAATTTATTCCAGCTTGAAACTAAAAAGCAAAATATAGAAAGTACTATACTTATGATAACTCAATTTTGAGAGTGTCGGGGTGAAGGTAAGGAAAGGAATGCTCCGGTGGTTCGGGCATGTGGAAAGAATGCATGATGAAAGAATGACTAAACAGATATACAATGCAAAAGTGGATGGATGCAGAAGTCGTGGAAGGCCACGACACACCTTCCGTGATCAAATTGATCGTGTACTAGCGGAGGGTGATGTCAGGAGCCTTAAGAACAGACGAGTGTGCATGACAAGAGTTATGAATGTCAAAGAAGCAAGTGAGGTGTGTAAGAATGAGCCTAAATGGCGCTCTGTTGTTCGTGCCTACCCCGCAAGGGAACTGGCGTGAAGTTATGTATGTATGTAACTCAATTTTGAATTTTAATTTCAGATTAAAATATTTTTTTAAATTTATTTCTTTAGCTAGCTTGGTGTTGCTAGCCGTAACATTACTAGCGAAAGCGTTTTACTTCATCCCTCGAGCGACATTGGCTGGAATCATTATAGTCGCCATGTTCTCATTAATGGACTTTGGGGTGATGAAGCGACTATGGAGGAATACCAGTAAGTGATCATAAATATTTTACATAAACCAACACAGACTGTATCCGTAATTATGTTTGCTGACATGCTCTATGGTCAAGCGGTTTAAAAAAAAAATAACAACAATTTTATTGTCACCAGAAATATAACAAATTTCGCCTTAATTTATGACTGGATAATAACATCTAGACTAGACCAAGCCTGTATCCTTAGGTGTTAGTTGCTTCCAGTGACTTAATAACTAAATTTATGTAACAAACTAAATGTTCAACAACACAAATTTTTATCCGTGCAGGAACGGAGAAAGAATATAATTTCCTGCGGCCGGGCGGCCTGTCGTAAGAGGCGACTAAACAACCCACAGCCAGGTGGTAGGGCATCTGCCCCACTGGATGGCTACCACCCCTAGTCTAAAGTATGTCGCCATAACAACCTTGAGTTGTGTTCCGGCATCAGTGACCAGGTTCCAGTTTCCCTTAAGAGAGCAGCAGCGCATTTGTAGCAAATGTCCATAGGCGATGGTAACCGCTTTCCATCAAGTGGGCCGTCTGCCTGTCTACTGATCTCCTGCAATTAAAAAAAAAAACAAATAAAAATTACAACAAAAATTTGGAGGTAGTTCCAAAATTTTTATTGAAGCGACTTGTTAAACATTCATATAACTTTAATTGTCTACAGAACGAGAAGTCCATACGCTAGGGACTTAAGAACATTTTTTTCCCTCTAGTGAGTGTAGTGAGTTTATAACGAGTACAAAGTTATTATTATTATTTATAAATTTTTTAAATAAATATTGTTACACGCCGACAAAGTGGTTGCACAGTTGGTTTATTGCCTTTCCCCGCATTTGGACTTCTTTTGTTTACTTTGTGTTTAAAATTTGCAATTAGACAATAGACTGTTGTTATTGTACTTGTTTATTCCACGACTTCTGCATCCATCCACTGAATGTGTACATTCATTTCCAGAGATCGAATTTGTAGTGTACTTGGTGACGGTGGTGATTGGGGCTTGTGTGGGTCTCGAGTACGGGATATTGGTCGGCGCAAGCGCAGACATATTGCGTACGCTTATGAGCGCTGCCAGACCTATGGTTCAAGTGCAAAGTTTTAAGGTGAGATTACACAGGGCAACAAAAAGATCGCTATCCTGGATTTCTTTGCAGATTTCAAGAATTTCAAGAACACAGTTGGAGAATGTATGCTGTACGGGTCGGAATGTTGGGCCACTAAAGTGATAAACTACAAACTTCTATCCGTGCAGGAACGGAGAAAGAATACAATTTCCTGCGGCCGGGCGGCCTGTCGTAAGAGGTGACAAAACAACCCACAGCCAGGTGGTAGGGTATTTAGCCGTCTAGATGGCTACCACCCCTGGTCTACAGAATGCCGCCATAACAACCTTGAGTTGTGTTCCGGCATTAGTGACCAGGTTCCAGTCGGTTACGTGAGCAACAGCGCATTTGTAGCACCTTTGGTGTTGCAAATGTCCATAGGCGATGGTAATCGCTTTCCATCAAGTGGGCCTTCTGCCTGTCTGCTGAACTCCTGCAATAAAAAAAACGTCTCCACTCAGCTGAGATGAGAATGTTGAGATGGATGTGTGGTGTTACAAGAATGGATAAGGTGAGAAATGAGTACGTAAGGGGATCTTTGAAAGTTGCACCTGTGACTGAAGAATTGAGAGGAAGAAGATTAAGTTGGTATGGGTATATATTGAGGAGGGATGAAAGTCACGTGACAAAAAGAATGTTAATCTACAAGATGGATGGATTGCGTGAAGGATGATATGCGGTGTGACAGAAGAGGTATGACAGAATAGAAGAGTGTGGAAGGAAACGACATACTGTGCCGACCCCAAGTAATTGGAATATGGTGAAAGAAAAGAAAGAGAGAGTTTGAGAATGTATTAATTAGACGGCCTCTCTGGTTAAGCGGGCTAAGCCTTTGCCGGCGAACCCACTGCAACGCAGAGGCTCCGGGTTCGATTCCTGGTATAGTAAATTTCGGAGACGTATTTTCTCCGTTATTTACTATGGTCTGAGTGTCTGGGATCGGCCCCAGAGTAGTCCGTTGTATATTACCCATAACACAAGCGTCACTTGCTTAATTTGGGGATATACAATATGTGTGTTTGTCTGCCGATTATTATTATTATTAGTATTATTAATGGAAGTACTTAATTGAATGAATGAATGAATGAAAACACTTTATTGTTCACCAAAGATTAAAACTACGTTCTTAAAACTAAGTACAATAAATGTTGCACAAAGGGCGGCCTTATCGCTTAAAGCGATCTCTTCCAGGCAACCCCCTAAACTAAGGACATTACTAAGACAACAGTGGCGGTGAAGACAATAAATAATAAGAAACATTCCAAGAATAAGTAAAAAGCCATACAGCGTGGCAATGCTGCCAGCCTTCTGGGCACGCTCCCCGTTGGCAATGATCTGCTACATAATGTATTTTAGTTTCAATGTCTTTGGTTTTTTATTTTTCATTATAACTTGCGTGATGCAAATACCTTAAATGGTGATATATGCGTTACTATCTTCTACTTCATAACCTGAGTAAAAAATAAATAAATAAATATTAATTGGCTATGGTTTTTAACGTTTTACACTTTAGATTTCATGATAATTTTGGAAATATTAGTGTGGAATGGGCAGAGTCGCGTCGTGCCTCAAGAGACGTGACAAATTTGGACCTAGAACATGTAATTTAGGATTCTTGAACAGTATTTTAAATATGCTGCTTCAAAATGTTGGAACAACATTCCCCCACCAATAAGGAACCTGCAGTCAGTTCAAGGGTTTAGGGTCACACTCAAGAAGTTTCTTGTTGACCACCAAAAATCACAGGCGGGCCAAAGACACGACACCAGCATTTTATAATTCTGGTATTGCTTTAAGGCTGTTTTTTTTATTTATTTACTTTGTCTATCGAATAATATACATACATACATACATAACTTCACGCCAGTTCCCTTGCGGGGTAGGCACGAACAACAGAGCGCCATTTAGGCTTATTCTTACACACCTCACTTGCTTCTTTGACATTCATAACTCTTGTCATGCACGCTCGTCTGTTCTTAAGGCTCCTAACATCACCTTCTGCTAGTTCACGATCAATTTGATCATGGAAAGTGTGTCGTGGCCTTCCACAACCCCTACATCCATCCACTTTTGCATTGTATATCTGTTTGTTCATTCTTTCATCATGCATCATATCATTCTCGAATAATATGTTGTGTATAATATCATTAAATTTATTATATGTTTATGTGTTGTATATGATTGATTTTATCTTATAAATATTTGTAAATTTATTGATATCAGTATAATTATTATACATTATTATATATATTATATGAGTTCACACACACAGTTATAACTCAGTATTAATATTTGTCTTTATTACAACTATAATATAATTATTTATTAATAATATAATATATAGTTTGCCGTGACGTCGCTCTAGGGTCAAGCGAAAGATCAGCGTTGGTCTAACAGATCGACATTTTTGCTGAGCTTGATCCAATTTTTAGGACTTAATATGTATATTATCAGATAGTTTGTGGTTGTTTTTTTTTTTATTGTATTTAATTTTTACTTTTAACGTGTTTGTTGTATATGTCCTAAAAATAAACTTGTTTTCTTCTTCTTTCTTCTTCTTTCTATTCTGGCCTCACCGCTATCAGATGGGGCCAGAATGCTGTTTAAAGTTATTTCTTTAGGATTAAGTCTTAGAAATTAATTATCATTTATTTTTGTGAGCAATAACGGGGGTGACATTTTCTACTTGAAAAAAACCCTTTAAATAGATGAAGATTAATAATCAAAATTGGTTCAGCAACAAAATTACAAGTTACAAATGTCAATAATTAGAAGGTTTTTTTTTACTTGATTTTATGGATTTATTGCTATATCTTCGGAAATCAACATGTAATATCAACGATGGTAGGCGTCCCAACGGAATCACTAATTCCCTGGCAGCGTGGCAAGCCTTTGGTGTGGGATGCGACTTGCGTAGACACGTTGGCCGCATCCCATTTACCAAACACATCTAAATCAGCCGGTTCAGCGGCGGAAACAGCCGAATCACTCAAGCGGCGCAAATATGCAACCCTCTGTGAGAGTTATATGTTTGTGCCGTTTGCTGTCGAGACGCTTGGACCGTGGGGTCCTGAGGCCATGAGCCTCTACCAAATTTTATCGAAACGACTCATTGACTCTTCGGGTGATCAGAGGGCTGGTGCTTACCTCGGCCAACGGATCAGTATGGCGATCCAGTGAGGAAACGTAGCCGCCTTCTGGGCACCTTACCCATAGAAGACGGTGATCTAGGCTCAGTATTCTACTTATAGTCTTGAGGGACTATGAGTAGAATACAATACAAATAAGTTAAGATTTCTTCCATTGTATTCGATTATGTAATATCAATGAAATAATAATAATGATATATGGGATCATTCTGAAACTATAATGAATCGAATGTAAAAAGAATAACCAACATTGGTTCAGAAACAACAAAGTTATGGCTGAAAAATCGCAAAACTTTCACGTTTCAGTCTGAGATCAGGGGTTTTTCTGCTATATCTTCAGAACCCAAAGTCTGCTAGCAATAAAATTTATATATAACCATTTCGAAGCTAAACATACATATATTATATTTATCCGTGCAGGAACGGAGAAAGAATACAATTTCCTGTGGCCGGGCGGCCTGTCGTAAGAGGCGACTAAACAACCCACAGCCAGGTGGTAGGGCATTTGCCCGACTGGATGGCTACCACCCCTGGTCTAAAGTATGTCGCCAGAACAATCTTGAGTTGTGTTCCGGCATTAGTGACCAGGTTCCAGTCTCCCTTAAGAGAGCAGCAGCGCATTTGTAGCACCTTTGGTGTTGTAAATGTCAATAGGCGATGGTAACCGCTATCCATCAAGTGGGCCGTCTGTCTGTCTGCTGAACTCCTGCAATAAAAAAAAAAAACAAAATAAAAAAAAAAAATTACACGACGATTGAAAACGTCCTTCTATTTTGAAGTCAGTTAAAAAATGATAAAGAGGAGAATTACTTATTTTATTATTGGCTTAGGAATAATGATAACACTGTATTTTGTGTAAAATGTTGGGTTTTACGGCATCCCACAGGTGGGCAACCAAGATTGCCTGTCCATATCTTTCGTGGGCAACCTGTCGTACGCTTGTTGCGAGCACACACCAGTGGTATTGAGGAAGCATGCGCACGCGCAGTTCCCTGTCATCATACTGGACGGGAAGCAGGTGCAGTCCGTTGATATCGGAGTGGCTGAGGTAAGGTCATTTATTCCAATTAAAAATTATATTTTCTTAAGTTTTCGCGACTTGTATACATAATAAAACTACGTATTAACGGTTTTGAGCGCGGTAATTTATTTGATTTTGGTCATTCACACTTTTCAATGGCCGTGATCACGGAAGACAAAGATGTCAAGTGTCAATAAGTATTGTTAAAGTTTTATTTAGCCTACCGCCAACTTGTTAATTGTAATTATTTAATTTTAATTTTGTTTATGGTTATTATCTACTCTGTGGGAGCCTAATCTAATTTACCACCGCTTCGCAACATGTTATGGCTTGAAGAGAAGAAGCGGCGCAAGAAACTCTTCAGCAAACATGCCTAACTCTAATAATTTTATATAATATTAAAATTAAAATGGATGGAAGGAAAATAAAGTAAAATTACGACTTTTCGGCCACTTTTCAGTGGCAAATTCAAAAGTTTTTTTTTCAAAATAAATTCCACTGGAGAACACGTTAGAAGGTCAATGCATATTTTTGTGTCAGAAGATATTATAATTAACTAACAGAGTAAAGGCAAGATAGTTTTATTTTAGGTATTTACTTAGTAGTATTTAGAAAGCTAATGTCTGTCTGTACGTCAGACAGTAGAATAAATATTTGAATATATTATTCTTATGCTGCCAGGTATTCTCATTGTATCATCACGTAGGTCGAACACATATAAGTTAAAATTTAATTTTATTTCCTAGTCTATGTACATTCGCAACGTGTTATTGTTGTTAAGGAGAAGAAGCGGCAAGAAACTCCCCAGCAACAAACACGTCTAGCTAAAAATTTATTAATTCAAACTTTTTTTTAAATAAATTTTATACAGAAATGTGTTACACAATTACTTTTCGAAGAATTAATGGAGTTGTAGTAAATAGTGCATGCTCAGTAAGACAAAGATGCAGTAAGAGGAAAGAAAAATACTATTATAGTTATAATAATGACATACATACATACATAACTTCACGCCAGTTCCCTTGCGGGGTAGGCACGAACAACAGAGTGCCATTCAGGCTTATTCTTACACACCTCACTTGCTTCTTTGACATTCATAGCTCTTGTCATGCACGCTCGCCTGTTCTTAAGGCTGCTGACATCACCTTCATAATAATGACATGGCGTACTAAAATTTTATGCTGCAACATATGCCCATAAATTCCTTACATGCTTGGCAAGATAACGTTATCTTATACTAATATATAAAGCTGAAGAGTTTGTTTGTTTGCTTGCTTGAATGCGCTAATCCCAGGAACTACTGGTCTGATTTGAAATTTCTTTCAGTGTTAGATAACCCATTTATCGAGGAAGACTATAGGCTATATACCATCACGCTGAGATCAATAGGAGCGGAGCGCCAATCAAGAATTTTTCAAAATCGGGGGGGGGGGGGAGGGTTGAAGTTGCGGGCAGAAGCTAGTACAAATAATAGTATAAGAGGGTTGGAGCGAGCTGTTATGTAAATGAAGTTTAAGTTTAATTGAAGTATTCTTCAATAGTGTAGTATCCCCTTTTTGTATTGGTGATACATACTATACATACTTTAATATACTGCTGAATTTTTCAAGTGGGCGTTCAGGGTTAAACACTAAATTATAGAAAATGGCGCCAAAACCCTCAAAAGAGTATCAATTACCCTTGTCAAGACTCGAATCGGCTGATTTTGAAAAAAAAACAGCCCCTTATACATATAAGATATTTTCTAATATTTTCGGGATTAGGACGACACAGTCAGTCAAACACAATTGAGTTTCTCTGTAAGAAAAGATTTATTGTTTTATAATACATGAAATAAAAGTGTGTATTTACTTAGTATGTTAGAAAAACTTACATACCTGTAAGAAAGAAACGACATTTAATGTTATTATTAACAATACCTGTTCCTAATCACAATTTTTTTTTTTTTTGCAGGAGATCGGCAGACAGGCAGATGGCCCACTTGATGAAAAGCGGTTACCATCGCCTATGGACATTTGCAACACCAAAGGTGCTACAAATGCGCTGCTGCTCTCTTAAGGGAAACTGGAACCTGGTCACTAATGCCGGAACACAACTCAAGGTTGTTATGGCGACACACTTTAGACCAGGGGTGGTAGCCATCCAGTCGGACAAATGCCCTACCGCCTGGCTGTGGGTTGTTAAGTCGCCTCTTACGACAGGCCGCCCGGCCGCAAGAAATTAAAATACTTTAAGAATGGAATTAATATTATAAATTATTGTTTTCTCTTAACAATCACGAGATGCTTTATAGGTTATCTTTTTGATAGCTCGCAAACGTCATCTGCCAATTCACTGTGCGTTCAATGACGTTTGATGCGCGGGAAAGTTCAAATTAAAGAAAATTATATTTTTTCTTTACATACATTATATACTAAAGCACAGTGTAGCACAGGTCTATAGTATGTCGCCATAACAACCTTGAGTTGTGTTCCGGCATTAGTGACCAGGTTCCAGTCTCCCTTAAGAGAGCAGCAGCGCATTTGTTGCGCTTTTAGTGTTGCAAATGCCGCTTTCCATCAAGTGGGCCGTCTGCCTGTCTGCTGAACTCCTGCAATAAAAAAAAATTGTTAAACGGAATACCAGGAGAAAGGGTTGTTGTTGAGGTAATCCTTCAACGAAAATGTAAACAATTTTCTTTTTTTTTAGAATCTCATATCTGTAATATTAGATTTGGAGAAGAAAGACCATAGATTTCTTTTGTGGAACTTCAATGAGAAGCAGCAGGATCTGTTCGAAGACTTGCATCCTGGATTTTTGAGTAAATTCGTCTCCGGGCCCAGTATAGACCAGCATGTATTGGGTAAGTTTTTTCTTGGACTACATAAGATATAATTTATTTGTTGTTTCTGTGTGACTTTTACGCCATCTTGGATATGAAACGATCTTCATCATTCTTCAATCAATCAATATCTTTATTTGCAAGAATGTAGTTTATACAGGTGTTATACAAATGTAGAAGCAGAGTACATTCTACCACATAGTGGTGTACAAAAGGAATTAAATATTACAAAATTAAAATTATAATTTACATAAATGTTCTAATTTATAAAAAAAAAAACAATTTTTGGTAATATGTAAGCAGTTAATGTCAAGTGAAAATTAACAAATAGATCACTAAGATTTTCCATATAGATAGACAAGCACTTTTTTTAAGAAATTCTATTTAATTTATAATTACTCTCAAGACTTCAGATGAGTTACTTAATGGTTGACAAACCTTCACGTTATATGATCACCAAAAGGTTTAAAAAAAATAATGAGTTATTTTCTTTTTAAATATGGTTTGTGCAAGATTTGTGTATCTAGCCAGTGTTAAGTCAGTAATTTTTATGTTTTAGTCTTTAAGCAAAAAACTTAGCTAAATCGTAGATCTTTGACTCATGTTAAACGAGGGAGTTTTTGTAACAGCTAGAATAGACGCATTTTAATAAACGGCTGAGAATATCAACACAATGTGTGTGTACTACTAATTTTTAGTTAAAATCAATGTATTATTGCTCTTAACTATGCTATTTATTGCTCGCTTTTAATCGCTATTAAAAACCCTTTAAGACGGAACCACCACAAATTTGTTCTCGAACTGTCACACACGGCTTATTGGGAAGTACCACAAATTTGTGGTCAAATACAGATAATTGAAACGTTGAACTGATGCTTTCTCCCTCTAACTACATAGAATTTGTATTAGAATAAAAGAGACGATATAATTCTATTGGTTTTGGCACGGCAATTTTCATGGCAGCTGGCAGCTTGTGGAAAAAATAAAAATTAAAGGACCCTCAAAGGGGTTTAAAACATTTTTTTGAAATTAAAATTGCATAGTAATAAAACATTTAAGTTCCCGCCAAAAACTCAAATAATACCTACTAATTTTTTTTAGTAATACGTCATATCCGCTTGTCCGTGCAGGAACGGAGAAAGAATACAATTTCCTGCGGCCGGGCGGCCTGTCGTAAGAGGCGACTTAACAACCCACAGCCAGGTGGTAGGGCATTTGCCCGACTGGATGACTACCACCCCTGGTCTAAAGTGTGTCGCCATAACAACCTTGAGTTGTGTTCCGGCATTAGTGACCAGGTTCCAGTCTCCCTTAAGAGAGCAGCAGCGCATTTGTAGCAACTTTGCTGTTGCAAATATCCATAGGCGATGGTAACCGCTTTCCATCAAGTGGATCGTTTGCCTGTCTGCTGATCTCCTACAATAAAATATATTTTGTGAAATAAAAAATATAAATAACTAACAAACAAACAAATATCTTTCCAGGTTTAGAGCAAAATCGATGATTGGTTACTAGGAATACATAAAACAAAGGTGAATATTGCTGTATGATATTTTAGTGGTCTCTCGAAATTATAAAGCTTTGTTGAACAACAAGATTAAATCTTGAGATAAGTTTTCATTGTTTACATTCCACTAAAACCGCCTAAATATTTTGTGTTATTCTCATATCTGAATTAAAATTATACTTATTATATTTAGGTTATACACTCCTGATATTTCTGTTGCAATGTAGGGATCTTTTTGTATGTTCTATATCTTCACACGTGTATAAGTACGTATATTGCTATTGCGATCTCTCTCTGCTTGTGAAAGAGATGGTGATAATACATATTATGTACGTGAGTGAACGAGATAAATGATAAGTGGTGATTACTTTACTACGTCGCCTTTACTTATTTACTGGCAGGTTAAATACTTTATATTAAAAAAAAACATATGTTACCCAGTCTACTTAGTGATCATGAAAATGTAATTTTCAAATAGATTATGCTTTATTGTAAATAACAGTATTTTAAGATGGTTCATGTTGAATAAATGATCTAAATTTTATATTATTGTTTTATTTATCTTCTTGAAGTGCGCGGTTCCTCTTATCACAATAATTTGCTTCTATGTTTTGAAATTTTAAGATATTAAATATATCGTTAGTTTTGAATGTACGATTGAATATTTGATACATTTTATGTTCGATTCTAATGCATTTGCATAAAAAGCTTGCCTTTAAACATACTTCGGCACTTTATTTTTGAAAATTTTACCATAGAGATAGTTTTAATTACGGTAAATCTATAGATGACCGGTGTACGAATTTTAAGTAGCGGGGTGGTGGGATGGGGAAGGGGGGAGGCATACTTACCCCTACTACAACACCTATGGTCCGGAGATCTTCAGTTTTTTTTAATAAATATAAATAACCTCACTTATTTTTTCACTAATATTGCAATCCTTTTGAAGTAAAAAAAAAGACAGTAATCAACAGAAAAATAACCAAAAAATAGTGTATGTCGTCAAAAAGTGAAGAAAAAACAACAGCACATCCACATACACTACAAGAGTAACCATGAAAATATTCAAAATAGCGGCCAATAAAGACGAAATTACAAATAGTGTGTATAAGATAAATAGTAAATGGTTACAGTCGGTTCTGGCACTCGCCGATAGCTGCTGCAGCAAGCTCGCTTCGCTCTCTCGGCTAGTGCGCTTTAGTCTGAAGCTAACCTAACCTAACCTAAATCATTGTTTTAGTTACTGGTCACGACTTTTCACCACCCTCACAATTGTTAGTGAAAAAATAGGTGAGGTTTGTTTACCTAAAATAAATATTTCAAGAACTCCGGACCCTAGAAGTTGCAGAAAGGGTAAGAATACCTTCTCCCCTATCCACTACGCCCCCCCGACTACTTAAAATTCGTGCACCGGATTCCTGAGTCGCACCCTTAATGACTAATTAAAGAATCATCAATCAGCTACTTAGATTAATTAATATACTATTTACTATAAATGTTATTTTTGTTTCTTCGTCTTAACGTGGCCTATATTTAAACTTTTGATATGTATGTACTAATGGGAAAGAAACTCCAATTCTGGAGACCATAATATTCACTTCCAGCCGGCTTCGGATGACGTCTTCGTTGACACGTTATATAACCTTACTAGCTTCTGCCCGCGAATTCGTCCGCATGGAATAGTTAAAAAAACCCTCCGATTTTGAAACATTCTTCATTGGTGCTCCGATTCTATTCGGTCTTAGCGTGATGGTATATTGCAGCGCCACGTACCCGGTCCAAATGTAAGCTATCCTATTTTTCAAGTTGGATCAAACTGCACACGGTGTGAAAATTTGATTAAAATCGGTCAAGTAGTTTAGGAGTCCATCGCGGACAAACAACGTGACACGTAATTTATATATACTTAGATAAGTAGTAGTAGTAGTATAATAATCTAAACTCAAAGGCTCCGGTGTGACAGTTTCTGAATTCCTTACAAAGATGAGACATAATACTTTCATGGAGGCCACTCCCTCAGAGGGTGCCTCCTATTAATTGCCTTGTCCGGCATTTTATAATGCACACGGGTACGCAAACCCGAGGTCCTCCACGCGGCCACTTTTACTTCCCTTTGCTCCGTGACAGTGGTGTCTCCTTCTTCTCATCGTAGTATCCTCCATCTTTACTCCTTCCCACAAATCACTATCCGTTCCTGGTTTCCCTATACGGGTTGTGAAGGTCGGGCTGCAGCCGCCACACTTAAAACCAAAATTCGCCATATCATTTATGGATCGATTTATAAGAACGCTGGGTATGGTTAGGGCGCTGCTGCAAAGCGACGCACAGGCTCATCGCCCTATACCTGCGACAAATGGGCAAGGGCTACCGTGTCAAGGGCGGGCACGGCTAACGACGCGAGTCCACACTCAGACCAGGAAACTCTGCTTCCTGACGTGGAATATTGGTACGCTGACCGGACGTGGAAGGGAGTTGGCCGAAGTACTCTCCAGGCGGAGGGTGGCCGTGGCGTTCCTGCAGGAGACTCGGTGGAGAGGCTGCAGATCCCGGTTCATTGGGAATGGCTACAAGCTGATCTATACGGGTGCTCTTGGTGGGCAAAACGCGGTTGCTGTAGTGCTCTCCGAGAAGTTTCAAAACAACATTCTGGAGGTGAAACGCTTCAGCGACCGGCTATGGTCGTGTCGGTACTTATCGAAGGGGTTGTGACCCATTTGATAAGTGCCTACGCGCCACAGGCTGGTTGTAGCGACACAGACAGAATGAGGTTTTGGGATCAAATCGGTGATGTACTGCGTGGCATCCCGTTATCACAGGGGGTCGTTTTGGGTGCTGATCTGAACGGTCATGTGGGTGAGAAGTGGGAGGAATTTGAGCGTGTTCACGATGGCTTCGGATACGGAAGCCGCAACTCAGAAGGGGAGGTCATCCTCTGAATGTGTGCGATTGCCGATCCTGCCATCGTGAACACGCATTTCAAATAGAAATCCGGACACTTAGTCACCTTTTTTTTTTTTATTTTTTTATTGCAGGAGTTCAGCAGACAGGCAGACGGCCCACTTAGTGGAAAGCGGTTACCATCGCCTATGGACATTTGCAACACCAAAGGTGCTACAAATGCGCTGCTGCTCTCTTAAAGGAGACTGGAACCTGGTCACTAATGCCGGAACACTATACAAGATTGTTATGGCGGCATACTCTAGACCAGGGGTGGTCGCCATCCAGTCGAGCAAATACTCTCTACCACCTGGCTGTGGGTTGTTTAGTCGCCTCTTACGACAGGCCGCCGGGCCGCAGGAAATTGTATTCTTTCTCCGTTCCTGCACGGATCGAAAAGCGGGACCTAGAAGAGCGGGAGGCATGCTACCCAGATCGACTACCTACTCACCAGGAGACACTACATCGGCAAAGTAGCCAATTGCAAGGTCGTACCTGGAGAGAGTCTCACGGGCCACGGCACAACACCGTCTCTTTTGTCATGACCTCTGCGTAAAACCCAAAGACAAATCCGTTGAGCATTGTCGACGCCAAATTAGATAGTGGCTGCTTGATAAAGGCAAATCCCAGGAGTTCGCTTCAGTATCCGTTGAGATGTGTGACGGAGCTGACAGCGAATTAGTCCAGAGCCACTGGGACAATATCCAGGCAGCCATTACTAAAGCGGCAAAGGCAGTGCTGGGTGTGTCCATGCGTGGACGCAAGTGTGATAAGGAGATTTGATGGTGGAACGACACAGTCCAGAGGGACGTTAGGGTGAAGAAAACCCTCTTTAAAAAGTGGCAAGCGTCCAGATCTCCTGAAGATCGCGACGCATACAGGGCCACAAAACATGCCACTAAAAGAGCCTGAGCTTGTAGCCTGAGCCAGACGAGACCACTTTCGATCGTTGTACGTTAAGTTGGAATCATTTGAGGGGCAGAAGCTCATTTATAAGTTGGCACGTTTCAGGATCAAAGCGCCACAGGACATTTTCAAGTGTCGCTGTGTTAAAGATCCTGGCGGCAACCTGTTATGCGACGACCTCAAGGGGAAGGAGAGATGGCGCTCGTACTCCCACGAGCTGCTGAATAAGCAGCACAAAGACGTACAGCCGCCGTACCTCCCTCCGAATTAAGAACTAGTGCCACCGATAACGCCTGAAGAAGTCCATAGGGCTCTTCGCCGCATGAGGAATCGGAACGCTGTCGGAGCCGATGGAGTTCCCATCGAAGCCTAGAAGGCGATGGGTCCTCCTGGTGTGGGCATATTAACAAACCTTTTTAACCGCATACTCCTCACCGGAAACATCCCGAGCCAATGGAGACTGTGCCTACGTATGCGGTCCCTACAAAACGCATGAAAAAGCGTGTGAACTGCTTGTGGTTGGCCACCGGTGGCTCTAGTCGGTGGCCCGTTTACGCCCAGCCTTAGGTAGCCCCGTAAAGACTTTTGAGAATTAGCTATCTGAACTGTGTCGTGGATTATGTGATACAACAATAGTTGCTCCAATTTTTAGACTTCTAAATTATCACTTTTCACTAAATGAGTATTTTAATTACGTACTCAATTGAGAAGAAAATTAGTTAGTACATGAATAATCATTTACTAATTTCCTTAGCTGTGTTTGACAGGTCTTTAGAGACCTGTCAAACACAAATGACGACGACTTTATGTTATAGGTTTTCAAACATTAAAATGCTTAAATACACATTAAATGTTTGTGTATTGAAATATTTTAATGATTGGGCTTCACCTGCGATAGCGTTATAGTTATTGACTGTGGCCAAATGCGTCTTACTTCTTACGTTAAAAATAACGCCGTTGACGTATAGGCTACATTAGTGTATATATATATGTATATCGTTATCTGTCAGTGTTTAACGTCATAAATAATAATTAATGACAATATCGCATCACAAATAACGTATTAAACCAACCGTTTCGTTTGCGTGAAACGGTCAACAACTATAACATTATCCCAGACGAAACTAGCATCAAGATTGTTTATTATTTAAGCGGGAATTTCAAGCGTGGTTGCCAGGCTACACATTCATACATTACATACTATACTCTTCTCTCTCTTACTATAGTAATATGTATATATGTCTATCTCCCTCCCCCCAACACCGAATACACGCGGAATGCAGCGGCGTCGGCGCGTTTTGCAAGAGTTCTCTACGAACCATGAGACTCTAAACTTCTGAACTTCTTGTAAACATATTATTATATACAAAAACAATATCAAAGGGCGGCCCAGTGAACTACTCGACTTGTACATTTATGTGATTGTGTAAAGTGCTATCGGATGTAAATGTTCTACGTGCTATGTAAGTTATAAGTATTCATAATTATTACTGTTGGAATACACAACAACGACGTCAAGGCCCGTATCTCAGCAGCTTAGGCCAAGTGGCGTGAGGTGACAGGTGTTATTTCTGACCCCAAAATGCCCACTAAATTAAAAGGACAGGTCTATAAACATTTCATTACCTTGTCCTTTTGTATGGCAGTGAAGAGTGACCTGTACATGAGCGACACAAGCAAGAACTGCGTGTCACGGAGATGAATACGCTGCGATGGATATGTGGAGTCACCGTGTCAGGAACTCCCGCATCCGCGGCAGTCTTCATGTCCGTGACATAACAGACAAACTGCAAGTGTCGCTTACGCTATTATAATTTAAAAAGATTGTTTTAAAAGGAAATCTTTTTTAATGAAATGAAATTTAAAAAGAATTTTCTGAAAGACTAAAGTTTTTTAGCCCTTATCACCTAAAAACATTTTGATGGTTTCGCTGTAAGGCAACGGCGTTTGTCTAAAATTTATTATTTTCATAACGTGACCCAAGTTGTGATAGTCTGTTTCAAATTCAGAAGTATTTATTCAAACTAAATATTTTTATTAGAGGTGCCCAAGATGCTAAATGTGGAGTTACTCGAGCGCCGCGGGGACCTTTTGGATTGTGAAGATTAGATTAGATGCTAAAAAGAAACATACATATGCATACATACATAACTTCACGCCAGTTCCCTTGCGGGGTAGGCACGAGCAACAGAGCGCCATTTAGGCTTATTCTTACACACCTCACTTGCTTCTTTGACATACATAACTCTTGTCATGCACGCTCGTCTGTTCTTAAGGCTCCTGACATCACCTTTTGCTAGTACAGGATCAATTTGATCATGGAAGGTGTGTCGTGGCCTTCCACGACTTGTGCATCCATCCACTTTTGCATTGTATATCTTGTATATCTGAAAAAAAGAAACATAAGTTATATATTGTATGTACAGATTTTCAAAAATGATGTTAAGTAAACCCTAAAGGAACTCCTAGTCAAAAGACTGACGATTGGGACGCGACCAAAAGTCATGGCCGATTTTTGAAAATGCATGAAAAAGCGTGTGAACTGCTTGTGGTTGGCCACCGGTGGCTCTAGTCGGTGGCCCGTTTACGCCCAGCCTTAGGTAGCCCCGTAAAGACTTTTGAGAATTAGCTATCTGAACTGGGTCGTGGATTATGTGATACAACAATAGTTGCTCCAATTTTTAGACTTCTAAATTATCACTTTTCACTAAATGAGTATTTTAATTACGTACTCAATTGAGAAGAAAATTAGTTAGTACATGAATAATCATTTACTAATTTCCTTAGCTGTGTTTGACAGGTCTTTAGAGACCTGTCAATCACAAATGACGACGACTTTATGTTATAGGTTTTCAAGCATTAAAATGCTTAAGTACACATTAAAAGGTTGTGTATTGAAATATTTTAAGGATTGGGCTTCATCTGCGATAGCGTTATAGTTATTGACTGTGGCCAAATGCGTCTTACTTCTTACGTTAAAAATAACGCCGTTAACATATAGCTACATTAGTGTATATATATATACGTTATCTGTCAATGTTTAACGTCATAAATAATAATTAATGACAATATCGCATCACAAATAACGTATTAAACCAACAGTTTCGTTTGCGTGAAACGGCCAACAACTATAACATTATCCCAGACGAAACTAGCATCAAGATTGTTTATTATTTAGGCGGGAATTTCAAGCGTGGTTGCCAGGCTACACTGTCATACATTACATACTATACTCTTCTCTCTCTTACTATAGTAATATGTATATATGTCTATCTCCCTCCCCCAACACCGAATACACGCGCAATGCAGCGGCGTCGGCGCGTTTTGCAAGACTTCTCTACGAACCATGGGACTCTAAACTTCGCAACATATATATATCATATACTTATATACAAAAACAATATCAAAGGCCGGCCCAGTGAACTATTCGACTTGTACATTTATGTGATTGTGTAAAGTGCTATCGGAGGTAAATGTTCTACGTGCTATGTAAGTTAGAAGTATTCATATTTATTACTGTTTGAATACACAACAACGGACGCGCAAGGTTGAACTATTTGCTAACCAGCGGTTATTATTTGGATGCCCGGATACATTCCTTTTTTTTTATTGCAGGAGATCAGCAGACAGGCAAATGGCCCACTTGATGCAAAGCGGTTACCATCGCCTATGGACATTTGCAACACCAAAGGTGCTACAAATGCGCTGCTGCTCTCTTAAGGGACACTGGAACCTGGTCACTAATGCCGGAACACTACTCGAAGGTTGTTATGGCGACACACTTTAGACCAGGGGTGGTAGTCATCCAGTCGGGCAAATGCCCTACCACCTGGCTGTGGGTTGTTAAGTCGCCTCTTACGACAGGCCGCCCGGCCGCAGGAAATTGTATTCTTTCTCCGTTCCTGCACGGATAAAATTCCTAAAGTATTCTTTGGAAATCCGGGCACATACAAATATAAAAAAACTGGTACCGTTGAACTATGCTATTATAATTTAAAAAGATTGTTTTAAAAGGAAATCTTTTTTAATGAAATGAAATTTAAAAAGAATTTTATGAAAGACTAAAGTTTTTTAGCTCTTATCACCTAAAAACATTTTGATGGTTTCGCTGTAAGGCAACGGCGTTTGTCTAAAATTTATTATTTTCATAACGTGAACCAAGTTGTGATAGTCTGTTTCAAATTCAGAAGTATTTATTCAAACTAAATATTTTTATTAGAGGTGCCCAAGATGCTAAATGTGGAGTTACTCGAGCGTCGCGGGGACCTTTTGGATTGTGAAGATTAGATTAGATGCTAAAAAGAAACATACACATGCATACATACATAACGTAGGCACGAACAACAGAGTGCCATTTAGGCTTATTCTTACACACCTCACTTGCTTCTTTGACATTCATAACTCTTGTCATGCACGCTCGTCTGTTCTTAAGGCTCCTGACATCACCTTCTGCTAGTACAGGATCAATTTGATCATGAAAGGTGAGTCGTGGCCTTCCACGACTTGTGCATCCATCCACTTTTGCATTGTATATCTTGTATATCTGAAAAAAAGAAACATAAGTTATATATTGTATGTACAGATTTTCAAAAATGATGTTAAGTAAACCCTAAAGGAACTCCTAGTCAAAAGACTGACGATTGGGACGCGACCAAAAGTCATGGCCGATTTTTGCAAATGCAAAAACAAAACGTAATATTGAAATACTCGAGCTCGTCAAATTAATATACAGACGGTTCAGCTTGATGTCCTTGTCGTGCTCAGCCATAATCTGACAATTATGTGAAGGAGATTCCTTAATCTGATGGTTTAAAAAAATTTATTGAAGAATAAAAAATACCCCGACCTTATATGAAGGGTTAATATATGGTGGGGGTACATAATAGGGTGCAAAGTTTCTCCCCTTATGTTATTCTTCCACGCTCGAGTAACTCCCAAAATCAATCCAAAGTTAAAAAGTTAGTCTACTATTTTAACGTCGCTAAGCATAAGGCGGTAGCCAGGCTCTTACAAATGTGAATTTCAATCAGGTGAAACTATTTGTCTATAACAGGGATTCCCAAACTATTTTGGGCAAGAGACCCCTTTTCCAAAATGAACTGATACATCCCCATAATCAAATTAATTTAAATATCCTATCTCTAGTTTTTTCGGAATAATACAAAATACTGACCAATTTCAAAGCTTTGCGGTTAGTTAAGTGCGTAAACTTGACATCATTTTCTCATCAAAATTTAACAAAATAGACAAAATTCAGTAAATATCAAGTGTTACTATTCATAAAAATTACATAAAAATACTTAAATAGGTAATCCTTTTTTGAAAAAAAAACACATTTGTACACGGAACTCAACATATGCAGTATCTTGAAAGTGTCAAATAAGAACTTGTGTTAATTAATAGTGGGCGAGTTTTAGACCTCGTCGATCAGTTTTCGTTTATGTCGACCCATGGGAAATTGATTTCGACCCCCAGGGGGCCGATATCGGCCACTTCAGGAATCCCTGGTCTATAAGCTAACGTTTGGCTCTGTAGTATGAATTAACTAAAACTAAGTAACTGCTGCAGCTTAACGACCCAAAATGATTCTTGGCTTCTGTTCACGACAAAAAAGGTTCTATTTTATTTTAGTTCGAATTCGAATAATTTAAATATATTATATGTCATATTTGAAAAGTCATTCACAATAATACAGAAAACTATTTCTTTAATTAATTCAATAATTCATTCCCTCTCCAACAGCCTCCTAAATGAGAATACTCCACTCTTTTCTGTTCAGCGCTGTCTCCTGTCAGTCATAGGTTTGAAGTTAACGCAGATCAGCCTCCATTACGTCACTCCAGCGATATCTGGGCCGACCAACTGGTCGCCGTCCCGTTGGTCTGGATCTTTTTATCGCGATCCTCCCCCATTCTATATAGACTATTATGAATTAGGTACTTATTAATGGGATTCTTTTGTATTTCAAGCGTCGATATCCACATCAATACTCTTCCTTAGTCGATCGTTTTAAATTAATATCGAAGCGTATCTTCGGATGTTCTCTCTTGACTTGGGCAGCATTTAAACGGCGTCGGTGTACAAAAGCCTTAGCCGCCAATCCCCGCCATTTATTTCAAATCGTAAATACAAACGCAAGGATCTCTTCTTCGTGCTCCGTTTGCAACAGATAGTGTAATTGACTAATTTTACGCATAAATAATTTAGTTTGTTTCAACAATTCACTGCACTTGACAAAAGACTATTATTTATTACATGTCTATTGAACACCGCAAACGAAATCCGACGACATCAAGGCGGCATCTTCGTGAAGTTAGCCGTAATTTTGACAGAGATACATATAAGTATATACATACCAGTACACAAAAAAAGAATGTATATGTGCACTGAAGTTTGAATATGAGATGGGGTTACCATGATTCAAAAACCATTGTTTCGCATTAAATAACAAACATACCAATCATAGTATAGTGATGTTTAGTTATAATCAGCGCTGGTCTTCCGCTGGGTGGATTGCCCCTTATGTAATGTTACATCTGCCATCCTTGTCCTAAGTGGATTGGCGTGTTAAAGCATCAATAATTTGTTGATGTTTTAACCCGCTGCTGGCTGACTTTATCTAACTTAAGCATATGATAATTGTAACAATAAGTGCTGGTTTGCTTGATCAGATCATTGGAATGGTTGGTGCTTTAACCATTATTGCCACGATTTCCTTTACGAGATACAGAAGAATTCGCTTATTATTTTATAATAGAATTTTGAAATGAAAACTACTCAGACAATAAAGCATAATGCTTGGAAACAAAACTCTTTTTTTTAGGTATTTAGTTTATTAGTATTAGTACTTAATAGTTTTTGGTGGCAAGTGGGTAATGCTTTCAAGTATCAAACTCCTTTTCATGGGAAGAGGGTATGAAACCTAGCCAGGAAGTATGCATCATTTGGGCACTTTTCTAACCTGATGTTGCATATTGTAATTTTATCTGTGCAGGAACGGAGAAAGAATACAATTTCCTGCGGCCGGACGGCCTGTCGTAAGAGGCGACAAAACAACCCACAGCCAGGTGGTAGGGCATTTGTCCGACTGGATGGCTACCACCCCTGGTCTAAAGTATGTCGCCATAACAACCTTGAGTTGTGTTCCGGCATTAGTGACCAGGTTCCAGTCTCCCTTAAGACAGCAGCAGCGCATTTGTAGCACCTTTGGTGTTGCTGTCTATAGGCGATGGTAACCGCTTTCCGTCAAGTGGGCCGTCTGCCTGTCTGCTGACTCCTATAATAAAAAAAAAAATCATGCACGGTGAACGAAAACATACTGACGAAACCTGCACATTTTGATGAAACTGATTGATTTGGGCAACCGTGATGGGTATACTGCTCATTCCCCTCCTGTAACTAGAGAAGCTAGAGCCCAGCAGTGGGATGTTTATGGGCTGTTATTATTACTAGGTATTACTTGACAAATACCGAAAATATTTAAGTACTTTCAATGTGAGAAGCGATCTAAACACTCCTCCAAACTAAATCCCAGTTAAAATTCAGCGAGTTAAGCCTGGCTGAGTAATGGCCACCGATCTTCAAACGGCGTCTGAAGTTAGATATACAAGGATAAATGTATAAATAACGGCTTATTTATGCTTAAATTGATGCCGTTCTATTACAATGACACTAAATCCTTCCCTTTGTTTGTCATTCATTATCGATAATTCTCGGTACTAACAATCGATACTGTAGGGATCGGATTGAGCATTTGTAGTTAAATTTGTAATACATTTGTAGAGGGTTTTAAGAGTAGCATAGTCACGCTGAAATCATTACTTTTTTTTTTAATTTTATTGCAGGAGATCAGCAGACAGGCAGACGGCCCACTCGATGGAAAGCGGTTATCATCGCCTATGGACATTTGCAACACCAAAGTTGCTACAAATGCGCTGCTGCTCTCTTAAGGGAAACTGGAACTTGGTCACTAATGCCGGAGCACAACTCAAGGTTGTTATGGCGACATACTTTAGACCAGGGGTGGTAGCCATCCAGTCGGGCAAATGCCCTACCACCTGGCTGTGGGTTGTTTAGTCGCCTCTTACGACAGGCCGCCCGGCCGCAGGAAATTGTATTCTTTCTCCGTTCCTGCACGGATAAAAACTTGATTATTTTGTTTATTTATTTTTATTGATTATTTTATTATTACCATACTCTTATTCTTATTCTTACGTGTTGTCTGGAAGAGATCGCTTCTTAGCGATAAGACCGCCCATTGTGCACATTTAGAATATTTTTAGGCTATAAGATTTTCTGTTTTCTGTAATGGTGTACAATAAAGTGTTATCTATCTATCTATCCATCTTATTCATTTTATAGATCACGGCCACTGAAAAGTGACCGAAACGTCGGAAAAACCAAAATCAAATAAATTACCGCGCTTAAAACCGTTTAAACGTATTTTTATTATGTATACAAGTCGCGAAAACTTAAGAAAGTATTATCTTATTCATTTTGTTAATATTTAATATAGGTATATGTATATATCTAATATTAATAAGCAACAGACTATATTTCTTATAAGGGTCTCAATGTAATGCCCCTATTCACTAAGTGGTAGGCACTGAAAATCAGTGCAGCGTCGAATTAACTTTTGGCGCAGCGATATACTAAGTGTCAGCCTCATTGGTCCAATTGCGGGATACAACTTCTAAAATGTTATGATGCTCTATTATCCTTACATATTTTGTGTGTGTCGTCTTTGATAAATGGTGGTTCGGGCATGTGGAAAGAATGACTAAACAGATATACAATGCAAAAGTGGATGGATGCAGAAGTCGTGGAAGGCCACGACACACCTTCCATGATCAAATTTATCGTGTACTAGCAGAAGGTGATGTCAGGAGCCTTAAGAACAGACGAGCGTGCATGACAAGAGTTATGAATGTCAAAGAAGCAAGTGAGGTGTGTAAGAATAAGCCTAAATGGCGCTCTGTTATTCGTGCCTACCCCGCAAGGGAACTGGCGTGAAGTTATGTATGTATGTCTTTGATAAATAAACTTTTATGTCTTTCTTTCTTTTTTCTTTCTGATTACAGCTCTTAAGACCTGCTTGGTCGATGTGCTATCACGCTCTCACAGAATCCCTTGTACTCCACAAGGGATTAGACAGGAGGAATGAGATAGAGAATTCAGACAAATAGGGTCTCCAGATTGAATTAAAAATAAATGCCCCATATCCGCCAAACTTTCTTAAAGTGAAACTGCCCCATAGTTATTATAGGATGAAAAAATTGGACAAGTGCCTGTCGGACCACACATATTGCAAGATTTTGTAGAGGCGATAAAATTTTATTATTTTTAAACGATAATAAAACTACGTTTTAACGGTTTTAAGCGCGGTAATTTTATTTGATTTTGGTTTTTCCGACGTTTCGGCCACTTTTCAGTGGCCGTGATCACGGAAGACAAAGATGTCAAGTGTCAACGAGTATTGTTAAAGTTTTATTTAGCCTACCGCCAACTTATTAATTTTAATTATTTAATTTTTTTTATTTAATTTTGTTTATGGTTATTATTTAATCTATGGGAGCCTAATCTAATTTACTACCGCTTCGCAACATGTTATGGCTTGAAGAGAAGAAGCGGCGCAAGAAACTCTTCAGCAAACATGCCTAGCTCTAATAATTTTATATAATATTAAAATGGGTGGAAGGAAAAATAAAAGTAATTATCAGTCAAGTTGGTTTGTGTTCCGTTGTACGCAGAAAGAGCTCACAGTGTCTTGAGGTCTGGCAGCTGGTTTTTGCTGGGTTTGGGTCTTAATAGTTTTGATAATTGGATCCCAAACAGGTGGTACTTGCCAACCATCTTCTCTATTGAAATTTGGGTGTTTTTTGATTTCAATAGCCTCACGCATCATTCTAGGTATGAAACGATTCTCTTTCGCGAGGATTTGTGGGTTATCGAATCTGATGTAGTGGTTGGGTTTATCCAGCGTGTGTTCACTGATCGCAGACTTCGTAGACCTTGTGTGTTTCATGTCAGCAATGTGTTCTTTTACTCGTGTTTTTATGCTCCTCTTTGTTTGCCCAATGTATGACAATCCACACTCACAATCAAGCTTGTAAACACTTGACATCTTTGTCTTCCGTGATCACGGCCACTGAAAAGTGGCCGAAACGTCGGAAAAACCAAAATTAAATAAAATTACCGCGCTTAAAACCGTTAAAACGTAGTTTTATTATGTATACAAGTCGCGAAAACTTAAGAAAATATTATTTTTAAACGAGTTAAAAAATAATAGAAGCATTTTAATTCGTCGTATCAATTAAAATTAAATTAACAACAAATGTGACATGTAACCAATATCATCACAATTATGGTATGTAGACATTTATTTATTTATTTATTTATTCATTTGGGACACATACAATAATTCTTTCTTACAATATAAAACACATAAATTAATACACATATCAACTAAGTTTCCACTAAAAAAATAATTCATGTTACGCATTTGGCTCATACAACTACAAGAAAATTATAATATATTTGATACAATATTGGAAAAAGAGATTTAAAATAAAAAAAAGGCATTAAATAATACAATACCACACAAAACAAAAACTACAATATGTCATGCATTAAAAAAATTGTTAAAAATAAAAGTCATAATATTAAAAAATAACAAAATAATAATATTAATGAAATCAAAGTCAAAATAATAAAGACATGTTTTGATTTAACCTTTATTAGGGATTTAATTCTAGGTCGAATATTTTATAGCATTTTGAGTAAGGCTAGAGGGATAAAATACTTCTCTAATTTCTCCAGCGCTGAAAATTTTGTTCCCCAAAATTTATACTGCTCCAAGAAGTTCTTGTCCACAAAAGTTCCCCGTTCGCAAAAATCCCCAAAACGGAGAAAAAACCCAATCGGGAGACCCTGCAAACAAGAGTATGGATATAGAGAGGTTTTTTTAAATCGCCATCCTCCGCCGTAATACAAGGCAGATCTCTTTTTTGTCCTTTTGTATTTCTTTTTCCTTTCATTTTATTCTCTTTTCGGGGAAAAATGAATGTGGGCGTATTTTTTATTTTATTTTAATTTTTTTGTCTTGTACCTCACTATTGTACATTTAATTTTATAAACTATTACGTTTTACTTTAGCTTATTACCAATTTATATGTTTACAAATTTTTGGAAAATATCGAAATAACCATAGATAATCCTGGCGTAGCCAACGTGTAGAGGCGTCGGTAACCTTTTTTTTTGTATTGATAGAAATAAGCATTCGTTCCGTTTAGGAGCGGAGAAAGAATACAATTTCCTGCGGCCGGGCAGCCTGTCATAAGAGATGACAAAACAACTCACAGCCCGGTGGTAAGGCATCTGCCCGTTTGGATGGCTATCACTCCTGGTCTAGGATATGCCGCCGTAACAACCTTGAGTTGTGTACCGGCATTAGTGACCCGATTCCAGACTACCTTAAGTGAGCAGCAGCGCATTTGTAACGTCTTTTTTATTGCAAATGTCCATAGGCGATAGTAAACGCTTACCCACCAGGTCAAAAAGGCGGACGGCCCACTTGATGGAAGCTGGTTACCGTCGTTGCCGGCCTCTAAGAAGTTTTATAACGCCCTTCTTAAACGACTTAAATTTACGATTACCTGTCTGTCAGCTTAGCAATTTTTTATTATTATTAAAACACGGTTGCGTCAGCCACTGACCTATCATGATCATGATACAAGCATAAAAGCCATTTAAATATTTTATACTTCGTAAGAAAAAACAACAAGGGAACGTTTGAATTAGTATGTCAGTTCAGTGGAAGTGCTGTTGTAAGTGAACCAAAACAGAATGTAGAGTTATAACGATGAGTTAGGCTTGAGGCGGCTGAGTGAACTATTCAATAACTTGACGAGGATACCATAAATTCGCTTCTGTAGTGTTTTGGGAATGTACACTGCAAGTACAGATTGATTTAAAGGAATTTAGCACCAGGAAACAGCGTTCGTTCTGAGCAGAGTGTACGAGAGCAACAACATATATTTTATGTAGTAAAATTAACAGTCAGAAATCTCGATATCTTCTCCGATGTTTAAAAAAAATATTGAAATAGAATAGTAATACTGCTGTCGGGGGATACGTCAGGAACGAAGTTCCTTACGTTAATACAAAAAATATTCATTTATTCAAAAATGTAATAATAAATAGAAAATTAAAATTATATTAAAACGCGCAAATGCGTGGCGACAGCGGTCGAATGCGACCTACAAGACCTTCTAATTTCATAACACCATACAACCCGCAAGAGTTAACTCGAGACTTCGCTTGGATGACGTAAGCGCGAGGGACTGACGCGTCGAAGGCAAGAGCGGTAAGAAGGCGGGGTCCGGGAGGGGAGCGCGCATTCCGCTCAGGTCTCAAGTTAACTCTTGCGGATAATATATTACTACACTACTGATCATCTTATTTCACTGCATTAAAGTTTGAAATTATATAATAATAATTACAAAACATCATATACTACATTAATGGATATTATTTTATTTTATTATTTCATCACATTAAAGTTCGAAATTGTATAATAAAAATACGTTAAATTCGACTAAAGAGGAATGGTTTTACCTTACGTGGCGATAACCGCAAGTTCACTTTGTAAGCCGCGTAAAAGAACTTCTAAAAATCTCGTATTATACTATATCGCTCATTAATTTTTTTTTATTGCGCTAGACTTCAGCAAATACACTAACCATTCATCCGATAGAAAGTGGTAACCGCTGTTTATGGACATTACAACACCAGAGGTGTTATCAATATGCTGTCGGTTTCGAAAGAATATTGTGATACCTGTTTTCAAAATAAGACCTCAGCTGTGAGTTCACTGCAAATCCCAACATTGGGTTGTTTAAAACATTTATTTTTTTAAGTATTATCATAAATAAAATCTTTTGAAATACAATATAAACTTAAAAATAAATTATAAAATAAGCTATATTAAAAACTAGAACTTAATAGAAAAGAGAATAATTGTATAAAACATTGGGTAAAAGGTACGTTCTTCTGAACTTTTGAGAACATGAACGTATCAATTCAAAGTTCGTTGTCGCTCAAGTTTACTTCGATCAAATCAGTTGTTAACTTTCCCATCTCTTTAGAATTACTTACATTCTCGACTCGGATCACGTACCATCGTAATTTACGAACCCGTCGAGCAACTCGCGGGATATATTTCTACGTAAAAATAAAACTGCTCGATTCCTTCTCTAGATTCTGCGTGCTGATAAATAAGGGGGAAGAGACTTCCTGCCACCATTTGACTATACTGGATGTTTCTAAATGGGTGTTGATATCGGAAAAAGAAAATATAGTAATTCTTCCTTTCCCTCTGCGCTAGAACAAAGAGTCGTCATAAAATCATTTTCTTCTACCACCCTTGGTCTAAAGCATGTCGCCATAACAACCTTGAGTTGTGTTCCGGCATTAGTGACCAGGTTCCAGTGACCCTTAAGAGAGCAGCAGCGCATTTGTAGCACCTTTGGTGTTGCAAATGTCCATAGGCGATGGTAACCGTTTTCCATTAAGTAGGCCGTCTGCCTGTCTGCTGAACTCCTGCAATAAAAAAAAATGTAAATGATGTTGGAATTCCCACACATCTTAGTAAAGAAGTTCTGGTATTGTAAACCTTCATATGCAGCGATGATTTGGGCTACGTTCCATTAGGGACTCACAACGACCACGTTCACGATCGTGATTTATCCCGTTCCACTTGCATGCCGGCGTTACAATCGTAAACCCAAGTGGAACGGCTATTCGACCCACCTCTTGACAAGATCGAAAATGATGACGTCATTAGTAATGTTTTCACCACGGCCACAACGACCGCGGTCGCCTTGTGGAACGGCTAACGTAGCATTTTGGGCGTTCTGAGCTTCAAATGGAACGGCCTGATTATCACTCACTACTTTTTTTATTTTATTGTAGTATAAGTTCGCATTTGACCACGATCTCGCCATACGTGGAGCGAAGATGTGGTCTAGGGTGGAGCACGCTTATCTAGAAGCTACCGATTCCCGGGACTTGAAGACACCCAGGTTATAAGTATCAGGGAGGACAGACTCCGGCAATGAGTTTTGCGGTGCGTGTGATGAAGCTAGACGCGTTCTTATAGGTGGAATATCCACCATATATCGGTGCTGCATGCCGGTGCGTCTGGTTGTCCGATGATGGAAGGGAGATCGAACAGATCAGCTGCACACTCTCCAAAGTGAATCTGACAGAAAACCGATAAGCTGGCAACCCTGAGTCGATGGTTGGTGATGCGATGACCTTCTACAAGGTAAGCTGTCTGTTTGTTTGCCTTTTGTATCAGCCGCGCGTAGGGGGAAATTCGCGGCCGGTGTGTGAGGATTCGCCAGGTCGGGGTGGCACTCGCACCTCTAGGCAGAATTAAGGATGCTATTTTTTTTTGTATGAATAAGGTATTTAGAAAGAAATACCTTATGAATATTGTCATCTAATCTAAATAGATTAATAAATAATTTAAATATAACCTAAATTAACTAAAAGTATTCTTATTAAGAAAGAATGCATGACGAAAGAATGACTAAACAGATATACAATGCAAAAGTGGATGGATGCAGAAGTCGTAGAAGGCCACGACACACCTTCCATGATCAAATTGATCGTGTACTAGCAGAAGGTGATGTCAGGAGCCTTAAGAACAGACGAGCGTGCATGACAAGAGTTATGAATGTCACAGAAGCAAGTGAGGTGTGTAAGAATAAGCCTGAATGGCGCTCTGTTGTTCGTGCCTACCCCGCAAGGGAACTGACGTGAAGTTATGTATGTATGTATGTATGTCCATTAACACTTTTCTTATTGTCTCTATTAAGGTGAAGACGTTTTGTTCGTGTGTTCTTTATTAATAGCTAGCATATTACACTACACTATTGTTTTGTTTATAGCACTAGTTCAAATGGTTTTGTCCTTTTGAGTCTTCTCGATATGTCCGTGTTGTCGAGGAGCTGGATCGCCTCGACATTCACGTGGTGATGAAGCCGATGCTCGTGGGCTTCCGCGTACTTCTTAATAATGCTATTGACACACCACAGTTAGGGATACCCACTAAAATCCCTCTAAATTCCCTCCTACGCCATTAACACCAGGGCCACGAGTTTATGGCATGGCCACTCCGCTGGCTGTTTATTTGCATACTTCAACCAGCAAGAAAATTCTATTTTCCTATTTTTGATTCCTATAAAATTTAAACTTCTCGGAGCTGCAATGCATGAAGTCGTAGCCACGAAGTAAGCTCCAGTCATTCATACAAACAAAGTATAGGTCTTACAAAGTAACTAATAGAGGTATAATAACAAAGTGGAGCGCTGCGGTACGGTGACAAAGTACTGCATTTGCATACGTCTGCCGCAAACACGCGCATGCTAAATGCTTTGAGAATTATTGTTACGACCCCAACCATATTCCTTTGTTTTGTAATTAATTTGTGCTCTTTGTTTATTTGGATCGTTTGAAGAACGGCCACTGAACTTCAGCAGTAATAAATAGTGAAATTGTATTTCTACTGTGGCAACATTAATGCCAACATTATAAAAAAGCACGTAAGCGCGAAGCTAATATTAATCTGTGTAATATGCAAAACAGCGCGCTGTTAGGAGTTTTTGGCGGGAACTGAAAGGAGACGTTGTGCTGTGCAGTTTTATTTTCTAAAAATGTGTAAAATTACTCTAAAATGAATAATAGTTGTAGGATATTGATAGTTTTTGAGTAGTAATTATGTGTTTTTGCGAGAAATATGAACTATATAGCCAAATGTGGCCTTTCGAATTTTACAAGAACTCCGTTGAATGACGTCGATTGTAGCCTACAATACAACGGCGCCTGGCTTAAAGGCCTAGTTGTCAAGCCTTAAACATAAAAAAGCGCGCTGTTATATGACAGCGCGGGCTTAACGTTCCCGCCACATTCAATGGCGCGAAAACACCATTTATCAAAAACCGAATAAGATTTTTTTAAGGGCTAATTTCGTATTAATCAGACTGGATTTTAAAAGGGAAACAATTCAACTGTTTTATTTGCGCAACTCTAATTGTCGCCGCACGATTCACCAAAGGAAGGTGCAGGAATGGCCAGTGGTTTCTGAGCTGACCGGCATCTTGAATAATAGCCTGTTTCAGAACATAAGTTTATATTATCAACGAAGAGACACTTTTTTCATAGATGTTCTGCTCGCGGCCCGATACAATTCTGTTCTCTTGTTTTGGGAGGCGTTCTACGATTATATTTAAACACATTATATTTCTTAATATACATGACGACTGAGGAGGTTAGTCGTCATGTAGATACATCCCGCGGGCCTCCGAAAAAAATTTCGTCACGGTGAAGTGAGGAAAATTTCCTCTAAACAAAACCCTAAGCTAATCCTTACCTAAGATAGGAAATATCATAATATACGATGGCACTTACTATGTGCCCAACCTGGACAGTAGTTCCATACGTGCTGACTCCAACTAACAAAATCTATCTAAAAGTCAGACGATCTTGTCTACAAGTGAGCCCAATGAACAATGTTTTAAAATTATGGAAAAAAACTAAACTCCTAGCAAAAATTGACAAGAGATCACAATCAAGCATCGGCACAACTGATCAATTTGGGAGCTTTCAATTAAAATAATAATAAACAATTCCCATAACTGATTCGAACTCAACACAAACTTTTTGCATCCTACGCAGACACCCATCCGTGCAGGAACGGAGAAAGAATACAATTTCCTGCAGCCTGGCGGCCTGTCGTAAGAGGCGACTAAACAACCCACAGCCAGGTGGTAGGGTATTTGCTCGACTGGATGGCGACCACCCCTGGTCTAGAGTATGCCGCCATAACAACCTTGTGTTGTGTTCCGGCATTAGTGACCAGGTTCCAGTCTCCTAAGAGAGCAGCAGCGCATTTGTAGCACCTTTGGTGTTGCAAATGTCCATAGGCGATGGTAACAACCGCTTTCTATCAAATGGGCCGTCTGCGTGTCTGCTGAACTCCTGCAATAAAAAAAAACACCTGGAAGCCATGAAAGCCTTATGACCAGTTTGCAAGGTTGTCGTAGATTCATAACAGCTTGATAACACCGGTCAAGCCGGGCATGAAATCAGTGTGCTCGTGCCGGTGTGCACGCAATATCAAAATTGTCTATGACAATCGCTCTGTTGTCTACGGCCAACTGCCAAGTTTCAAAAAATTCAATACGGAACGAAAAATGAACTATTGTACGCGCAACAAGTTTTTATTGTAAAATCGCAAAATGTTGAAATACCCACAAGACTTCCTACGCTTCACTGATGTTTAATTTGTTCATGTTGTATTTTATTCTATGGACTAGGATATGTCTGCCACTTCATCCACTCTCGACTTGAAATTCCCTGGACTCAAAGTACTACAGCATTTAAAAAAGATTATAAGCTATCGTTTTACTGAAAACTATGTCCACTCCCGGAAAAATTCCCGCGGGATTTCCGGGATAAAAAATCACATAATTGTTACATAAAATTTACTATCAATCACCATTATTTTTTTTTAAAAACTACTAGGACTATATAGATGGCCGGAAGATGTAATCTATACGGCACTAGCCAGTTTCTCTACACAGATATTTAAAGGTGCGTACGACGGGCGTTTTTCGGTCCAAAACAACTTCAGTGTCGCCATAAATCTGTATTAAGGAACACCCCCGTGGTTCCACCTCGTCTCGTAATCATATACAGTGCGCCGCGCAACTTACGTACAAACTTGGTTACGCGGTCACGTATAGTTTCGACTTAGGTAAATTCAATTTATTTTAATCGCTATTGGTAAGACGCTGTCTGAGGATCCATATTTGCCAGCGTAGTTAGCACTGGGTAAGCTGTTATATGGAAAAAAGTTGTAATATTTTTTAAGTAATATATGATTTTGTTACGAGTTGCGGGACTTGAATTAAAATGCCGTTGGAATTGTTATAGAGTTTATTAGAACTATACAAACACGTATAACACAGGTACAAATATAACCGAACATAACAAATCCAAACGTAATGCAGAAGGTCGTAAATAGTCGTAATTCAATTAAACGCTCAAAGTCCGTCACTATTAGTTTCCCGATTGTACACACGTTACGCCTTGATCGTAGTTGTCGCTGAACTGCCCCCTCTCCCCATCAGGCCGTCGTTTTATACCTCACAAATACAAATGTGCCCGTATCGTAGTCAGCGTAATCCGCAGCACCCGGCTAATGATTCGGCCGCAAGCGGCCATAAACGAGTACAAGAAAACAATGAGCTGTTCTCTAGAAACGTATAAATAAGTAAACAAAAGAAAACGATCATAAAATAATTACAATTAGTTCAAATGCCAACAGGTAATAAAATGTGTTTTTACAGATATGCAGGTGGAGTTTGTTTTTTGTCGGAACCTAAGTGTTAACAATATTATATTTCTGAATTAATATTCATGTGTTCCTTTCTTAATTTTTTTCGTGTCATTTTAAGTATTTTGAAAACATTATTTTAACGAAAAAAATACAAATTTTATTCTTTGATAATAAAAAAGTTATATAAAATATTCATTTAAAATAAAAATTCTTGATATCTTGAAGCGGGGCATGGGGTTCAAGCTACCGGTGGCTATGACTCCATAGATAGGAGGCTTATCACAATCGTGTCGTCTACAGTACTGCCTTCTTTACCTGGCCCTTCATCCAGCATTAATTAGTATAATATTAAAATAATTTAATTTTAATATTTAAATTCTTTTGTACATAATAACTACTATATTATGGTAGAATTTACGGTGTGCGTCTTTCTCTTAATCTTTGTACTGTAATACTACATTCTTGCAAAAAAGATTTTGAATTTGTATTGACAACCTAAGAACAAATACACATTTTATTTGTATTTGTACAGAATATTTAATTTTTATATACCAACAACATTTTTGTATTTTTGAAAGCTCTCATCAAACGTTTTATTTGTAATTAAAATTACTTTAAAATTCAACTGAAACTTAAAATTGTGTACTTGACAGTAACAAATAACAGAGATACATTTTATCTCCACACAAAACGTCACAGACTTCTTGATTTTATAGAGATGTACTGCGTTATAACTTTATAATTATAACGAGTCAAATGGCTTATTAATTATATATAAAATTATATTATTTCTGATTTCTGAAAATTTAAAAGTACAATGATACATGTTATAAGGTATTTAAAAACATGCTCTTTTTTATGTGTTCTGTTTTAGAATTTATTAAGATTGTCAATGACTCAATTGGTTCAAACACCAGTATACATTATGACAGGTGTCCGGTTTCATTTGTCAAGCGAATGATCCGTATGGAGACGCTTGACAAATGGAACCGGCGATACAAGGACGAGCCAACAGCGTCCGTCACTAAGTTTTTCTTCCCGGAAACGACGTGCGCATATAAAATTATCAGAGCCATGAAGCCGATGGGAACGATGACTCAAATGTTCACGGGGCACGGGGGGTTCTCCCAATACTTGCATCGTTTCAAGTTAAAGGGGGACCCTTCGTGTTCCTGCGATACAGGAGAGGAAGAGATCCATCCCCATCACGTAATATTTGAATGCCCCCATTTTGCGAGAAGGCGATATAACGCAGAATGCGCCTTACAAACAAGAATATGTAGAGAAGAGGTACATGAGCTACTAGGCAAAAAAAAGAGGGAGGTGTTTGTAAAATACGCGATTAAAGTAATAGAGACCGTGGTCAAAAGAAACGCAAACAATTAACACTGTACACATATTTCTATATATGTATCAACAGTGTTTAGTTTTAAAAGTAATAAATAAATACAAATAACCTTAGCAAGTAAGAAACTAGTATAGATATAGAAAATAAGAAATGTAATATAACAGTAGCAATAAATAGCATAAAAATAGTTAAGTAAAATAACAAATAGATATAGAGAAAATATAAAAGTGTAAATTAGAATTAGTACCAAATGTTCTATTACAAGAGTTTTGAAAAGAAAGAAAAGAAAAAAATAAGAAATAAAGAACCCCTTACTCTGTGTATAGTTGTAATAAGATAAATTTAAAAAAAAAGAATAAAAAGACCTCTATCTTGACTCATGATGGAGGAGAAGGCGAAAATTTCATTAAAAAACACCAGTATAAGAATATAACCTCAAGTCCCAACTATACGTGTTTGCAATGAGAATATTTGAATACATCGTGGCATTCATTTCCTCGGATGTGATTCGGGGAGTTTCAACAATTTGCTTTAATTTAACTTGAAGGATAAATTTAATAAATTACCACGTACCAGGGTAACACAAAAATGAACTGCAAATTATGAACATATTACGTTATATTTATTTCCAGAAAGCAGATATTAGACGGTTCATTTCTCTTTCAATTTAGATGAATCAACCAAAGTGATCCAAATGAACATACACTTAAATCATTCAATTGTATTTAATACTGTCGCGTCGTGTCCTTTCAGTTATGTGCCTTTCAACCAAACTGATTGAAATTGGTTAATCCGTCTAACATCAGCATAATATAATAATGCATTGCTAGCTGTTCCCCCCACTTCTCCCGGAACAAACTTTATGTTCGCTTCATTTGAAGTCTGCAAGATATCGAAATTGTCTATAATTTTCACCAAAATCCAATGAGTCCTTTCGGATATCACAAGACTCTCAGAAGATTGATAGACAAATTTCTAACAATGATTATGATTATATAGAGTTAACATTTTCGCTAAATATTTATCTATTTGAAAATCATAGATAGACATGGATTTTATTTTTAGGTATAGAATTTATTCCGCCACACGATTTCTTGGAAAAATTTAATATGTTTTATCAGTATGTAGAAATTTACATATGTTTGTGGATAAAGTAATAAAATTTCGCGACAAAAATACCACGTATGAAGTCGAATAGTATGAAATAATAATATCCTAAAAAATCCTTTTATTATATTATTATATTTGGGGAATAGTGTGAATGGAGCGTTAGGTAAACTTCTAGGCGCCAAGAACCTCAGCCAGAAGGCCCAGCTCGCCGTACACAACGCGGTGCTGGTACCTACGCTCACGTATGGAAGCGACAGTTGGGTATGGAAGAGAAAGCATGAAAGTAGAGTAAACGCGGTCGAGATGCGAGCACTGCGCAAAATCTGCGGAGTGACGCTCGCGGACCGCGTTCGTAATACCGAAGTAAGAAAGAGAGTTGGTCTGAAAGAGAGTGTCGGGGTGAAGGTAAGGAAAGGAATGGTCCGGTGGTTCGGGCATGTGGAAAGAATGCATGATGAAAGAATGACTAAACAGATATACAATGCAAAAGTGGATGGATGCAGAAGTCGTGCAAGGTCACGACACACCTTCCATGACCAAATTGATCGTGTACTAGCAGAAGGTGATGTCAGGAGCCTTAAGAACAGACGAGCGTGCATGACAAGAGTTATGAATCGAATTCGGGACTTCTGCGTTCTAATGAACTAGGATAGAGTTAAACCCCTAACGCTGATATAAGACAGATAAATCAAATTGGATAAGTTGTGTTGAAAGGCATAGAACTGAAATGATATATGCTATTCAATAGCATTGAATGATTCAAGTTTAAATTTAAATGGATTTACTTTGGTTGATTCGTTTAAATTGAAAGACAGAAATGAATCGTCTAATATCGACTTAACACCACAGAGGCCTTTATATTCATTATATTATAGCATAAGATATTACATGATAATGTTACAACCTAGGCGCCGACAAAAACAAATTCTACGTACAGATTTGTAGAAGCACATTTATTACCCGTCGGTATTTTAATTAATAACTAATAACATTGAAACTATTGTAATTCTTTTATGATCATCTTCTTTTGTTTACTTATTTATTGTCATACGTTTCTAAAGAGCAGCCTATTGTTGTATTGTAATCATTAGCCACGTGTTACGGATTTTAAAGTACAAGCTGATTTTAGGAAATTCGGTCCACGTTGCCGGGCGAGCACATTGCACTTGTATACAAACGATAAAACATATAAAACAATGGCCGGATTGAGGGAGAGGGGGCCGATCGGGGGGTCGATCGAGAACCACGATCAAAGTGAGACGTGTGTACTACAATCGGCAATCTAATAGTGACGGAATTTGCGCATTTTATTGAATTACGACCCTCTACATTACATTCGGATTTGTTGTGTTCGGTTATATTTGTACCTGTGTTATACGTCTTTGTATAGTTCTAATAAACTCTATAGTAATGCTAACGGAACTTTAATTCGAGTCCCGCTAAACTCGTAACAATAATATATCAGCTCCTATACGTCCCACTGCTGGGCTTGAGGATCTCAGTTTATGCGTACCATTGGGTATATCCACCAAGTTTGTCTAATAAGGCCAGCAGTTGACTGGTTTTACAGAACTTAAATTCAGACCAATAAAACAAAAACGTAGCTAAAGCTACCAGGACTTTACAAAGACTAGCAGTTATTACATTTAGTTATTTTGCTAGATCATCTAATTGTGATATAACTTGACCATAACATCTACAACGAGAATTATTTATTTACCTTCTGGCAATATTCTATTTTATCTGTGGTCAAGGTCAGTGAATCATAAACAAAGCGAATTTATCCACGTTAAAATAAATTTTTTAACTTTGATCCGAGTATCAAATCCGCTAAAAAATAATGACATACCGATGTAACAATACTAAATTTCACGTGAGCATTGATTTTTCAACATTACCAACGATGTTTAGTAGAATTTGACGCAAAAATCTGTTCGTTATAATTCGACGATATTTACCAAGGAACAGCCGACATGACAGGTTTGTAATGGTTAGTTTAGCTTCTTTGTTTGTAGATATTGTTACTTAGAACTAGATGACGCCACTAGAAAGTTACATCGCGGTATGGTGTGCATTATTTACGTGCATGACACGGGTGTATTTGTTTCGATTGTTGTTGATCTATTGCGCAGATTCTTTGACCTTGCCCCCCATCACCCGAAACCTCTGGTGACGGAAACGGTCAACTATAAACCCACACCGAACGCTCCCATGAGAAATCGTCGCCCTCACAATGTACTCATTGACGAGCCCGATAAAATCACCCGTCTCCTCGCGATCATGAACCCCCCGAGGCTCAGAACATCAGCCTGGCATAACAGACGCAGACAGAACAGACGCCGGAGAGCCCCCGGCTCGGATCCTCTTACACAAAGGTAAGACCCCACCAATCTCACACACTCAATACAGACACAAGTAGCCATACACGATTAGCATAGGCGTGTTGCTGGAGAGTTTCTTCCGCCGCTTCTTCTCCTCCAGCTATAACACGTTGCGAAGCGGTAGTAATGATAGACTAGGATCGGCTCCGCCGGCGGAGTCGATATTTGGTCCCCAAAAAACAATCATTTCAGCCTGTTGGCTTAGCTCTTTCAGCCTTTAACGGCTAATTCCCAATATAGAGACAATCCCCCGCAGCGGTCGAGCCGAGGTCGAACCTCACAGGAGGTGCCTCCTTGAGCGTGCTGCTCCCGGGCTGAACGCCTCCGCTCCCACGGAGTCGTGAAGCCCCCAAAGTCCGGTATCGCTGAAACAGCCATCTGCGGCTATTCAGCTGGGTCCAGCTCAAAAAAAAAAAAAAAGGTTGTTGTTGACACTCACTGCAATAAATTTTCTTTGAGATCTATATGTTTATAATTTTATTATATCGTATAGAAAATCCCCTCTCTCCCAGGACTGATTATATAATTTTTGGTCCCGGATACGGATTAAATCAAAGAGCGTTTTTGATAAGTCCTGGGTGGTTAAGGACTTGGTTCCGGGGGTTAATCAAATAATTGTTCTGTTAACTATCACAAGGTGTTAAAGCTCTTGTTTACAAAATTATAGTTATTATTATTAAAGTAAACATCGTCGTAACTAAAACGACTTGATACTTGTACGACGTTTGATGTCGTAATAAAATCACTAGTAAGTATCGAAATTACTGTTGACGTAATATTGGAGAGTTGCTAGAGTTTAGACAAATTTGCGAAAGTGGCGCCCCTATTATTTTCTGCTTTATTTTGCCAGCCTGTATTTTAATATTTTTTATTTATGGTTCTTTGCTCGACCCGATAGTGTAAATGAAGCCGAAGCGTGGCAAATATAATATTGTTTTTAAAAATAAAACAAAAATATGGCTCAAGCTCGCCATGCTCTCTTTAGTCAGGGAATGCCAAAAATAAAGAAAGAAAAACTCCTTCCATCTAGCCTTTAATGGTTTTACTGAAACTTTTACGTGTTATATGGCCATAAAACTAGATGGTTTATTATAATATTTTTTGGGAGGAATTCAAAATATATAATATGTTTAATAGCAAGTGGTCTTTGATCTACAGATTTGGGAATCATCTACCAAAATAGGTAGACGTGTAGTCTATCTATAATATTATAAAATTCTAAACGTGCCGTGTCTGTACCTTGAATCTATTAAAAAAAAAACAACTGAAATATAAATGATGTAGAACACGATGCATATTTTTTAGACTTCTTGTCTGTTCGTTCGGGATTCATGTAAAAACTACTAAGCTGATTTCGAGGCGGTTTTCGATGATCGAGAGTAAATTCTTAATCTTAAACTCTGCGCTACATTTTATCCAGGGATTCCCACAGAAGTTTTTCTGGGAATGATTTTAAATGGCCAAATTAAAAAGAAATCGAATTTCAATGTGTTTTTTGCTGATCGATGGCAGATTTTATGTAATAAAATGTGTGATACTTTTATCCCGGGAGTTTTTTTATTTTTTTATTGCAGGAGATCAGCAGACAGGCAGACGGCCCACTTGATGGAAAGCGGTTACCATCGCCTATGGACATTTGCAACACCAAAGTTGCTACAAATGGGCTGCTGCTCTCTTAAGGGAAACTGGAACCTGGTCACTAATGCCGGAACACAACTCAAGGTTGTTATGGCGACATATTTTAGGCCAGGGGTGGTAGCCATCCAGTCGGGCAAATGCCCTACGACCTGACTGTGATTTGTTTTGTCGCCTCTTACGACAGGCCGCCCGGCCGCAGGAAATTGTATTCTTTTTCCGTTCCTGCATGGATAAGTCCCGCGGAAATTTTTCCGGGAACTGGTCGAATTTTTCCGTAGCTCAAAAATTAGCTTATTCCGGCACAGTTATCATTAAAACGATAGCTTACATTCTTTTTTAAATGCTGTGGTACTTAGATCCCGTGGGAATTTTCAGTTAAGCGTGGAAGAAATCGCGGGCATATCCTAGTTAGAAATAAAATTCTAGATCTTTGTAGAAAAGCGAAGAGAGCTAGGATCTTGATTTCGGCTGCAATGAAAAAAATGCCTGTCCTCGATTAGCAATAAATTACAGTGACTTTGGTAGTGTTTTGATCTATCCGGAGTATCATCGCTGGTTCGTATCTAAATAATTCACATACGAGCATACAAGTGGCTTGAAAATCAGTACTAATGACGCCTAGCGAGTAAATAAACCATTGTGATAACGTTAAAATTCTGGAATTATGATTCCTAGCACTGTTCGTCTATATTAGTAGATTGGTTTATATTCTTACCAAAACACAAATTCATCAAAATTCAAAAGTTTATAAATATAGTTCTTGTTCACGCCAAGCGCGATGTTAATACGCGCACAACAATACTAGCAACAGTGGTACATCCCTATCAGCCCGAACCGCCCCCCGCCAGTGACTTACAAACAACGGCATAGTGTGCGCGCACGTCGAGTTACGTGATAACTAAAAATTAAGTTAATTGTTAAATATCAGCTCTAGATCACTCTAGATGAGTTCACACTCATCAACATCACAATCAGTAAGTCCTCAGCTTATATTCCCATCCTCCTATATACAACGTTGGCGAAACCAGTTCTACTGTATGTATATCATCATATTCTTAAACAAAAGTTTTCGTAGTAGAAGTTAGAGATTTGTCTTAATAAGTAAAAATGAATAAAGGACTACATAAAAAGAATATTTTAATGTTGTACCTTCGAAGACACAAGGATAATGGTCGATGATGTTATTCTGGAGCAAGTGAATGAGTTTGTATATCTTGGATGTGCTTTTAGCAGGGATGGAAGGGACACCGCTGATATAGAAAGAAGAGTAAATTTGGGGAATAGTGTGAATGGAACGTTAGGTAAACTTCTAGGCGCTAAGAACCTCAGCCAGAAGGCCCAGCTTGCGATACACAATGCGGTGCTGGTACCTACACTCACGTATGGAAGCGAGTTGGGTATGGAAGAGAGAGCATGAAAGTAGAGTAAACGCGGTCGAGATGCGAGCACTGCGTAAAATCTGTGGAGCGACGCTCGCGGACCACGTTCGTAATACCGAAGTAAGAAAGAGAGTTGGTCTGAAAGAGAGTGTCGGGGTGAAGGTAAGGAAAGGAATGCTCCGGTGGTTCGGGCATGTGGAAAGAATTCATGATGAAAGAATGACTAAACAGATATACAATGCAAAAGTGGATGGATGCAGAAGTCGTGGAAGGCCACGACACACCTTCCATGATCAAATTGATCGTGTAGTAGCAGAAGGTGATGTCAGGAGCCTTAAGAACAGACGAGCGTGCATGACAAGAGCTATGAATGTCAAAGAAGCAAGTGAGGTGTGTAAGAATAAGCCTGAATGGCGCTCTGTTGTTCCTGCCTACCCCGCAAGGGAACTGGCGTGAAGTTATGTATGTATGTATGTACCTTCGAAAATTCAAGTTACGTTTTTTACCTGCTAAATGTTTTATTAAATCGCTCATGGATATTCTCTGGCTTTATGGCCACAAATGACTCAGATAATAACTGAAAGGAGCTTTTGGGGTCGTAATTTGATTATTAGTTTATGAGGGGTGTACGTGATGTACAGCGGCAGTTATGTGCTTCATTGGTTTATGGTAACCTAGTAGGTAGCTTTCACTTACTGAAATACAGTGTTGTAATTTTTTATATAGTGTGGTATTAGACGGATCAACCAAATTGAATCAATTTGTTTGTAAGCTATAGAATTGAAAAGACACGTCGGTATTCACTTAAACTGAATAATTTTATAGATCGCTTTGGGTGATTCATACAGAATGAAAGACAGAAGTGAACCGTCTACTATCGGTTTAATCTATATAAATAAAAATGAATCGTAGAAATATATGTACGCGCATAACCTGAGAACAACTTTACCGATTTTGATTAAATATTTTGAGCGTGGGTTGCCGGGTTATTTAGATTCACAATTGGAACCGGTAGGTGGCGCTGGAGTCGGGTTGTAGGATCCTCCTAATCTTCTGACCAATTTTAATGATTTTTTTGTGTGTTTGAATGTGTCTCCGGATGGTTTAGAATTTACATCCTAGATTTTTTTTTTTTTAGAACAGGACACCGTCTGCCGAGACCCTAGAGGTCTAAACAATGAAATATAGAACAGTATTCGCGTAATGGATCGGAATATTCCGGAGGCGAACAGCGTTACGATAAAAATTTAATGCAGTGTAACCTATGTGAATGTCTGGCCTCAAAATAGTATGAAGTCGTTATTGGGAAATGGGATAGCTTCCGCGGGCTACGGCTCGGAAATATGCGCCGCAGAGCCGTGAGGAAAACCCTAATATTACCTTCGATACTGCTAAAATAGTGACTAGGAATCTCATTTTACATCTCATCACGCACGATGAATTTTGGCAACATCCATCTTTGACTATTGGAGTGTGGTATTCCAAACTGACATGTAATAAATACACCATAATTATGTTACAAGCGCGTATATCCTTATAACGCTGAATCATCTGATTAAGTTGGCAAATCGAGCGGAAACGCTTTGATTGATGACCTTGGCGTGGATCAACGTGATATATAAAAAGTAAATTGCCAATGAAGATTTTAAATAGAAAGTCTAGGTAATATGATACTAAGTTGTAAGACCGCGTTCGTAATACCGAAGTAAGAAAGAGAGTTGGTCTGAAAGAGAGTGTCGGGGTGAAGGTAAGGAAAGGAATGCTCCGGTGGTTCGGGCATGTGGAAAGAATGCATGATGAAAGAATGACTAAACAGATATACAATGCAAAGGTGGATGGATGCAGAAGTCGTGGAAGGCCACGACACACCTTCCGTGATCAAATTGATCGTGTACTAGCAGAAGGTGATGTCAGGAGCCTTAAGAACAGACGAGCTTGCATGACAAGAGTTATGAATGTCAAAGAGGCAAGTGAGGTGTGTAAGAATAAGCCTAAATGGCACTCTGTTGTTCGTGCCTACCCCGCAAGGGAACTGGCGTGAAGTTATGTATGTATGTATGTATGTAAGTTGTAAGACGAAACTACCACAAAGTTGCCGAACTGTCATACACGGCTCATTGGAAAGTCCCACAAATTTGTGGTCAAATACAGACAATGGAAATGAACGTTGAAACTGATGCTTTCTCCCTCTAACTACATAGAATTTATATTAGAATAAAACAGACGATATAATTCTCTCGGTTTTGGCGCGGCAATTTTGATGGCAGCTTGTGGAAAAATATAATCTCTCCTTAATGACACCTGTACCTACTTCTTCCTTCGTTGATAACTCTTTCACGGTACAGGCTGTCCGTTTATGGAACTCACTGCCACTCAACATCAGACAAGCTAAATCCATATTGTCTTTTAAATTGATGGTTACTAAATATCTTTGGTCCTCGCAAGTCTAAAACATGCTGTTGATTCTATATATAGAATATATATATATATATATATCTGATATATCTTATTTTTGTATAGTATATAAAGTATATTATTAATTACTTTTTACTTATTCTTGGAATGTTTCTTATTATTTATTGTCTTCACCGCCACTGTTGTCTTAGTTTAGGGGGTTGCCTGGAAGAGATCGCTTTAAGCGATAAGGCCGCCCTTTGTGCAACATTTATTGTACTTAGTTTTAAGAACGTATATTTAATTTTTGGTGAACAATAAACTGTTTTCATTCATTCATAATATTAAATTTGGCCCTTAAAGCAGGTAATCATTTTAAATATATGCGTCTGTACAATTCGTGTATTTAGCCAGTAAACATTTATGAATAGTTAGTATGATTATATGTTAATAAAATTGACGCATACCTACATATCAGTAGTAGATAGTTACACAAGGGTTGAAAGTGACCTATTTAGGTACGAGATGGTTTGGCGCATGAGCGTAGCGCGGGCGCTAATGATTCGAGTCTTTCTCGAGATAGACACTCTGCTTTTCATTTCGAATATGAGATCATTCGATATATTATTTTAGTAATTAGGTAATGACATCCATATCTTTTTACAATCCGGGTTTCTTCCAGTCTCGTGTGAATAGGTATTATCTAGGTAAGCATGCTCCATCTTTGACCGCATCATCGTCCGGCACTGGACGTGATGAACTCATTTAATACGTCTACTAAACGTCGCCAAACGTTTAGTAGACGTCATACGCGACCAGAAGGCTGGCGTCTATTTCGCTCAAAGATTAAGCATTGCCATACAACGTGGCAACGCCGCCAGCCTTCTGGGGAAGTTCCCAGTAAGTGACAGTGGTTTGGGACCAATACCTTATCTTTAGATATTTCCCCCTTTTTTATTTACTTTTAGTTTTTATATTGTATAGTTTATTTTTAAGTTTATATTTATTTGCATAACAATTAGTTGATAACAACCATTTAAATATAATTTAATACGTCAAGTATATTTCTTTTTCTGTGGCATTCTACTAGCCATTATTTTGTTTGTCACTGATGATAGTAAATATTTAGCCCAAATTTATGTAAATTAAGTAATAATTTTGTGAAAAATAATTTATAAGTATAAAATCATATTACAAAATTGTCGCGATTCAACAGTGACTCTAAATAGTTCGGATATGCCTCGCATAGTTTTCAAATTTTTTGACTGCAGGGACAGTCGTTCCCTAGGGATAAAAATTACTGTTTTCATCCCTGTGATCCGATAACTTCAGGCGTAGTTTCCGAGTATGTGAAATTAAAAAGTAATTTTTCAACCAACAACATTCAACAACAATGTGTCAGGAGAACACTGAAGTCTCAAATGAGACAAAAAGTGTCATCAACAACGTATGTGCCTTATTTGAAAGGAAAAACTGAAGAGTGTGCTGATATTATAGTTGTGGTTATGGTATATATTATGGTTATCACCCCTGGTCTAGAGTATGCCGCCATAACAACCTTGAGTTGTGTTCCGGCATTAGTGACCAGGTTCCAGTCTCCTTTAAGAGAGCAGTAGCGCATTTGTAGCACCTTTGGTGTTGCAAATGTCCATAGGCGATGGTAACCGCTTTCCATTAAGTGGGCCGTCTGGCTGGCTGTTGAACTCCTGTAATAAAAAAAGGTCGTTTTGTCATTTTTAAAATTTTTTGGTTTTTCGCCTCCATAAAAATGACTGTTTATTTACCGCTTCCAAAGCCTTTTCTTAGTACGTACCAGGTTCAGTTATTCTTCATACAAATATTTTTTTAGAATTTAGAATATATTTATTGCGTAATGCATGTACAAAGATGTTACGGTTCTTACAGTATCAATGCATTCGTCCCATAATTGGGTGTGCAAAATTAAAATTACAATATTGATTTATAAACACATTTTTAAGATGTTTTTTTTTTTTTTTTAAATATCAGCCAAATATCACTTCTAAGTTAATAATAATCGGCAGACAACCACACACATTGTATATCCCCAAATTAAGCAAGTTACGCTTGTGTTATGGGTAATATACAACGGACTACTCTGGGGCCGATCCCAGACACCCAGACCATAGTAAATAACGGAGAAAATACATTTCCGAAATTTACTATACCAGGAATCGAACCCGGAACCTCTGCGTTGCAGTGAGGTACGCCGGCAAAGGCTTAGCCCGCTCAACCACAGAGGCCGTCAAATCAGTACAATTAAACTTGAAAATTAATAATAATAATCAAAGACATACAATGTAATAATAATCTATAATTATCCCGCAGGGGGGCGTTGTGGCGAAGCCTTAGGTGAATAGCCACACCTCGTACCTGACTCCGGGGGCCAAGACAAGGCCCCCACCTCCGTGCTTGCCTTAACCAGCCGGCACGGAGTGGAGATCGCTAGAGCTAAGACGGGGAAGTTATAAATGGCATCACGTCAGAAGTAGCTACGGTGAACCTGCAGCCCACCTCTCTACACCCCTTAGCCCTGCCTTTTATGGCATTTTAGGGGCCCGTGCAGGGAGTGGCGAGTCACCATCTGCCCATTTTTCCATGTTCCCCGAACATTGCGACGGGCAGAAGCCATAATCCCCATATTCCCAGACCCATAGTACCACTAGCAGTTCACCACAATAGCCCGGTACTTTTTGTCCTCATTTCCCACAATAGTCCTACACTGGCCGGGGCTTGTCTTTGGGTGCATTATTATATAGTGTAGACAGGGATAATCGCCGGTCAGTGTCACGCCACATTTACATTAAATTTGTCAAGGGGCCTCTACGTGTTGGCCTTCCCATGACCCCACGCAAGCCCTCTAAAAGTCTGGGCCATTTTTATGGCCCGTGGTCTTGAAAGACATACAAAATCTATAATTATTCTAAATAATAAAATGTCTACTATTAAAGCATGTCAAATATATTTATGTCAGTTCATAGTGTTTCATCGTCCATAAACATGTTTATATTATAATAGCATTTAGTGGTCAGTAGCATTTTCTATCCGTGCAGGAACGGAGAAAGAATACAATATCCTGCGGCCGGGCGGCCTGTCGTAAGAGGCGACTAAACAACCCACAGGCAGGTGGTATAGGGCACTTGCCCGACTGGATGGTTACCACCCCTGGTCTAAAGCATGTCGTCATAACAACCTTGAGTTGTGTTCCGGCATTAGTGACCAGGTTCCAGTGACCCTTAAGAGAGCAGCAGCGCATTTGTAGCACCTTTGGTGTTGCAAATGTCCATAGGCGATGGTAACCGCTTTCTATTAAGTGGGCCGTCTGCCTGTCTGCTGAACTCCTGCAATATTTTTTTTTTTTTTTTAAATTGTGTACATGGCAGTTCTCTAAGAGATTTCGGAAGCTTATTGTATACGAAGGGCCCCTAGCAATAGACACTTTTGAGCAAATTTAAACGACATTATCAATTTTCTGATTAGCACTCATTAGGCTTATATCACGATTTTGCAAATCTAAACTCAGATCACTTAGCTCCTGAAGACCATTGCACATTTCGTATTAGGCGACGCGGTAACATAGATTAGATTTTGTATTTGTATAATTTTGACCTATTCAAAATCCATCTGAAAGAGAGTGTCGGGTTGAAGGTAAGGAAAGGAATGCTCCGGTGGTTCGGGCATGATGAAAGAATGACTAAACAGATATACAATGCAAAAGTGGATGGATGCAGAAGTCGTGGAAGGCCACGACACACCTTCCATGATCAAATTGATCGTGTACTAGCAGAAGGTGATGTCAGGAGCCTTAAGAACAGACGAGCGTGCATGACAAGAGTTATGAATGTCAAAGAAGCAAGTGAGGCGTGTAAGAATAAGCCTAAATGGCGCTCTGCTGTTTGTGCCCACCCCGCAAGGGAACTGGCGTGAAGTTATGTATGTATATAAAAATCCACCCAATCCAAGGTTACCAAAATTGTTTTTTTTTAGATATTTTTGAAATTTTCTTTATGGCCACAAAAAAACCCTGACTGGAAATAATTCAAGATCTGGGATTGGTTCCATAGCTCACACTCCTAATAGGTATAGTATAAAAGGTATGCCTAAATGGCGCTCTGTTGTACGTGCCTACCCCGCAAGGGAACTGGCGGGAAGTTATGTATGTATGTATAAAAGGTATGTTATAATATTTTTTCCGGGCCATTTCACCGAGTCAACAAAAAATGGACGATCAATTAGCGGTTCACTGTGAAATGTAAACCAATTAACGTTTTTAAAAATTCCGACAAGAGAGCGTTAAAAGGTTTCCTCCGAAAGGTCGGGTTTTGAATATCATATTTATGCCGTGACACGAGCGACGTCGCGGCGGGTTATTAGTGTTTTCTCTTTTTGTAGACAGACATACGATTGTGGACTTAGCTAGTCTCAAGCATATACGATTTTTTAAGTTTACTTATGAATCGATTTTCATATATACCCACGGTATACAATTTTTTGAGGAGTGAAATAATAAAAACGTAATTCAAAAACATTGTTTTTATTTTAATTTTAAGTTCCACCTTTTCATCCGTGCAGGAACGGAGAAAGAATACAATTTCCTGCGGCCGGGCGGCCTGTCGTAAGAGGCGACTAAACAACCCACAGCCAGGTGGTAGGGCATCTGCCCGACTGGATGGCTACCATCCCTGGTCTTAAGTATGTCGCTATAACAACCTTGAGTTGTGTTCCGGCATTAGTAACCAGGTTCCAGTCTCCCTTAAGAGAGCAGCAGCGCATTTGTAGCACCTCTGGTGTTGCAAATGTCCATAGGCGATGGTAACCGCTTTCCATCAAGTGGGCCGTCTGCCTGTCTGCTGAGCTCCTGCAATAAAAAAAAAACCTGTCTTAGAGCGAACAAAACAAAAAAGGTTCAACTCGGTCTGGCTGTTGGTTTATCCGTGCAGGAACGGATAAAAAATACAAATTCTTGCGGCCAGGGAGCCTGTCGTAAGAAGCGACAAAACAACCAGGTGGTAGGGCATTTGCCAGCTGAATGGCTACCACCCCTGGTCTAGAGCATGCCGCCATAACAACTTTGAGTTGTGTTCCGGCATTAATGGCCTGGTTCCAGCCTCACCTACGTCTCCGGCAGCACATAGGTGGTTCCTTTAGTGTTGCAAATGTTTATAGGCGACGGTAACCACTTTCCATCACAGTTGGGCCGTCAGCCTGTTTGCTGTACTTCAGCAATAAAAAAATATATTAATATTTTTTTTGTATATTGATGCTCACCTCTCCTACACTAGTTTGCTTACCAAGACGAGTTTTAGCAAAACTACTATTATGTTTCTGTCAGGCGCTCTGATAGTACTCATATATTTTAATTTTTATTAAATACTAGCGGTCCCGGCGGACGTAGTCCTGCCCTGAAAACATAAAAATGTATGACTCGATTCTAGTGCCTCCTACTAGTTCCAATTGTAGATCTAAATCATCCGGGGACCCTCTCAAACATACACAAAAAATTTCATCAGAATCAGTAAAGTCGTTCTCAAGTTATGGGCGTAACATACATTTCTACGATTCATTTTAATTTATATATAGAAGAAAGATGTTTGTGAGTGTGTTCTGTTTTTATTTTGTGTACTAGGATATGCCCGCGACTTCTTCCACCCATAACTCGAAATTCCCGCGGGATTTCCGGGATGCAAAGTATCGCAGAATTTAAAAAAAAAAATAAGCTATCGGTTTAGTGGAAACTGTGTCTGAATTAGCAAATTTTTAGGCCTCCGATAAACTTCAAACCGCTCCCGGATAATTCCCACGGGATTCTTGGAAAAAAAATCACACATTACATAAAACTTGCTATCCATCAGTGAAAAATCACCTTGGAATTCGATTTTTTTATCTGGTCATTTTAAATAATTTCCAGAAAATTTCCCGCGGGATTCCCAGAATAAAAAGTAGCGCCGATTTAAGTCTCAGAATTTGCTGTTAATCAGCGAAAACTGCATCGAAATCGGCCCAATAGTTTTTACGTAAATCCCGAACAAACACAAACTGACAAGAAATCTAAACTGTCAGATACGCTGATACTAGTCACCTTGTTTTACCAACTATTGTCGACATACCACTACCTGTATCTCTGCCAATAAAGATTCATTCATTCATTCATTCATTCATAAAAAATATTGCATCGTGTTCTCCATCGTTTATACAGAGTATTCCAGTTGTTTTTTTTAAATAGCTTCAATGTACAAACACGGCATGTTTAGAATTTTATAATATTATTGCTCATCTACTGGTTAAATAGTTGTCTGCATATATATATATATGTTTTCCTTATAACCACCCTTATTCAGCCGTATTAGATGACGGTCGCCTCGAACGAGCTCTGACTGAACTGACCGGAGTTTAAGGTGTAAACTCCGGTCGCGCATCAGAGCTGACACTGATATTTATGTTAGAAAAAAATTAACTCGACAAGTGTTCTCTTTTATATCTATTCACTTCTGACTCTAATTAGGCGTGTCGGGCAGATGGAGATTAAATGAAATAAATAATTAAATTATATAACTGTCTTTAATTTACTTTGTACGTACGAGTCGACTCGGAAGGTAACGTGGGGCGACTGACGACAGTGCCACGAATATCCACACATTACAATTTTTCCTGAATTGCAACTGTTGCTAGCCGTCACAACAAGCAAAAGAAATGAAATGTCAGACATAGGCACTATGTATAGAATATGCACTACTCTCGAGTGCTCTCTACCACTCTATGCACAAATACTTGTAATTAACCAATCAATCCGACTAGCGCAGAGCGGTGTCTCGACACTCGACACCACTAGTGGCTCATTACGGTGCAGCCTCTCACGCACTATTGGAAATTTCACGCAACAGGTACTGGTGTCGTTAGTTAGATTGCTGTGGTTGTGAGTGTCAGTTTGTTTACACTAAATAAACTCATTTCCGACATAACCGGAATACATACATAACAGGAACGGAGAAAGAATACAATTTCCTGCGGCTCGACGGCCTGTCGTAAGAGGCGACTAAACAACCCACAGCCAGGTGGTAGAGTATTTGCTCGACTAGATGGCGACCACCCCTGGTCTAGAGTATGCCGCCAAAACAACCTTGTGTTGTGTTCCGGCATTAGTGACCAGGTTCCAGTCTCCTTTAAGAGAGCAGCAGCGCATTTGTAGCACCTTTGGTGTTGCAAATGTCCATAGGCGACGGTAACCGCTTCCACTAAGTGGGCCGTCTGCCTGTCTGCTGAACTCCTGCAATAAAAAAAATAACCACATTAAAATAAAATATTGTTACACCTTAGGCCCTGACAAAGATAAATTCCACGTACAGATCTGTAAAAGCACATTTTATTACCTGTCGGCATTTGAAGTAATTGTAATCCTTTTATGATCGTCTTCTTTCGTTCACTTATTTATTGGCGTATGTTTATAGTTATTGTGGAGAACAGCCTATTGCCCCATTGTACTTGCTCAGGAGCATCATTAGCCAGGTGTTGCGGATTACAATTACAAGCTAATTCTAGGAAATTCTGTCGTCATTGCTGGGCGGGCACATTTGCATTTGTGAAGTATAAAAGGACGGCCTGATTGAGAGAGGGGCCACTTGAGATACAACTACGATACTGGCGTTTTATTCAATTACGACCTTCTGCATTACGTTTGGATTTGTTGTGTTCGGTTATATTTTGTACTTGTGTTATACGTGTTTGTATAGTTCTAATAAACTCTATAATAATTCTAACGGCATTTTAATTCGAGTCCCGCTAACTCGTCGCAATATGAATGAATTTTTTGTATTTATTTGCTAATTCTTTAAGGATACAAATGAATACTTATGGATGAATGTTAATTGGGACGAATTTAGGGGTACATATCTCTTATTTGTGGGCGCTAACAACTGCAATACATTATTATAACTACAGCAGTTGTTTGCGACAGCGATTGTTTGCCGTACACTTATGCTAAGGTTTTGAATACATTCTTTAATATAGGAAAATGGTATGCTATCTGTGGGATCTTATAAAATATATCGAAAATTATAGTTATAATATACCTACCAATCCTCATCAAATCGAAACTTTATTAACATCTAGTGTACTTGTCAATTTATATTTATAGGTGCACAAGCTTTATCGGGACATAGTCAAACGTCTGGTGGATGTGTCACGTGACCAAAAGACTGGTTTATACCTCGCACAGCGCATCAGCATTGCCATTCAGAGAGGCAATGTGGCCAGTCTTTTGGGCACGTTTCTGACTGAGAGCGGTCTAGAACTAGATTTTATACTTTAATTTTAGTTTGTATATATAGTTTATTTTTAGTTTAATTTATTGTATAGTTTAATTTATTTATAATTTAGTTTATTTATAGTCTAGTCTAGTGTCGAGTGTATTTATGGCAAGTGTCGGGACAAAAAAATATTATTTTCAATATTTATTGTTTTTTTTTTATCGAGGTATAGGTTCGCCTTTGACAGCTAATTCACCTGATGTTAAGTGAAGATGCAATCTAGGAAAGTGATGCAAACAATCGCCGGGCATACGTGCCTTGGCGATTGTTTGAATCATACGATTATTAGCGCGTTCTGTCGCCTTTGTCGTCTGGAGTGCAGTGATCTCCACTTGTGTTTTATACGCTCGTGGAGGGCGCGGCGCAGGCTACTCCAAAGTTAGGGCTAGTAGACTCATTGGGGAGCAATTCACAGCGATTCTCACTGACAGGAAACCTCCTTTTGTGAATCATTTTAGTGATTTAGAGAAGGGGATCGCCAGAGAGCGAGGGAGAGGACGGTGCAGACAGTTTTCGACTGTCGTCTATTTCATTGAACGGGGGTTCGAAAACAATGTTTTGTTTCCAGTTTCCCATTATCCGTGGTAGTGGCCACTGTTTACTGTAATTTACGCTAACGGTGGAATCATCTCTAATGCACGAAGTGGTATAGCTCTTCTCCCCGGTTTCTAGTAACAAATCGGAGTACTAGGATATCAAAAGAGTTTAACTACGTTATATGGCATTCTATGCTCTCATAGGAACCCGGGCAGGTGTAGCGGATAGTTTGTTCGGCCTCCTCCTGTAATGGAGGAGATCCCGTTTGCCGTTTGGTGCAATTGTTTTTTTTTTTTTTTTTTATTGCAGGAGTTCAGCAGACAGTCAGACGGCCCATTGAATGGAAAGCGGTTACCATCGCCTATGGACATTTGCAACACCAAAGGTGCTACAAATGCGCTGCTGCTCTCTTAAGGGAGTCTGGAACCTGGTCACTAATGCCGGAAAACAACTCAAAGCTGTTATGGCGGCATTCTCTAGACCAGGGGTGGTAGCCATCCAGTCGGGCAAATGCCCTACCACCTGGCTGTGGGTTGTTTAGTCGCCTCTTACGACAGGCCGTCGAGCCGCAGGAAATTGTATTCTTTCTCCGTTCCTACACGGATAATTACACACACATTGTCACACATACACACGAAGGCGGCGGTTTTGGTCTGTATTTAAGACCCGCGTGTATGTTTCAAGAAAAGGTATTCCCCTGAGTTAACAATAAAAAAGATGCGATCTAGGACGGAACACGCTACTTAGTAGATATTTATTCACTCGTGGCTGTTTCAATTGTTTGAAAGAGGTTATCGGTGCCTATTGACATTTGTAACACTACGGACGAAGCCAACCTTTTAACAGCCTTTGGGATTGGATGCAGAGGATGGAATAGAAGGCATAGGATAAAGGATATGAGGTATGGTGGATAGGAAAGGAGTATTGGATAGGGAAGTTGGGATATGGAGGGCCTGGGGTTGAAGTGTGCTAGCGGATTTAGCTGGATAGCTGGCGTCGCGCCGTTCGTATAGTCGACTATCCCATAGTAAAAGGCGGTTTAGAATAGCTTAGCCTTCGGAGAGACTGCGTCCCTCTGTGTATTCTACCGCCTGTACAACGGACGGTGTTCCGAGGAACTGTTTGATCAGGTGCCAACGTCTCATTTTTACAACCGCACCGCTCATCATCGATGGGATGTTCACCCCCATTTCCTGGAGCTCCCACGCTCAACTACGCAACGGTTCTCCATAAAGTATATTCCGCGTACAGCAATGATCTGGGAAGTCTGTTTAAGAAGGGTGTTATAAAATTTCTTAGAGGCCGACAACGCGTTGGCAACACTCTGGTGTTGTAAACGTCCATAGGCGACAGTAACCACCTTCCATCAAATGGGCCGTCCGCTTGCTTGCCTGCTTCAGGCAATAAAAAAAGCGGAACTCTTACTCTCGAAACATGATTAGCTCTACTCCAATGTTTACACGCCGATATTCAGTGAGAGCGTGGTATTTATATTGATCGATCCAGCCCTAAAAGCCTGTAATCGAGATAATGCTTCCAGCATGGCTCTATCTACCACGTCTCTATTTTCAAATACATTCATTTGTTTATGTTCGTCACGTAAACAATAAGGAAGAAAAACAAAAGAATACAAATCTTGAGAAATAAATGCAAAGGGCGCAGTGGAAAACTCAAGAGTACTAGGGCCACATAAATTGCGAGCAAGTGACAGAAGCATTTCATCACAGCAGTTTCAAAACACTCCAGTTCTCTTATTGTTATTTTTAACATATTTCCCACAAATTTTTGAAATCCCTGTTACAAAGTTCATACGGCGTGGAAAAAAAACGACAGTATGTTAAATGGTTTATTAAATATATAATAATTTGTTTAATTTTAATTTTTTTTATTGATGCGTGGAAAGAAATATACGCGAGCAATATATTAACATATTGTTATCATCGAATTTGGTGTGTAAGCTCTTTAGAGAACAGGGATGGACATAATATTAAAATGAATTACTTGACTAATATAATAATGACAAAATATTTTCAATATTTTGTTCAGTTATATTAACTTTCGGACTACAAATAACGCTTGAATGTTTTGGAATATTGAGACATAATGAGTTTATGACATACTAAATAATTTCATGATATATATTGTTACGAGTGCGGGACTCGAATTAAAATATCGTTGGAACTACTATAGAACTAAGAAATTTATTAGAACTATACAAATACGTATAACACAGGTACAAATATAACTAGACACAACCAGTACAAACTGCACGATTAAATAACACGCGCAAAGTCCGTCACTATATAGCTTATCGAATGTACACGTCTTGCTCGTATCGTAATCGTCACTTCACTGCCTTACCCCTCCGTTCGGGCATTGTTTTATACTAAACTGTACAATACAACAATCGAACGCGTGAACTGAATTTTCCAAGAACACGTAATTGCACACCTGCGGCCATAAAAGAGTACAGTAACAATAGGATGTTTTTCTTAATTACAAATTATAAACACAAAGTAAAAAAAAGAAGTCAAAGTATAGAGAGTAGGGAGCTCGGACTTCAAATTATTGCATGTTGGCGGGCAAGATACTATTCCTTCAATTTCAAATTACCGAGGAGACTAATAAATATTGATTTTATTCAATTTATCGAGAATTTTTCAAGGGACCGGGAGAAACTTTCAAATAATATCGAGAAATTCAAATTAATGAGTGTCAAATTATTGAGAGTCGACTGTATGTGCTGTATACCATATTTGCGAAGAAGGAATAAACATCCAAACACATTCACCTTTTTAATAATACTTAAGTACTATACAAATGTGACAGATATATGTTTATACTAGCTGTCCCGGCAGACGTTGTTCTGCCCTGACGAAATAAAATTTAGAATCCAATTGCAGCGCCATCTACCGGGTTCAATTGTGAATCTAAACCATCCTCGAATCCACTTGAACACACACTTAAAAATTCATTCAAATCGGTCCAGCCGTTTAGGAGGAGTTCACTGTCAACACATGTACAGAAGAATTATATATATAAAGATATAGACAAACTATTGTGTAGAAAAAGATTTTTGGTCCTAAGTGTAGAAAAAATTGAAAGCATCTATATATGGAAGAAGAATTTTAGTTTATGAAACGAGTTTTATAAAACTCAGCAGTATATAGGTAATTTAAAATACCTAAAAAATTATAATCCTTTAAGTTAGGTCACCTGGACAGGATGGCTTGAAACGTCAGCCTGCCTAGTATTTTGCCTAAAAGTATTTTAATAGTGAATTGTGACACTAAAGGTGTAAGTGATCTATTTAGGCAAGAGTTAGTTTGGCATACAAGCTAAACCTATTCTAAACCATCTTCGAATCCACTTGAACACACACAAAAAAATTCATTCAAATCGGTCCAGCCGTTTAGGAGTTCACTGTCAACACACGTACAGAAGAATGATATAAAGATAAACCTACTGTAATATTTTCACCACGGCTTAGAAGTTTCGTGAACATAACGAAATGTTTAAAACGCAAAAGTGCTGAAGTTCCGGCGAAATTTTCAAAAGATATTAAACATTATTGTGCCGTTTTCTTTTGCATGTAATTTTTAAGGTGTTTTTCCCTTTAAAAACATTTTCCTTCAAATCGCTCGGGCCCAATTAACCTAATGTTTCGTCCCATAACAATGTTGTTTTTGTTTTGATAAATACGTCCTTTTATCTTAAGATTTGTTTCATTGTGAATATTTTGACATTTTATACAAACACAATGTTACTAAATCTTTAAGGTTTCGTAATGATTTTGGCAAAAAATGGAAACCTTAAGTAATCATCATGTCCGTTTGTCTGTCTGCATGTCAAATTAATTTTTGATGGACAGAACTTGTTCTATGTGCACGAAGATGAATACAGTACTTTTCATCCCTGGGAAAAGAATTTCCTTGCTGTCAAAGATTTTTTTTTAATGTTTAAGGCTTGGCAGCAAGGCCTTTAAGCCAGGCGCCGTTGTATTATAGGCTACAATCGACATCATTCAACGGAGTTCTTGTAAAATCTCGAAAGGCCACATTTGGCTATATAGTTCACATTTCTCGCAAAAACACATAATTACTACTCAAAAACTATCAATATCCTACAATTATTGTTCATTTTAGAGTAATTTTACACATTTTTAGAAAATAATAAAAAAAACTTGAGAGGTGTCAAGGGACACCCGGATGGAACGAAGTTCCTTTCGATTAATTAGTGAAGGAATTGTAATAAAATTTTATTTTTTTTAAGTTATAATAATATTTATGAAAATATCTGGCTTGCTTTCTATAAAACAGAGAGAGACAGAGAGAGAGACAGACAGACAGACAGAGAAACATGCGACGCCGCACAGCTTACAATAGCTTACTATAGCAAAAAGTGTCGTGACAACTTTTCGTAAGAATTTTTTCCGTCTAGCCCCCTTTCACAACGCGCGATAAGGAACTTCGTTCCAAAACTGCACAGAACAACGTCCCAGTTCAGTTCCTACCAAAAACTCCCTCAAAGATTTAATTATTTTTTTATGTTTAAGGCTTGGCAAATAGGCCTTTAAGCCAGGCGCCGTTGTATTATAGGCTACAATCGACGTCACTCAACGGAGTTCTTGTGAAAACTCGAAAGGCCACATTTGGCTATATAATTCACATTTCTCGCAAAAACACATAATTACTACTCAAAAACTATCAATATCCTACAATTATTGTTCATTTTAGAGTAATTTTACACATTTTTAGAAAATAAAACTGCACAGCACAACGTCTCCTTTCAGTTGCCGCCAAAAACTCCCTCAAAGATTTAAAAAAGTATGTAATCCATAGATGATACATGCGATCCATGTCCGAACTTTTTTATAGCCAGTGTTAAATCGCGGCATAAATTGTAATAAAAAAAATATTAACAACTTTGTAACGTGATTTTATACTGCTAATTTATTTGTCACTCTAAATTATTATTTATTTCACATAAAGAGCTAAATATTAATTATCATCAATGCTAAAAAAATACTGTCTGATAAGAAATGTACTTGACGAATATTTTTATAAAATATCAGATCAAATTTAGGTATGGATTTTAGATTAGATGCCTGTTTTCATTAGAGAAGTACTTGTTTGTTTAACTGTTATAATTAGGTTTGTATTTACTTTCCTCATATTCGATATTAAAAGCAGAGTGCTTACCTCGGGGAAAAACCTATTTAGGGCACTCGAACTATTAGCGCCCTCGGTACGCGCGTGCGCTAAACTATATCGTGCCTAAATATATTTCTCTCATCCCTTGTGTAACAATCTACTATTAATCGTAGATAGTTACGTCTAATCTATCCATACGACGATAAGAGCTTAATTCACCAGTTTCGTAAGTTTAACTATTTAATTTAACATATTAAATAACACCACATAAAGTCACAAACACATAACTAACAATAAAACTTATACACATACTTAAACCTACGCGCACTACCATCGCATTGCATTACACGCACACTCCACAAACAAACCAAGACACACAAAGAGCCTAAAAATTAATAACCCAGGCATAGAAAAGAAAAAAACAACACACATGGCACTAGATACGACTATATATAAGTATAGATATAAGGCCAACACTGCACATGCACTTCCTCACAACACCAGCATGTAACAGATACACTCTACATTAGTATAAGTTTAGTATTAAAATTAGAATAAATTAATATAATAAGTTATTCTTAAGGTACACCAAAACATAAAAATTACTACATATAATGTCACATACACTAACAAAAATAAACAATAAGCGTGTATGGAGTCTCAAATTTTTCATAGAAATTAAGTAGTAAAAAAGGGTACGGAACTCGAGTCCATAGAGATATTAATAATAAAAAAAAAAAACTATTTAATTTAATGCAAATTAAAATCGGGCTTAGTTTAAATATTAAGTAGGTATTCCGATCGTCAATGACCTAAATACCAAGACAACAAAACAACCAAGGAGATTATAAAGAATATTTAGTCTAGCCTCAGAAGCTGCTTGATTCTTGCCTGTACCACCTATGATAACGTGCGAACTTCATAAGTGCCTATTTCAACATTTCTACCTCTAAAAGAGCACATAAAGCGTATCATATGAAATTCTCAAAGAAAATAAAAGCGCCGCAGATAGACGTGGGCTTTATCCCTTTTATTGGGAGGCCCTTACGTGTGCCTCGGAAAAAAATAATATACACACAGCTTTATACAGCACTACTATGTCTATACATATAATAAACTTTTGTCTGTACGTTTTACATGGTATTGTAAGTTTGTTTGTAATATAAGGTTTGTACTCGGCCATAAACGTCCCACTACTGGGCTCAGGCCTTTCCACGAAGAACAGATTACCTGTCACACTTAGCCAGGTCGAATTGACTGGATTTCACAGACCAGTTGGTAGGTGGTATATTTTTATATATTAGTGAGGCAAGAGAGTAGAAGTAAGAGAAACATGAGAGAGAGAGAGAGTAATTTCGGTTCTTCGCGTTTACTTTCACTTATACTCAATAAATACCAATTATAATAATATGTACCCGGCCAGCAAAAGTATGAAAGAGGTATGTAATCTGTGCTAGTATTTGAGCCGGTGTCATTGGAATAATGGAAGAAGAGATACGTAATTCGTAACACACTGCCACATTGCCAGGTGGTAGGGCATTTGCCCGACTGGATGGCTACCACCCCTGGTTTAAAGCATGTCGCCATAACAACCTTGAGTTGTGTTCCGGCATTAGTGACCAGGTTCCAGTCTCCCTTAAGAGAGCAGCAGCGCATTTGTAGCACCTTTGGTGTTGCAAATGTCCATAGGCGATAGTAACCGCTTTCCATTAAGTGGGCCGTCTGCCTGTCTGCTGAACTACAGCAAAAAAAAAAACACTACAATCACAAGGGCGTCACCAGTTCGTTCTTAGGTTTATATAAAACTAGCTGTTGCTTGCGGCTTCACTCGCGTAGCTTTAAAATAGTCATACTTTGTGCAAACTTTCACCTCCTTTTTCACACCATTAGGGGTTGAATTTTCAAAAAATCTTTCTTAGTTTATATTTACAATATAAACAGAACCAATATGCAAATTTTTTAGTTTCAGGTTGAGGAGTAATCAGTGAGGTCAAGTAATTATATATGTAATTAATATTAATTAAAACTATCAATTATCATCTTCTGTATATGCACTGACACACTATGAAGAAAGTCACATCTGAAAACAAAATTAATCACTAAAAAACTATAAAGTAACAACGATACAGTAAATCCCGCAGGCTTCAATAGTATATAACAATATATTCTGTCAATTCAGTCTTGTGAACTTGGTGAGAAAAATACAAGGCATTATATGAAAAATCTGTGACGTGAAAAACTGAGTACAATCTCAATATTATGAGTGGGATTGAGTTGTGAATTGTGAGACCGTATGCTGCTGTATTTATATTCAAAGTGTCTTACATATCTCCTACATTTCAAATGAAATAACCTGTTTAGATTCTAAGCATCTATATACATACGATAAATAATCTCTGTATACATTAGTCATTTATATACATAAGTCTTTTATATACTACACAAGTCATTTATATACATAAGTCATTTATATACTATAATAGCTCTGTCTTTTCTTTCACCATAAACCAATTACTTGGGGTTGGAAAAATATGTCTTTTCCTTCCACACTCTTCTATTCTGATATACATGTTCTGTCACATCACATATCATCATATTATCCTTCACACAATCCACCCATCTTTTTTTGGTCTACCTTTACATTTGTACCCATCCATCTTGAAGCTTAACAGTCTTTTTGTCACGTGACAGATATACATACATACATACATACATACATACATAACTTCACGCCAGTTCCCTTGCGGGGTAGGCACGAACAGATATACTATAATATATACTTTGATAGCTCACAACGCCTAAAATGCTCCGTCAGCCGTTCCACATGGCGACTACGGTCGTTATGGTCGTGGCGAAAACGCCACTAATGAAGTCATCATTTTCGCTCACACAGTGCTCACAACGACCTATGTCAAGAGGTGGGTCGAAGTAGGTATTTACCACAGAGCATTAATTCTCTCTATCTTTTGACATTGAAAAAGGCGCGATTTTCAAATCAACCAATGATATTTGTGTATTTCGTCATTTGTGACATCAACGCCCCATAATCCGTTTCACTAGAGTTTATGATTGTAACCTCCGCAAGCAACTGGAACAGGAGAAGTCACGGTCGTAAACATGGTCCCATTTTGAACGTTGTGAGTCCCATCTGGAACGTAGCCTATATATAACATTACAGTGTAGACATAGGCTTAAAAAATTATCAATTTACATTCGCAGTGTAATTATATAGTATTCAGATATGTACCGATCGATTATGAAGTACTGCTCATATCTGTGGGCTGGAGCACTAGCTTAGCAGCTTAATCTCCTGGACTGGATTCGCGTTGTCGATGATCCCATACTCACAGACGGTCTAGATACGCTTTTTGCATATTCTACCAACTGTATAACTAGGAGTGTTCACTGTTCAGAATGGTGCCATCGTCTTCGTTCTACCACCGCACTGTTCGCCATCGACTGGGCATGCATCCGTATTTCCTCGAGCCACTTCGCTCATGTACGCAACGTCTCGCAAGAACTTTTCTCTTGAGTACCGTGGGGATTTGGAACGAGCTCCTAGTTAAGATTTTCCTACAGCGCTACGATGTGGAGTTTTGAAGTGAAACTTCTATATAGACGGGGTCTTACGATTTTTCGCTTTTTTTTTTTTTTTTTTTTTTTATTGCTGGAGTTCAGCAGACAGGCAGACGGCCCACTCGATGGAAAGCGGTTACCATCACCTATGGACATTTGCAACACCAAAGATGCTACAAATGCGCTGCTGCTCTCTTAAGGGAAACTGGAACCTGGTCACTAATGCCGGAACACAACTCAAGGTTGTTATGGCGACATACTTTAGACCAGGGGTGGTAGCCATCCAGTCGGGCAAATTCCCTACCACCTGGCTGTGGGTTGTTTTGTCGCCTCTTACGACAGGCCGCCCGGCCGCAGGAAATTGTATTCTTTCTCCGTTCCTGCACGGATAAAAACTCACTCACTTTTTCGCTCACGAAAAAGCGTCACGGCCGCGTGTTCTAATACTTACATTTTTAAACTCGTGATATCTTTCGAATGGGATGTCCGAATTGAATAATTCAAAAAGTTGCATAAAGGTATTGAAGCAGTCTTGAATATAAAGTCATTTATTTTGATAAGGATGAATACCAAGATACAAATAAAGAGCCTTTTCTAGCGGGGGCATTTTAATTACATTTTTAAAATAAAAGAACACTTATATAATAGTTAGACATAATAATATGCTGTCGCGACATTTTCTGTAAATAATGATGAGTTATGCAAAGTCGTAGTACATTATTTTATTCTATCATCAATAGTTTTCACAGCGCACGCGATTTTTTTAAAAAAAGGATGTCATAAAGTTTCCTCGAGGCCAGCAGCGCATCGGTGACATCTCTGGTGTCGCAAACGTCTATAGATGATGGTAGCCGCTTACCATTAGATAGGCCGTCAGTCTCTCTGCTGTACTCCAGCCATTAAAAAATCACTTAAAAATAATCTATAAAATATATACATACATAAATAACTTCACGCCAGTTCCCTTGCGGGGTAGGCACGAACAACAGAGCGCCATTTAGGCCCATTCTTACACACCTCACTTGCTTCTTTGACATTCATAACTCTTGTCATGCACACTCGTCTGTTCTTAAGGCTCCTGACATCACCCTCCGCTAGTACACGATCAATTTGATCATGGAAGGTGTGTCGTGGCCTTCCACGACTTCTGCATCCATCCACTTTTGCATTGTATATCTGTTTAGTTATTCTTTCATCATGCATTCTTTCCACATGCCCGAACCACCGGAGCATTCCTTTCCTTACCTTCACCCCGACACTCTTTCAGACCAACTCTCTTTCTTACTTCGGTATTACGAACGCGGTCCGCGAGCGTCACTCCGCAGATTTTGCGCAGTGTACGCATCTCGACCGCGTTTACTCTACTTTCATGCTCTCTCTTCCATGCCCAACTCTCGCTTCCATACGTGAGCGTAGGTACCAGCACCGCGTTGTGTATGGCGAGCTGGGCCTTCTGGCTGAGGTTCTTAGCGCCTAGAAGTTTACCTAACGCTCCATTCAAACTATTCCCCAAATTCACTCTTCTTTCTATATCAGCGGTGTACCTTCCATCCCTGCTAAAAGCACATCCAAGATATACAAACTCATTCACTTGCTCCAGCATAACATCATCGACCATTATCCTTGCATTAGTTCTATAACCTATTAATATATCATATAGCTTAAAAAAATACAAATAATAGGTAGACCGCAAATCGCCCTCTGTTGGGTACATCCCCAAAACATTCGCCGCGTTACGCGTATTTTCATAGCACATCTTACTCGCTTCTCTACATAGCTTATTTCTTTTATTTATTATAGCTTATTTATTTATAGTTACGTAGCTTAGTTTTTACATTTTCACAGCATAGCTGCATAGCACATCTCTGGTGGAAAGGCACCCTTATTCGCGGGTTCGAATCTTGCAGAGCAAACAAGCATCATTTAAGCAGTTCTGTGATGTATGTGCATGTTGTTTATTATAAATACCGTGTGCTAACGGCGAAGGAAAAGATCGTGATGAAACCTGCACATCGAAATAATCGATGTGTCAAATTCGATAAGCGTGGCGGGTATATTCTGTCCGGTCCCAAAAAATAGAGGTACCTAACCCTAGTAATGGGACAATTAAGCGCTGTAATTCATTTTACATCTAGCAGTAGACAGGGAGCCTAAAGAGGTCGTTATCGCAGATTTATATGATGATAATGACAAGTATTAACATAAAATGGAAGTTTATGTTATATCTTACAACTGCCAGTGTTTTCTTTTCTTTTTTTTCAGGCGGGGGAAATGCTATTTACGCAAAAAACCGGGTCCTTTGCAAGGGATTAGACCATAGTCGATCATGGAGGCATTCCCAGGAGAGGCAATCCAAACAATAATCAACCGACTTGTGTGGAGACTCGAGCCCAAATGGCTAATACCCATTAAACCATCCTTCTCCGATGCCCCGCGCTTATGGCAGGAAAGGCATGAGACTTAGAACGTAATTACGCCCACGCCGATCCTAGCGCAATAAGTGCCTGAGAAAGCCCCTTGAAGAGCTAACTCATTTCGACGACAGGGGTGAAGACTCCTCTGCTCCCTGATGCATGAGGGGCCCTGAAGCGGTATTATCCTAGGGAGGGAAGTCATGCGCATATCTGCGCCTCCGAGCTCCCGGTTGACGCCGGCGCCCATGTGAAGGCGCGTCAATACGCGCACTTACGCTTCTCTCCCTTTCTCGATCTGCGGTTTCCTTTTGAGACATTACAACTGCCAGTGTACCTAGACACGTGTCAACTTCAGTAAGCGATACTCCAAGGGTGACCGTTTTAGACCCTCTGATTGGTTGGTGGCGATACCATATTACTTTACTATTGATTATAATGTTAGGTTAAGTTTCATGCATCAATTTACTCATGTATAATTTAGCCCGTTGAAGACTATGGTCAATGCATGAACGTCGTTGAACGTGATCGTATGTGAATTCAGATAATAGATATCACTGTTAGAGCTGCCAATAAGACTGGATTTGTTCATACCATTAAATAATTATGTTCAATCTCATAAACGCGTAAATATAATATTTAATAATGATCAGAAAATAGATGTCGCACATCACGTAGTCGATAAGATTTTTGTATAGGTATATAGTCCAAGCTAAAGAACAATTAAGAAATAAATAAGGGTACTCTTGTTCTATACAAAAGTAACATTGATTAGAAAAAAGATGTGCACATCACGTAATCGATAAGATTTATGTATATATAGTCTAAGTTAAAGAACAATTAAGAAATAAATAAATGTACTCTTGTTCTATACAAAAGTAATATTGATTAGAAAAAAGATGTGCACATGACGTAATCGATAAGATTTATGTATATATAGTCTAAGTTAAAGAACAATTAAGAAATAAATAAATGTACTCTTGTTCTATACAAAAGTAATATTGATTAGAAAAAAGATGTGCACATCACGTAATCGATTATCGGTGATCACTTCCCCGTGTCGTATTTGACAATGTAGATATAGAAATCAGTGAAACCGGTAAAAATTTACGAGTCATTGACAGAGAACTGTCTTGGCGGCTTCATTTAACTGAAATCAGTAGGAAACTTTTCGCGTCATCCGCTTCGCTCAGGAGATTGATGAATGTCCTATCTACTGCTACTAAGGTTATGCTTGCACAATCCTTGCTTCCCCCTTACTTGATTACGCAGATGCCTGCTATCTAGACATAACCCAGGAACAACTAGATAAGCTAGAACGCCTTCAAAATGTTTGTATCCGGTTCATATTTGGTTTGCGTAAATATGACCATGTTTCCGAATTTCGTGATAAGCTTAAATGGTTACCTATTCGCTTTCGCCGGAATGTTCACTTACTCTCACTTTTGCACAATATCCTTTCAATTCCTGTACTTCTCATATTTAAAAGAACTTTTTAGTTTTCTCTATCAATCTCATTCCTGTAATTTGCGCTCAAATGAAAATCTTTTATTAAAAATACCTGCACACACTTCTTCCTTCGTAGGAAATTCTTTTACCATACAGACTGTTCGACTGTGGAACGCCCTCCCCTTACCAATCAGACAAGCTAAATCAATGACTACCTTTAAACGTATGGTCACTGACCATTATTGGTGTATGTATATACAAACAATATATCTATTGTTTGAATATACATATATACATAGCTTCACGCCAGTTCCCTTGCGGGGTAGGCACGAATAACAGAGCGCCATTCAGGCTTATTCTTACACACCTCACTTGCGTCTTTGACATTCATAACTCTTGTCATGCACGCTCGTCTGTTCTTAAGGCTGTTTGAATATATACGAGTATATATCTAATTTATAATATCACCGTATATCTAATTATATATGTATATATAATAGTTTATTTATATTTTATTTTAGTTTAGTATACCACCAAAAAATGTTCCTTTAGTTTTTTCAAAATCTCCTTAGACATTGGGCTTCCTGGAAGAGATCGCTATAAGCGATAAGGCCGCCCATTGTTCTAATGCAAATGTATCCATATAAAGAGTTTTCATTCATTCATTCATCGATTAGATTTTTGTATATATAGTCTAAGTTAAAGAACAATTAAGAAATAAATAAAAGTGCTCTTGTTAGTACAAGAGTACCTACAATTACTCGTTATCTTATTTTATAAACCTCTCACGGCGGTAGAGCCATGGGCTTTCGCCAGTGGTACGTCACCCTAAATTACTAGGTAGTCAACATAGATCCACCATTCATTTAAAGCAACGCTCACATATAACTCGTAAACTCGTATTTACACCGAAGCAATTGAGTTTCTTTGGACGTAAAAAGAAAGCCATTGCAAAACAAAACAGACCTCAAAAGTACTTAAAAATAACAAATTCTTTTCAAAAGCAAGTCTTGATGGTACGTTCTGGATGACACTTGAATGTTTTTCCACTTCTTTTGACAAATAATTAAAGGTACTCGAATGGCGTCACATTTTCTGAGAGGGTCCGCATTAATGGTGGTCTAACAAAAACTTTTTACCCAAGTGACTTGAAAAAAGTTGCAAGCCTAGTCAGTTGAGTAAAACATGCGGTACGTAGTTTATAACGGTTATTTGAATAAATATTTCACTAGAGTTTTTTTGGATGTAACTTTTAAAAAAAAATATTATTATTAACATATCTACGGACTCGAGTTCCGTACCTTTTTTTACTACTTATTTTCTATGAAAAATTTTAGAGTCCATACACGCTTATTGTTTATTTTTGTTAGTGTGTGACATTAATTTAATGATTTATATGTTATGGTGTACTTTAAGATTAACTTATTATATTAATTTATCCTATTTTTAATACTAAACTTATACTAATGTAGAGTGTATCTGTTACATGCTGGTGTTGTGAGGAAGTGCATGTGCAGTGTTGGCCTTATATCTATACTTATATATACTCCTATCTAGTGCCATGTGTGTTGGTTTTTTCTTTTGTGTGTCTTGGTTTGTTTGTGAAATGTGCGTGTAATGCAATGCGATGGTAGTGCGCGTAGGTTTGAGTATGTGTATAAGTTTTATTGTTAGTTATGTGTTTGTGACTTTGTGTGGTGTCATAATTTATTGTTTTGTGTAAGAATAAGCCTGAATGGCGCTCTGCTGGTCGTGCCTACCCCGCAAGGGAACTGGCGTGAAGCTATGTATGTATGTTATGTATGTACTTTCAATAGCGGGTATGAGCAATAAGCATGGAACACTTTTTATCCCGAATAGAGAGTTAAGTTTACGGGATACGGAATTTTTTTGCCAGGTGGTAGGGCATTTGCCCGACTGGATGGCTACCACCCCTGGTCAAGAGCATGCCGCCATAACAACCTTGAGTTGTGTTCCGGCATTAGTGACCAGGTTCCAGTTTCCTTTAAGAGAGCAGCAGCGCATTTGTAGCAACTTTGGTGTTGCAAATGTCCATAGGCGATGGTAACTGCTTTCCATCAAGTGAGTCGTCTGCCTGTCTGCTGATCTCCTGCAATAAAAAAACTAATTAAAATTAGCCTAACAAGGCCAAATGGAAAACTCTATTGTCACATATAAACCTCGCAGAACACCAAAATGAGATTAGGAATAATTACAGCCATCCATTTCTGAATGCGCGACATTCGTAAATGAATAAGAGATACTGGCTACCATTACAACTTAGCTCGGTTACAGCATTCGTCACGTAATATCATAATTGTGTGTAGTGGCAGTACGTGGGGACGGATCACGTGACGCAATTATGAATTGGATAAAAGCACAAGTGTCACGTACAGCCGGTAACTGGGGCCCTTTTGAAAAACGGGCTACATCGGCGTTAGTCTGTTGTGAGCCCACTGGATGGTTCACGGTCAATTTAGGAATGTTATACGAAGTATTGATGCGTCTTTACATTCTATATAACGCCAGAACGCAGCCATAGGGAACTGCTCGCGTATATATTGTAATGTTGTTTTAAAATCTGTTATTACAATGCATACAAGAATTTTGCGTACTCATCGTGTATAGTTTGTATCGTGGATGCTCGCGTCCTCGTTTCTAACTATACTGAATTACTTACGCATTACAAGAGTGTTTAAAGTCTAAGTAGTTTTTTGATTCAGTAAAATATGGAATTATATTTGAACTTTATTAAGTTGGATAAAATAGGTAGGATTAAATACATAACAATAACTTTTAATCATAATAATTTTTATTAAAAAAAAGTACTTTTTACATACATACATAATACATACGTAACTTCACGCCAGTTGCCTTGCGGGGTAGGCACGAACAACAGAGCGCCATTTAGGCTTATTCTTACACACCTCACTTGCTTCTTTGACATTCATAACTCTTGTCATGCACGCTCGTCTGTTCTTAAGACTCCTGACATCACCTTCTGCTAGTACATGATCAATTTGATCATGGAAGGTGTGCCATGGCCTTCCACGACTTCTGAATCCATCCACTTTTGCCTTGTATATTTGTTTAGTCATTCTTTCATCATGCATTCTTTCCACATGCCCGAACCACCGGAGCATTGCTTTCCTTACCTTCACCCCGACACTCTCTTTCAGACCAACTCTCTTTCTTACTTCGGTATTACGAACGCGGTCCTAGTTACGAGGTGGTTAAACATTATTTAGCGACATTTTTCTAAGCAAGTTCTCAGACTTCCTGTCCCTAAAAACTGCAACTTTTCCGGGTCAAAGTAGACTGTATATCAAAGAATAAACAAACGATATTACTTTTACCTAGAATCAGTCCAGACATAAGTTTAGGGAAAGTTGTAATTAATCGATGTAACACCCAAAGTAACTAAAACTCTAAACAATGTTTAGATAATTTGTGTAAATGCGCAAAGTTGGTGCAGTGTGTACCGACTAAAACCAGTGCGAACTAGTTTGGTGCAGTTTCAGCTAGTGGAAACAAGTTAACACTGAAATTATTGCAATTTTACTTCTGTAGAGCTATTTGCAAAGTTATGAAAGTTTTATTTCGAATACGCTAGTTCAAGTTGAATGCTTTTGTTTTGGCGTTTAAATCCTTACAGAGATAAATATGACAATAGAAATAATTTAAATGATACATACATACATAACTTCACGCCAGTTCCCTTGCGGGGTAGGCACGAACAACAGAGCGCCATTTAGGCTTATTCTTACACACCTCACTTCCTTCTTTGACATTCATAACTCTTGTCATGCACGCTCGTCTGTTCTTAAGGCTCCTGACATCACCTTCTGCTAGTACACGATCAATTTGATCATGGAAGGTGTGTCGTGGCCTTCCACGACTTCTGCATCCATCCACTTTTGCATTGTATATCTGTTTAGTAATTCTTTCATCATGCATTCTTACCATCCCTGTGAAACGACCCGTTACTTATTCCGAAACTGAAATTTACAGGTTGAATCCTAGTTCGGAACTTGATATTTGACGGATTGGACAAAGTAATCGTTTTATTTTTTTATTTTTCCGATAAAATCGCTACGCTCATCTAGGCAGTTTATCTGCTTTAAAAGACTTTTTGTAAATGTTTGCTTGTAGGCAAAATTATTAACGAGGTGACTTGATTAGTTGAGTGAGATTCGATGATGATACCGTCGGCCATGGACAACTGCAACACCAAAGGAGCCGATGTGTTGCCTATCTCGTTAAGACTATGCCTATGAATATGGGGGTTGTAGCGTTTTAAGAAAGTCGCAGGAAGGAGTTCATTCTACATCATCATCATGATCAAATTATGTCGTAATTCACACAAAACATTTACCTGTTTCTTTTTATTACAGGAGACAGGCAGACGGCCCACTAGATGGAAAGCGGTTACCATCGCCTATGGACATTTGCAACACCAAAGGTGCTACAAATGCGCTGCTGCTCTCTTAAGGGAGACTAGAACCGGGTCACTAATGCGGAACTCAACTCAAGGTTGTTGTGGCGACATACTTTAGACCAGGGGTGGTAGCCATTCAGTCGAGCAAATACCCTACCACCTGGCAAAAATTTCAGCATTCCATTGATGTATTTTTGGTTGGACATAATGTAAAATTCTATGTTTACTAATATTAAGAAGCCAAAGTAGTATGTTTGTCAAATTCCCTTCATTCACATAGAGCCATAGATCATTGATTAAGGAAATTTTATTTCTCACATAATATTACGAGAACCGACCGTGTGGCCACCTTCCCTATTACCGGGATAAAAGTATCCTTTATATCGCCGGCTGCGTCAGGACTTATTGTATTTGTATTGGGTTATGATTTACAATAAAGAACATTCATTCATTCACCAGTTATCGACAGTACAACAGAAGGAGGAAGGTACAAACAAATTCTTATATTATTTAAAAATCTCAAATTATTTATAATTACAAACATGTATATCCAACTAGGGCTTTTTGTTAAAGAACATCGGGGTATGTTTGAAACTTATGACGATTAAAAACGTTTTGTTAGAAGGGACCAAACAAAAATTAAAATGTAAAGTTGTAAAAGTGCCTTAGATTATTATACATACATACATAACTTCACGCCAGTTCCCTTGCGGGGTAGGCACGAACATACATTATTATAACTGTAGCATAATGGCTATCAGTGTTTAATAACATTTCAAAAGTATTCAGAGAGCTGCCATTACGGTCGTTCATTATTGTATGTCTTTCAAGACCACGGGCCATACGAATGGCCCGGACTTTTGAGGGCTTGCGTGGGGCCATGGCAAGGCCAACACGTAGAGGCCCCTTGACAAATTTAATGTAAATGTGGCGTGACACTGACCGGCGATTATCCCTGTCTACACTATATAGTAATGCACCCAAGGACAAGCCCCGGCCAGTGTAGGATTATTGTGGGAAATGAGGACAAAAAGTACCGGGCTATTGTGGTGAACTGTTAATGGTACTAGGGATCTGGGAATATGGGGACTATGGCGTCTGCCCGTCGCAATGTTCAGGGAACATGGAAAAATGGGCAGACGGTGACTCGCCCCTCCCTGCGTGGGCCCCAAAAAAGGCCATAAAGACAGGGGCAACATGGGTGTGGAGAGGTGGGCTGCAGGTTCACCGACGCTACTTCTGACGTGATGCCATTTATCACTTCCACCCCTGGAGCTTGAGTCTTAGCTCTAGCGATCTCCACTCCGTGCCGGCCACCTAAGGCAAGCACGGAGGCGGGAGCCTTGTCTTGGCCTCACCTAAGGCTTTGCCACAAAGCCCCCCTGCGGGTTCATCATTCATTCATTATTATTATTTTTATGGCATTAATGATTTTTCAATTGGAAATAGTACTGTAAATGTTACATTCGCGTACCTACTTAGTTTGTTTATGTTTTTTTATATAAATTGCGACATTTTATTGATCGATTTTATGACATATTTTAGTAACAAAGTACCTTTATGTGTATTTGCATAAAGTAATAATATTAGACATAATAAAAAAATCGAAATGTGTGCTGGGACACATAGTAGAAGTGAAACTTTAACGGACAAGTGGAAAAACGAATCGCAACAAAATTTTAATTTGAAGTTTTACGGGCAGATTGTTAATGCACTTGTCCAATTTGACATCTATTTTCCATGTTTCCTGCGAATAAATAAATTTGAATATGAATTTACATACTGGTATGGTTATAAGCTTACTATGTGTGACAACAAGGAGCGTAACTAGTGTATGATATTTAATATACATGCTTTTTTTATTTATTTTAAGTTTTGTGCGTTATACAATATTTTTAGAAATGTGCATTGTTTTCTTTCCCCTATTACGCCTATAACAGAACAATGGATTGTATTTACAAGCGCGCTGGTTTCAGTTGCAGGCATGGCTGTCAACCGTGTCGGTATAACGTTGTATGACAGGCTTAGACGTAGAAGGTAACTGATACATTTGTGACCACTACTTGTTTATAATATCCTGGTATAAAGGATTTACCATAGTATAAATTCAAAATGTCAATTTGGAAATTGAACATCTATTATTAAGTTGATTGTGTACTACTGCTACTCTGCCAGGTGGTAGGGCATTTGCCCGACTGGATGGCTACCACCCCTGGTCTAAAGTATGTCGCCATAACAACCTTGAGTTGTGTTCCGGCATTCGTGACCAGGTTCCAGTCTCCCTTAAGAGAGCAGCAGCGCATTTGTAGCACCTTTGGTGTTGCAATTGTCCATAGGCGATGGTGACCGCTTTCCATCAAGTGGGCCGTCTGTCTGTCTGCTGAGCTCCTGCAATAAAAAAAAAAAAACTTACTAATAATGCATAATAAACTCATCTATTTTGCACTCTTTCCTTTTTATATTATAACTCCTTTTTCTTTTAAATACTGCACATGGACAGTCAAAACGCCTTTGCTCACCATGCATGAAATGTAGCTTTCTAGATTTTGTATCAGCGTACCAAGTTATGACGTCATAAATTTAACGAGTCAGAGTATTGGGTACTATTGTTTAAATACTAATTAAAATGGATATATAATGATAGATAAATACACCTATAGTACCTACTCCTTTGTCTGAACATTTTTACATAGTATAAAAAGTCGTGGCCACAGTTATTGTAAAATAATGATGTCACTTATCCTTCGAGATTATGCTATGATGGTTTCACAAACGTTTGAAATAGTTATATTTCAGACGATCAATTATGATCATTATACATATCTACAAGTTCAAAAGTAGATAATATTTATTTAGCTTGTATGATGGCTACCTGCATACAGTTCTACTATTAAACAATCTGTTTCACCACCTGCTTTAATAAAACACAGCTTTTGAGATTAATTTGTCCTTAATTTACTTTTAACTTCTACTATTGCTTCTGATGTTTTTTTTTATTGCAGATCAGCAAACAGGCAGACGGCCCACTCAATAGAAAGCGGTTACCATCGCCTATGAACATTTGCAACAACAAAGCTGCTACAAATGCTCTGCTGCTCTCTTAAGGGAAACTGGAACCTGGTCACCATTGCCGAAACACAACTCAAGGTTGTTATGGCGATATCTTTCAGACCAGGGGTGGTAGCCATCCAGTCGGGCAAATGCCCTACCACCTGGCTGTGGGTTGTTAAGTCGCCTCTTACGACAGGCCGCCCGGCCGCAGGAAATTGTATTCTTTCTCCGTTCCTGCACGGATAGAATCTTGTCTTGTCTTGATGTGTCTTTGCTACCACTGTATAATTTACTTATCACCAGGATACCAAAAATACCAACATAATATCCTTTAGTAAGATTTACGTATTACGTCTTTACAAGTTCTGTTGTCAGCAGGAGAACGGCAGGTCAAGTGTGCACCTGTAGCTTGATATTTCTGACTAGGGTTGCAACGATGCATAACAAACAATATCGATAATATCGAGTGTCGATGTTATCGATAACAAAATATTTCGACTATTCTGCGAATGAACGTGTAAAATAATATTAGGTACATTTTCTATTAAACCATTCGTACAACAGCGAGCTGTTATTGAGTGTTAAATATAGCCGAAAAAGCCTTAGAACCCAGGCTCGTTGTCGGCCCGCTGTAATATCAGTCATCCATTGTCTGTTAAAGAATTTAATTAATTACTTTGAAAGTCAGGAAGTCTGGCTAAATGCTGGGGATTCCCAAAAGGGATTATATGGCGTGTAATTGGTGAATATTAATACCGTCACAACGAGTGTCAAAACTAGAAATTTTGTAATTAAGATCCAGTTAAATAACGTGAAAGGTTTTTATAAAACTAATTTGCTTTTACGATTCGGAGCTGAAGTACATACATACATACATAACTTCACGCCAGTTCCCTTGCGGGGTAGGCACGAACAACAGAGTGCCATTTAGGCTTATTCTTACACACCTCACTTGCCTCTTTGACATTCATAACTCTTGTCATGCAAGCTCGTCTGTTCTTAAGGCTCCTGACATCACCTTCTGCTAGTACACGATCAATTTGATCATGGAAGGTGTGTCGTGGCCTTCCACGACTTCTGCATCCATCCACTTTTGCATTGTATATCTGTTTAGTCATTCTTTCATCATGCATTCTTTCCACATGCCCGAACCACCGGAGCATTCCTTTCCTTACCTTCACACCGACACTCTTTCGGAGCTGAATCACGTGAACCAAATATTATGAAATTTTGTTTATCTATACTCTATACGTATATTATAAAGAGGAAAGATTTGTATGTTTGTAACGAATTAACTCAAAAACTACTGGACCGATTTGAAAAATTCTTTCACCATTCGAATGCTACATTATCCCTGATTAATATAAGCTATATAAAAATTTTAAAAAGTTGTAGTAGCGTAATGGCATCCCAAAGTCAAAGGGCGCGGGTTCGATCCTGGCCGGAGCGCAAGCACCACTTAGGCAGTTTTCTGACCTAATGTGCATATTGTTACAATTACCACGTACTAACAACGGTGAAGGAAAACATCGTGATGCAACCTGCATATCGAGATAACCGATGTGTCAAACCTGCCAAGCCGCCTTGGACAAGTGTGGCGGGTGTACCATATGTTCCCCCTATAGTGGGAGGACCGAGCCCAGCAGTGGGACAGGTATGGTCTGTTATTATTATTATATATATAAATATTAGGGATTCTTACTAAAACTTTAATAATGTAACTCATCATTCTAAACAAAATACTTGGCGCTGGAATCGGGTTCTACGATTTTGATGAAATTTTATGTGAGTTCGGGTGGGTCCCGGGGTGATTTAGGTTCACAATTAGACCCGGTAGGTGGCGCTGGAATCGGGTGCTAGATTTTCAGTTTCTCCTGGCAGCAAAACGTCTGCCATGACCGCTAGTATATGTATATTATGAAAGCCGTGGTATTAGTGGTTAGCGCACCCGTCCCAAACTCAAAGGGCACGGGTTTGAATCCTGACTGAAAAGCATTTTTTATTTTTATTTTTTATTGCTGGAGTTCAGCAGACAGGCAGACGGCCGACTCGATGGAAAGCGGTTACCATCGCCTATGGACATTTGCAACACCAAAGTTGCTACAAATGCGCTGCTGCTCTCTTAAGGGAAACAGGAACCTGGTCACTAATGCCGGATCACAACTCAAGGTTGTTATGGCGACATACTTTAGACCAGGGGTGGTAGCCATCCAGTCGGGCAAATACCCTACCACCTGGCTGTGGGTTGTTTTGTCGCCTCTTACGACAGGCCGCCCGGCCGCAGAAAATTGTATTCTTTCTCCGTTCCTGCACGGATAAGCATGCCCCACTTAGGCAGTTATTTGACCCAATGTGCATATTGTTACAAATACCACGGGCTGACGATGAAGAAAAGACAATTTGATGAAACTTGCATATCGAGATTAGCGATGTGTCAAACCCATCAATCCACCTCGGACAAGCGTGGCGGGTATATCGTCCGTTCTCCAATAAAAATGAGAGGCTCGAGTCCAGCAGTGGGCCATTTATGTGTATTCCCGAATTCACAGAACCAACTAAGGAATAAACCGAATTCATATACGAACCAAGATAATTATCTTATAATTATGATTAGTACAATTTTAATAAAAAAAAATGCATGTGTTTGAGTGGGATGATTTAGATTCACAAGTGTATCCGACAGCAAGCAATGGAATCGGGTTCCAGGATTTTGATGAAATTTTTTGTGTCTATGAGTATATTGCAATGAGGTTTTTTTTTATTATTTTTCAAGGTAGTACAACGTCTGCCGGGTCAGCTAGTTAGACTAGACTAGACTTATTACTCCTATTCATAATATAACGTTCTTCAATAATTCTTTCATGGTTAAGGCTGTCCAACTTTGGAATTCTTTGCCTGTTGCTGTCAGACAAGCAAAATCCCTAATAACATTTAAAAACTTAGGAAATTCTATCTGCAATATGATTAATGATATGTAATTTTATATAATTAGTAGATATTATATTGCATATAGTTATATGTTTATTATGTTTAAATAGTTGCATATTATCACCATATCTTATATATGTATATAACTTATGTGTATATTTGTATATATAGTATAATTATATATTTATTATTAAAATGAATGAGTGAATTTGGGGAATAGTTTGAATGGAGCGTTAGGTAAACTTCTAGGCGCTAAGAACCTCAGCCAGAAGGCCCAGCTCGCCGTACACAACGCGGTGCTGGTACCTACGCTCACATATGGAAGCGACAGTTGGGTATGGAAGAGAGAGCATGAAAGTAGAGTAAACGCGGTTGAGATGCGAGCACTGCGCAAAATCTGCGGAGTGACGCTCGCGGACCGCGTTCGTAATACCGAAGTAAGAAAGAGAGTTGGTCTGAAAGAGAGTGTCGGGGTGAAGGTAAGGAAAGGAATGCTCCGGTGGTTCGGGCATGTCGAAAGAATGCATGATGAAAGAATGACTAAACAGATATACAATGCAAAAGTGGATGGATGCAGAAGTCGTGGAAGGCCACGACACACCTTCCATGATCAAATTGATCGTGTACTAGCGGAGGGTGATGTCAGGAGCCTTAAGAACAGACGAGTGTGCATGAAAAGAGTTATGAATGTCAAAGAAGCAAGTGAGGTGTGTAAGAATGGGCCTAAATGGCGCTCTGTTGTTCGTGCCTACCCCGCAAGGGAACTGGCGTGAAGTTATGTATGTATGTATAATTGTAAAAAAGTAATCATCGAGAGATTAAATAATTTTTCAGTGTCGTATCATGAGGTGATTCTTAAATCAAAATGAAATGAGCCAGTTATTGCACTTTGAAATTTCTACGAAATATCATACATGCCCCTCAAATGTTCCATATTATGGATGATTTTATTGAATATTAAGGTGAAATTAAAGAAGATATCTATCTATCTAGTTAGTATCATCCCAGCGTTAAATCCCGGTTGCGTTCACAGCGATCGCTCCAACGCCCAGGGTTCGCTTTCCTACTTTTTCTTCTCCACTTCGCGCCGTCTGCAGCATCCCCCTTATTGAGACCATTGATCCGCGTGTCATACTTCACAACGTCAAGCCAGCATTTCTTAGGCCTTCCCCTACGACCGGCACTACGCAAAGGAGGCATGCCTAGACATTTGTTCCCCACATAACACAAGCCGGACTTGCTTGTATGCTTATAAATTTCAACCAAACATTGATCATTATTCATGACCTTTATTACAATATTTATTTCTTAAAAAAAATGTTATCCATCAAAACAGAATGATTTACGGTACCCCCTATCCCTGGGGAGATTCCCGTTGGCCACGTATTCCCTTTAACAAAGAGATTTCAATTTAAGTAAAGCAATCTAATTTCACACGGCGCTGGTTGTAAATGGAATGTAATTTTATACTAAAGATTTAAGTCCAATTTGAATGAATGGTTCTTGGGTGAGCAGTTATCATTTCCAAGTGGTAAAAGGTACGAGATGCCTTGGGAGGTCATGTTGTAATAAGCTGAATTATATAAACAAACTAAAAAGTAGAAAAAGATGAGCTGAAATAAATAAATAAACTGAATGCAATAAGCTAAGTGCAAACTTTGTTCGCTAAAAATAAAATAAAATAAATAATAATAGCAGTCCATAAATGTCTCACTGCTGGGCTCGGGCCTCCCATTATAGGGGAACGAACAGTATACCCGCCACGCTTGTCTAAGGCGGCTTGGCAGGTTTGACACATCGGTTATCTCGATGTGCAGGTTGCATCACGATGTTTTCCTTCACCGTTATTAGCACGTGGTAATTGTAACAACATGCACATTAGGTCAGAAAATTGACTAAGTGGTGCATGCGTTCCGGCCAGGGTCGAACCCGCGCCCTTTGAGTTTTGGGACGCGTGCACTAACCATTACGCTACCACGACTTGTTATATAGCTCCATACATCTAATGTCAAAATTCAACCGATGTTAAGGCGGTATGTGTGCAGGAGGGGAAAAAAGAATACAATTGCCTGCGCCCGGCCGGCCTGTCTTTTATTTGATAAACAAATGTCTAATGACAATGTGTAAAGGGATAGTTTGGGTAAGATTTTTTTTTATTTTTATTGCAGGAGTTCAGCAGACAGGCAGACGGCCCACTGGATGGAAAGCGGTTACCATCGCCTATGGACATTTGCTACACCAAAGGTGTTACAAATGCGCTGCTGCTCTCTTAAGTGAGTCTGGAACTTGGTCACTAATGCCGGAACTCAAAGTTGTTATGGCGGCATGCTCTAGACCTTTACCCTAATTTACCCTAAATCTTGTCTGTTTTATATATGTCCGCAGTCTAATTGAGTTATGTAGCCCAGTTTCGAACCCATCTTACACTGTTCATGTACAGAGATTAGAAAAACTACAAAAATACTTTACATACACTAATAATCGCTGCCGTAGTCTAAATAGTTACGATTCTAGATTGAAATACTACAAAGCAGTAACACTGCAGTTGCGACGCAAGACTGCTGACATCCTATTTCTTTATAAACTCTTAAACAGCAAAATTGATAACCCTGAACTTCTCGACAAACTAAAATTTGCCTTACCACAAGCTGGATGCCGTTTGCACAATCGTAAAACATTCGCTCTACCAGCATGTCGCACTGTGTACCGTCAACATCCACCACTCTACCGTCTTTGAACTGCCTACAATAATATCTGCCACAAGCTCGATATTTTCAATGTATCGGTTAAGCATATCAAGAAGTTTCACACTATTTATTAATTATTTATTGAACTTCATTGTTTTTTTTTATTGCAGGAGATCAGCAGACACGCAAACGGCCCACTGGATGGAAAGCGGTTACCATCGCCTATGGACATTTGCGACAGCAAAGTTGCTACAAATGCACTGCTGCTCTCTTAAGGGAAACTGGAACCCGGTCACTAATGCCGGAACACAGCTCAAGGTTGTTATGGCGACATACTTTAGACCAGGGGTGGCAGCCATCAAATTCAAATTCAAAAGTTTTTATTCAAAATAAGTTCCACTGGAGAACACTTTTTGAAGGTCATACGTGTAAGTTAATTTTTTTTTTTTACTTCCTATTCTATGTACACCGCTTCGCAACGTGTTGATGCTGTAAAGGAGAAGAAGCGTCAAGAAACTCCCCAGCAACACGTCTAGCTAAATATTGTTTTTCTTTATATTTCATATTCTATTTATATCTCAAATTCTTTTTTTTTAATAAGTATTGTACAGAAGTATGTTACAGAATCACTTTTTGAAGAATTAATGGAATTGTAGCTGACCATGCATACTCAATAAGACCAAGACCAAGGAAAGAAAAATAATATTATAGTTATAATAATGATATAATAATGACATGACGTGCTAAAATGTTATGCTGCAATATGTCTCCACAAATTCCTTACAAGCATGGAAAAATAAAAAATAAAAACGTTATACAAAATTTAGTATAAGAGGTTGGAGCTAGGTGCTATGTAAATCCAGCCGGGCAAATGCCCTACCACCTGCTGTGGGTTGTTAAGTCGCCTCTTACGACAGGCCGCCCGGCCGCAGGAAATTGTATTCTTTCTCCGTTCCTGCACAAATAAAAATTATTATATATTATTATTTCTTTCTCTCTTTCTTTTTTTCTAAATTATTATGTACTCCATGTCTATATAGGTATGTAATGCATGCTGTGTTCGCATCAAGAAGGCCATTCAGCAACCATATTCTCTGTGTTCTAGTTTTGTTTAAAAGGACGTAAGCTGAGTTACACTGATATAAGTCGTGGTAGCGTAATGGCTAGCGCACGCGTCCCAAACTCAAAGGGCGCGGGTTCGATCCTAGCCGGATTGCTTGCACCACGTAGTCTGGCTGGACGGGCTTTGATTCAGGATTTTTTTTTAAGCTAGGTTTATTTATAGGATTGTCTTACTATTTATTACTTAGTTTATTTTTGTATTTAATCTTATTTTTAAGTTAGTTTAGCTTTTTTACAAAGATGGTAATTATATTTCGTTGATCATACATAAATAAACTAAAAATGTAATGATACCATTTTAGTTTTCATCAAAATCGGCCTCGATATTCCTTTGAGTATTTTTCGCTATTGAATATATATAGTTTTGGAATTGGCTTTGAAGGCCCACTTGAAAAATCCCAACATACTTTAACTGATTACCATGTAACTTGGCATGTCTAAGTCCATTATACTTTAATGTGTCGCTATATCCCGCTACAGTGCATCATTTTTATACCCTTGATTGAATATTTCATCCTTTTTATCCCAGAAAAGGGGATAATTTTTGCCAAAGATAGGTCTAACAAAACAATAGAAGTTGAAAAAAAAATAGTCGTATACTATGATTAGTTTGTTTCTGATGCTTAACGGTCTTATTCATATTGAGGTAGAGTAAGTTTGTAGGCTTCTTTAGGAACCTTAAAGAAGCCTACAAACTTAAAATCGAGTCAAATTTTTTATAAAAGCCCTCTTTTCACTGAAGCAAGATAACTAACAAAGCCCAATGAAAAGCGATCACTCAAAGCGAGATGTCGTAAAAGAGTAATTGATAAAACTATAAAAATCTTTCGAGCTTATCTTGCAAAAGTCAAAATATTTTCGCCATTTGACTAAAGGACTGGAGGAAAGGAAAGTTTTTATTACCACTTTGATAGCATTATTTACTTCATTTGGTGATGAATGCCTAAAAAACAGCTGTTCCGGATTTTGATGGCAGCATTTATTGCTTTATTGTTTCACTTCTGTCTACCAGGAGAGCAAAATACTGTAAGTAATTTACGAGTATATATTTTTTTTTTGTATTTTATGGCTTGGCAGCTAGGCCTTTAAGCCAGATCTTAGATTCAATGTAGTTTTTTCATTTTCATAAACCTATGTGTAGCACAGCTGAACTGTAGGTAAATAAATAATAATAAATAATCGGCAGACAAACACACATATTGTATATCCCCAAATTAAGCAAGTTACGCTTGTGTTATGGGTAATATACAACGGACTACTCTGGGGCCGAACCCAGACACCCAGACCATAGTAAATAACGGAGAAAATACGTTTCCGAAATTTACTATACCAGGAATCGAACCCGGAGCCTCTGCGTAGCAGTGAGGTAGGCCGGCAAAGGCTTAGCCCGCTCAACCACAGAGGCCGTCATCATCAGGCGGTTATCAGCTAGTGCCATTCAACGGAGTTCTTGTGACAAGTCAAAAGGCCACATTTGACTTTACAGTTTACATTTCTCACAAAACACATAATTACTACTCAAAAACTATCAATATCCTACAACTATTGTTTATTTTAGAGTAATCTAACACATTTTTAGAAAATAAAACTGCACAGTACATCATCTCCTTTCAGTTCCCGCCAAAAACTCCCGAGTATATTTCGTAACGCTGCGTAGTATATTGTAGTCCTTGCGTAGGATGTATTAACATTTTGTTTTACGCGGAATAATACATGCGTAGTCGTTGTATCAGCAGTTGACAGGCAAACAAAGAACCTAACAATCATTACGATGTAATTGATTACTTTTTTTCTACTTCTTTCTTTTGTAATTAATTTCTCTGTTCTCTCTTAAAGGGTTTTAGAATAAACAAATGTCATGAAAGGTTTTTACCGTATAACTCTTAACGGCTCTCGTTGGTTGCATTGTGTGATTCTTCGGGACTCTGCGTTGTCTTCGGTTCCGGCTTAGTTGGCCAATAATAGGCGTGTGATGGCTATCTCGTGCTTTGAGTGGTCATCTGTGGCTTCTGGCGACCTGTAATAAATAAATAGATAAGCCTTTATTTCTGCTTTTACATCAAAAAAATTACTTATATATAGATATAGAGAGATTATTAATAGAGCGGAAATAACGGGAATTAGAAAGATGTAGGAAATCAAAACTTGATCTGTACTGCATAAGTATAAATTCTGTTAAGCGCAATTTGGCTAACATTTTGTTATATTAGTATCCCTTGATATCGTGTACCTATGTTTATATTTTTTTCTTTACCATTTGGTGGAGGCTTGTTATCAGATATTTTTTTTTAATATTGTTGTTATTATATTTTGTGTATTAGACTGTAAGCCTTCTTAAAATAAAATAACTAAATACATACATACATAACTTCACGCCAGTTCCCTTGCGGGGTAGGCACGAACAACAGAGCGCCATGTAGGCTTATTCTTACACAATTTACTTGCTTCTTTGACATTCATAACTCTTGTCATGCACGCTCGTCTGTTCTTAAGGCTCCTGACATCACCTTCTGCTAGTACACGATCTAAATATAAATAAATAAATATATAAATAAAATCCCTCATGACGTGAAACTAACATTTCTTGAGGCCTGAAGTCTTACCATTTTCTTCTTACTTCAAAACATCTCAATGGATGGTAAATCGTTAGCAATTGTATCATGATTTTCATATGAATAAGGTAAGAAAAATACAATTATGCACACTATAAAAGTTGCCACGCGTTTATTCTCAACGTCAATGCTTGACAACAATTTCCGTAGAATGGGAAATGTAACCGAGTTTTTCCGGGTTTTCCGTCTCGCAAAGTACCGACGTAACAATGTACATCTAATGAGAAAACTGGGACAAGTATAATATAAAAATATTTGATTTCTAATAATGCTACGTTTTAACGGTTTTAAGCGCGGTAATTTGTAAACCACATTATTATTCGATTAGTATACGATAAACCATAAATTCTCGCGAAAGAGAATCGTTTCATAATTAGAACGATGCGTGAGGCTATTGAAATCAAAAAACACCCAAATTTCAATAGAAAAGATGGTTGGCAAGTACCATCTGTTTGAGATCCGATCATCAAAACTATTAAGACCCAAACCCAGCAAAAACCAACTGCCAGACCTCAAGACACTGTAAGCTCTTTCTGCGTGCACCGGAATACAAACCAACTTGATTGATAATTTCTTTTATTTTTCCTTTCATCCATTTTAATATTATATAAAATTATTAGAGCTAGGCATGTTTGCTGAAGAGTTTCTTGCGCCGCTTCTCCTCTTCGTTGCGAAGCGGTACTAAATTAGATTAGACTCCCATAGAGTAAATAATAACCATAAACAAAATTAAAACTAAATAATTAAAATGAACAAGTTGGCGATAGGCTAAATAAAACTTTGACAATACTCATTGACACTTGACATCTTTGTCTTCCGTGATCACGGCCACAGGAAAGTGGCCGAAACGTCGCAATAATAAAAATCAAATAAATTACCGCGCTTAAAACCGTCAAAACGTAGTTTTATTATGTATACAAGTCGCGAAAACTTGAGAAAATATGAATATTTGATTTATGTAATATATAATTATCGGATCAGTATGGCGATCCAGCGGGAAACGTAGCCAGCCTTCTGGGCACCTTACCCATAGAAGACGGTGATCTAGGCTCAGTATTCTACTTATAGTCTTGAGGGACTATGAATCCCATTGGGGATTTAAGCCATCCGTCGACTCAGTCAAACACAAAAACAAAATCACCAGAATCGGTCCAGGTGATTAGGAGGATTCTAGAACCCGATCTCAGCGCCACCTACCTGTTCTAATTGTGAATCTAAACCATCCGGGAACCCACTCAAACACACAAAAACAAAATCACCAAAATCGGTTCAGGTGATTAGAAGGATTCTAGAACCCGATTTCAGCGCCACCTACCAGTTCCAACGGGATAAAAAGTATCCTATGTCTGTCTCCTGGTTGTAAGCTACCTCCCCACCAATTTTCAGCCAAATCAGTACTGCCGTTCTTGAGTTATAAATAGTGTAACTAACACGACTTTCTTTTATATATATGGATATGTATATAGTCAAATAATTAATAATGAAATAAAGAAAATCAAATCAATCAAAACTTGTGACATATCGACATTAACAACAAATTTATTTAAACTTTTACATTTGCCAGGTGGTAGGGTATGTGCCCGATTGGATGGCTATCAACCCTTGTCTAAAGTATGCAGCCATAACAACCTTGAGTTGTGTTCCGCCGTTAGTGTCCAGATTCCAGTCTCCCTTTAGAGAGGGCCGTCTGCCTGTCTGCTGAACTCATGAAAAAAAAAACACGAGTTTTTTTTTTTATTGCAGGAGATCAGCAGACAGGCAGACGGCCCACTTGATGAAAAGCGGTTACCATCGCCTATGGACATTTGCAACACCAAAGGTGCTACAAATGCGCTGCTGCTCTCTTAAGGGAAACTGGAACCTGGTCACTAATGCCGGAACACAACTCAAGGTTGTTATGGCGACATACTTTAGACCAGGGGTGATAGCCATCCAGTCGAGCAATTGCCCTACCACCTGGCTGTGGGTTGTTAAGTCGTCTCTTACGACAGGCCGCCCGGCCGCAGGAAATTGTATTCTTTCTCCGTTCCTGCACGGATAAAAATATAGAGAGATAGACCTAAAAGTATATTTTTAATAACAAACCGTTGGTTGAAAGTCTACAATGTTTTTCTATGTCAAAACGCAAGGGAAGAACGCCTTTTGACGGTTTCTAAAAGAAACTGAGATATTTGGTATATTTACAAAAAATGATATTTTTACCTTATACCGTTTTGAACCGACGGATGCCGACACAGATACAAAAAACCCCGTAAACCTATTTAAATCGTGCACATCTCACCCGGTTCTACCTTTACAAGCAAATAAACAGTCCCATTTTTTTTAATATAAACATAATCAAGTTTTTGTTGTATATTGTAACTTATAAATGTTTAGTTTCGACCTGAAACTGCTTTTTATAGGACATGAAATATAAACTAAACAAGCAGACTAGTAGGGCGTTCCATTAGTAGCTCACAACGCCCAAAATGCTCAATTAGCCGTTCCACAAGGCGACCGCGATCGTTCTGGTCGTGGCGAAAACTTCACTAATGACGTCATCATTTTCGATCACACAACGCTCACAACGACCCATGTCAAAAGGTGGGTCGATGTGGTCGTTGACCACAGAGCATTAATTCTCTCTTATCAACATATTGAAACAGGCGCGATTTTCATATCACATTAATGACATCAACGCTCCATAACCCGTTCCACTAGCGTTTATGATTATAACGTCCGCAAGCAAGTGGAACGGGAAAAATCGCGGTCGTGAACGTGGTCGTTGTGAGTCCCTAATGGAACGCAGCCTAGATAGCCTGTGGCGGCACTATGTGCACAGCACTAGTTGCCCGTCACATCATAAACCAAAAACAGGAGTTTTTGGCGGGAACTGAAAGGGGACGTTGTGCTGTGCAGTTTTATTTTCTAAAAATGTGTAAAATTACTCTAAAATGAACAATAGTTGTAGGATATCAATAGTTTTTGAGTAGTAATTATGTGTTTTTGTGAGAAATGTGAACTGTATAGTCAAATGTGGCCTTTCAAGTTTTCACAAGAACTCCGTTAAATGGTGTGGATTGTAGCCTACAATACAACTGCGCCTGGCTTAAAGGCCTAGTTGCCAAGCCTTAAACATAAAAAAAACAAACCAAAAACAATGCTGTCATAACAATATACATACATACATGCATAACTTCACGCCAGTTCCCTTGCGGGGTAGGCACGTACAACAGAGCGCCATTTAGGCCCATTCTTACATAACAATATGACAGCATTGTTTTAAATTACTTGTATAGAAGTCATAAGACTGAGAATAAGACTGATGCGTAAAACGATTAATACCTATAGATTTAATCTAATGCAAGGTCGCCGGCAGGCGCTGGCTGAGGAAATCGGAGGACAGGGATGAGTGGCGCTGTCTTGGGGAGGCTACGTCCAGCAGTGGACTGCAAATGGCTGACGACCCATTATAGATTTAATTTAATTTCGAATATGATTCGTTAGACGAACAACTACTTCTCTAATAAAATCAGGCGTTATATTCATATCTAAATCTGATGGGCTCATTTAATACGTCACATATGAAGCAATATTTTTTTTGTAAATATTTATCTCAAATTTATGTAAATTAAATAAATAATAATTTAGTGAAAAGTAATTTATAAGTATAAATTGATGTAAAAAAACTGTAGATATTTTTTTTATTAGAATTTAAGCCGCGATTTAACAGTGGCTGTAAAAGAATTTGTTTTTATTTTTTGTTTATTGCAGGAGACCGTTTTATCCGTGCAGGAACGGAGAAAGAATACAATTTCCTGCGGCCGGGCGGCCTGTTATAAGAGGCGACTTAACAACCCACAGCCAGGTGGTAGGGCATTTGCCCGACTGGATGGCTACCACCCCTGGTCTAAAGTATGTCGCCATAACAACCTTGAATTGTGTTCCGGCTTTAGTGACCAGGTTCCAGTCTCTCTCAAGAGAGCAGCAGCGCATTTGTACCAAGTTTGGTGTTGCAAATGTCCATAGGCGATGGTAACCGCTCCCCATCAAGTGGGCCGTCAGCCTGTCTGCTGATCTCCTGCAATAAAAAATAAAATAAAAAACCAGCAGACAGGCAGACGGTCCACTTGATGGAAACCGGTTACCATCACCTATGGACATTTGCAACACCAAAGGTGCTACAAATGCGCTGCTGCTCTCTTAAGGGAGAGACTGGAACCTAATCTGGTCACTAATGCCGGAACACAACTCAAGGTTGTTATGGCGACATACTTTAGACCAGGGGTGGTAGCCATCCAGTCGGGCAAATGCCCTACCACCTGGCTGTGGGTTGTTTAGTCGCCTCTTACGACAGGCCGCCCGGCCGCAGGAAATTGTATTCTTTCTCCGTTCCTGCACGGATAAAAAATATATAACAATAGAGAATTGGGACATGAGTCGCGTGTATCGTATGGTATGGGTATGGGTAGCATAGTTTGTAAAGGGAAAATCGTTTCGCAGGGACGGAAAGTACTATTTTCATCCCTGTGAGGCAACTCCAAGCGTACTTTAAATTTAAATCAGTGAAACAAATTGAAGGAAAAACCTATTAATCAATTTCTTTTCAAAATTATGGTTTTCATGAAATTGTGAAAAATGTTACTAGGATATCATAATTCGAGTCACGTTTGTTCAAACAAGAATAAACTGTGTTACAGTATAGCTATCACTTAACGACATGGAAAAACTCGACCTAAAAACGTAAAAAAATGTTGTGCTATATAATTTAATAGACAAATTGTTAACCATAGAGGAGCGTCTTATATTATGCACTCTACAACATTGTAGTGGTGGCAAAGGGGGGAGGGGAAGTAGCCTGTAAGCGACAAAACATTCGCGCTCATCATAATAGAGTAATGGAAGGGTAACGTGGGGAAAAGTGGAACGACGATGCATTCCTGATAAGGACACTGGTTTAGAACCAAAGTAAAATAGTCAACCTTGTAAGTACTGTACCAATAAAAGAAAGTGATATAGATTCAGTGCTCATTAATCTACTTATAGACATTAAAGATTAAAAATTAATTTGGTGTTGGCAGGAAGTATGGTAAAATATGAAAACACATTTAAAATTTCCTTCAGTATGAATGCATACATACATACATACATAACTTCACGCCAGTTCCCTTGCGGGGTAAGCACGAACAACAGAGCGCCATTTAGGCTTATTCTTACACACCTCACTTGCTTCTTTGACATTCATAACTCTTGTCATACACGCTCGTCTGTTCTTAAGGCTCCTAACATCACCTTCTGCTAGTACACGATCAATTTGATCATGGAAAGTGTGTCGTGGCCTTCCACGACTTCTGCATCCATCCACTTTTGCATTGTATATCTGTTTATTAATTCTTTCATCATGCATTCTTTCTACATGTCCGAACCACCGGAGCATTCCTTTCCTTACCTTCACCCCGACACTCTCTTTCAGGCCAACTGTCTTTCTTACTTCGGTATTACGAACGCGGTCCGCAAGCGTCACTCCGCAGATTTTGCGCAGTGCTCGCATCTCGACCGCGTTTACTCTACTTTCATGCTCTTTCTTCCATACCCAACTCTCGCTTCCATACGTGAGCGTAGGTACCAGCACCGCGTTGTGTACGGCGAGCTGGGCCTTCTGGCTGAGGTTCTTAGCGCCTAGAAGTTTACCTAACGCTCCATTCACACTATTCCCCAAATTCACTCTTCTTTCTATATCAGCGGTGTACCTTCCATCCCTGCTAAAAGCACATCCAAGATATACAAACTCATTCACTTGCTCCAGCATAACATCATCGACCATTATCCTTGCATTCGTTCTGGTTTCTTCTCTTTCAAACACCATAACCTTTGTTTTCTTCGCATTCAAATGTAAGCCTCTCGCCTGACAGTCATCTTTCATCATTGTGACTAGTGTTTGCAGTTCTGATGGCGATTCGGCTAAAAGCACGGCATCATCCGCATAAAGCAAGGTGCTTACAACTAGGTCACTCATCCGCACCCCAACATCCATCAATCTTATTCTCTGGAGACAATCGTCCAGGTATAGGATGAACAGCAAAGCCGACAGCACGCAGCCCTGTCGGACGCCAATATTGACGTCAAACCAGGGCGACAAGCTGCCATCCAGCCGCACGCATGCCATACAGTCCTCGTAAGTGGACTGCACAGCACGCATCAGCTGGCCATTAATCCCATATCTGGGCAATATGTCCCAGAGGTCCTTCCGCACAACCCTGTCAAATGCTTTCTCTAGATCCACAAAACCGCAGAAAACCTTCCGGCCCATAGCCAGCTGCTTCTCTACGATATTGCGGAGAGAGAAAACTTGATCCATACATCCCCTTCCATTTCTGAAGCCACCTTGTGCATCCCACAATAATCCATCGGATACCACTCTCATTCTCTTTTCAATAATCTTCGTATACACTTTAGATGCTGTACTGATCAAACTGATGGCCCTGTAGCTGGCGCACTCCATACGTGACCCCTTGCCTTTATACAAGGGCACGATGACAGCGCGCCTCCAGTCCTTGGGAACCTTTCCCGTCCTCCAGCACAAATTGCATAAGGACAGGAAAGCGTCCCGGACGCAGGTTCCACCATATTTGATCATCTCAGCAGACACACTATCGATTCCTCCTGCCTTTCCATTTTTCAGACTTCTTATCGACCATTCGATCTCTTCCAAAGTGATCTCGGATGCTGACTCCTCGGAGTCGGTCACAGGCTCAGTCGTGGTGCCAGCATCCGGGATATTATCATACATTTCTCTATAATATTCACTCCATCGCGCTAACACCTCTTGTGGGTGAGCAAGAACGTCCCCAGCTTTAGATTTTATTCTTTCCATTCTGGAAGCTGACGAACAACCCCGAGACTTCTTAACCTCTCTCCAAAAGAGTTTGGTATTCGCCTCGAAGTTCTCCGTCAGCTTCTCTTCTTCTTTCAATTTTATTCTTTCGCGCTTCTCTTTCACTAAAGCTTTGGTTTCATTTTTGCAGAGGCGATAAATTTCTTTCTTCATCTCTTTCATACTGTCATTCTGTTGCAAAGAAGCAACATAATCCAGCCAGGCTTTTCTCTTTCTCTCTACGCTGGATTTAACATCCGCGTCCCACCATTCATCACCTTTCGTTGTTATGTGCCTCTTTGCGCATCCACATGCTTCTTTTGCGCTTTCCACTATACTTTCTTTCATACTATCCCAGTCATTTTCCACATCTAAGTCGGAGAAGTCCGCTTTTGCAAGCCTTTCTTCGACTAGGCGCGCATACATACTCCTTACACTAACATCTTCCAATTTTTCACACTTTATTCCTTCAAGCTCCCCGAAATTGGTACGCACTCGCCAGTGTCTCCACTTCTTGAAAAGGCCCACAAACCGGCTTATCACCAGGTAGTGGTCCGTTTCAAGAGTGGGGCCTCTGTAGGCTCTTGTATCCATTATTGTGTTTCGGAGGCGACTATCTATTAAAATCAGATCAATCGTACTTTTCTGATCATTCATTCCCCATGTATACATGTGAATATCCTTATGATGGAATAAGGTGTTCGACACAAGCAAGTTTCTTTCCATGCATACGTCTATGATTGGCCTACCAGCATCATTCACTCTCTTGTCACCATAGGGTCCAAGGACAGCCTCAAGGCCGTCTCGTTTGGTCCCCACCCAGCCATTAAGATCACCACACATAATTAATCTTTCGTTCCCTTCAGCCAAATCCAGAATTTCTCTCACAGACTCCCAAAACTTCTCGAGTTCTTGGGGATCCGCTGAGCTTACGGGAGCATAAGCTGCGACCAGAAAAACTCGCGTGATCCCCAGTTTTAGACGTACCCAGAGAAGTCTCGGGTTCACCAGACAATAGTCTTTTACTCCAGACACAAAGCGGGATGAGAGTACGACGCCTACCCCCCCACTTGCACGCTCGTCCAGGTCCACGCCGGACCACAGAGCAAGCATGCCACCGGGGAGGTCATCGACGCTGCACCCCTTCCGCTTTGTCTCTGTCAGACATAGGGCATCCAGGCTTCTCTCATGCATTATATCAATCATTTCGTCCATCTTATCTTTCATTCCACCTCTCACATTCCACGTGCCTATACGGCACTCTGCTCCTCTCGACCCGCCAGGTTTGGCGCTGCGTGAAGGGTGGCGGCCCCCTTCGCCGCATGCGCGAGAGTTCACACCGACGGGGGCGCATCGGTGAGCGTCGCCTGCGGGGGACGCCCTATCGTGCCCTGCACTAGTGTGAATTCCGGTCAGAATTGTGGCCCTCTGGGCCAGCGGGGATCGCGACGTGCACGCTTCTGACATGACCCCCTAGTATGAATGAATGAATGAATATGCTTTATTGTGTTTTAAAAGATACAGTTAACAACAGAAACAAAATTTTACATTACAATAGGCGGTCTTATTGCTATTAGCGATTTCTTCCAGACAACTTTTGGATGCACAAGAAATTTTATAAGAACAGAGGTATGTTGCATTATTCTCACTACCGAATCAGTATCGTATAAATATATACATACATACATGATATAATATACATACATTATGAATGTATATTACTTGAGTAGTTCTTCAAACACAAAAACTGTGAAGTAGTTAAATATTAGAATACTATTTAAAGTTAAATCAAAATTAATTTTGGATACGCTAACAATGAAACTATTTTTTTTAAGTGTTTTAATAGACGAACAATTTTTTGTTGCCTGATTTTTTCAAGTAACTTTTATCACTTTTTTTTTTTTTATTGGACTTGACTTTATGTTGTTGGTCCGAAGACCTTACAACTTTACCGGGGTTTTTGGGGCAAGTGCCTTCGCGAAGCGAAAGCGCTCGAGCCCGGGGGGACAACTTGCTCGAGGGAGCTCCCTAAGGAGTTTTACCTCGGCTGGACTGTTGCCATGGGAGGGGGATGAATTTAATGATGCCCGCCATAGGGCGACACAAAGCACTAATTGAGAACGGGCGACGGGTAATATAAAGCCCGAGGGGAAGGATTCCGGCGGGCCGGGATCGGTAACTTTTATCACAGATTGAACATAAAAAATCGCCTTCAGATTCATTTTAAAAACATAAATCATCTTCCTTATTAGGCTATAATAATAATTAAAAGTAAGGCTCATAACATTAACTCATTGGATCGCCATACTCATCCATTGCCTGTATTCGCTTTCTCATCTCCTCAAGAAGTCACATTAATAGTATATCCTTGTTACTATTGAAATCCGTAAAATCACGATCAAAAAATTAAACATCAAAATTATTTATTACTTTTATAATTAATATAAAAAAGTAATATCAAAACCGTTTTTGTTTACGGGAGGACTAATAAACGTCACACTGGTATAAAAACCGTTGTAGGTGGAAAAAATGCAGAAAAAAACTGTAAGCGGGGACGCCGATGTGAAATGGCCTCTTTCTCCTCTTCCTGGCATATCTTGTTTTTACGAGTATGAGCAGGACAAAAACATCGTTTTGTATTATATAGAAAATGTTTGTTAATTGCGGTTTGTATTTTTTCAACATTGTAAGCTTGCAGTTAGAATGTGTGTATTGTTTATTTTTTTATTTAATTACTTGATACTCAACACATTTTTTATGTAGTATAATAGTACCTATAGACGATCATTACACACTTACTTAGTTTTGATAAAATTAAAGAGCAAGCAAAATATCGAATTCAAATTTCAAATTCAAAAGTTTTTATTCAAAATAAATTCCACTGGAGAACACTTTTTGAAGGTCATACATGTAAGTTAAAATTTAATTTTTTACTTCCTATTCTAAGTACACCGCTTCGCAACGTGTTGATGCTGTAAAGGAGAAGAAGCGGCAAGAAACTCCGCAGCAACACGTCTAGCTAAATATTGTTTTTCTTTATATTTCATATTCTATTTATATCTCAAATTCTTTTTTTTAATAAGTTTTGTACAGAAGTATGTTACAGAATCACTTTTTGAAGAATTAATGGAGTTGTAGCAAACAATGCATACTCAATAAGACCAAGGCAATAAAAGGAAAGAAAAATAATAATAAAACTACGTTTTAACGGTTTTAAGCGCGGTAAATTTTATTTGATTTTGGTTTTTCCGACGTTTCGGCCACTTTTCAGTGGCCGTGATCACGGAAGACAAAGATGTCAAGTGTCAACGAGTATTGTTAAAGTTTTATTTAGCCTACCGCCAACTTATTAATTTTAATTATTTAATTTTTAATTTTGTTTATGGTTATTATTTAATCTATGGGAGCCTAATCTAATTTACTACCGCTTCGCAACATGTTATGGCTTGAAGAGAAGAAGCGGCGCAAGAAACTCTTCAGCAAACATGCCTAGCTCTAATAATTTTATATAATATTAAAATGGGTGGAAGGAAAAATAAAAGTAATTATCAGTCAAGTTGGTTTGTGTTCCGTTGTACGCAGAAAGAGCTCACAGTGTCTTGAGGTCTGGCAGCTGGTTTTTGCTGGGTTTGGGTCTTAATAGTTTTGATAATTGGATCCCAAACAGGTGGTACTTGCCAACCATCTTCTCTATTGAAATTTGGGTGTTTTTTGATTTCAATAGCCTCACGCATCATTCTAGGTATGAAACGATTCTCTTTCGCGAGGATTTGTGGGTTATCGAATCTGATGTAGTGGTTGGGTTTATCCAGCGTGTGTTCACTGATCGCAGACTTCGTAGACCTTGTGTGTTTCATGTCAGCAATGTGTTCTTTTACTCGTGTTTTTATGCTCCTCTTTGTTTGCCCAATGTATGACAATCCACACTCACAATCACAAAATATCTGGTTTGCTTTCTATAAGAGAGAGAGAGACAGAGAGAGAGACAGACAGACAGACAGAGAAACATGCGACGCCGCACAGCTTACAATAGCTTACTATAGCAAAAAGTGTCGTGACAACTTTTCGTAAGAATTTTTTCCGTCTAGCCCCCTTTCACAACGCGCGATAAGGAACTTCGTTCCAAAAGTTTTTATTCAAAATAAGTTCCACTGGAGAACACTTTTTGAAGGTCATGGGTCATGTAAGTCAAAATTTAAATCTACTTTCTATCCTATGTACAGCGCTTCGCAATGTGTTATCGCTGTTCAAAGGAGAAGAAGCGGCAAGAAACTCCCCAGCAACACGTCTAGCTAAAAAAATGTTTTCATCATAATTATTTATATAATATCTCAGGCTTTTTTTAGAAGTACACATAGAAGTTGTATTAAAATTACTTTCCAAAGAATGAATGGAGTTGTAACAAACAAAAAATACTGTTACCGCCGCAGTTTTATCCGTGTAGGAACGGAGAAAGAAAACAATTTCCTGCGGCCTGGCGGCCTGTCGTAAGAGGCGACTAAACAACCCACAGCCAGGTGGTGGGGTATTTGCTCGATTGGATGGCGACCACCCCTGGTCTAGAGTATGCCGCCATAACAACCTTGTGTTGTGTTCCGGCATTAGTGACCAGGTTCCAGTCTCCTTTAAGAGAGCAGCAGCGCATTTGTAGCACCTTTGGTGTTGCAAATGTTCATAGGCGATAGTAACCGCTTTCCATCAAGTGGGCCGTCTGCCTGTCTGCTGAACTCCTGCAATGTAATCATATTAAATATTAGTTTGTGCATATATTATACTTTTAGAATACAGACCTGACTGTGTCTAAAAACTTGTCACCCTATATTTGGATCAGGCTGGCTTGTAAAATTAAAACGTATAAAAAAATCTTTGTAATTTTTTAGGATGCGGGTAGTTCGTTTTGCGAACAACGCCAATTCAAAATGGCCGCTACAATGGCTGGGCTTACAGAGCTTTGTAACTGTACATATTGCCAAATTATAAAAAAACAATGACGCCGGATTTGTTTGGGTTCTGTGTTAGAACGTTTAAAAATTGCTTTTAATAATTTCATTTTAGATTACAGACCACGAACATATTCTCTATGAGAAAAGAAATGAAAAAATTGTTTATGAATAGGCGTGTGTAACTCTTTACTGAACCGACTCACTGATCCGAAACATTTAAGTGTTCCAAAAGATTGGAACATCAATAATGTTTCAAATGCATCATTTGGATCTGGAACATCGCGATCTCTCTGACTCTCTGTTCAGCGCGATCATGTCGCTTACGTGTGAGAGAGACCGACCAGAGCATAATCAATCACAGAGCAACAAGTGTCGCGCGAGAGCAGGAAAACAATAAAATATAAGCAAATTATAATTTATTAATGATTTCACAATTTGTAATTTTTTCAAATATTACTATGAATATTCATCTTTGTTTCAACCTTAACACCGTCTGCCTCAATATGCCTGCGACACGACATATATATATATATATATATATATATATCTGTATTTTTATCTTTGACAAGTTTGATAGGATGTTTCAAATGAAACCGCAGCCCGTTTCTCAGTCTCAGTCCGCGACGTACCATAACAACACAACCATGATTTTATATCTTTGACTCAATGTTCCAAATGTTCCAAATGAAACATATCAGTGATCCGGAACATTTTACTGTTCCAGATACAAATGTTCCAATCGCAAAAATGTGTCATTTTTCCCACGCCTATTTATGCACAGCCCGAATGACTAGATTTTTTAACCGCCTCCAAAAAAAGAGGAGGTCCTCACTGGTCCCGGTGACTCACTGCCGGAGGCTGTTTTATACCAAACCTACATACAACCTGGGTGTTTTAAAGTCTCCTGTGTATAGGTACCTTTTTGGTAAGCTTTTTGTCCGTGCAGGAACGGAGAAAGAATACAAATTCCTGTGACCGGACGGCCTGTCGTAAGAGGTGACAAAACAACCTACAGCCAGGTGGTAGGGTATTTTCCCGTCTGGATGGCCAGAATTTTGAGTTGTGTTTCGGCTTTAGTGACCAGGATCCAGTCTTAGATATGGTGTCACAAACGTGCATAGGCGGTGGTAACCGCTTTCCATCAGGTGGCCCCCCTGCCTGCTTAACGCATGCAATATAAAAACTGTGCTCCAATCTAGACCATAACCTCCGCTCAAAATCGGGTGAGACAATGGGCCAACTAGAACGTATATTTAATACAAAAAAATCGTTGCATAAATATCTTATACTAATATATAAAGCTCACGAGTTTGTTTGTTTGAACGCGCTAATCTCAAGAACTACTGGTCTGATTTGAAAAATTCTTTCGGTGTTGGATAGCCCATTTATCGAGGAAGGCTATAGGCTATATGTCATCACGCTAAGATCGATAGGAGCGGAGCACCAATGAAGAATGTTTCAAAATCGGGGGGTTTTGAAAACAAATTCCATGCGGACGACGTCGCGGGCTCAGCTGGTATTTTATATATATTTATTCAGAAGCCATGGTAGCTTAGTGGTTAGTGAACTCGTGTCACAAACTCAAAAGGACCAGAAAGTGTGTGTCACTTAAGCACTTTTCTTATCTAATGTGAATATTGTTACAATTACCACGTGTTAACGATAGAGAAAACATCGTGATGAAACCTATGCATCGTAATAACCGATGTGTCAAATCCACCAATCCACCTTGGACAAGTGTGGCGGGTATACTGTCCGTAGCCCTATAAACGAGAAGCTCGAGCCCAGCAAGGGACGTTTACGCACTATCATTTCCTTGTAAACATGCATTTTTGTGTAATATTTGTTTTTGTTGAGCAATAATGTTTTGTGTGTCTAGCTTCTAAGATAATTGTTCAAACTTGTTTTAATCCCTTTAGAGATCTAGCTAATTTCGGTTGTAGGGAGAACCCTTCTGCAAAAATAAAGCAAACCTTGGCCTGCCTTTAGTTTTATTTGGAACATACGTAAAACGAGATAAACGGGTTTGCTAAAAGCGAAATGCTGCCGCCGTCATGTGCAATGGGCAGCATTTTTAATTGTTGAACGAAATTCTGTTTGGTTTCTCTAAATTAGTGATTGGAATATTCGTTGACGATAGTTATAGAAATAGTGTTTTTTGACGTAAGAATAAAAATCAAACGAGCAAGTTCCATAAAAGAAAGGTTGTGTAGACGTGCCAAACTTTCGCTGTTTATATTCTTTGACTAGGGAATCATAAAACGTATTGAGTTGAAGTTACCTGAACCACCAAAATCTAATGAAAAGAATTCAAACCAATGTAAAGTTCTTACAACCCGAATTTTTACAGACCTTTCCACTGTATATTTCAAAAATTGTACACAATTTTTACAATTAAGGATGGGTCTATGTAATATATAATATATCTTGTATAAGAAAAATTGTGTATAGGTGCCAAACTTTCGATGTTTATATTCTTTGACTAGGGAACCATAAAACGTATTGTGTTGAAGACACCTCAACCACCAAAAACTTATGACAAGAATTCAAACCAATGTAAGTATATAATGATATATATTCTAAGCTCTAATATCTCGAATTTTTACAAACTTTTCCAATTATATTTAAAAATTTGTACACAATTTTTATAATTTTGGTAGCGAATATTTTCCAAGCTAATGATTTAAATAAATAAATAATAGTTAAAAAAAACTAAAACAATACGCTTTTATAGAAAATCCAACTAAATAATAGAAAATAATTTTTAATAAATTTGAATTAAAAATAGTGTTTAAATTGTTAAAATTTATTTTCTATTTTTTAGTTGGATTTCGTATAAAAGCGTATTTTGTTAGTTTTTTTAATAACTATTATTTATTTTTCATTTTTTAGTGATTATTTAGTGATTTAATTCCCTTCTCCGTGGAAACTTTGAAAAAAGAATTAAATACACTCTTATGATAAAATGGAACGTTATGTAAAAATAAGCTTTTTTAAAAAGGTTTTTAAATACAAGCTTTTGATATCCTGCATATCATGTAGCAGCAGAATGCTAGCCAAGACAAGTAAAACGAGCCCAAACACGACGGGTCTATCTTGTTTAGTACAGGAGTTCCTATGGCCACCTTCCGACTCCATCATCAGATCAGCTTTATAGTACCATATTATTGCATTGTCACGCGATATACACATACGTGCAAAATTTCAGCTCAATCAGAAACCGGGAAGTCGATCAAATTTAACTTGAAAAATTCCGCTACTAACATACGTATGAAGCTAATAAAAGCGTATTTAAAAAAAATCATTATACAACATCGTTATAAGTTTAACGAATTATTTACTCAATCCTTAGATAAATGTATGGAATTTAGGACTATATCCTAATCTTTAGGTTTTTCAATTTCACACATTCAACACTATTATACATGCAATATAGTCGCATGTAACATACACATTTCTGTCAAATTTTCTCAGTAATAACTTGGTCTACATAGACCAGGTAATTTCTGAAAACATAACTGTGACTTATATAGATATATAGACCATTCCATTATTGCCAAAAGCACTACAAAATACAAATAATGTAAAGACATTAATGCATCACCGGTTTAATCCGTCAAAAAGCGTTATTTTTTTCAATTAAAAACCTTCAAATAGTCCGATCGGTCGAAAATCTGATAGTTTATCGTACAAACATACGGCTTTTACAATTTCCCGAGCTTTTTTGTTGCCGGGAGATGGCGTGTCAAACGAAATGACAAATAGTCATATGAGATCCGATCCCGCCGTCCATTTCCGTGAATTATATCCCACTTTGTCATGATATGAATATTTTAAATATTTTTTTATACATTTTCAATGTTTTTGATCCTCTTTTTTATTGAGAAACTAGCTGTGCCTGCGACTTCGTCCGCGTGGATGCTTTTTCGCGGAACCCAAAAAAATGTAGCCTAAATTACTTCTTATAACATCATGTTTGCCAGCTGGTAGGGCATTTGCCCGACTGGATGGCTAACACCCCTGGTCTAGAGTATGCCGCCATAACAACCTTGTGTTGTGTTCCGGCATTAGTGACCAGGTTCCAGTCTCCCTTAAGAGAGCAGCAGCGCATTTGTAGCACCTTTGTTGTTGCAAATGTCCATAGGCGATGGTAACCGCTTTCCATCTAGTGGGCCGTCTGCCTGTCTGCTGAACTCCTGCAATAAAAAAAAAAAAAAAAAAAAAAAAAAAAAGCGGTCGAGCCTAGCTCCCGCATAGTGATAGATCCGTGGGCTCTAGCCAGTGTAACCATCATCGACGCATTACGCAACTTAATAAACCCTCGCAATCAACTATCTGCCAGTGAAAGTCCCGTCAAAATCAGTCCAGCCGTTACAGAGATTAGCCGGAATATTCAGACAGACAGACAAAACTTTTTAAAAGTCAATTACTGTACCCTTAAACGTTTGTATTGTCAAGGGCAAAGCCAACGCATTGCTGGATTTTAGGAGGGGATAAAAGGGGATGTATCAGGGGGAGGGCAAGTGGGCCATTGGAATTCTGCTTCATGCTAATCGTTTCACGGTGATATTCTGTGAGAGCGTGGTATCCGAACGATAGAGCCAGCACAGTGAGTGACCTGTAATCAAGATGATGATACGAGTATAATTTTACCACGTCAGTGAGTCGGCAAAACAGCCTATAGACAGGTGGTAGGTTATTTGCCCGTCTCATTGACTACCACCGCTAGTCTAGAGTATGCCACCATAACAACCTTGAGTTGTGTACCCGCGTTAGAGGCCAGGTTCCAGTCTCTCTTTACATATTTTGTGGTATAAATATCCAGAGGTGATGGTAACCGCTTTCTATCAAGTGGGCCGTCTGCATGTCTGGTTACTCAAGCAATAAAAAACTAGAATTTTTAAATGTTTATTTAACGAGAGGATATTTGTTACTCTCTCTCTCCAAAAGGACTAAACAGATTTTGATGATAATTTACAGTAATATAGGTTATACATCAGAATAACATACATGCTATCATTCAAAAAGATATTGTTTAAATTGGGGAGAATATAACAAGTTCAAGGAGAAATTCCGCCGCTTTGAGATGTTGAGTTGAACGAGTTGAGATGATACACGTCTTCAAGTGGTACATGCTTCCCAGCCTGGATTCATACCCACGTCACTTGAAACGCGAGTACATTAGCTACTAGGCTACCAGAACTATTCACAAGAATATAAAATATATGTTACTATAGGTCCTCTACATTCTCGCGAGTACGGGTTCCGCATTCTTGTTTCTCACGCTATAATTATGGAGTGTCCATTACATATTACAAAATGCTTACATAAATGGAAAGTCTAAAATAAAACACCGTTAGCGAAGTCACTTAAATGCGGGTGGTAAAAACAAAGTGGGCAAGTACACTCGTGTGTGCTGCTAGTCCCGTTTATGCCAGGTCATATATTCGCGGTAATAACGCGTCACACAATAAAAAAGAGGCAGCATCGCTCATAATCAAGCGTGCCAACGAGATGTATAAAAACGACACAAACGGCTCGTATGTGTTACAGTGTCGCACATTGAAAATGGGACAGGAAATATTTTTATAGATAATTTAATTGCAGAGTTAAAAAATGCAGAGTCCGGTAGGCACGTATTAATACTAGGTAATAATTTCCAAGATTGTCCACCTTTACGCCATGAAAAGTTATCATAATGACTTGATATGATATTTGGAGATTGATCAGTAAAATCTAAGACAATAGCAATAAACTTTGAGGTTATATAAAACGTTAATAATTTCGACGGATTTTAATAAAGCGCAACGGAGGAAACGCTTTCAGAAATTAAGGGTGTATATTTATTGGTAAGCATTTTGATTAACAAAAAGATTATATATAAGTAAAGCATACTTTATATCATAATAGCAATATATCAAACAATGGTTTTACCAAACCGTAAATAGAGCAAAATAAGTTTACTATTACATCTACGTATTTAATAGATAATTTATCGGAAATAACTGATTCGATTTTTTTTTTATTGGAGTAGCTCAGCAGACAGGCAGACGGCCCACTTGATGGAAAGCGGTTACCATCGCCTATAGACATTTGCAACACCAAAGGTGCTACAAATGCGCTGCTGCTCTCTTAAGGGAGACTGGAACCTGGTCACTAATGCCGGAACACAAATCAAGGTTGTTATGGCGACATACTTTAGACCAGGGGTGGTAGCCATCCAGTCGGGCAAATGGCCTACCACCTGGCTGTGGGTTGTTTTGTCGCCTCTTACGACAGGCCGCCCGGCCGCAGGAAATTGTATTCTTTCTCCGTTCCTGCACGGATAAAAAAATAAATAAATAAGAAGCAACCACTGCATTTAATTTCCAGGATACTTGATTACTAAAAATATACAAGCACCTTTAGGTTATCTTTCGTTTATTCCTTATATGTAATTTCGGATTTGTTCCTCCAGTCGCACTTCAACATAAATTGGTTCAAAAGAGCCATAAAAGCATTTTCAGAAAATAATTACAACTATGATTTACAATAGTCTTGCACTTCAGTGTATTAAACACCAGGCGTCGGTAACATAGCCAGTTACGTTGTCATTTGTTCTGATTACCCGCCGCTGTCTTGCGCACACAGGCTAATGTTTTTTTATTATTTTATTCATTTTATACTGGCCTCCAGTGTGCAAACATGATACCTGTAGTGTTTACACTGCTTTTCAACGGGATGTTAGAATATTTTTTATAAACCAGAGACTATGATGTTCAAATTTGAGGAACAAAAATTAAATCTAATACTTCTTCCTTTCTCCATTCGCATACAATTTGCTTAGTACATTAGGCCTTCCGCGATTGGATGGAGGAAGTCAATGGTTACAATCTTGTCATCAATATTGTATCAGGCTTTCAATCATCTTGTTGTACACAAAGGGGCCGTTGCCATGAATGCTTTATTTTGCATTATCATTGCAATTACTAATATTAGTTGGATTTTTTTAGTAGTAGAGAATAATACTGGTAGACGTGAGCAACCTCTTATAGATGTTTGTAGTCCTAGTAGAAAAATGTTTGATGAGTATTATTTAATATTTTGTATAAAGGTCATCATTTAATAAAACTAATATTAAAAGTGCAAACAAACATATCAGCTGTGCAAGTTTAAAACCTAGTAAGCCGCATTAGATTATACAACTAGAGTTAGCCCCGCAGCTACGCTGCGTGTCAAACAAACCCTAGATAGTAGTATTTTTATTTTACTTATATAAAAATTTAATTCAGTTTTTTACATATAATATAAAAACACACAAAAATTATAAATAAACCAAGTCCATATAGTCTAGAAATCTATCCAGCAAAACATAGAGATGATTCCGAAGCCAACCTGATTTGAAGTAATACAATGAATGATATGTTGTTTATGACAACTCAGGTATTTGTTAGTGAATTGACAAACTCGAGTACAGTGCCGCTTTTTGGCTATTCTGTCTATCCCACGGAAACCACGTCATTTATCGGGATAAAAAGTGTCTTAAATTACGCCCCGGGATATAAGGTAGCTCTATGTCGAGTTTCACTTAAATCCGTTCCGTACCTTTCACGTGATACTCTAACAAATAGACAGACAGAAAGACAGACAAAAATGTGTTACATATTCTCTCTGATTTTTTTCACATTTTTAAACGCATTGTACAAACTCGAACCATTTACAGATTTATTATAATATAACTATAGATAGATATGCATACACCACAGCATAAAAAAATATCATGAACTTCAACAATATACCATTTCTAAAGTATTTATTTAATTAACCTTATTGGCAACCAACCAATCATAATACAGCAGCAAATAAATGCCTTGAAAGACAATATATGCAGCCAAACAAACTTTCATTTAAAAACCATGTCAGCTGCTAGGTTTTGAAATTGCACTGATATATTATTATACTTTCAAGATGTAGTGTCATTCTTGTAGCTGTAGGAAACCTACATAGACACTGGCTGTATGGAAGCTTAATTATTTTATAATAAATCCACGTGTCTAATAATATTGTCAGTTGCTATTGAACTGTTGATGTGAAATATTATATTGTTACAGGTTGGGCCAAATACAATACCTGTATTTATTACCTGCCGCAGCTTCCATGCTGATAACGTTGAAACTGTTTTATGTCTAACTTCTTTTGTTTTCTGTGTTTAAAATTTGCAATCAGACAATAGCCTATTGTTATTGTACTCGTTTATGGCCGTTCGCAGGCATAATTATGCAGGTGTGCAGAATTAAGTTTTCTGGGAATTGCGCTGACAGTGGCCAGGTGTGATTCTTGGAAATCATTGTTTACACGGTCGTGACATATTATAAGTTGAGTATAAAGGAATGCCCGAACGGAGAGATCGGCAGTCAAGCTACGATTACGATACGAGCAAGACGTAGATTCGACTGGCGATATAGTGACGGACTTTGTGCGTGTTATTGAATTGTGCAGTTTGTACTAGTAGTGTTTAGTTATATTTGTACCTATGTTATACGTGTTTGTATAGTTCCAATAAATTCTATAGTCATTCCAACGGCATTTTAATTCGAGTCCTGCGTAACTCGTAACAATATGGTATTTAATTAATACAAAATATAGTCCAACTGAATTGCAGTTTTCATTTTATATAGATATATGCGCATACACCAGCTAAGCAAGTTACAGTCAGCTGAAATATAAGTTTTAAACAGTAGCCAAACAAAATTCGTAAAGTAAAATCAAAACTTCAATTAATATTCAAAGGAGTAAGGTCCCTTCACGAGAAAGGGGGGAGTGTGGCAATAATTTTTGTCGAGGGAAGAAATCTCGTACGGGATAAGCCGTAAGCCACCGGGCGGTGACGTCACGGCAACCCCGGGATCTGGCGTAATCCCGCGAAAATCCCGGCCACCGGCCGCACGGGTCGCCCGCTGAATTTGAACAAGCTAACGTAACCCAGTACAGATTAGATAAATTGGTAGATACGCATGTCGGATTTTACTATGGTTTTTTACACCTGTTTTTAGACATTTGAGACAATTTAAATATAATCGTTGAAAGGATGGAGGCAACAATTTTAGGCAGGTATTTTGTGTATACATATTCAGCGTACAATTAAAAAAATATTTGCATCAAAATACTACAAACTCCTATTTTTTATTGTAACCTACGATTATGACGTTTCGTGACAAACTTTCAGACAGACAGTATGCTATGCCGGATCATGGATTCTGCACAGCTTCGCTGGTTCGAGTAATTGTTTAGTGGACTGTGAGTTATAATTGAGGGGATATATGGGAGTGAGAGGTATGCCAAATCCTGCACAAAAACCAATGGACTGATAAGCACCACTACCCTCGGAATCCACCTCCAATAGGGCAGCTAGACAGATCCGGAGAGTGCACGGCACTAACAAGTCCCCGGGTGGTACTAAGGTCTTCGGATTATGGTACACTCTAAAGAGCAAGCACGGCTTGTATATAAAGTTCAATGAGATATTGAAGAATAGGATGTGAAACGTTCACATGGTCTTAGCACGGAGAAAACAGAACATCTAGATCAAGACTAGCTTCGCCACCACGCACTTACAAAACTACCCACCTCAGTATAAATTATAAGGATTCAACAGACTTTATGATTAGATATTGAGTAAGTATGAACTTTCACAGATATACACTTCAATTATATTTATAGGTGCATCACAAGATTTTTTTTATCCTAGTGTAAAGAAATTCACAGATAAAATATGGTTACGAGTTGCAGGACTCGAATGAAAATGCCGTTGGAATTATTATAGAGTTTATTAGAACTATACAAACACGTATAACACAGGTACAAATATAACCGAACACAACAAGTCTAAACGCGCAAAGTCCGTCACTAAAAATTTCTCGATTGCAGTACACACGTCTTGCTTCGCTCGTGGTTATCGTTCGACTGCCCCGTCCCTCCATCGGGCCATTGCTTTATACTGCACAGATGCAATATGTCCGTCCGGCCGCGTAGACTGAATTTCCTAGAATCAGTTTGTACTTTAAATCCGACACACCTGGCTAATGAGTCGACCGCAACGGCCATAAACGAGCACAACTTTTTTTACAGCCACTGTTAAATCGGGGCATAAACTGTAATAAAAAAATATCAACATTTTTGTAACATCATACTTATAAATTACTTTTCACTTAATTACTATTTAATACTGGCTGGTGGAATGCCAGAGAAAAAGAAATTTACTTGACGTTTCATATGTGACTTATTAAATGAGTTCATCTGATTTAGATATGAATTTAACGCCTGATTTCATTAGAGAAGTAGTTGTACGTTTAACTAATTTGTTTTTATTTCTTTTTCTCACATTCGAAATGAAAATCAGAGTGTTAAACTCGGGTGAAAGGCCTATTTAGGCACTCGAAATATCAGCGCCCTCACAAGTCTCGTATGCCAAACTATCTCATGCCTAAATAGATCACTTACACCTTTAGTGTCACAATTCACTATTAAAATACTATTAGGCAAAATAATAATAGGCAGGCTGCCGTTTCAAGCCATCCTGTCCAGGTGACCTAACTTAAAGGATTATAATTTTTTAGGTATTTTAAATTACCTATATACTGCTGAGTTTTATAAAACTCGTTTCATAAACAAGAAACGAACAAAAATTTCATTTTCTAAATTGACGTATTCTTCTTCCATATAATATAGATTCTTTCAATTTTTTTCTACACTTAGGACCAAAAATCTTTTTCTACACAATAGTTTGTCTATACATACATACATACATACATAACTTCACGCCAGTTCCCTTGCGGGGTAGGCACGAACAACAGAGTGCCATTTAGGCTTATTCTTACACACCTTACTTGCCTCTTTGACATTCATAACTCTTGTCATGCAAGCTCGTCTGTTCTTAAGGCTCCTGACATCACCTTCTGCTAGTACACGATCAATTTGATCATGGAAGGTGTGTCGTGGCCTTCCACGACTTCTGCATCCATCCACTTTTGCATTGTATATTTGTTTAGTCATTCTTTCATCATGCATTCTTTCATGCATATTTGTCTATATCTTTATATATATAATTCTTCTGTACATGTGTTGACAGTGAACTCCTCCTAAACGGCTGGACTGATTTGAATGATTTTTTTTGTGTGTTCAAGTGGATACGAGGTTGGTTTAGATTCACAATTGGACCCGGTAGGTGGCGCTGCAATCGGGTTCTAAATTTTATTTCTTCAGGGCAAAACAACGTCTGCCGGGACAGCTATTATTTTATAATTTACATTACTGTTGCTGCAGAAATTCTAAAGATGTTTAGCACCTCTATCGATACTTATTCTTGGCTCGAGCTAGTAAGTAATACGGGTAATTTATATCAACGCGCGTCAGGTAACGAATATCTAATGAGTTTCGGACACGTTGATGAATAAACCATCACTTATGTTGTTGTATGCCATCCTTACTCTAATCAACTGATATAATTATATAATCATGACCTTTGTACCCCTAGTATATAGGCAGGTATTATATTCAAGATACTACCCAATAAATATTTGATGTTTCTAGTGTTGTAAAGTAAATCTATCTATAATAACATTCTCAACATGTCGTATCTGTAGATTAAAGCTATTAAAAAAAAAAAACAACTGAAATAGATGGAGATTTTATTTCGGGTTTTATCGAAACCTAAGAAAACCAGCCATTCCGGGAAGAGACTGCATATCGACTTTTGACTATAACATATTATATAAAAATTAGCTTATTCGGATCCAACTGACAATAAAACAGTATGATTCGGGACTTTTTATATTTCCCGGGAATAATATTATTTTCAACACACTTGCTCATAAAGTGGCTCTATGGTCACCGCAATTAGGCACAGAATGACACCCATAATCAAACTGTGACTAAAAAACATTATAACTCACTAGTGAGTTATAGATTTTTTTTTTTAATTTTATTGGTTGAGTTGCTTTGTTCTTAAAAAAGGTTTTATTCAAAAAAAAAGATCGTGTTCTATAGAACAAATAAATTAATGTTCCTGTTGCTTGCTCATTTCATGCAACTTCTTATTTAAATAGATAATTTTAACTCGTACGTGTTTAATAAATAAAACATTCACTCATATATAACTTTTTTTATCTACTAAATAAAATGAGTTTTTGTTGTTATTTTATTCACAAGTGTGTTGAAAAACGTCGTATGATACACGTGTGTATTGATGATTACCGTCCTCGGCTCTCTTAAGACCCTCGCCTACGGCTCGAGTCTCAATGGCGCCTCGGCGGTAATCACCAATGTTACACACTAGTACCATAATGTACTGTAATAATAGTTTATTTATTTATTCCCAGGAATATAGAAACTGTTATATAATATTAGGCTTCTTTAATATAACAGTTCCTATATTTATTAGACATCTTTAGTTGAACAGATGTAGTTATGTATGCCTTTATTAACATTAGTTATTTCAAGTTATTACGGGAATCTTTGGAATTCATTATTCATTCAGTATTTTCATACTAAAAAATTCGTTATCCTGTTTAAACCTTTGAATTTAAATACTAGTAAAACAACTCTAAGCTACGTTACCTGTCCATCGTGGACGAAATCGCGGGTAATAGGTAACATGAAGGTATTTAAGAATGAAGACTTTAAATTGAGGGTACTTATGTTTTTCTTAAAATACTGCAGGTATTTTAAGAAATGATTTATGGAGTCAGTAGCGTTAGGTAATAAAAAATAAGGTTGTATTTATATGGTAAGGTTTATATTGTTAAGTACTTTATAAATGTTTTTAGGACTTTTAATAATCTTTGTAATAAGTTATATATTACAAGATTGCTAAAATGTGTGAACACTGTGTTGTTGCTTCGACAATATAAAAGGAGGCGAAATCGCCTAATACGGGACATTCTACGTTCGTCGCTCGAACAGAGCGAAAGCTGTGTTCAATATAATCAGGCGGTAATTATTATATTATAACTTAAAGTAAAATATCTTTCAATTTTATCAAATCAATAAAATGCTTTGCCAATATATATATACCTATATATTAAACATTAAATATGTGTATATTTTTATATATTACCCAATAAAAAATCTAACACGGGCATGCATATCCTAGTTAAGAATATTTTTTATGCAAATCTGTTCATATTTAAGATTAGAAAATTGCTATTTTTGTTTTTTTTTTTTGTTTTTATGGCTTGGCAGCTAGGCCTTTAAGCCAGATCTTGGATTCAATTTAGTTTCTTCATTTTCTTAAACCTATGTGTAGCACAGCTGAACTGTAGGTTATCAGCTAGTGCCATTCAACGGAGTTCTTGTGACAACTCAAAAGGCCACATTTGACTTTACAGTTCATATTTCTCACAAAACACATAATTACTACTCAAAAACTATCAATATCCTACAACTATTGTTCATTTTAGAGTAATTTTACACATTTTTAGAAAATAAAACTACACAGCACAACATCTCCTTTCAGTTCCCGCCAAAAACTCCAGAAAATTGCTAATTATCAATAAATGTCATCCCATAGAATACTAGACTGTCCTAAATACATATTTAATATGATTTTTATTATGGATATAATTGGATCATGTTGATTTATGATTCCCTAGTACGAGAAAGTAAAAAATATAAGTGTTTCCAACACCACCTTCACTAGAAACACGAACAGCTCTAATGGTTATGCCCAACTGTGGACAAAACACCGTGTCAAACTGTTAATTGGCTAAACTTTTAATTGCCTGCTAGTTCAGGGGATCGTTATGAAACAAGTTCGGAGTTCATAAAACGCCTCTAGCGTCGGAAGAACTACAGTTTTACACTACAAGATATTTATAACTGGGGGTTTAGTTATGTCATGAATATAGATAGGTTCTTATATATAAGGAATGAATGAGAAATACCATGTATTGATTTGCGTAAAGGTTTATATGTAACATGTGAAGATTTTTGCTTAATTTAAAGTCTGTAAGTTTCGCTATTAATAACTTTAATCATGTGGTCGCGCGTATTTAAATTAATATTTATATTGAAAATTCTTAAAGTAATGGAACGAATCGTAATATTTCAAATCATGTAAAACCACCTCCTATCTTTTTTTCCTCTCCTGTACATACCCTAGCAAGCAGAAGAAAGGAGACGGCATGAGACTTCAACTGCATCGCTATAGTGGTCATCGTATAGAATAGACCTTTTATCACTTACGAACTGCAACGCATACGCATCGCTTTGAATATTATAAACAATTTTCGTCCATATACTTTATATATCACTAAACTAGTTGGATTCGTGAAATTGTGCGTGTCGTGCTAACTTTAAGAATCACGCAGAAAACCATCGCTTCACTACGCAAAGGTACTGTACCATCCTTCCTTTATGTAACTGCCTGTATTTCACTGTGTTCTGTGCGGCTATATTTCCATCATTGTGCTTTTACAACTAAGGGGAATGAATATAGGTAACAATTATCAATTCGCGTAACCACATGTGTTTATTTTGAATGCATTTTGTGAACTGTCTTTATGAGTGAATGATCTGTATAGAAAGAAAGTTATAATCTTATAAACATTCCCGGAAAATATATTGAATTTTTGTTGGAAAATATGAACATAGAAATAATTATTCTAATCCAATCCAATGGCGATATAAAAAATAATAATTTAGAAACATAATTTAGTTCTACCAAAACCTGAATCGGAAATCAGTTGCTAGTTGGATTACAAGATCTATTTCGTAACATTAAAACTTTGTCGGCGTTTGCTAGAAGCAGGGCTATTTGTTTAAAGATTAATGAAATAATTGTAATAATTGAATCATGGTCACTTCTTAGTGACTAGATAGAAAAAGCCTGAAGCCGTATTAAAAAGACTTCTATCTACATTTCAGAATATTGGAAAGGCAAAGAATAATAACCAAAAAAATATAAGAAAAGGAGGAAATATGAGCGTGTAGACAAGATAAAAAAAATGTACCAGGAAACCATAACCGCGCAGGAATACGCATTGCATTTACCACACGTCACGAAGACCCGACACGCGGTGTTCATAAAGGGGAAACTTAGTATTCATTTCGTTTGATACGCGCCGTGCCTCAGTGGGAGGCGTCAGACGACTCATAAATTCAGATTAAGTGCGAGTTGCCACGGTGTGCTTCAATTGATGACGTTACATTTCACACTGAAAAACAGTTTGTGTGATTTTAAACTTAGCTATAATAACCTCTGCTTGATTAATACCATGCCATGAGCCTCTACTAAAATTTATCAAAACAACTCATTGACTCTACAAGTGATCAGAGGATACATAGCCAGCATTCTGGACACCTTACAAAAGACAGTGAACTAGGCTCAGTATTTTACTTATAGTCTTGAGGGACTATGGGTAGAATACAAGACAAATAAGTTAAGTTTTCTTTTATTGCATTAGATTGTTTATAAGTTTCATCATTGTATTAGCTTATAATTTATGTAAGGGAATAAAGCTGTGTATTCAAGAGTTATATATCTCTAATAAAACTACGTTTTAACGGTTTTAAGCGCGGTAATTTTATTTGATTTTGGTTTTTCCGACGTTTCGGCCACTTTTCAGTGGCCGTGATCACGGAAGACAAAGATCTCAAGTGTCAACGAGTATTGTTAAAGTTTTATTTAGCCTACCGCCAACTTATTAATTTTAATTATTTAATTTTTAATTTTGTTTATGGTTATTATTTAATCTATGGGAGCCTAATCTAATTTACTACCGCTTCGCAACATGTTATGGCTTGAAGAGAAGAAGCGGCGCAAGAAACTCTTCAGCAAACATGCCTAGCTCTAATAATTTTATATAATATTAAAATGGGTGGAAGGAAAAATAAAAGTAATTATCAGTCAAGTTGGTTTGTGTTCCGTTGTACGCAGAAAGAGCTCACAGTGTCTTGAGGTCTGGCAGCTGGTTTTTGCTGGGTTTGGGTCTTAATAGTTTTGATAATTGGATCCCAAACAGGTGGTACTTGCCAACCATCTTCTCTATTGAGATTTGGGTGTTTTTTGATTTCAATAGCCTCACGCATCATTCTAGGTATGAAACGATTCTCTTTCGCGAGGATTTGTGGGTTATCGAATCTGATGTAGTGGTTGGGTTTATCCAGCGTGTGTTCACTGATCGCAGACTTCGTAGACCTTGTGTGTTTCATGTCAGCAATGTGTTCTTTTACTCGTGTTTTTATGCTCCTCTTTGTTTGCCCAATGTATGACAATCCACACTCACAATCAAGCTTGTAAACCCCTGCATCCTGGAGTGGGATATTGCATTTCACAGGTCTCAGAAATTGGGTAATCTTTTTCTGCGGCTTGAAATATGTTTTGATTGAAGCTCGCCTGAGGATGTGACCAATTCTGTCTGTGACCCCCTTGATGTAGGGTAGGGTAGCAGGGCACCGCTCAGTTTAGGTAACCCATACAGTTTAGGCGCTTTGGCGCAAGATGGTGTGAGTGCGGATACGTCTAAGCTTAATTTTTCGGAGTGTTTTTTCATAACCGCGATTGTTTGTTTGGTTACTTTATCCGTGGGGTCAGTTTTGACCTTTTTATAAGTGCTTTCGTCCGATAAAAGATCTTGTATTTTACTATTGTAATCAGACGTATCCATGACGACAGTCGCGTTACCTTTATCTGCACGGAGCACGGTTATTTCTGGTTTATTGCGAATGTTTTTTAAGGCAATATATTCAGCACGAGTGAGATTCGGTTTGGGTAGACGACTACGGCGTAAAACCGATGAGATATCTTGTCGTATAGCTTCCGCATCCTCTTTCTGCATGCTGTTCCTTACCAGACATTCCTCTACGTTGCAGATTATGTTTTCAAAAGGTATTTTTCGCGGGGTTATTGCGTAATTAAGGCCTTTTTCTAATACCGAAACGGTGTTTTTATCGAATGTTTGTTTTGACAGGTTAACCACCGACAGTGACATATGATTAGTGGTCGCGTTTCCGTGCACATCAACAATTGCTTCACAATGGAGCTCAGGTATATTTTTTTGCGCGTTCCTTGTACCAAGATGTTTGTTTTGGTTTGTTAGCATTTGGTTGTATTTTGAAATTTGGCGGTTTTTTAGTTGTTCATATTTGACCTTTGCTCTCTTGTTAACAATATCAATGTAGTTTTGGAAATCTTCTGTCGATAGTATTACCTGTATTTCATTGTTTTGCGTCTCGATAGCTCTATCTACGTGGTTCAAATTTAAACGGTGTTGGCGGATAAGGCATCTTAATAACTTTAAACTAGCCTGGCGTAGAATGCTGGCGCTTCCCGATATATCTTTTTTAGATGTTAATTTTACACATACCGGTATAATATTATTATCGCGACACCTTTTTAAGAAATTTAACGATGTCACTAAACGCGCATGTTTTGTTTTTAGGCACTCACACCGCCGAATTTTATTTGCGATTTCCAGACCGTACTGGTTCACATAATATTTTCTTAAGTTTTCGCGACTTGTATACATAATAAAACTACGTTTTAACGGTTTTAAGCGCGGTAATTTTATTTGATTTTGGTTTTTCCGACGTTTCGGCCACTTTTCAGTGGCCGTGATCACGGAAGACAAAGATGTCAAGTGTCAACGAGTATTGTTAAAGTTTTATTTAGCCTACCGCCAACTTATTAATTTTAATTATTTAATTTTTAATTTTGTTTATGGTTATTATTTAATCTATGGGAGCCTAATCTAATTTACTACCGCTTCGCAACATGTTATGGCTTGAAGAGAAGAAGCGGCGCAAGAAACTCTTCAGCAAACATGCCTAGCTCTAATAATTTTATATAATATTAAAATGGGTGGAAGGAAAAATAAAAGATAATTATCAGTCAAGTTTGTTTGTGATTCCGTTGTACGCAGAAAGATGATCAAAGTGTCTTGTGAGCTCTTTCTGGCAACGGAACACAAACCAACTGACTGATTTACTTTTATTTTTCCTTCCACCCATTTTAATATTATATAAAATTATTAGCTGGCATGTTTGCTGAAGTAAGAAAATATTATGTGAACCAGTACGGTCTGGAAATCGCAAATAAAATTCGGCGGTGTGAGTGCCTAAAAACAAAACATGCGCGTTTAGTGACATCGTTAAATTTCTTAAAAAGGTGTCGCGATAATAATATTATACCGGTATGTGTAAAATTAACATCTAAAAAAGATATATCGGGAAGCGCCAGCATTCTACGCCAGGCTAGTTTAAAGTTATTAAGATGCCTTATCCGCCAACACCGTTTAAATTTGAACCACGTAGATAGAGCTATCGAGACGCAAAACAATGAAATACAGGTAATACTATCGACAGAAGATTTCCAAAACTACATTGATATTGTTAACAAGAGAGCAAAGGTCAAATATGAACAACTAAAAAACCGCCAAATTTCAAAATACAACCAAATGCTAACAAACCAAAACAAACATCTTGGTACAAGGAACGCGCAAAAAAATATACCTGAGCTCCATTGTGAAGCAATTGTTGATGTGCACGGAAACGCGACCACTAATCATATGTCACTGTCGGTGGTTAACCTGTCAAAACAAACATTCGATAAAAACACCGTTTCGGTATTAGAAAAAGGCCTTAATTACGCAATAACCCCGCGAAAAATACCTTTTGAAAACATAATCTGCAACGTAGAGGAATGTCTGGTAAGGAACAGCATGCAGAAAGAGGATGCGGAAGCTATACGACAAGATATCTCATCGGTTTTACGCCGTAGTCGTCTACCCAAACCGAATCTCACTCGTGCTGAATATATTGCCTTAAAAAACATTCGCAATAAACCAGAAATAACCGTGCTCCGTGCAGATAAAGGTAACGCGACTGTCGTCATGGATACGTCTGATTACAATAGTAAAATACAAGATCTAGTTCTACAACGCAATCAGCTGAAGACTCCACACCAACGTCACAAAGGCCCCAAACCACCTTCAGTTGAGCGGTGCCCTGCTACCCTACCCTACATCAAGGGGGTCACAGACAGAATTGGTCACATCCTCAGGCGAGCTTCAATCAAAACATATTTCAAGCCGCAGAAAAAGATTACCCAATTTCTGAGACCTGTGAAATGCAATATCCCACTCCAGGATGCAGGGGTTTACAAGCTTGATTGTGAGTGTGGATTGTCATACATTGGGAAAACAAAGAGGAGCATAAAAACACGAGTAAAAGAACACATTGCTGACATGAAACACACAAGGTCTACGAAGTCTGCGATCAGTGAACACACGCTGGATAAACCCAACCACTACATCAGATTCGATAACCCACAAATCCTCGCGAAAGAGAATCGTTTCATACCTAGAATGATGCGTGAGGCTATTGAAATCAAAAAACACCCAAATCTCAATAGAGAAGATGGTTGGCAAGTACCACCTGTTTGGGATCCAATTATCAAAACTATTAAGACCCAAACCCAGCAAAAACCAGCTGCCAGACCTCAAGACACTGTGAGCTCTTTCTGCGTACAACGGAACACAAACCAACTTGACTGATAATTACTTTTATTTTTCCTTCCACCCATTTTAATATTATATAAAATTATTAGAGCTAGGCATGTTTGCTGAAGAGTTTCTTGCGCCGCTTCTTCTCTTCAAGCCATAACATGTTGCGAAGCGGTAGTAAATTAGATTAGGCTCCCATAGATTAAATAATAACCATAAACAAAATTAAAAATTAAATAATTAAAATTAATAAGTTGGCGGTAGGCTAAATAAAACTTTAACAATACTCGTTGACACTTGACATCTTTGTCTTCCGTGATCACGGCCACTGAAAAGTGGCCGAAACGTCGGAAAAAACCAAAATCAAATAAAATTACCGCGCTTAAAACCGTTAAAACGTAGTTTTATTATGTATACAAGTCGCGAAAACTTAAGAAAATATTATATATCTCTGTTACGTTCAGAGCGTTCAGTTCGAAGCTTGATTCTGCTCTTCTACTTTTTCTTCTCCACCTCGCACAGTCTTCGGCATCCTTGTTTTGATACTACCTGTTGTGTAAACCAATTAGTAATAGTCTATGGCACTGACTATAGCATACTCTATGTTTGTCAATGTACACATAACCTGTCATTACTGTCTTATTGAAATACAGAACAAGTTTAATTTAAATCATATCTTTTATTTTAAAGTTTCAAACAGAACCTACTACATATCAGGCTACTGTTTGTTGGGCCTATTTTCTAGTCTTGAGAGACTATGGGTTGAATACAATGTAAATAAGTTAAGTTTTCTTTTATTGTATTACATTATTTATTGTATTTAGCAATAATTATTTTATTAATATCAATTGTATTATATTAAGGAAAGGAATGCTCCGGTGGTTCGGGCATGTGGAAAGAATGCATGATGAAAGAATGACTAAACAGATATACAATGCAAAAGTGGATGGATGCAGAAGTCGTGGAAGGCCACGACACACCTTGCATGATCAAATTGATCGTGTACTAGCGGAGGGTGATGTCAGGAGCCTTAAGAACAGACGAGCGTGCATGACAAGAGTTATGAATGTCAAAGAAGCAAGTAAGGTGTGTAAGAATGGGCCTAAATGGCGCTCTGTTGTTCGTGCCTACCCCGCAAGGGAACTGGCGTGAAGTTATGTATGTATGTATGTATGTATTATATTATTATGTACCTGTCTATATCTATAATATATTTGTATTTAAATTAACCAACACTATTATTTTATTGTTGATTTATTTCAGGTATTCAGGAGCCAATCTTACCCTCGAATTTATTATTTATTTATTGCATGAGTTCAGCAGACAGGCAGACGGCCCACCTAATCGAAAGCGGTTACTATCGCCTATGGACATTTGCAACACCAAAGGTGCTACAAATGCGCTGCTGCTCTCTTAAGGGAGACTGGATACCACTAATGCCGGAACACAACTCAAGGTTGTTATGGCGACATACTTTAGACCAGGAGTGGTAGTCATCTAGTCGGGTAAATGCGCTACTACCTGGCTGTGGGTTGTTTTGTCGCCTCTTACGACAGGCCGCCCGGCCGCAGGAAATTGTATTCTTTCTCCGTTCCTGCGCGGATAAAAAATGAATGAAATGAGGTGGCCAATGCGTCCGCCTTTCTTCGAGTAAGCAGCCGCAACCATAAGTTTGTTCATAGTTCGTCTTCTCTGAAATATATTCACGAAACTAACTTTCATCCACAGTGATTTAAGCGAATTTTGATTAAACGGTCCCGCTGTTTGCCAAATCTCTTGCGCTTACAGCTAAAACTTTGGTTTGTATTTTTCACTACATTCGTTGTCTTCTTTGTACCTATTTATTTTTAAAGTTTTATATTTATAAAAAAATACAAGTTTTTGCCCGTTTTGTGAGATTTTCGGTTTCGTTCGCACTAAGTTTTAGCTAGACATGTTGCTGGGAAGTATCTTGCCGCGTCTTCTCCTTAACAGCAATAGCTCTTTGCGAAGCGATGTACACAGAATAGGAAGTGGAATTCAATTTTAACTTATACGTATGACCTTCAAAAAGTGTTCTCCAAACATGCCTGACTTGATGTCTAAGTACAAAGTAGAAGAGTTTATTGAATTTTGTATAATAGTAATTAAGAAAGTAATAAGCAGAAACAAAACTTTATCTGTGCAGGAACGGAGAAAGAATACAATTTCCTGCGGCCGGGCGGCCTGTCGTAAGAGGCGACAAAACAACCCACAGCCAGGTGGTAGGGCATTTGCCCGACTGGATGGCTACCACCCCTGGTCTAAAGTATGTCGCTATAACAACCTTGAGATGTGTTCCGGCATTAGTGACCAGGTTCCAGTCTCCCTTAAGAGAGCAGCAGCGCATTTTTTTTTTGCGAATGTCTATAGGCGATGGTAACCGCTTTTCAACAAGTGGGCCGTCTGCCTGTCTGTTGAACTCCTGCAATAAAAAAAAAAACTAGATAAATAAGCTTACATTATTAATATATAGATTAGTATATAAGAAATAATGTAAAAACAAAAAGCTAAAAAAAACTAAAAAACAATAAAAATATAGCTGAATATGATGGAGATACTCTTATGGTAATATTAAAATGAAAAACTTGAAAATAGCTAATTTCGTGTATTACGTCTAACACTGAGAGTTTGAAGACGGGGGAGAATCCTTTTAACCGTTGAAACTGTCAAAATTTAAACTGTGCGTTCCGTTTCGTTTAGTAAATTTTGCGGTGTACTTAACGTCGCCAACATGCCCGCGGGCGTTGAAAGCTCCCTTTCAACCACTAGTTCAATCTTATGGGCAGTGGACAATCTTGAAAATAATACAATCATAAACAATCAGTTGATGAATTAAGTTAAGGCTCTTAAATCCTCTACGCACTCAACTTATCTAGAACTTGAGTAAATAGTAGAACTAGTTTCAACTTGAGTGATGGCAAAATATCTTGCTGCAAGAAGGTATAACTATAATGGCTTGGATAGAATCTAATGACTTCTAGTTCCTTGCTCTCTTTAAGTCTGAAGCCCTTCTGGAGTTACTTGATGCAACCAATATATTCTAATGTCCATGATGTTGTCTTGGAGGCCCTTATTGTTGGCAACGAATGACGTAAGAAATCGGTCGAATAATCATTAGGGTCAAAGGCATGATGATGTCTTCTAGAGGCGATTAAATATATACGAGTGGCAATAAACAAATTAACATACAATATCCCAGCACTCATAATGAACGTTATTTACGTGGATTTCACAATCGTCTCCAAGAAGTCACAGAAACAGTATGACGTAGAAAATAAATGGAAATCTTTCTTTCATTTTAAAGTCGCTAGAAGTAAGTTGGTAATCTAAAATGGGTTGTAAGGCCATTTTAATTCATTGCAAAAATCATTGCATGCTCCTATGAGTCCAGAGTCTCTCATTCTGAGGGTTTGACTAGGTATCCCCAACGAGTCACAAACCTACACAAGGCAAAATAATGACTGTGACTCGTCATAATTCTGGTAGTGAATCATCAAATGAAGCAAAATGTGATAAACCTGTTTCCGAAAATTAGCATCAAAAATAGGGCTCACAGTAATCTACACAGAAATTGTAATGGGAAACCTAACAGAAGGAGACGCTGGTGGTGGCAAACAACTAAACAACAGCAAATCTTTAATTAAATTTCCACACATAATGCGGTAAGAAATCAAGCCTTTGCCAAATGACAACCATTAATTTAAATATATATACAATTTTACTGACGTAATAAATTAGCAAATAAAATAAAATAACTTTCGATAATATGTGGACTGTATTAAAATAAGTTTTAAATAAAATTCTAATTAATATATTTAATTATGGTAACTATAACTCGTGATATTAAAATTATTCAAATAATTACATTTTGTAATTTATCGACATTTGTAGCTGTTTGAACTTCTATAAATGTGATGTAGTTCAACAAACAAAACACAAGCATATTTAAATTAAGCTATAAAGGCCCGAACTAAGATTTATGGTTGGTGTCAATACTGTGTGTATACTAGTATGCACCTGACAATGCCTTTCTTGTGGTGTCTTAAGACACTAAATTCTAAAATTAAAATGAAATTAATGAAATCTCTATGAATAACATAAATTAAGTTTAAATTATAAATTACTGACGTTGATTAAATATGATTTAAAGACAAAAAAATAAGATGCAAACGTAAAAGTATTCTAACCAATCGCTTCTTTACGTCTTATATTAAATGAATTCATCCCAAATTGATTTATTGTAACCAGATAATATAATGTATGGTTTTTTCCATGCTAGTCACAACGGGAGAACTAAGACCAAATGGTTATAATTAAAAATTAAATGTATATTAAAGTTGAAACCGTAACACTTGGTGTTTATTTATTACACGAAGCTATCACTTTATTATGAGTGACGGTCTCATAACATGTTTATAAATGAAATAAAGTAGCATTTTTTAGGCTAATTAAATAAAACATAAAAATAAAATAATGAAAATGCGTATTTGACATTGTGATGAACTAATTGGACATAAACATATCTAAATATTTATTAATGACCCAGAAACTAGCCAGCCCAGCCTAGTCTCGGTTAACGCTGGTTTTCTAGTGCCCAAATTAAGCCTTTGCGATCCCAAAATATCCCAAAAAACGTCAGCGCCTAATATTAAGTCAATAGCAGCGGGCATATGAAAGTTAGGATCAGCCAAAGGTAAATCGGTGGGAATATTTAATTCATTTAAAACCACCGGTCGACTAGGCACATTGTCTAATATTGAGCGCAAAACAAAACATTTTAAATTACTTTTAAATTTCCCGTCAAATGAGGTAATGGACATGTAACACTTTTTGTTTACATGTGATTTTACATTATTGATGCCCTGTATAGATTTGTCTACGCAATTATAAGGTAGATTTAATTTATTACGTAAGCTCATGGACATAAGACTGCATGTGCTACCAGTGTCGAGAACGGCGCGTGCTATATGCTCGCGATTGTTCGAATCAAACACTTTGATCAGCGCTGTCGGTAGCAATACGTCTACACGCTGGCTGTCTTCCTGATGACTGGGCAAGATGTTCGCCGAGAGAGCCACGGGATTCGCACCTTCGGTGGCGGGGGATGACTGATTGTTATTAGCTTGTTTGCCGTTGCTATGCCCATTTGATTTTAGTGTATTATAATCGGTCACATGAATTAGTGTATTATGTCGCCGCTTGCACAAATTGCAGCCGGGTTTTTTACATTGATTTGCATAATGTCCACGATGAAAACAGTTAAAACAAATCTTGAAATCGGATATTATTTTAAGCCGTGCTTCATTATTTAATGATAAAAACTCTGAACAGTGTTTTAACTTATGATTGCCACTGCATTTGGGGCATACACTTAATGATTTAAATAAGTTATTGTTGTCAATACTGTCTGTTGACAACATAGTTTGGTGATTAAATATCTTAGTGTTCATATCGTTATTGTACTGTGGTGTATCTCGCGATAATTCTATCGTTTCTAGGAGGTCTGTACGGATTTTCATGAAGTCTAGAAAGTCATGAAGCTTTATAGTTTTTTCCCGATTTAAATGACCTCTGTATTCCTCCCATTTACGATACGTTTTAAAATCAAGTTTCTGTGCAATTATGTGGATTAAAAGTGAGTCCCAGTGTTGAACAGGTTCGCCTAAAGAATTCAGTGCGCACATATTTTTAGTGAACTGATCCATCATCCGTTTCAACGTAGTTGACGATTCTTGCGTGATTCTGTCCATGTTGAATAACGAAGAAACGTGATTCTGGATCAATAAGCGTTTGTTGTCGAACCTGTCACACAATAGCTTCCAAGCTATGCTGTAATTACTTGCGCAGAACTGTACTGAATTGACTACCACAGCAGCTGTCCCTTCCAAAGATGCCCTAAGGTAATGAAACTTGTTTATCACATCTATGTCTTCATTTGAGAGTATTAAACTATTAAATGTGTCGCGATACTCCAACCAGCTATCGTATGAACCGTTGAATTTAGGGAGCTGTATTGTAGGCAACTTGATAGGTTTATTATTGTAACTATGAGAACTACTGTCACTAGACTGAGGAGATTTTTTGTGGTTAGCTACAATTTGTTGTGCTTGAGAAATAAGTTGATAATACATTGACTCAAAGACTTCTCGCTCAGTTATCTGTGTTTCGAAGTCCGAAAGGCATTCCAACCTAGATTGAGTCTCGTCATAACGAGCATACAGTAATTCTAGTTTCCCTATTCGAAGTTCTAACTCGCTAATGACATTAGATGTTAAAGATGTACTATCTAGTGACCCCAAAAATTTAGAAAATAGATCCATACGACCTTTGAAACTGCTGCGTTTCTTAGTAAGGTCTGCTATTTCTTTAGACATCTCCATTTCTTAACTTACAGGTCTGGCAACTATCCTGGGAGACGAAAGAGAAATCCTGGAATTTAATTACAATAAAGATCACTATTTGTAACAATTAATTTAGAATTAAGTTAAGAATTATCTACTGTAATATATAATTATAAGTGTACATTTAAGTTTTAACAAATTAGGCATACATTTTGGAAGGTATTTATAATTAGAACAGTTAAATTATCGATAAATGATTTGAATTACACTTAGAATATTAAATAATTATTTAATAAGGGAAATTATAACAGTACAAACTATAAATTAAATGATTATCTATTTAAACTTATTCGTTTTTAATAAAATGAGCAACTGGAAAGAAAAACTAAATATTTGCTTGTATAATGTTGATTTTATACAACTAATGCATGATTTACATACGAATAACTAAAATTAAAAAATGTATAGTTTAAAATTCCTAAACCGTTAAAGCTCAAAGACAAAAAGGTTTGAAATTTATAAGATAATTTGTATGTACTAACCTTATTATTTACATTTATTTTAGCTGTAAATACTACCTTAAATGAGTGTTGGGTTGGATTAACGACTAATATCACGTTAAACTAATGTTCAAGCCACTTTTTAAACATATATCTTGAACTCGTCGTCGATGTTCCTTAGACCCGTCGTAATTCTCTAATTATTTAATAAATTCCTTAATTATTATCGCTGATCCTGCATCAGGTAAGGCCTATCCGGCTCTGGAGGCCAATGAATATGATGGAGATACTCTTATGGTAATATTAAAATGAAAAACTTGAAAATAGCTAATTTCGTGTATTACGTCTAACACTGAGAGTTTGAAGACGGGGGAGAATCCTTTTAACCGTTGAAACTGTCAAAATTTAAACTGTGCGTTCCGTTTCGTTTAGTAAATTTTGCGGTGTACTTAACGTCGCCAACAATAGCATAAAATAGATAGGATAGTAAATAAGGCAAAAAAGTGTATAATTATATAAGTAAAATAAATGTAATAGATATAAGGACCTAACTGTATAAGATTTTGGGAAATAAAGTAAAACAAGGAAAAAAAGAAAATAAAAATAAAGATAATAAAATAGAAAACGCACAAAAAAGAAAATGCGCAAAAAATGACAAAAAAATATACATGTAAACAAAAAAACACAGGAATAAATAAAGCTGGACAAATCTTATTCGTCTGGCAGAGAAGGAGATAAAAAAAAGTGTTCTCCAGTGGAACTTATTTTTTTGAATTAAAACTTTTGAATCTGAATGTATAATAGACTGGCCGTTGGGACTCCTACACTCCCGGGCTCGGAAATTTCCGCAAATGTATTCACATAATTGTCACGAAGTGGGCGTGTTATAACGTGATTTTTAATTTGAAATACCAGTAACACCATCTAGCGTAGGTGGAACTAACCATGAGAGCAACACATTAAATCATCGTTCTCGTTGCCATAGCTATGTAATTGTTAGTAAATTGCAACAGTGGCGCCAATAAAACGCGATCGAAGCGCCATTTTTTGAGCTCTCGGTGATAGTACTTTTTTCTAAACTAAAGTTCCCGGATGCCCTTTTTTATAGTCCTGAGAAGATGTATAAAAAATTTGCAAAAAACGGGGCGATCTGTTGTGTAGCCAGGACGCGAAAGCATAAATAACTCACATGCACATTTAAAATATTAAGATTTGGGTATAATATAAATTCTGGGGGAATTGGGATTTTGTACCTTGGACAAAGACATAAGCAATCTTTTGTTTCCATAAAAATATAATAAAAAAAACAAAACATTGGGCAACGCTTATGCGTTGCCAGACAACATGGCAACGCAGCCAGCGTTTTGGGAACGTTCCCAACTGACGATGATTTGGGATCCATTTACTTTTTGTAATATTTATCTTTTCTTAATTAAGCTGTATATAGATATTATTAGTATAGGTATATTTTACTTTTATTATTTATGTAATTATTGTAAATAAATAAATAAACTCAAGGAAAAACAAAAAACAAAATTGTATGGCCAGATCATAATACGTTAAGTTAGAGACAGGAAATATAATTTAAGCTTTTGTTAAGATAAAAAAAATACGTATTTCAGCGTTTTTAAAAATCATCCCTAATTAAAACTTACATACATACGTACATAACTTCACGCCAGTTCCCTTGCGGGGTAGGCACGAACAACAGAGTGCCATTTAGGCTTATTCTTACACACCTCACTTGCCTCTTTGACATTCATAACTCTTGTCATGCAAGCTCGTCTGTTCTTAAGGCTCCTGACATCCACCTTCTGCTAGTACACGATCAATTTGATCATGGAAGGTGTGTCGTGGCCTTCCACGACTTCTGCATCCATCCACTTTTGCATTGTGTATCTGTTTAGTCATTCTTTCATCATGCATTCTTTCCACATGCCCGAACCACCGGAGCATTCCTTTCCTTACCTTCACCCCGACACTCTCTTTCAGACCAACTCAACCAAAATTGAAACAACTCAACTATTTTATTCACGCAACTGTCATTTTTAATCTTCCCATGTTGTATTTTATTCTATGAATAACTTTTATCTCTGTTGATAGAAAAATCGGCCCTTAATGTATTCAGCTTTTGACTTTCATGAATGTAGCCGGAAATTTTCGAAATTAAATCAATGCTCAAATAAATGAGCTGTTACTTAAGAATTTACTACAGAACGATCTCAGTTGACGACTGCGGTAAATTTACGACACCTCGGTAGATAACATGAAGCCTGTTTAATGCCTTAAAGCGATGATCTCCTAGTAATTTGTTGGATTTTCATTTGTTAAATGACAGATAAATAACTTAATTATTAACAATAATTAGATGTAAAAGTTAGATTGTTGGGATTTTGTATGTACTTTACGAAGATGCACTGGAAGTGACAATTTTTTTATTTTTCTTATTGCAGGAGTTCAGCAGACAGGCAGACGGCCCATTTGATGGAAAGCTGTTACCATCGTCTATGGACATTTGCAACACCAAAAGTGCTACAAATGCGCTGCTGCTCTTTTAGAGGAGATTCGAACCTGTTCACTAATGCCGGAACACAACACAAGGTTGTTATGGCGGCATACTCTAGACCAGGGGTGGTCGACATCCAGTCGAGTAAATACCCTACCACCTGGCTGTGGGTTGTTTAGTCGCCTGTTACGACAGACCGCCAGGCCGCAGGAAATTATATTCTTTCTCCGTTCCTGCACGGATTTTTCCATACATACATATCATCATGTCTGTTTCCCACAAGGGTAGGCTAACGCGATAGATCTCCACCTACTACGATCCTGACTAATACTTTTCGCTGCATCAACCGTCATTAATCTCTTCATACACACACATATCTTTTTATTGAAAGTGTTTGTTATATGACTTTTCTTCAAAATTATACGTAAATTACACAGCCAGTATTTTGATATCAAACTAAAACAGATTTGACTGTCTAAACTATTGTTGAAATAAATACTTCAGCTGCTTTATGGTGAAAGAGAACAATTATGTAGTTTAAGATTCATTTTGATGATACCCTAGTTATATAAATTGCAAAAGTAAAAGAAAGAATTCTTAAAACGTTGTTTTTGATCACTTTAATACGATTTAATATGAAAATCAACATTGTCATTCTATGTTAAACGAATGAGACAACGGCCAGTGGAAAAAAAAAGTTTTTGTAAGTAACGTTTTAATAAAAGAAATTACTGTAAAGCGGCACAGAATTAGATACTTTACCCTTTTTTATGGATTTGGGGCAAAAGAGGGCCATTTTGGGCGTCTGGCGTGATTTTAGAGGAATCTGAAAGCTGAAACGATTGTAATTCCCAATGCTGAAGATTCAGCAAGGCACTGACTGCCCTTGCTATTTGATTGTCGTTGAAAATTTACTCTGAGTTAGTATCTACATGAAGTTATTTTGTTATTTAAAGTAAGACAACTTAACTTAACTATCCGTGCAGGAACGAGAAAGAATACAATTTCCTGCGGCCGGGCGCCTGTCGTAAGAGGCGATAAAACAACCCAGTCAGGTGGTAGGGCATCTGCACGACTGGACGGCTACCACCCCTGGTCTAAAGTATGTTGCCATAACAACCTTGAGTTGTGTTCCGGCATTAGTGACCAGGTTCCAGTTTCCCTTAAGAGAGCAGCAGCGCATTTGTAGCACCTTTGGTGATGTAAATGTCCATAGGCGATGGTAACCGTTTTCCATCAAGTGAGCCGTCTGCCTGTCTGCTGATCTCCTGCAGTAAAAAAAAATAGTTTTTAGTAACACCTACACAGATAAGAGATGGCGCTATAATACTCATTTAATAAAAAATAATTTTCTGTTTTATTGTATAAAAAAATATGCCATATTCTCTCCCTTCGTTGTTTGTAATGTGTTGTTACAAAAAAATAATTCTTTTGTTTACATTATGTCCATTTTCACATAGGGTACAGGAAAATGACGAAGAAAGTGAGCAGCAAGAGTGTTATGTTCGACAGATGTTGTGTTTATATACTCGTGCTGCCCATTTCGCTAATTAATTTCGTACTTGGTGCCATGGATGTGGGCATAATGTAAATGACTCCAAGAAGAAACGGCTTAGAAACTTTTTTTTTTATTGCAGGAGATCAGCAGACAGGCAGACGGCCCACTTGATGGAAAGCGGTTACCATCGCCTATGGACATTTGCAACACCAAAGTTGCTACAAATGCGCTGCTGCTCTCTTAAGGGAGACTGGAACCTGGTCACTAATGTCGGAACACAACTCAAGGTTGTTATGGCGACATACTTTAGACCAGGGGTGGTAACCATCCAGTCGAGGAAATGCCCTACCACCTGGCTACGGGTTATTAAGTAGCCTCTTACCACGGGCCTTCCGGCCGGAGGAAATTGTATTCTTTCTCCGTTCCTGCACGGATCATTTTCAGCAATATGTTTAACTGGCACAAAAAACAAAGTAGGTAAAACGCTTCTTTAAGTTTTGTTGTGACATAATACTGAAATAATCTGTGGTAGTTTAGTGGTTAGCGCACTCTCGGAGTTTTTGGCGGGAACTGAAAGGAGATGTTGTGCTGTGCCGTTTTATTTTCTAAAAATGTTTAAAATTACTCTAAAATAAACAATAGTTGTAGGATATTGATAGTTTTTGAGTAGTAAATATGTGTTTTGTGAGAAATGTGAACTGTATAGATAAATATGGCCTTTTAAGTTGTTACAAGAACTCCGTTGAATGGCACTAGCTGATTACTTACAGTTCAGCTGTGCTACACATAGGCTTAAGAAAATGAAGAAACTATATTGTAAACTAAGATCTGGCTTAAAGGCCTAGCTGCCAAGCCATAAACCGAAATAAATAATAATAAATAGCGCACTCTCGGAGTTTTTGGCGGGAACTGAAAGGAGATGTTGTGCTGTTCAGTTTTATTTTCTAAAAATGTGTAAAATTACTCTAAAATGAACAATAGTTGTAGGATATTGATAATTTTTGAGTAGTTATTATGTGTTTTGTGAGAAATGTGAACTGTATAGTCAAATGTGGCTTTTTGAGTTGTCACAAGAACTCCGTTGAATGGCACTAAATGATTACCTACAGTTCAGCTGTGCTACATATAGGCGTAAGAAAATTAAATTTTAACTTACATGTATGACCTTCAAAAAGTGTTCTCCAGTGGAACTTATTTTGATTAAAAACTTTTGAATTTGAATTTGAAGAAACTATATTGTAAACTAAGATCTGGCTTAAAGGCCTAGCTGCCAAGCCATAAACTTAAATAAAATAAATAGCGCACTCTCGTCACAAACTCAATAAGTGCGGGTTCGAATCTCAGTCGAAAAGCATGGCACACTGTACACTAAACCAGATTTCTGATCTAATGTGCATATTGTTACAATTACCACATGCTAACGGCTCAGGAAAACTTTGGGCCAGTCTACCAGTCTACCTTGGACAAGCGTGGAGGGTACGCTGTTCTGTTCCCTAACAATTGGAAGGCCCGAGCCCAGCAGTAAGATATTTATAGACTGTTATAATTATTTTAAGCTCGTAGTGATTACGGAATCTTTCTCTGCAAGTGGTAAGACACGTACTTGGCCGGTTTTTCAGCTTCAAAATGTAATCACGTTTAAAATTGGGTTTATGTAACAGTATTAGGAGCAGAAAAGCGATACGCTTTTATTTTCATTGAAGTGTGACGTGGAGGAATGTTGCTGAGACAAGGAATCAATGTCATAGTTTTAAGTCCATAGGATTCCTTTATTTGTAGTACAAGTTATAAGAATCTAGGTTACTATTTTATTTTTTACCATCTAATGGATGTATAGATGTTTTATCCGTGCAGGAACGGAGAAAGAATACAATTTCCTGTGGCCAGGCGGCCTGTCGTAAGAGGCGACTTAACAACCCACAGTCAGGTGGTAGGGCATTTGGCCGACTGGATGGCTACCACCCCTGGTCTAGAGTATGCCGTCATAACAACCTGGAGTTGTGTTCCGGCATTAGTGATCAGGTTCCAGTCTCTCTTAAGAGATCAGCAGCGCATTTGTATCACCTTTGGTGTTGCAAATGTCCATAGGTGATGGTAACCGCTTTCCATCAAGTGGGCCGTCTGCCTGTCTGCTGAACTCCTGCAATAAATAAAAAAAAGATGAAATCTTAGCTGTAAATTTCTTAGATTTTCTACAATAAAAACCTCTCCAACTGCTACCAGCAACCACCACTACTACCAGCTATGGATGCAAGTGTACAAACGATACACGGAATTGTTGTTTTTAGAAATATAGAGAAAAAAGGTTATTGACTCATACTGACTGTGGTAAATTATCATTGCATATGCAATGTTCGGTGAGTTGCTAGCGATAATATAATTTTTTGATCGCTATAGTTTAATACTTAAGTCTTAATAAATCTTCGGAGCTGTAATGCGGGACGCTCCGGGCGTCGATCGTTCCAAGTCTTTTTACGATATGAACCTTCTGCAATCGGGTAGCAGCATTAACTTCTGATCTCCTAGTACCTCGCTCGAAATTACACCATTTCCATCAAGGAAAATTGCTTCCAAAAGGACATCTGCTAACTGATGATATTTTTTATGTGAGTATAAAAATCGGATAGAGTAAAATTTTTAAATTCCAAAGAGTTAGGTATCACATATTTTACAATCAATTGTAAGATAAATCTTTATATATGAGACCTAATATTATGCTATTTTTCTCATAATAAGGCAAATGTATCTCGATTGTTATGACTGTCCTATTAATATTTTTTTTTAATATTCGTACTTCGGGTTCCTACAAGATATCTAAAGAGTATAACAATACAAAAAAAGTAAAGCTCCTAAAATTGTCATTTATGTCCATTACGCTGTTTGGAAGTTTATTTGAGACAAATTTGCAGATAATCGAACAGACAAAATTCTTCAAAAAGAAATTTTCTATTAAACCTTGGCATTTATTTTGAAAAAAAAATTGAAGTGAAGCGTTAACCGTCTCATAATAAAATTGGAATGTAATTACTACTACATGTCATTTTGAGTTTTGACAGAAAATGATTTTATTTAAAAAACCGTATATATATATATAGACACATATCAGATTCTAGTAACAAAAGTTGCAAAAACCTTTTGAGGTTTACAGTCACAATAATTGCACAGTTGATTTATCCCTGGCCTGTGGCGATAAACGCGTTTGTTGAAACGCGTCGCCGCACACCTGCCCCCGCTTAGACCGATTAAAATGATAAAGCGGTAAATTTGACCACAGATTTCAATTTGCTGGAAAAGACTGGTGCAGAAGGTCCCTTTTATTAAGGACGTTATGAGAATATCAGAATTATTACACAATTGTCGTGTCTGTCCATCCATCTGTCTCACCGTCTGTGTGTTTTTGTACGTACATAAGTCACAGTTGTGGCGTGTAACGCCTTTGTTGATAAGCGTCGCCGCATGCTTGTCCTCGCTTAGATCGATTAAAATAATAAAGCTATGAATTTGACCACAGATTGCAGTTTACTGGAAAAGACTTGTACACTAGATCCTTTTTATAGGAGTTTGTGTCATGCCGAAAACGGAACCCTTATAAAATTGTTATGTCCACCGGTCTGTCAACCTGTCTGGCCAAGTGTCTCTTTATATATGTCACAGTTGTGCCTTACAATGCGTTTGTTGATACATGTCACCGCATACCCGCCCCCGCTTAGACCGATTAAAATGATAAAGCGGTGAATTCGACCACAGATTGTAGTTTACTGGAAAAGACTCGTGCAGTAGCACCATTTTTAATAGTGGTCTGAATTTTGATAAAATGAAACCCTTATAAAGTCATCATGCCCGTACGTTTATCCATCTGTCTGACTACGTGTCTTTTTATATAGATCACCGCTGTGGCGTGTAACGTGTTTGTTGATAAGCGTTGCCGCATACCGCTCCTCGCTTAGACCGATTAAAATGATAAAGCGATGAATTCGGCCTTAGATTGCAGTTTACTGGCAAAGATTTGTGCACTAGATCCTTTTTATAGGAGTTTGTGTCATGCCGAAAACGGAGCCATTATAAAATCGTCATGTCCATCCGTCTGGCCACGTGTCTTTTTAAATATGTCACATTTGTGCTTTACGATGCGTTTGTTGATATGCGTCACCGAATACCCGCCCCCGCTTAGACCGATTAAAATGATAAAGCGATAAATTCAACCACAGATTGTAGTTTACTGGAAAAGACTTGTACACTAGATCCTTTTTATAGGAGTTTGTGTCATGCCGAAAACGGAACCCTTATAAAATCGTTATGTCCACCGGTCTGTCAACCTGTTTGGCCAAGTGTCTCTTTATATATGTCACAGTTGTGCCTTACAATGCGTTTGTTGATACATGTCACCGCATACCCGCCCCCGCTTAGACCGATTAAAATGATAAAGCGGTGAATTCGACCACAGATTGTAGTTTACTGGAAAAGACTCGTGCAGTAGCACCATTTTTGATAGTGGTCTGAATTTTGATAAAATGAAACCCTTATAAAATCGTCATGCCCGTACGTTTATATGTCTATCTGACTACGTATCTTTTTATATAGGTCACCGCTGTGGCATGTAACGCGTTTGTTGATAAGCGTTGCCGCATACCGGTCCTCGCTTAGACCGATTAAAATGATAAAGCGATGAATTCGATCTCAGATTGTAGTTTACTGGAAAAGACTTGTGCACTAGATCCTTTTTATAGGAGTTTGTGTCATGCCGAAAACGGAGCCCTTATATAATCGTCATGTCCGTCCGTCTGGCCACGTGTCTTTTTAAATATGTCACAGTTGTGCCTTACGATGCGTTTGTTGATACGCGTCACCGAATACCCGCCCCCGCTTAGACCGATTAAAATGATAAAGCGGTAAATTCAACCACAGATTGTAGTTTACTGGAAAATACTCGTGCAGTAGACTCATTTTATTAGAGCTCTCAATTTTGATTAAATGAAATCCTCATACAATATGTTTTCTATAATTTTTTTCTCTTAGAGTCGTTAGTCCTGCGTCAAACGTTTCCCAGTCACTATAACTAAATTATTTGAAGAGAATAATAATAATAACTTCTAGGCGCTAAGAACCTCAGCCAGAAGGCCCAGCTTGCCATACACAACGCGGTACTGGTACCTACGCTCACGTATGGAAGCGAGAGATGGGTATGGAAGAGAGAGCATGAAAGTAGAGTAAACGCGGTCGAGATGCGAGCACTGCGCAAAATCTGCGGAGTGACGCTCGCGGACCGCGTTCGTAATACCGAAGTAAGAAAGAGAGTTGGTCTGAAAGAGAGTGTCGGGCTGAAGGTAAGAAAAGGAATGCTCCGGTGGTTCGGGCATGTGGAAAGAATGCATGATGAAAGAATGACTAAACAGATATACAATGCAAAAGTGGATGGATGCAGAAGTCGTGGAAGGCCACGACACACCTTCCATGATCAAATTGATCGTGTACTAGCAGAAGGTGATGTCAGGAGCCTTAAGAACAGACGAGCGTGCATGACAAGAGCTATGAATGTCAAAGAAGCAAGTGAGGTGTGTAAGAATAAGCCTAAATGGCGCTCTGTTGTTCGTGCCTACCCCGCAGGGAACTGGCGTGAAGCTATGTATGTATGTATGTATGTAATAATAATAATTTACAATATCCAATAGATGCCGTATGGTTACGAGAAGACTCTTAAATTTAACCGAATAATATCTCAAGTGTCGATTCACAACTGAGCATTATGTAAGAATGCGTGATATACAAACGTATCCAGTCCCTTTTTCGCTTAGATTTCACCTCGTTCGTATTTAATCTTTCATTCCATATTCCCATGGTTCAAATTTTTCAAACGTCGCTATCATTTTGACAAATGTCGCCACTTTGTTGCCAGCGTTGCCGCATGGATATTACGATCTGTCGGATGCCGACCATTTTAATTGCTAAAGAAAAATACATGTGATAAATTGTGCATTCTTTTTGCGTACGTCATTTATTTCGTATTCGGTCAAGTGCTTATATTACGCACAATGAAGGAATCCTTTGAGATAAATCCTTGCAAGAATGGAGAAAGAATACAATTTCCTGCGGCCGGGCGGCCTGTCGTAAGAGGCGACAAAACAACCCACAGCCAGGTGGTAGGGTATTTGCCCGACTGGATGGCTACTACACCCCTGGTCTAAAGTAAGTAAGTAATAACAACTTTGATCAGTGTTCCGGCATTAGTGGCTAGGTTCCAGTCTCCTTTAAGAGAGCACCAGCGCATTTGCATCTTTAATGTTGCAAATGTCCATAGGCGATGGTAACTGCTTTCCATCAGGTGGCCCGTCTGCCTGGCTGTTAAACTCATGCATTAATAATAAAATATTTTCAGATCACTCTTTTTAACATGGGGCTTCATTTGGGATATGTTCCAGACATAGGCTGATTCACGCAGATATGGCGATTGGTTTAAGGCGTTATTTGACATGCGACATTATTAATGACGTTAAATATTGTGGCGACCGAGGGCAGAACTTTCTGGCAGCGTAAGCCGGTCTCAAGACTTTTAGAAAAAGGTAGAAGATTCTGAAAGGAAAAGACAAGGACAAATAAATTTTAGAAAGGGATAGGTGAAGATGGAAATTCTAGAACAGAAGATTCAGGAAAGAAAAGGCAGAGATAGATATATTTTTAGAAAGGGACAGACAGTAAATAAAAGTATATCGAAAAGAAGATCGAAATTGTGGGTTCCAGAAGTTTCTACGGGGTAGTTCAGTTGAAGACAGCAAAGCGACAATTGCGATACGAGAGAGTTGGAAGAAGAGTTAAGTAGAACACAGTGACGAGTTTAGTGGGAAGTTTAGAGGAGAGTTTAGTGGTGAGTTTAGTGAAAAGTTTAGTCGGCAGGTCTGTGAAGGAGGAGTTTAGCGTAATTTAAGAGGAGATCCAGAAGTGGTGCTCCCGTGGTTCGGGCATGTGGAAAGAATGCATGATGAAAGAATGACTAAACAGATATACAATGCAAAAGTGGATGGATGCAGAAGTCGTGGAAGGCCACGACACACCTTCCATGATCAAATTGATCGTGTACTAGCAGAAGGTGATGTCAGGAGCCTTAAGAACAGACGAGCGTGCATGACAAGAGTTATGAATGTCAAAGAAGCAAGTGAGGTGTGTAAGAATAAGCCTAAATGGCGCTCTGTTGTTCGTGCCTACCCCGCAAGGAAACTGGCGTGAAGTTATGTATGTATGTATGTATCCAGAAACGAGCTACGCGCAACAACTTCGGAGTTGAGCACTGCAGTAGCAGGAGGTGGTCTACGCAATATCGGCGACGGTATTGTGATCTCATCGTCGGGGCAGAGTGTCGTTAGTTGTGAATGAAGGGGCTACACTGCCGATAAGAATCACGTACGGCTGTGTAAGTCAATAAAAGCATTTGGTTAAAAAACTGGTGTTTACTTCGCATCCTAAGTAACTCGCACGTAATAATATTGACAGATAACCTATCTAACTAATGTAGCTCAGCGTAAAAAGTGCTATTTTTTAATGCTTTAAAAAAGACTCATTCGGCCACAGCCTATCGATCTTTTTCCTATAATATTTTCTTAAGTTTTCGCGACTTGTATTCATAATAAAACTACGTTTTAACGGAATCGCGGTAATTTATTTTATTTTAGCTATTCCGACGTTTCGGCCACTTTTCAGTGGCCGTGATCACGGAAAACAAAGATGTCAAGTGCTAATGAGTATTGTTAAAGTTTTATTTAGCCTACCGCCAACTTGTTCATTTTAATTATTTAGTTTTAATTTTGTTTTTTTGTTTGGTATCCAATCATCAAAACTATTAAGACCCAAACGCAGAAAAAACAACTGTCAGACCTCAAGACACTGTGAGCTCTTTCTGCGTGCACCGGAACCTCAACACAAATCAACTTGATTGATAATTTCTTTTATTTTTCCTTCAACCCATTTTAATATTATATAAAATTATTAGAGCTGGGCATGTTTGCTGAAGAGTTTCTTGCGCCGCTTCTTCTCTTCGTTGCGAAGCGGTGGTAAATTAGATTAGGCTCCGATAGAGTAAATAATAACCATAAACAAAATTAAAACTAAATAATTAAAATGAACAAGTTGGCGGTAGGCTAAATAAAACTTTAACAATACTCATTGACACTTGACATCTTTGTCATCCGTGATCACGGCCACTGAAAAGTGGCCGAAACATCGGAATAACAAAAATCAAATAAATTATCTACCACCGCGCTTAAAATCGATTTTTTTAATTTATTTTTTATTGCTTTAGTTCAGCAGACAGGCAGACGGCCCACTTGATGGAAAGCGGTTACCGTCGCCTATGGACATTTGCAACACCAAAGGTGCCACAAAGGCGCTGCTGCTCTCTTAAGGGAGACTGGAACCTGGTCACTAATGCCGGAACACAACTCAAGGTTGTTATGGCGGCATACTCTAGACCAGGGGTTGTCGCCATCCAGTCGGGCAAATGCCCTACCACCTGGCAAAACCAATCTTATTCCTATTGAGTTAGAGTAAGTTTCTAGGCTTCCTTAAGAACCTTAAGACCAAATCTTTAACACTAACGCAGATGAAGCATTACCTAAATATACCAGAGTACCAAAAACGTTAAACACGCAGATTGAAGCGACATGAAGAATAGTGCAATTCTGGGTACACATCGTTTTGACCTGCACATGCATCCTTATTCACAATTACGAATTACGTTTGATTCTAAACATTTCAGGTATAAACTCAAATAATTTAGCTTCCTTGCCTAATGAGTTTATTCCTCCAATTTTTATATCTTAGATGGATTGATTTTCGCTCTCAAAATCATCTATCAGTGCTAATCCTTCACTTTAGTCTTGTGACAGATGAGTATCGCAGTGACCTTGTGTCCCCCTAAAATGGTTTTTAGGGTTCTGTAAGTTTTTAAGGTACTCCATTGTGTCTGATTTTGTTAAATATTGCATAGGTTTTTATTGTTGTACGATAACACGATTAAAAATTGGCTAGCTATTATATCTATATATTGTAAAATTGTAATCTTTTGTTATTTCGATTTTTGTGTTTGTCAGTTTGTTCGGGATTCACGTAAAAACTACTGAGCCGATTTCGATGTAGTTTTAATTGAACGATAACAAATTTCCGGACTTATAATCTGCGGTGCTTTATATCCCGGTAGCGGTTTCAAGTTGTTAGGGCATATATACATTAGTTTATACCGACACAGTTTAAAGTAAAACGATTACTTATATTCTTTTTTTTTTTTTTTTTAATAATGCGTACTTTACATACTGGGAACCCAGCAGGATTTTTTCCGAAAATACTAGGGTGCATAAAAATTGGTTTATCCAAATACGATTTGCGAGTCTAATGAGGAAGTTGTAGGAGAATTCTAGTTTCAACATATAACAAGGATTTGACAAAATACGTATATCTCTAGTGGAACACTTCATGCCAATAGATGGCGCTGTACAATAATTGAGGTCACAAACGATTCCCGAAACGTACAAATAATATATACAAATTTCCAACATTAATAGATGGGCATAGGAGCATTCCATCTCGCTCCTCCAACCGTTAGGGTTTTCCCCAAATATCTATTAGAGCATCTCTTTCAAGCCAACTCCTCTATCGCAGCCCCTTTATCATATATCTTATCATCCTTGTCCTATTCCTCCTGTTTCATCTTCCATCCCACACGAGGTTGGCAATACGTTGGCATTGCTCAAAATTTTTTTCATACCATGGCCATGGTTAGCGCAGTCGCGTTGGGCGTAACTACGTTCTAAGTCTCAGCCTTTCCTTCATAAAAAGCGCGGGGCACATGGGAGGAGGGTGGTTTTAGTGGGTAGTGGGTGTTGCCCGTGCAACTTCTCTTAGTCTCCACACAAGCTGGCTTGATTAGTGTTCGGATTGCCCCTTGTCAAAGGGGAAAGCCCTCATGATCAACTATGGTCTAATCCCTTGCAAAGGACCCAGTATTGTGCGTAAATAGCATTTCCCCCGCTTTTAAAAAAAAGAAAAAAAAGTCGCGTTTCAAACTCGAAGGGTGCGGGTTCGAACCTGGATAGCATGCGCCACTTAGGCAGTTTTCTGACCTAATGTGCATATTGTTATAATTACCACGTGTTGGTGAAGGCAAACATTGTGATGATTGATGTTTGTTTGTTTTTGTTTTTATATCATTTATTTGATTCAATTAATAGTAATAAGATCATTGATTACCGTTCTGGTATTGTAGTTATTATAGTTCTGTTTACTTATATATTTTCTTTTATTTATTATACAGGATAATGATTCTTATTATTTTCTGTGAGAGTGTTTTTCATATCTGTTTTATGTTTCATATACAGTCTTACTTTCTTACTACCTTTACTCATCATCCGAGCGTTAAATCCCGGTTGCGTTCGGAGCGTTCACTCCGACGCCCAGGGTCCGCTTGAGTGTGGACTCGCGTCGTTAGCCGTGCCCGCCCTTGACACGGTAGCCCTTGCCCACTTGTCGCAGGTGTAGGGCGATGTGCCTGCGCGTCGTTTTGCGGCGACGCCCTAGCCATACCCAGCGTTCTTACAAATCGATCCATAATTGATATGGCGAATTTTGGTTTTAAATGTAGCGGCTGCCGCCCGACCTTCACAATCCGTGTAGGGAAACCAGGAATGGATAGTGATTTGTGGGAAGGAGTAAAGATGAAGGATACTAGGATGAGGAGAAGGGGGGACACCACTGTCACGGAGCAAAGGGAAGTAACAGTGGCCGCGTAGAGGACCTCGGGCTTGCGTACCCGTGTGCACTAAATAATGCCGGACAGGCATTTAACAGGAGGCACCCCCTGAGGGCTGTTACTCTCTGTTACTTACTTACTGTTATTTGTTACGTTTACTATGGTGATGAGTCAAATATTTATTAATCAATGAGGCGGGGCCGGCACCGAGAATCAGCGCTGTGCTGGAGGAAACTCCAACACAGCTTTATGTTGAGTCGCCGACCTCATTTGTAGGAAATGCGGTGTACAACATATCGAATTTAACCATAGAATTGTATGTACAAATTATTTCTACCTCCTTGTATTGTCGCTTTCCTAGTAAGTAAATTCTTTCTTTCTGATGAAACCTACACATCGAGATAACTGATGTGTCTAACCCTCCAAGCCGCCTTGGACAAGCGGAGCGGGTATACCATTCCCCTATAAAAATGAGAGGCTCGAACCTAGCAGTGGGTTTAATCCGTGCAGGAACGGAGAAAGAATACAATTTCCTGCGGTCGGGCGGCGTGTCGTAAGAGGCGACTTAACAACCCACAGCCAGGTGGTGGGGTATTTACCCGACTGGATGGCTACCACCCCTGGTCTAAAGTATGTCGCCATAACAACCTTGAGTTGTGTTTCGGCATTAGTGACCAGGTTCCAGTTTCCTTTAAGAGAGCAGCAGCGTATTTGTAGCAAATTTGCTGTTGCAAATGTCCATAGGCGATGGTAACCGCTTTCCATCAAGTGGGCCGTCTGCCTGTCTGCTGAACTCCTGCAATAAAAAAAAAGTGGGACGTTTACGGTCTATCATTATATACCATGTTCTTGGTTGTCTCTATATAAAGGACAGAACCCTGTATGAAACATAGTGAACACACTCTTATCTGGCTTTGATTGAGTTATTTATGGCAGCCAATTGGTTTTATTAACTTGCTCAACTATTGTACTCCGCTGTCAGTTCAACAACAACAGTAGCTTACGAAACACGTCGGGTTGTAATCAATAGGTTGTTTACTTGATGATCCCGTATTAGAGGTCAGTACGAATTACTTACATGACGCATAAATGACAAAACTTTATTTACATAGCAGCTCGCTCTAACTTTTTATACTATATTTTGTATAGTTTTTTATCTTGCCTAGCATGTAAGGAATTTATGGAAATATGTTGCAGTATAAAATTTTAGTACGCCATGTCATTATTATAACTATAATAATATTTTTATTTCCTTTTATTGTGTCTTTGTCTTACTAAGTATGCACTCTTTGCTACAACTCCATAAATTTTTCAGAAAGTAATTGTGTAAGATATTTCTGTGTACGATTTATTAAAAAAAGTTTGAGTTAATCAATTTTTAGCTAGACGTGTTGCTGGAGAGTTTCTTGCCGCTTTTTCTCCTTAACAGCAATAACACGTTGCGAAGCGGTGTACGTAGACTAGAAGTAAAATTAAATTTTAAATTATATTTATTGACCTTCAAAAAGTGTTCTCCAGTGGAACTTATTTTGAATAAAAAAAATTGAATTTGTATTTGAATGATTCTATAATCTATTTAACATTTATATAAGTAGATAATACAAACGGGGACTGGAAAGTAATCTCGTATTCTTACATTAAATTCAAACACAACTTTTTAATGTGTTTTTATTTTTAATCAATTATATAATCACTCTCATTATTAACAACCTTTTGCGATCTGGTATGCAAATTTTCAATGCCAGATCGATAAAAATCAATCGGTTTTTAAGTAAAATGTATGAAGATGGCATTTTGGTTAATAGTCAATTTGAAAGTCTTTTGCCACTTAGAAATTGTTGAAGCGGTCGGAATAAATGGAAATATGATGGTGTGTAGCACCATCATATCATTCAGGAGGGTATGGTGGGTGAGGCAGTACCTCTCACAAAGGCGTTATTCTGCAACACGCTAATGCAAGACAGCACTGCGTAAGAGGAACCCTGGTATTTTTTATAAATTGGAGGGGGGGGGGGCAGATACTGCATCACCCACTCTGCATAGGCAATAGTAACCGCTTTCCATCACGTGAGCCGTGTGACTGTGTTGTTGAACTCATGCAATAAAAAAATACTACAGTCTGAAACTTTGTGCTTAGAACTGCTGTCTTATAGCTGCCAGTTTACGTATTTATTATATACAGGTTTTAATTTCACTACGCCATTCTCCCTAAGTAGCCGCTTCACGCGCCCTTTTCGGTTAGGTGAAGTTCATAATTATTATGCTTTTTATTTTATTAAAAAAAAAAACTATATTTTCCAAGGACTAGAATTTCAAGACAAAAACAAATTGAAAAAAGTAGCCATGATCATAGAGATTCTAATCTTTATTCTAACGACCTTGCTCACGTACTACTTGTATGTGTATAAGAAGATCCATTGGTACTTTGATGAAAGGGGAGTGAAGTATCTGCCAGGTTGGCCCGTCTTTGGGAATGTTATCAAGAACACTTTTGTAAAGAGGCACATAATAGAAGATATTGACGAGGTTTACAGGGCTTTCCCTGATGAGAAGTGAGTATTTTTTATTTACTTTAAAATTCACCACTTCTATCACTTTCTAAGGCAGAATTAAATCCTTTAATAGATCTGTTTTCTTTTCCTGTTTTTTAAAATAATACTTATTACCTATTTTATGTTTGTTGGCTGAACCGGTGCAAGCAGTACTTCCCTCCGCAGCAACGCGTTGTGCTTTATCAAGGCTAGCTGAGGCCTAGTATGGAGTTATATTCACACAGCTGGAGCAAGTGTCTACCGGCTTGATGACCTTGACTGTATTGCATGTCGAACCGCTTGCATTGTCGATGATCCTGTGCTCACAGACGGCCTAGATACGCTTGGCATTCGCGGCTCTGCGTATTCTACCGACTGTAACTTCTAACGGGGAGTTTTCCGAGGAACTGTTCAGAATGGTGTCTTCGTTTTATTTGCACCAAGGCACTGCTCGTCATTTGCTGGGCGTTCATCCTCACTTCCTTGACTCGCTTCGTTCATGCACGCATAGTGGGGATTTGGTATAGGCTTCTAGCCGAAGTTTTCTCACAGCGCTACGATATCGAGTTTTTCAAAAGGGGTGTCATAAAATTCCTTCGAGATGTCGCATACCTTCATAGACAACAGTGGACGCTTTCCATCAGGTGAGCCATCAGCCTATCTGCTGTACTCCAACTATATATAAGGCGTATTAAGTATTAATTGTATTTAGTAATCACCTCACATCACAAAAACAATGACTATGCAATTTGAGAAATGAACAAACATAAATTATAATCACATTAATATTGTTTATGAATGCTCTCATTGCCTTATAATAGCCTGGTACTTGATAACAAATTAACCGAGGTCAGTGACATCTGTATTATGTCTCTCACAATCATGATTCGTGTAGAAATAATGTGTAAATAGAGTGAATAATACAACTGTTTTTGGATAACAATTCGTTCTTTAAAAGATTTCGGCTAAAATGACCGCTGTATAAAAGTGTACTGCGAACAGTAAGAGCTTAGTTTGTCCTTCCGATCGCTCGCTTGTGGCTTAATAAAACTATGCATATAGCAATTTTGATCATATAAAAACGCCACTATAAAAATTACAGTATAGACAATCAAATTTCTTTTAGCTTATACTCACGTGACATTGTTATTTCGTCTTCGGCACATGTGGCGTGTAAATGTATTCAATATCTATAATAATACTTACTATATGACTGTAAGTAGAATAAGCCTATATAGTCTTTCCAGGCATTTATTTTACTTTTGACAGCTCGATGACGGACCAATTAGTAATGTCCTAATTAGAGAATAAAACCCCAAGCATGTTTTTCAATCCCGGGTTTACGAGACTTTTGAAGCGTAATTCCGGGATCCTGGGGCTATCCCGGGATTAGACTAGGGTATTATTTGGGCTCAAAAATACTTGAGTAATTTCTCCAAAAATATTTTTAATATTGTTGCATTTTTTATTTTTTTTTATTGCAGGATTTCAGCAGACAGGCAGACGGCCCACTTGGTGGAAAGCGGTTACCATCGCCTATGGACATTTGCAACACCAAAGGTGCAATAAATGCGCTGCTGCTCTCTTAAAGGAGACTGGAACCTGGTCATTAATGCCGGAACACAACACAAGGTTGTTATGGCAGCATACTCTAGACCAGGGGTGGTCGCCATCCAGTCGAGCAAATACTCTACCACCTGGCTGTGGGTTGTTTAGTCGCCTCTTACGACAGGCCGCCGGGCCGCAGGAAATTGTATTCTTTCTCCGTTCCTGCACGGATAAAATGCATAGACAACACAGAACACAAATCACAATATTGTAAAAGAAAAAACAAAAGCCTATTAAAATTTCGAAAATATAAACGCAGAAATATCTATCCGTGCAGGAACGAAGAAAGAGTACAATTTCCTGCAGCCGGGCGGCCTGTCGTAAGAGGTGACTTAACAACCCACAGCCAGGTGGTAGGGCATTTGCCCGACTGGATGGCTACCACCCCTGGTCTAAAGTATGTCGCCATAACAACCTTCGAGTTGTGTTCCGGCATTAGTGACCAGGTTCCAGTCTCCCTTAAGAGAGCAGCAGCACCTTTGGTGTGGCAATTGTCCATAGGCGATAGTAACCGCTTTTCATCAAGTGGGCCGTCTGCCTGTTTGCTGAACTCCGTCAATAAAAAAGAAATATCAAAGCATCCAATGTTTGATTTCCCAGCCTGATTCGTAGTTTATTGCCAACATAGCAGCAGCTGAAACCGCTCGTTCCGGTTCTGCACTGGTTGGAGGAATAGACAAACATACTATTAGGGCTGCAACTGTGCAGTACGTATCGTACGGCGTATCCAAGGGTTGCTTTTTAGTCGTTATGTGATAAAAGCCATTAATATAATCTAGGCAAGACCATTGTTAAGGCACAAACGGACTACGGAAAGCAAACTAGATCTGTTTGCGGCAATCTCGAAAGTTTCGAGATTAGTCAAGAACATCCCCGGGATTTTCGGGACCAGGATTGTATTCTCTAGTCCTAATGCGTAACCGACTCCATTTGTTTTAAAAATCAACTTCCCTTATAAATAAGTTTTAATCATTTTAACTTAACTACAATATATTTTTGGAAGAATTCTATATCATGTAATAAATATAGCCACATTTAAGTGAACATATTTTACATATATTAAATAAGCCATTTTTGCGTATTAGAACGGCAATGCACTATTTTAAATATTTGGTATTTTTCAATACCGATCAATACTAAAACGTAAAATTATCATTGCATTTAATTCCATTAGGAACCTATGATTCAAGCGTCTCAAAACTAAAAAGCACCCAAAAAATGTTACTATTACTGAAGGAATACATACATGCATATTATCATGCGTGTTTCTTATAGGAGTGGGCAAACCCGATGGATTACTTGCTATGATCTTGAGATGCATTTTGTGCTTAATCTACTTTCATTTATCTCTTAATACAAACCCGTTTATAATAGTTGCTTCTTAGCCCTTTTTAAAACAATTTCGATTTAATTGTGGTAAGTCGCGATCTACTAGCACCGAACCTACCATCCACACTTTTGTCTTTCACAGTTTTCTTTTATCCATTCTTTCTACGTGTCCAAATTACCTAAATATTCCTTGCTTAACTCTTTTTATTACATCTTCTTTTAGTACATACTCTTCCTTATCATTATCATTTAATTTAGCCTTACTTATACATCTGAAAGCTCCTGTTTCAGCTGTATTTATCCTACATTCATGCTTCTTCTGCTATATCTAAGCTTCACTTAAATATAGGTATTATTGTATTATTGCCACCTGAGGAAATAATATCTGTAACGTCATTCTAGATATGTTGGCTATATTGAAGCAACAACACCGATTCTCCTCATTCGTGATCCCGAAATTATGAAAAATATCACCGTCAAAGATTTTGATCACTTTGTGAATCATAAAGAATTCTTCAGTGAAGAAAATGAGATGTTGTTTGGAAGTAGTCTTATTATGATGAAAGGTAAAAATGGATGTTTGCTAACTGAACTTTATAAGATCACCATAATTTGTGCTCTCGTGGTATATTGAGAGAGAAATTTATATGGGCTTTAGGTGAGAGGTGGCGTGACATGAGAACAACATTGAGTCCAGCGTTCACTGGATCTAAGATGAGAGCCATGATGCCTTTCATGGTAGACATTAGCCAGAACATTGTGGAGTATCTTAGAGGTGTGTATTTTGAATATTCAAAGTATTATAAAATTTTTATAATCGATGAGTATCAACGTTTTGTAATGTATGTTGATATTGTCAATGTGGGTAGTTTGTAAAACAGTTGGTCCGGTAGTAAATATTGTTCGGAATGTTTGGTTTTATTTGGTCTCTGCAATGAAATATCCTTGAAAAGTGGATATAAACATGTAGTGCCTGGATATTTCACACGTTTTAAAGAATTTACACTTAGTTTATGATATCATTATTAGAAAATAAAAAAAATCTACCGCAAAAAGAAAATTTGATTACCTTAATCTGATACAATAACAAATACATTAGTATTCGGTATATACTTTCTTAAGGTTATAGTTATTATATTGAGTCTATGTAACTATTTCCTATAGATAATGTGCCCTATAGGCTGTCAATCTCACTTCGTTGCATCTTCATGATAATTTCATACCTTATATTGATATTAGCTTCTTGATTGTTTCAAGAGTCTAGTCGTTCGAAATTCTCTGAAAATTTGTCATATAGGCTCGGATTCTACAATGTTTTTTTTAATATAGTATTTAATTCTTAAATGTCGTTAATTGCTGATATTCGTTCGTTTTCATATCATCAGATAAGACTTCAGAAGACGTGCTAGTTGATGACGTGATTCACCGGTACACGAGTGATGTGATCGCATCAGCGGGCTTCGGCCTTCAAGTCAACAGTTTAGTTGACAAAGACAACGAGTTTTACAAGACCGGTCAAACGCTCTTTAATTTCAGCTTAAGTCAGAGAATTTATTTTTTCATAAGTGCTATATTCCCTAAACTTGCAAAGGTTAGTGCCATGTTTATTTGTAAATTTGAATTCGTAAAACAATGTTTTCAACAGCGAAAACCGCATTAAATAGGGCAATAGCTTCTATGTGAATCTCGCACAAGTCAAGTAGATAAAAGTCATATATAATTTTGTGTTTACATTGACCATATTATAATGACCTTAGCCAGGTTATACACCCGCAAGTTTGCTAATGTAACCCTCTAAGACTAAGCGTGCATTATGATTGTCAATTCTAAGGGCTTAAAACGGTCAATTTCGCTGATTCGTACAACGAATATTACAAGTGTGTCAAAATATAGTCAAACTTTATGCTGTGTCTTACACTTACTAGTATATCTAGTACAGGTATCAATTTCACTAAGCGATTCTCCAATACTGGCCGCTTTAGGCACTCTTTCACAGCTGAGTCCGGTATTGATAAACCGTAGTGTGTGTTTTTAAATATTTTCAATGTAATTTTCATATAAAACTAGTGCTATTTAGGACAAACAAGTGTCCAGTAAAAAAACATATCACCGAAAAGCTTCTAAACCTTAGTTGGTTAGATAGCGTTGTAGATTATTATTATGCACAATTTTTTCTGTTTTATAATTTAAAATATAATTTTCTATATTAAAAATCTCTTTCTATTTTCTTTCACCTTCTTCCAATAATTTAGGGTCTACACAATATGTCTTTCCTATCCATACTACTCTATTCTAGCGCGTCCAGGGATATCGACTATGACGTCAAGGCCGGTATTTCAGAAGCTTGTGATAAATGGCGTGAGGTTATAGGTGTCATTTGTGACCCCAAAATGCCGGTTAAATTAAAACGACAGGTCTACAAGTCCATCATTAGACCTGTCCTTTTGTAAGGCAGTGTAGCGTAACCTGTACCTGAGCAACATAAGCAAGAGCTGCGTGTCACCGAGATAAATATGTAACGATGGATGTGTAGAATCACACTGAAAGACCATGTCAGGAATTCTCGCATCCGCGGTAGTCTTCATGTCTGCGACATAGCAGACAAACTGCAAGAGACTCGCTTACACTGGGTACGGACACGTTTTACGGAGACCGGCTAATTATGTGGGGAACAAATGTCTAGCCAAGCCGCCTCCGCTATTTCCCGGTCGAAGGGGAATGCCCAAGCTTGCTTGACTTTGTGAAGGATGACACGCGTACCATTGGTCTCATAACAGGGGATACTGAAGACCGCGCGAAATAGAGAAAGTAGGGAAGCAGACCCTGGGCGTCGGAGCGAACGTTCCGAACGCAACCGGGATTTAACGCTCGACTACTACTACGACTACTCTATTCTTGCACACGTCCTCTATCACACCACAAATCATCCTGTCATTCTTCACACAATCCATCCATCTCTTTATATTTGTACCCATCCATTTACTGTACCAAATCTGTCAAGAATGGCATAATTAGTTTCCTTTTAATTACTGATTTGGTGTAAAGAAGTATAAATAGTAAAACTTCAAAAAGTTGAAGAAGGTTGTTGAAGTTTAGATGGTAATATAATCAGATTTTCGTAGTTAAGTGGATAATAATAATACCTCGAGTACATTATAGATTTAATTTTTGTTTCAGAAACTAGGTTTTCAAATATTTCCAGCAAAAACTTACCAATTTTTTAGGGATTTGGTCTCAAACACAATGGAATATCGTATCAAGAATAATGTGGAAAGGCCTGATATGATTCAACTACTCCTGGAAGCAAATAGTGGTTTAGTATAAATTATAATATTTTCGGGCATGTGGAAAGAATGCATGATGAAAGAATGACTAAACAGATATACAATGCAAAAGTGGATGGATGCAGAAGTCGTGCAAGGCCACGACACACCTTTCATGATCAAATTGATCGTGTACTAGCAGAAGGTGATGTCAAGAGCCTTAAGAACAGACGAGCGTGCATGACAAGAGTTATGAATGTCAAAGAAGCTAGTGAGGTGTGTAAGAATAAGCTTAAATGGCGCTCTGTTGTTTGTGCCTACCCCGCAAGGGAACTGGCGTGAAGTTATGTATGTATATAATATTTTCATCATGTTTCTATTAATTCAACAAATAAGAGAATAAATCACAAGTGTCAGTGAATTAGTGGCTAAGGCACTCATGTCTTAATACAAATAAAATTTAATTGAAAGCCTGATAGCGGAACCTAAGTAGTTTTAGCACGCAGAAGGCTTATATGAAGGAAAATATCACGTGGAGTCCACATCGTGATTACTAATTGGTAAAACCCGTGAAAGGAAAGCTAAAGGCCGCGATATGTGGCGTTAGGCGTAACCTTGGGGAGAAATACGCCCAACAGTGAATATAGATTGGATATAAGGAGGTACACCTCCTCTGCTACAGCAGAGAGAGGTAGAGATTAAATGATACTTCAGATGGTAGAGAGTAGTAGTATTTACTGTCTAGTGCTGATGAGAACTGAAGTGAACTGATTTATTTTGGAAACGGTAACTTTAAGTATAAATATTAACAAGTCGTATAGTTAGTACAATATATAGCACAATGTGTGAGCGGGATGGATGATGTGCGAGCGAGATAGAGCAACTATTAATATGTGTGCTCCCACGTTCTACTAGCCAGTAGTTTGTTGTCCACTGCATTGACGAGACGTAAGCAGCTCCCATAGTGGGGTCCAATAATTACATGACGCGTTTTTGTCGATTTTCCGACCCCCTGGTGAGATATAGTGAGATTTGGTTCAACCCACTCCCTCCCCCTTTAACTCACGTGAATTTTTTAATATTATTACGGAAAATAAGGCCACAGTTTAGGCTTCGGATTCCTCGATAATCGAAAGTCGGATGGGTTTCAAGTTATTTTTATAAATGTAATTTATAATGTGAATCTGCGAAAGTGGTTATTTTAACCCACAGTTGTTATCTTTTTTAACGCCCGGTTCCTGTATCTATGGATTGTTCTTTTGTCTTACTGTTTGTTCAAATGTGACATAAGGTCCATACTTACAAGTAATGTCATAATTCAACTGATGCCAAGGCAAGTGAATGTATAGCAAGATTTAGGAACCGGCCATAAGACGATAAAGATGACAACCGTCTGATTTTTATTCTGTGGTTATTGCTTAAAGGAACTTTGAAGTCAAACCATGAAAATGAAGAGAAGAATATAGGGTTTGCAACGACGGAGGAAGTACTGAAACACCACGGTCCTGTTAGAAGTGAGTAGATCTTATTGTAGCCCCTAATGCGTAGATAGATGCACATATATTAAATATTCTATTCTATATCATTGTTGGTATCCCCCAATGATTGGAAATGTATAAATGGTTTAAGAATAAGCTAAAGATCAAGATAAATAAAATATGTATGGCTAAGATGCTCTTATTTTTTGAATTGGCATCATTTTAATGTTTAATTTTTTTTTAAGTAATATAATTAAAAGAAAATATTTTACAGAATGGACCCAAAACGAGCTGGCTTCACAAGTGTTTCTATTCTTTATTGCCGGCTTTGAGACTTCTGCTTCTTCTCTTGCCATATGCATCCACGAGCTTGCTTTGAATCCACACGTCGAAGAGAAATTGTACCAGGAGATAAAAAAGTTTAAGGACATTAAAGGAGAATTGAAATATGACAACATTAGCGAGCTGAAGTATTTAGATTGTGTGCTCAATGGTGAGTAGATTTACCTCTTCGTTATTTTAGTATCCCCTATAAGTACTGTCGCAGCTAAGTTGGAGCAAGTAGAATATTGTAGCCCCTTGCTTATTTTGTTTCAAGAAAAACCTCGCAGGTCGATGAAGATCTACCATTGCGGCAATTTGCGCTCCTTTTGGTCCTACTCGTTTTAAGCCGCAAGTTACGGCGCTGTTTAAATTGAACGAAATAGGGTTTTAATACTAAAAATTAATTAATTTATAAATATAAACTTAAAAATAAACTACAAACTATATAAAAACTAAAACTAAATAAAAAAAAGAAAATTCTTAAAGATAAGTTATTGGTCCCAAACCACTGTCATTTACCGGGAACGTTCCCAGAAGGCTGGCGGCGTTACCACATTGTATGGCAACGCTTAATCTTTGAGCAAAATAGACGCTTTCTGGTTGCGTGTGACGTCTACCAGACGTTTGACGAAATTACGGTAGACCTTAGGCTTTAGGACCCCAGGGACCCAGAATTTCCACCCCAAATGCCGCAAATATTTAACCAACCATTTCCAATGGCGGCATATTTGCGGCGCTTGAGGGTCTCCTATTGGGTTGCAGCAGAACCGGCGGTAGTGCACGTACTTGAAAGATGGGACGCCGCCAGAGTGTCAACGCAAATAGCATCCCACACCAAGGGGCGGCCCATCTTCCAGGGAATCAGCGTCATCCCATCCGGTCTCTTGCCATCGTCGCGGCATAAGCCGTTTGGTTCCAAAATGGAAGGTACCCCGGCGGTGACAAGAGCCCGGCGGATGATATCGTTGAGTACTGCGTGTCGGGAAATTCTACTGTTGTTTCTACTGCAGGATAGTCCGTGGTTTCCCAAACGTTCCACCCTATCCCCGCATTGACAGAGGTGTGGGACCACACAGGTTGCCCTCAGACGAATGCTGGCACAGATTCTGAAGGTCGCGATATCCAAAAGTGTGCCAAGGTTCACCGAGGGCAACGCCTGTAGCCAAAGACCTGACTCCCAACGTGAGATACCTAAGAGGCGAGTGCACTCAGTCTCGCCTTACAAGAAGAAAAGAGTTTCTGGTACGTTATAAGGCTGAGCGGCTCGTCCCAAAGCTTCTGGCGCTTTAGGCTTATGGGTAAATTTGATTTAGGCAGGCAAGGGACCACGCATTTTTAGCCTCAGCCAAACACGGGACCTCAAAATCACGAAGTGATGGATTTTTTAAATTACCGATGAGGTCCATGGTGCTATACACTGAAGCCAAGATGGCGAGTAGCGCTATGTCGGTAATTTTGTGTGTTCCCAGACCACCATGCCTTATCGGCAAGGCGACTTGGGTCCACGAGCGATCATCGAAAGGAATATTGCACAATGATGAGAGTGATTGCCTAATAATAATATTTAAATTAGTTAGTAAATGGGAATGTTGCCATAGGGGACAGCATCGGAGCACGTACGCAAAATTTGGGACAAACAAGCAGTGTCTAATTATGAAATATGCGCAATGTAATATTTTTTTAAAGCAATTTGGGAAAGAAATTTTTGAATTTTGGAAACCACGAAAGATGCGAAAGAGTGATTAAAAATAGGGCACCCTAGGAGGGTTGGATTACTTTCATTAACAATTTTGAAATTTAGACCTAAACTTTGAAACTCGGACATTATGCTATCAATTTTTATTTATTTATTATTTATTTCAATCAATCAATAACTCTTTATTGTGCACCAATACCAAAATAGAACTTACAGACTAAAACTATGTCTCATTATGCACAAAGGGCGGTCTTATCGCTATAAAGAGATCTCTTCCAGACAACCCCAGGAATGAATTGAGGATATAATGATGATGGCGGTATACATAATACTAATATTATTATTATTTTAAATTTGTTTTTCTTTGTAATTAATTAAATACTTATTATTTTACTTGTACACAGTACTATAATGACTTATACGATTTATAAATTAACTTTACTTTTAGTTTTTAACCCGACTGGATGGCTACCACCCCTGGTCTTTAGTCTGTCGCCATAACAATGTTTAGTTGTGTTCCGGCATTAGTCTCCCTGAAGAGAGCAGCAGCGCATTTGTAGCACCTTGGGTGTTGCAAATGTCTATAGGCAATGGTAACCGCTTTCCATCAAGTGGGCCGTCTGCCTGTCTGCTGAACTCCTGCAATAAAATATTTTTTTTTTTTTAAGTTAGTTGTAGCTTACTACATCAAATATATATCGTTATAAATTAAAGCCTTAAGAACAGACGAGCGTGCATGACAAGAGTTATGAATGTCAAAGAAGCAAGTGAGGTGTGTAAGAGTAAGCCTAAATGGCGCTCTGTTGTTCGTGCCTACCCCGCAAGGGAACTGGCGTGAAGTTATGTATAGTTTTTTTAACCAACACGATATTGCAAGAAACAACTTACAAGTGCGCACTTATGACTCAATTGTTTTGTAATTTAACTTTCTATTGCTTAAAGTCACCCTTGTGTTTGGTTTTGACCCCATATTAAATGTGATTTAATATTTACAGAAGTATCTAGAAAGTGGGCAGTAGCCATATTCATGGATAGAGTTTGCAATAAGGCGTATGAGTTGCCTCCGCCTAGGGAGGGGGGCAAGCCTTACGTGGTAAGTACCTAAAATGTTCAATAGGGATGTTCACACATGTTACAATAAATTTTAGCATTATTGACGTGTAGAACAGGCGTTAAAATAACATGTCTTTGTAGACCACGGGCTATAAAAATAGCCCGGACCTTTGGAGGGCTTGCGCGGGGCCATGCGAAGGCCAATACGTAGAGGCCCTTTGACAAATTTAATGTAAATGTGGCGTGACACTGACCGGCGATTATCCCTGTCCACACCATATTCTAATGCACCCAAGGACAAGCCCCGGCCAATGTAGGACTATTGTGGGAAATGAGGACAAAAAGTACCGGGCTATTGGGGCGAACTGCTAGTGGTACTAGGGGTCTGGGAATATGGGGATTATGGCTTCTGCCCGTCGCAATGTTCGGAGAATATGGAAAAATGGGCAGACGGTGACTCGCTACTCCCTGCATGGGCCCTAAAAAATGCCATAGAAGACAGGGGCAACATGGGTGTGAGTGGCTAAGGGGTGTAGAGAGGTGGGCTGCAGGTTCACCGAAGCTACTTCTGACGTGATGCCATTTATCACTTCCACCCCTGGAGCTTGAGTCTTAGCTCTAGCGATCTCCACTCCGTGCCGGCTGACTAAGGCAAGCACGGAGGTGGGGGCCTAGTCTTGGCCCCCGGAGTCAGGTACGAGGTGTCGCTACTCACCTAAGGCTTCGCCACAAAGCCCCCCTGCGGGTAAATAACATGTTATTATTATCATTTTACTTTTAAATAATTTTCATAATTCTTTAAACAATAATTATTACGCTATTTGACCCCTTTTATTTGAATATACTTATGATCTAGTTGAAGATACTTTTGTACGCTCGTACAAAATCTAAATACATTTTGTAAAATAATAAAATAACCTCGCCCCTATTGAAGTTCTGTTTATATAGTTACCTTATATTTAAATACAGAGAAAGTACACAATTTTATTTCCCTTTTTTCTTCATGAATTCAGCAGACAGGCAACCAGCCCACCTGACGGAAACGGTTATCATCGCCTATGGACATTTGTAACACCAAATTTCCTTAAGAGAGCAACAGCGCATTTGTAGCAACTTTGCTGTTGCAAATGTCCATGGCCGATGGTAACCGCTTTCCATCAAGTGGGCCGTCTGCCTGTCTGCTGATCTCCTGCAATAAAAAAAAAACTGAAAAACCACTAAAAAGTCCTAAAATGTTACAGAAATCCAAAAAGTCTCAGAAATCCCAAAAAATCCTAAAAAGTTCTTACTAACTCTTAAAATGTCCTAAATACTCTTAAAAAGTCACGAAACATTAAAAATCCAAAAGGTCCAAACAGTATAGTCACCAATTGGTATACTTGTAGTAATAGACGCTTTTCCATTCTCCGGGATGAAAAGTATCCTATAACATACATACATAACTTCACGTCAGTTCCCTTGCGGGGTAGGCACGAACAACAGAGCGCCATTCAAACTTATTCTTACATACCTCACTTGCTTCTTTGACATTCATCTCTTGTCATGCACGCTCGTCTGTTCTTAAGGCTCCTGACATCACCTTCTGCTAGTACACGATCAATTTGATCATGGAAGGTGTGTCGTGGCCTTCCACGACTTCTGCATCCATCCACTTTTGCATTGTATATCTGTTTAGTCATTCTTTCATCATGCATTCTTTCCACATGCCCGAACCACCGGAGCATTCCTTTCCTTACCTTCACCCCGACACTCTCTATCCTATAACCATACGCTGTATTGAAATACTTATACCGGATTTAAGCCAAATCGGTCCAATAGCTTTCCGTGAAAGTGTAACAAACAGGCAGACAAATATACTTTTATCCCGAAAACTATACCATTTTTCTGGATAAAAGTATCCTATGTATGGACATAGGATACTTAGTATATATATACTGAGTTTCAGTCAAATACGTTCTGTAGTTTTTCCGTGAAAGCGTAGCAGACAGACAGAGTTAGCTACTTTAGTCATAATATTAAAATAGGGATAAAAATAAGTCAAAAACAGTTATTATATATTTAATAAATCCAACTTTTGTATATTAATAGAATATAAATATTTTCATACATTAAACCCGACTCATGTGGTGTAAATACCACGCTGAAAACAGTTAAAACGTAGTTTTGTTAAGGGAACTAATCGCGAAAACTTGAGAAAATAATGTACCTTTTTAAAGTGAAATGGTTATTACACTACGTAAATATGCAATACTAGCGGCCCGGCGCGGTTTCACTCGCGCTCTGTCCCGCTCCCGTCATGTTATATAGCCTATTACACTCCCTGTTAACGTAGCTTTCGAACAGTAATGGAATTTTTAAAATCGGTTAAGTAGATCCAGAGATTAACCCCTACAACGTCAAAAATTCACAAAATTTACCTCTTTATAATATTAGCATAGATACTTCTTCCTATTACTATTATAAACGCGAAAGTTTGTAAGATTTTTTTTTTTTTATTGGACTTGACTTTATGTTGTTGGTCCGAAGACCTTACAACTTTACCGGGGTTTTTGGGGCGAGTGCCTTCGCGAAGCGAAGGCGCTCGAGCCCGGGGGGGCAACTTGCTCGAGGTAGCTCCCTAAGGAGTTTTACCTCAGCTGGACTGTTGCCATGAGAGGGGGATGAATTTAATGATGCCCACCATAGGGCGACACAAAGCACTAATTGAGAACGGGCGACGGGTAATATAAAGCCCGAGGGGAAGGATCCCGGCGGGCCGGGATCGGCGGTTCGCGGCGGCCTACGCTATCTTACTGCCGTTTCGTAACGTGTTATGGCTGGGGGAGAAGAAACGGCGAAAGAAACTTCCCAGCAACACGCCTAGTCTATCCTGTGGGGGGGCTATGTCTCCTAACGTCCCTCGCAGGGACGTGGAGAGATCTTGATTGGCGGAGTTTGTAAGAATGTATGTATGTATGTGTTTGTTACTCTTTCACGGAGAAACTACTGAATGCATTTTGATGAAACTTTACAATAATATAGCTTACATATCAGAATAACACATAGGCTATAATTTCTAAAGATATAGTGTAAATTAGCCAAATTGTAACGATTTTCCATCACCACGCGGAGGAGACTGCGGGGCGCAGCTAGTCCAAAATAAGAAAATAATGACGTTTCCTCGATTCCTGGAATTGTTTTTTTCAAAAAAAGGAATTTTATAAGTTTCTAGAGAATCTCAGTTAATTTTCGTATGAAATATTAATTGTTATAGATTAAGCCAGGCGAAGTGGTCTACAATGTGGTGAACTCCATACACATGGACCCTAAATATTATCCCGATCCAGAGAAATTCGATCCAGAAAGATTCTCCGATGAAAACAAACATAACATCAAACCTTTTACTTTCATGCCTTTTGGTATGGGACCAAGGAACTGTATTGGTACGTATTATAAGCAAATTACATGGTTACGAGTCGCGAGACTCAAATTAAAATGCCGTCAGAATTACTATAGAGTTTATTAGAACTATACAAACACGTATAACACAGGTACAAATATAACCGAACACAACAGGTCCAAACGAGGTCGTAATTCCATAAAACGCGCAAAGTCCGTCACTTATTAGATTCCCGATTGTTGTACACAAGTCTCGCTTCGCTCGTGGTTCTCGCTCGACTGCCTCCCCGTCCATCAGGTCATCGTTTTATACTGTACAAATGCAATGTCCCCATATCTAAGTCGACATAATCCGCCACACCTGACTAATGACTCGGTCGCAAACTGCCATAAAAGAGTACAATAAAACAATGGGCGGTTTTCTAATCACAAATTTTAAACACAAACTTAACAAATAAGACGATAATATTAGAGTTATTGTCCGAAGTTATCAAAGCCAGGGTTTGCAAATAAAACATCTGAAAGATTGTATATAATTTATTAAATTAACATTACAAGTATGGTCATGCAAGAAATGCAAACCATACCGTGATGCAATTCGACGGTGGCGACATCTAGTCTTGTGAAGACACAACTGGCACTAAATAAATGTAATTAGAAACTGAACAGTTACAATTAGTTTAAATGCCGGCAGGTAATAAAATATGTTTTATTTGAGATATGTAGGTGGATTTTGTTTTTGTCGGGACCTAAGTTGTAATAATATTATAGTCTTTAATGTTTTATTAGCCATTTTGGCTGAAATGGAAATGTTGTGTTTTTACCATGTTTATCTGTCCGTGAGTCTTTGTATCTCAATTATTTATTTGTCTCATAAATTACCGAGTCTAAAATTCTACAATACAATTTGATAAGAAAGTATCGTTTGTATGACGCTACAAAATTTTGAGTGAAATAGAGAGAGAGAGATACAGGGATAGAGAGAGAGAGAAAGAGAGAGAGAGAGAGAGAGAGAGAGCGATCTTTTCCAGGCAACCTGTTTCAATGAAATTTAAATCAGGCGATGTAGGTGGTGCAGGAAAAAGGCAATAGATACATAAATACTCAAACTAATTTAAAGAAATACATATACAAATACATACATAGTCTTATATATATACACATATACAATAATATATTTGAAAATACATAAGTTAATATAATAAATGTATTAGTATGATTATATTGTGTTAATCAGACGTAACTATTTGTAGACAAATATTCAATTACTACCTGATGCCCGCGACTTCGTCCGCGTGGTGCGGTTTTTGCGGAACTCTTTAATTTTTCGGGATCAAAAGTATCCTATATGTTGACCAGGGTTATAAGCTACCGACATACAAATTGTTATTTAAATCGGTCCAGTCGTTTCGGAGATTAGCCAGTGCAATCAGACAGACAAACAGAAAAACAAAACAATTGAAAAAAAATCTAAATTAGTTCTATTTCACTTCTTGCATCCCCCTGACTCGGTTTTTAGTATTTTTTTTCATTATACAGAAATTCGATCTCTACAGTTTTATTATATGTATGGATGAAGTGAAAAATTATAAAAATCAAAGCGCTTAAGCACTAATTTCAATGAAACTTAATTTAAAAAATATTGTATTCCTATTATTGGTCGATTTTTATATTAATTTGAAAAGCACTTGGCTGTTTAAAAATATTTTAATTAAAATTTTTAGACACTACTATATTCTTATTGTCGTAGATACCATTCAACATTAACTGCCGAGCTTAAGGAGGTTAAATTATAATTAACTTAAAGAGCAATTAATTATATTTTATTTTCAATTGCATTTTACTACTCTATGACGTGTGTAAGATACTTATCAAATATGTATAAAAATATTAAACGCTAGCTGAAGTTAATGAACCAATTATCCAACAGGTTACGTTTGCAAGCCATTTACGCATTTATGGAACAATGTATGTATGTTGGCAACACCAACAAACAATTGAAATTTGACTTTGTCATATAAAGTTTTTCCCTTCGAAATTTAATCTGTTAATAAAATATCTGCGGAGTGACGCTCGCGGACCGCGTTCGTAATACCGAAGTAAGAAAGAAAGTTGGTCTGAAAGAGAGTGTCGGGGTGAAGGTAAGGAAAGGAATGCTCCGGTGGTTCATGTGCATGTGGAAAGAATGCATGATGAAAGAATGACTAAACAGATATACAATACAAAAGTTGATGGATGCAGAAGTCGTGGAAGGCCACGACACACCTTCCATGATCAAATTGATCGTGTACTAGCAGAAGGTGATGTCAGGAGCCTTAAGAACAGACGAGCGTGCATGACAAGAGTTATGAATATCAAAGAAGCAAGTGAAGTGTGTAAGAATAAGCCTAAATGGCGCTCTGTTGTTCGTGCCTACCCAGCAAGGGAACTGGCGTGAAGTTATGTATGTATGTATGTAATAAAATATCTCTCGCAGTGCAATTTTTACCTTTCCTAATAGTTTGATTTAATCATATGGTCTCATATGGCATATAAATTTATATTTATATGCCAACACTAGTATAAATAACAATAAGTCGTGGTAGCGTAATGGCTAGCGCACGCGTCCCAGACCCAAAGGGCGCGGATTCGATCCTGGCTGGAACGCATGCACCGCTTAGGCAGTTTTCTGACCTAATGTGCGGTCATATATTGTTACAATTACCACGTGCTAATAACGGTGAAGGAAAACATCGTGATGCAACCTGCACATCGAGATAACCGATGTGTCAAACCTGCCAAGCCGCCTTGGACAAGCGTGGCGGGTATGCTGTCCGTTGCCCTATAGTGGGAGGCCCGAGCCCAGCAGTGGGACATTTATGGGCTGCAATTATTATAATTATTACTAGTATAACAAAAACACGTAAGAGGTAGCTTTGAACTTGTTCCCCAGAAAGGTTATCACGCACTTCAGTACTGATTATAATGCAATTTTTATTTCAGGGTCCAGATTTGCTATTTTGGAACTGAAGGTTCTCCTCTACAATTTAGTGTTGAAGTATAAAATTGTGGAAACGGGAAAAACATCAAATCCAATAAAGTTAGCGCCTGAAAACTTCAATGTCAAAGCCATTGGTGGCACTTGGGTAAAGTTTGAACCCAGAGTATGAAGTAGATTTTAACTAGAATTACTCTAATACATATAAGTTACAACCAAACATTTTATCATCTTAGAAATTACTAGGACGTTATAAATGCATTTGACTCGCATGTAAAAGTCTCGTATACTTCTTACAATGTTTTTGCAAGAATTTTAATAAGGAGAAACAAAAACTGAAATTTCAAAATTGAGCAATATCAAATGAACTAAGAAATGGGGCTTTATTAGAATATATCAAAAATATTTTATGTCTTTTTTTCGAAAATATCTTTATTTTTATATAGTATTTTTGTTTATAGAACTTTTGTGAAATTTAGGTGGAAAAAAGAGGAAACATTTGTTTTTCATTATTTATTGCATATTTGATTTGTTTCATTATTGCATTTTCCATGTGTTTTTGCTACTATTTTTTGCTTTGGCCAGCAAAGGTCTGTTATTTTTAAAATAATCGTAAATATCTGAACAAAAATCGCGACAATTGAATTAGCGATGAAAATGTAGTACATTTCGTACTATATAACTTTTTTATAATATATAGGATAAAACACAGTACGGTAGTGTGTATTATAGTACGGTTGGCAACCTTACCCACAGCCGTATAAATGACGCTGTTTATAATAAAACTACGTTTTAACGGTTTTAAGCGCGGTAATTCTATTTGATTTTGGTTTTTCCGACGTTTCGGCCTTTTTCATTGTCATACATTGGGCAAACGAAGAGGAGCATAAAAACGCGAGTAAAAGAACACATTGCTGACATGAAACACACAAGGTCTACGAAGTCTGCGATCACTGAACACACGCTGGATAAACCCAACCACTAGATCAGATTCGATAACCCACAAATCCTCGCGAAAGAGAATCGTTTCATATCTAGAATGATGCGTGAGACTATTGAAATCAAAAAACACCCAAATTTCAATAGAGAAGATGGTTGGCAAGTACCACCTGTTTGGGATCCAATTATCAAAACTATTAAGACCCAAACCCAGCAAAAACCAGCTGCCAGACCTCAAGACACTGTGAGCTCTTTCTGCGTACAACGGAACACAAACCAACTTGACTGATAATTACTTTTATTTTTCCTTCCACCCATTTTAATATTATACAAAATTATTAGAGCTAGGCATGTTTGCTGAAGAGTTTCTTGCGCCGCTTCTTCTCTTCAAGCCATAACATGTTGCGAAGCGGTAGTAAATTAGATTAGGCTCCCATAGAGTAAATAATAACCATAAAAAAAATTTAAAATAAAATTAAATAATTAAAATTAATAAGTTGGCGGTAGGCTAAATAAAACTTTAACAATACTCGTTGACACTTGACATCTTTGTGTTCCGTGATCACGGCCACTGAAAAGTGGCCGAAACGTCGGAAAAACCAAAATCAAATAAAATTACCGCGCTTAAAACCGTTAAAACGTAGTTTTATTATGTATACAAGTCGCGAAAACTTAAGAAAATATGACGCTGTTTAATTAAAAAGACGTATAAAATATTGTACATTTTGGGATTCGTAGCAATAATCAGTGTTACCATCACGAAACTTTTCACGTTGCGTCCGATACTTGACTGGAAGTGTAACAATTTATTGCATTGAAAGGTTGTTGAAAAGTAAAATTAATTTTAAGAATATTGTGCATTTTTGTAATGTTTATTTTGATGAGCAATAAAGTGTTATGAATTATTTTATAATTGTTTCATTATGTATCGATCAAACCTAGTCATTATATAGGGTAAACTACTCAATTGTTGGCACCACCCTCAATGATTGTTCCCCTATGAATTTATTTAAGACATCTCAATTTTTTATTTTATAGCCATATAATGATATCAATAATATTATTTTATGAGTATTAAATAAATGCTATTATGATTTCTCTATATCTTGAATAAGCCGTCAGGTTGCCAATTTTCTCAAATAATTAACGTAATGAGGCCTAGTTATTAACAATAGTTTATTTAGAAAGCAAGCATTCGAACAGGTTACAATGTGCTGTTCACCCCCGAAGAATTCTTATTATTCCCAATAAATAAACTATGCCTTTATCTGGAATGAAAGTATCATACGTCCAGGGTCGGTATTAAAACTACATATATATCTACTAAATTTCATTAAAAACGGTTCCATAGTTTTGTCGTGAAAGCGTAACAGATAAAGTTACTTTTGCATTTATAATATTGTTACATGCCGACAAAAGTGAATGCACACCTGCCTGCCATAAAGCACAGTTTACTTCCCGCGTTTGATCTTATTTTATTTATTTAGAAAAACAGTCTATTGTGTATTGTACTAGTTTGTGGCCGTTCGCAGGAATAATTAAGTAGGTGTGCGGATTACGTATTTCTAGGAAATTAAGTCGACGATACGGGCGGGCACACTTATATTTGTGAAGTATGAAACGACGGCAGGATGGAGAGGGGAGGCAGTCTAGCGAGAACCGCAGTCAAGCGACGATTACGATACAAGCAAGACGTGTGTACATTCAATAAGCTGTATAGTGACGGACTTTGCGCGTGTTATTGAATCGTGCAGTTTGTACTGGTTGTGTCCAGTTATATTTGTACTGGTTTTATACGTGTTTGTATAGTTCTAATACACTCTATAGTCATTCCAACGGTATTTTTGATTCGAGTCCCGCACTTGTAACAAAATTAATATCGACATGGTTGAGAGTTCAGTATGTAATTCATACTATATACTACCGATACTATGAATATTATATAGTATGGATATTGAACTAACGCTATGCTGTATGTCTTTACATTACATTAATTTTCCTATTTCTCCTAAAACTATCCCATTTTTTTGGATGAAAATATTCTAGAGTGACCATCGTCATCATATTTCGTCAATCTACAGCAAAAGTATCGTACAACGTCGACGTGACTAGTGATAGGCGGAGTATGTGGAATCTCTTTTGTATAAATTGGCAAGGTTTCCTATGCTAATTTATTTACACCATTTTTGCAAGATTCTCAGTGACGTAATCTTATATATAAAAATATATTAAGATTTTGATAAAACTTTTCGTGTGTGTTTGGGTCCCCGGATGGTTTAGATTTACAACGGAACCGGTAGGTGGCGCTGGGATCGGGTTCTAGGATTCTCCTAATCTCCCGAGCCAATTTTGATGATTTTGTTTTTGTGTGTTTAAGTAGGTCCCCGGATGGCTTAGATTCACAATTGGAACCGGTAGGTGGCACTAGAATCGGGGCCTAGATTTGTATTTTTTCAGGGCAGGACAATGTCTGCCGGGACAGCTAGTTATGTTTAAGGGAAACTATAACATTGAATAAATTGTCACGGCGCCAATCACCGGTGGGTGGAGGGTGTCAACAACTGTATGGTTTACCCTATTTACTACTTTCATTTTCTTTTCAACTACGCGACAGAACCCTGTATAAAATTGTAAAAAAATACAATCTTATCTGCGTTTGATTGTGTTATTTTTGGCAGTATTTTTTTTATTAATTTACACTTCACGACAAAGCAGTTTTTGTCTTTATTTTGACATATATGAAAGAAAGAAAGAAAGAAAGAAAAGATTTATTGACGTAAATGTATATACATACAGAAAGTACAATACGTGTAATAAGACGCTGTACACATAAATCAAAAATATAATACATACATACATACATAACTTCACGCCAGTTCCCTTGCGGGGTAGGCACGAACAACAGAGCGCCATAAATATAATACAATTGTAGTTAACCAAACACAAAAAACGTGAGTACATAACATTCACGCCAATGAGGCTGGAACTCAGCATTATGCTGCGACAAGGACTGACGCAGCGCTGATTTTCAGTTCCAGCCTTTATACAAAGAAAACAATGAACCAAACAAAAGTGATAATTTAACTTCATACAGAAGTATATTCACAGAAATTTACATATAATAAATCATTAATGAATTTTAAGTTGCACTAAACTAATAACACAATAACTAATAACAGTAAAAAATATAAAAAAGCATGAAGTATTACATCCACGTAAGGCGAGTACACAAACTACTATTGATACTACGTGGCGGGTACTTACTCGTGCCTTTAAATAAAATAAAAAAACATAGATACCTACTGTTGTGTTGTTATGAAAGAACAGAAATAACTAACTATCCTATAAAACAAATGTTAACTAGAAATATTGAAGGGAGGTAACTAGTAATATATTATTACGAAAATAAATAATGATTGCTGTGCTGGTACCTACGCTCACGTATGGAAGCGAGAGTTGGGTATGGAAGAGAGAGCATGAAAGTAGAGTAAACGCGGTTGAGATGCGAGCACTGCGCAAAATCTGCGGAGTGACGCTCGCGGACCGCGTTCGTAATACCGAAGTAAGAAAGAGAGTTGGTCTGAAAGAGAGTGTCGGGGTGAAGGTAAGGAAAGGAATGCTCCGGTGGTTCGGGCATGTGGAAAGAATGCATGATGAAAGAATGACTAAACAGATATACAATGCAAAAGTGGATGGATGCAGAAGTCGTGGAAGGCCACGACACACCTTCCATGATCAAATTGATCGTGTACTAGCGGAGGGTGATGTCAGGAGCCTTAAGAACAGACGAGTGTGCATGACAAGAGTTATGAATGTCAAAGAAGCAAGTGAGGTGTGCAAGAATGGGCCTAAATGGCGCTCTGTTGTTCGTGCCTACCCCGCAAGGGAACTGGCGTGAAGTTATGTATGTATGTATGTATGTATGTAAATAATGATTATAAAAAACTAATTAGATTTATATATAAATATATTTATGTAGAAATTATATACATAAACTTATTACAATAATTGATATTGTGATAAAAGTATTATACTCAATGTTTTTTTTAAGTATAAAAATATATTTAAAACGGCTTATAAGAGTGTACATAATACCTAATAATAAATACTTATTATTATTAGGTATTATGTATTATATATATATTTATCCGTGCAGGAACGGAGAAAGAATACAATTTCCTGCGGCCCGGCGGCCTGTCGTAAGAGGCGACTAAACAACCCACAGCCAGGTGGTAGAGTATTTGCTCGACTGGATGGCGACCACCCCTGGTCTAGAGTATGCCGCCATAACAACCTTGTGTTGTGTTCCGGCATTAGTGACCAGGTTCCAGTCTCCCTTAAGAGAGCAGCAGCGCATTTTTAGCACCTTTGTTGTTGCAAATGTCCATAGGCGATGGTAACCGCTTTCCATCTAGTGGGCCGTCTACCTGTCTGCTGAACTCCTGCAATAAAAAAAAAAAAAAAAAAAAACTTAAAAATATGTATAAAAAAATATTTCATAACAAGATAATGATCCATTTGCTTTTTATTAGTTAACATGTATGTGTAAAAAGAGAAAAGTATACTAAAACATCGTGTACTTTATGTGCTATGTCCAACAAACACTTTTTACATTAACATTATTTTAAAAAGTATAAGCACAGTGGCCAATATTGTCAAACACATCCTTTCCATGTCGCACTTTGAGCACAGGATCCCCTGGCTTGCGCCTTGCGAGTACGCGGCCGTGCCTCGTCCAAGTGAACTGCCATCCGTTCTGACGTCCCACCTCGCGCGCCAAGCGGAACAACTGGCTGTTTGTTCTGGTTAACCTTTCATTCACGTAGAAGCGATGTGACTTTTCAGATATCCCCAGGTCATTGGTGTTAGCCGTACGCTGGGTACGTGCATTACGCAGTACCGTGTCTCTTATATCACGTGTCGCCAGGCGAACTACGATGACCCGTGGTCGCTGTGGTTTAATTACTTCCTCAGAGTGAGAAGGGTTTACATGAAGCGTACCTCTTCGCTCTACGCTGACGATGTCCCGTTCCTTTAAATGTACACCCAACTTTGCAGCTACGAGTGTCAACAGTTGCTTAGGATTTTCAGTTTTTTCTTCGCCCGCTGTCGTTCGTCGCGCGCGCACGTCTCCCGTTCCGCCTCGGCAGTCCGTTATTCGTGTTCGTTGTGTTCGTTCGTTCACCCGGTCGATCTGTATTTTTTCTGTGACAGTGCAGTGAAAAGTGCGTCATCAGGTGGTTTTTCCACCAAATCGTTCGTCCCCCTCAGGGACAATGGACGGCGTGGAGCCCTCCCCATCGTTGCTAGAGGGTTTGCTGTCGTTTTTACGACAGCAATTCCCTCAAGCTCTCGACCAATTTTTGAGGACTCCGGAGTCCCAATCAATGGTGCCCGTTATTTCGGAACTTAATTCCGAGAAACCTGTGTCCCGCGAGTCACACGTGCAAAGGGCCCCCGCGCAGGCCCCCCTCCCCGCACCCGCATCTGCCGCGACCATCGCACCTGCCGCGACTAGCGCACGCCCCGCAACCCCCGCCGCCGCGCTTACCGCGGTCCACCTGCACTCTGCCGTAGCGCCCGCGCCCCCCGCATCCATACCCGCCGCGTTACCAGTGCGCCCGCCGCCCGCACCCCCGCTCAACGATGCCCATCGTGTGGCACCAAAGTCGCGCGCCTCGTTTTCTCGCGGTTCCGCATCGACAAAACCGCGTTCGAGCTCTGCGAGTTCGACGACATCGCGTTCACGTTCGCCCATCCATCGCGTAATCGATTCTCGTCGAGAAATCGATTTATCCTCTGAAGGTCCGCAAAACCTCAGGGATGCCCCTCTTCCACCGGCCGATGAAATTACTCCTATGGATGTCGCGCCTCCCGCGAACATCCCCTTAGACCGCGAAGACGATGACGGTTTTATAACCGTTAATCGTACTAAAAAACGTAAGACCCAGAGGGAGGTCCCCCCCAACCCCGCCCCAACAGCGGGCACAACACCGACAGCGGCACCTTCCAGCCGCCCTGGGCCACCTTCACAACGCCCGCCGCCACCCCTGACCATCCGCGAGAAAGCCCATTGGCTTCAACTCGCTAAAGAACTGCCAGGTAAGGCAATCTCCATAAAGGAAGCCCGTGATACTCAACACGGCATCAAAGTTATGGTCACGTCTTCAAGTGACCACCGCGCCCTAACTACTTTATTATGTGACCGTAAAATCGGTTACTACACTTACGCCCTGCCAGAAGAAAAACGCCTTCGGGCTGTAATCCGCGGACTTCCTCAGGAAATTGAAAGTTCCTATATTCTAGAGGACCTTAAGTCCCAAGCCCTACCAGTGCACGAAGTGCACCGTATGCACAGAGGCGACGCCACAAAGTCCCCTCTAAACCTAGTATTGGTTGTCCTCGACCTCTCCCCAGAGGGGAAAAAGATCTTCGATCTTGAGAAGGTCTGTGGCCTCTCTGGCCTTCGTGTGGAACGTCCACACGAAAAACATACACTGCGGCAGTGTCATCGCTGCCAACTTTATGGGCACTCTGCCCTACATTGTCAATCCCGTCCCAGGTGCGTCAAGTGCCTGGGCGACCACGGGACCTCGGAGTGCACTCGCACCCGGGACTCCCCGGAGCCACCGAGCTGCATCCTCTGCGGCCAAGCGGGTCACCCCGCTAACTACAGAGGCTGCCCTGCCGCCCCCCGACCCAAACGTAAGGTCGGAAAGGGCAATGCCCAAAAAGGCACTAGAAAAGTGCCGAACAAACCCGCATTCGTGGCGGCCCCCCCCCCAGTGGTAAACCACTGGACGGGTCTTCCCACGACGGAAGCGTTCCCTCCGCTAAGGACGCGTGCCCCAGTTATGGCCGGCCTACCCTCGGCCACCCCCGCCCCCGCCCTCGCCCCCATTTCTAAGGGACCTTCAGGGCCATCGGCCCACCACTCTATAGCGGAGGACTTAGCTTTGGCGACTAAATTCGCCAAGAACTTGCCCTTCGACCTGCAAGAGGTCCAACTCTTGGCTCGGAAACTGAGGCAAGTTTCAGAGTCAACACAACCCTCCCTCCGGGATCAACTCGTGATCGAAATGGATCACGCGTACCTCCTCCAAATACTTAGATCGTTGTAACTAAACAACCTAGTCAAATTATTGTTACCGGTAACAAATGGCGCATGTAGGTAGAAATAAACCACGCTCATTGACTCTGGCGACTTATAACGCCAATGGCCTTCGAAACCAGCGCGACTTGGTCCATGACTTCCTGGTTACCAATCAAGTAGATATACTACTAGTACAGGAGACCTTCCTGAAACCGAGTAATAGAGATCCAAAGATCTCTAACTATCGGATCACTAGACATGACAGGGTAGGCCGTGGTGGCGGCACCCTGATCTATTTCAGAAGATCCCTACACTGCATGCCTGTAGTCACCCCCCCACTAGACGGTATGGAGGTATCCGCCTGCAGACTAGCAATGACTGGCCACCAACCTCTAGTCATAGTTTCAGCATACCTCGCATGCCAAAAAACCCTTATTAAGAAAGACCTAGAAACCCTATTCAACTTAGGCCCGGCTGTTATTATAGCCGGAGATCTGAATTGCAAACACGAGCAGTGGAATTGCAATACCACTAACCCCAATGGCAGAGCCCTAATAAATATATCAGACAATCTTTTGTTTGATATACTAACTCCCATGACCCCCACAAGATACCCCCCCAACCGCGACTGGGGGACCCCAAACACTCTCGACCTAGCATTACTGAGGGGCGTAACCCTTCAGTTCCATTCGATCGAAACGATGGACGATATCGACTCGGACCATCGTCCGGTTATCCTCAGATTAGGACCACAGACAGACCAGACATCTGAAACTAGGACCTCTGTGGATTGGTTGAGACTTGAGACCCTCCTCAAGGCAACCAGCTCACAAGACCTGGACCGCATCCCGGACCACATCGTGTCCCGCCATGACACGGAGACGGCAATCGAGGCCCTCACCAGCCACCTTCAATCCGCAGTGCGGAACTCGTCCAGGCAGGTGCCAGTGGAGGATGACCGCCACTTATGCCTGCCGGACGAGGTGAGGGTACTGCTGAGGGAAAAGAGAGCCGCCTCCAGAGCTCACGACAGATATCCCACCGAGGATAACAGAGTCCGACTCCGCGAACTAGAGCGCGAGGTCAAACTACGTATCCGGGAAGTCAGGGAACAACGTTGGGACAGAACGTTGAGGGATATCGAGCCAACTCACCAGGCATACTGGAAGCTGGCTAGAGCTCTCAAATCAGACACCCTTACTGTCATACCCGCGCTAGAAAGAGCCGACAACACCGAGGCGTTCGATGACGAGGAGAAGGCCGAGTGCCTTGCTCAGAGTCTAGAGCTTCAATGCTCCCCCACTACGCAAAACGTCGACCAGTCACACCTGACGGAGGTAGACTCCGAGGTCGAACGTAGATCCTCCTTACCAGCGGAAACCACACTCGACACGGTCACGGTCGAAGAAGTGCAAGATCTGATCAAGTCTCTCAAACCGCGAAAGGCCCCAGGGACCGATGGCATCAACAATCGCGTTTTAAAACTCCTACCCGCCCATCTAATTATAATTCTAGTGAGCATCTTCAATGCCGCCATAACAAACTGCTCCTTTCCCGCGATCTGGAAGGAAGCAGATGTCATCGGTATTCACAAGCCGGGAAAACCGGCTAATAAACCGTCTAGCTACCGTCCAATCAGCCTACTGAGCGCACTCAGCAAGCTTTACGAGAGGGTCATCCTCTCTCGACTTAGAGATTTTGCCTTCAGCAAACATCTAATACCCGATGAGCAATTTGGCTTCCGTGCCAGACACTCATGCGTCCAACAGGTGCACCGCATCACGGAGCACATATTATCTCACTTTGCCCATCGCCCCCGCCCTATAGGAACAGCCGCACTGTTTCTAGACGTAGCAAAAGCCTTCGACAAGGTCTGGCACAACGGCTTGATTTACAAGCTGTACCAGTTCGGTATGCCAGACAGACTCGTGCTCATCTTGCGAGACTTCCTCCTAGGTCGTAGCTTCCGTTTTCGAGTGGAGGGAACGCGCTCGTCCCCTCACCCACTCACAGCCGGTGTACCACAGGGCTCGGCCCTGTCGCCACTACTCTTCACGCTGTACACCAGCGACATCCCAAAAACTCCAGATGTGGAGTTGGCCCTCTTTGCGGATGACACCGCACTCTATACATCAGATCAAAACCGACAAATGGCTTGCATCCGGCTGCAGACAGCTGTCACAGAACTAGGCGAATGGTTTCGCAAATGGAGGATAGAGGTAAACCCGGAGAAAAGCGCAGCAATGTTCTTTTCCCCGGGCACGCTTCGCTCCCCCAAACGCGCTAGCCTTCGCCTAAAAACCATTTCGCTCTATGACCAACAAATCCCCTGGGCAAAGTACACCAAATATCTTGGTGTCACCCTAGATCGGAACTTGCGCTTCAACGAGCATATCACTATAGTCCGAAATAGAGCGCGATTTGTGATGGGTCGTTTAGCACCCATGATAGACAAACGAAGCAAAATGTCCCTCAGACACAAGCTTACTCTGTATAAAACATGCATCCTCCCGATCATGACCGCCGTTTGTTCTCTCCCAGCCATAACACGTTGCGAAACGGCAGTAATATAGCGTAGGCCACCGCAAACCACCGATCCCGGCCCGCCGTGATCCTTCCCTTCGGGCTTTATATTACCCGTCGCCCGTTCTCAATTAGTATTTTGTGTCGCCCTATGGTGGGCATCATTAAATTCATTCCCCATTCATGGCAACAGTCCAGCCGAGGTAAAACTCCTTAGGGAGCTCCCTCGAGCAAGTTGCCCCCCGGGCTCGAGCGCCTTCGCTTCGCGAAGGCACTCGCCCCAAAGACCCCGGTAAAGTTGTAAGGTCTTCGGACCAACAACATAAAGTCAAGTCCAAAACCTAACCTCCATGACATGTCTAATGGTAAAATCTTTGGTATCGTCACACCCAAGTTTAATATGAAGTTTTGGGCTGTTGTCAGTCGAGCAACCGTCCTCGTACTCTTCCATATTTTGTACGATTATCGATCTGTCTTGTAATGAGGTATCATTGTTCTCGCTCTTTTCGCACACAGGTCAACGCCAAGTTGAAGCTATTTTTTCTTTAACTGAGAGTCTAATACACAATCTGTGATACGATAATCCGCATTTGGCACACTTAACACACTCTGCTGGTGACATAAATTTACGACAGCAACCACACCTTTGCGTAGGCATTATTTTAAAGTTGTTTAAATTTAGTTAAGATTTTTAACACTTGATTCGACGTAATGCACTGTACTGATTATTATACACTAAAAAGTGATTAGTATTAATACTTTATTTCTTTTTAAAACATTAAAACACGGAGCAATTGTTTGGGTCTCAATATTTCAAACTACCTCCTCCAATATAAGAAAACTAGAGTTTTCCAAAACTCTAGTGCGTAGCTCTGGTTTAGAGAGCAAGCATATATACAGGTTACATTATGTTAACTTTTTATGTAGGTTCTATTCGTCCCCGCAAGATTTACTTAATTTCATATCCCAAACAATCCCATAACCAGGATGAAAAGTATCTAACGTCTATTTTAGGTACTAAAACTACATATTATATGATAAATTTTAGTAATAGTGGTCCATTCTTATTTACGTGAAAGCATAACAGACAGACCGACAGGCAGAGTTACTTTTGCATTTATACTATGAATATTTTATCTATAATTATCTATGAGTTCAAGAAAAACAGTCGTATCAACAATATATGTGTAACATTCGCTTGTACGCTCTTGCGAAATAATAAAACAGTTTTGATTATTCGTTAATCTCGTGTGAAAAGTTCAGTAAAAATCATTGTATATCGCTTTTTTCTCGATAAATAAATAGTTTTGGTCTCAAGACGAGCGGACTATCATTTAAACACAATACTCGAGGATTGAAATAAACCACAATGATTATAGAGATTCTAGTCTTTATTCTAACAACTTTGCTCACATACTGCCTGTATCTATATAAAAAGATACATTGGCACTTTGATGAAAGAGGAGTGAAATACCAGCCAGGTTGGCCCGTCTTAGGTAATGTCGTCAAGAACACCTTCATGACACGATACACCGTTGAAGAGATCGATAGGATTTACAGGGCTTTCCCCGATGAGAAGTGAGTATTTATTGCAGGAGTGTCTAAGAGATTAATGAAAGATGAAGAAGCGAATGTGGTCTAGGATCGTCGTAAATGCAGATCCATCATCTCTGCTTACCCCCATGCGAAACACGCTTGATAATAATGTATTTATGTGTCTAAGATTAAGGAATCACTCAAGCGCGTAAATATGCAACCCTCGGTGAGAGTTAGTGTTTGTGTTGTTTGCTGTTGAAACACCAGGACTTCATGGTTGCACCGTGGAGTCCTGCGACCTTGAGCCTCTACAAAATCTATCAAAACGACTCATTGACTCATCAGATGATCAGACGGTTGGTGCCGACAACGAATTAGTATGGTAATCCAGTGCGAAAACGTGGCCAGCGTTCTGGGTTCCTGACTACTTATACTCTTGAGTGATTATAGCCTATATATACAGTGAAAATAATATATATTAAACATTTCATATCTTAACAGTAAAATAACACAATCAGTATTTTATAGGTTATGAAGTAAAATGTCATTTGTTGCCTCATGCCAGTGACGTGGCACACGGAATGTGGTAATTAACACTCGGCAAGCATTAGCGAATTGTATTCGAATAAATGATTCGATACAAGTTGATACACGAGTATTTATTTTAATTTTGTAGCAACGTATTTATTGTTGGTTTTTTATTAAAATTTATTTATTTGTTTTTTTACAATTTAAATATTATATAAGTAGAATTAGTTTTTATTAATTATTATTCTCATTTATTATTTAATTAACAAAACTGGGTCATTTTGGTCTTACACCTAAAGGAAGGTTTGCACTGAAAATCAGCGTTGTGTCGGATATTATTCCGACACAGCAATATGCTGAGTGCAAACCTTGTTTGCTGAAAATGCGGCGTACAAATTCTCAAAGTATGCTATGTGTATAAAAATGTATGACAGGCAGACGGCCCACTTGACGGAAAGCGGTTGCCATCGCCTATGGACATTTGCAACATCAAAGGTGCTGCTACAAATGCGCTGCTGCTCTCTTAAGGGAGACTGGAGTCTGGTGACTAATGCCGGAACATAACTTAAGATTGTTAGACCAGAGGTGGTAGCCATCCAGTCGGGCAAATGCCCTACCACCTGGCTGTGGGTTGTTTTGTCGCCTCTTACAGCAGGCCGCCCGGCTGCAAGAAATTGTATTATTTCTCCATTCCTTACTGAGGGGCGTAACCCTTCAGTTCCATTCGATCGAAACGATGGACGATATCGACTCGGACCATCGTCCGGTTATCCTCAGATTAGGACCACAGACAGACCAGACATCTGAAACTAGGACCTCTGTGGATTGGTTGAGACTTGAGACCCTCCTCAAGGCAACCAGCTCACAAGACCTGGACCGCATCCCGGACCACATCGTGTCCCGCCATGACACGGAGACGGCAATCGAGGCCCTCACCAGCCATCTTCAATCCGCAGTGCGGAACTCGTCCAGGCAGGTGCCAGTGAAGGATGACCGCCACTTATGCCTGCCGGACGAGGTGAGGGTACTGCTGAGGGAAAAGAGAGCCGCCTCCAGAGCTCACGACAGATATCCCACCGAGGATAACAGAGTCCGACTCCGCGAACTAGAGCGCGAGGTCAAACTACGTATCCGGGAAGTCAGGGAACAACGTTGGGACAGAACGTTGAGGGATATCGAGCCAACTCACCAGGCATACTGGAAGCTGGCTAGAGCTCTCAAATCAGACACCCTTACTGTCATACCCGCGCTAGAAAGAGCCGACAACACCGAGGCGTTCGATGACGAGGAGAAGGCCGAGTGCCTTGCTCAGAGTCTAGAGCTTCAATGCTCCCCCACTACGCAAAACGTCGACCAGTCACACCTGACGGAGGTAGACTCCGAGGTCGAACGTAGATCCTCCTTACCAGCGGAAACCACACTCGACACGGTCACGGTCGAAGAAGTGCAAGATCTGATCAAGTCTCTCAAACCGCGAAAGGCCCCAGGGACCGATGGCATCAACAATCGCGTTTTAAAACTCCTACCCGCCCATCTAATTATAATTCTAGTGAGCATCTTCAATGCCGCCATAACAAACTGCTCCTTTCCCGCGATCTGGAAGGAAGCAGATGTCATCGGTATTCACAAGCCGGGAAAACCGGCTAATAAACCGTCTAGCTACCGTCCAATCAGCCTACTGAGCGCACTCAGCAAGCTTTACGAGAGGGTCATCCTCTCTCGACTTAGAGATTTTGCCTTCAGCAAACATCTAATACCCGATGAGCAATTTGGCTTCCGTGCCAGACACTCATGCGTCCAACAGGTGCACCGCATCACGGAGCACATATTATCTCACTTTGCCCATCGCCCCCGCCCTATAGGAACAGCCGCACTGTTTCTAGACGTAGCAAAAGCCTTCGACAAGGTCTGGCACAACGGCTTGATTTACAAGCTGTACCAGTTCGGTATGCCAGACAGACTCGTGCTCATCTTGCGAGACTTCCTCCTAGGTCGTAGCTTCCGTTTTCGAGTGGAGGGAACGCGCTCGTCCCCTCACCCACTCACAGCCGGTGTACCACAGGGCTCGGCCCTGTCGCCACTACTCTTCACGCTGTACACCAGCGACATCCCAAAAACTCCAGATGTGGAGTTGGCCCTCTTTGCGGATGACACCGCACTCTATACATCAGATCAAAACCGACAAATGGCTTGCATCCGGCTGCAGACAGCTGTCACAGAACTAGGCGAATGGTTTCGCAAATGGAGGATAGAGGTAAACCCGGAGAAAAGCGCAGCAATGTTCTTTTCCCCGGGCACGCTTCGCTCCCCCAAACGCGCTAGCCTTCGCCTAAAAACCATTTCGCTCTATGACCAACAAATCCCCTGGGCAAAGTACACCAAATATCTTGGTGTCACCCTAGATCGGAACTTGCGCTTCAACGAGCATATCACTATAGTCCGAAATAGAGCGCGATTTGTGATGGGTCGTTTAGCACCCATGATAGACAAACGAAGCAAAATGTCCCTCAGACACAAGCTTACTCTGTATAAAACATGCATCCTCCCGATCATGACAGACGGCGGCGTCTCAGACGCCGCCAATCAAGATCTCTCCACGTCCCCACGAGGGACGCTAGGAGACATAGCTCACCCCACAGGATAGACTAGGCGTGTTGCTGGGAAGTTTCTTTCGCCGTTTCTTCTCTCCCAGCCATAACACGTTGCGAAACGGCAGTAAGATAGCGTAGGCCACCGCAAACCACCGATCCCGGCCCGCCGTGATCCTTCCCTTCGGGCTTTATATTACCCGTCGCCCGTTCTCAATTAGTATTTTGTGTCGCCCTATGGTGGGCATCATTAAATTCATTCCCCATTCATGGCAACAGTCCAGCCGAGGTAAAACTCCTTAGGGAGCTCCCTCGAGCAAGTTGCCCCCCTGGGCTCGAGCGCCTTCGCTTCGCGAAGGCACTCGCCCCAAAGACCCCGGTAAAGTTGTAAGGTCTTCGGACCAACAACATAAAGTCAAGTCCAATAAAAAAAAAAATCTCCATTCCTGCACGAATATGACTATAATTAACTGTCTGCTAATTCTTCATTTCTTGAAACCTCATTGCATCATGACATATCATAAATCACAAGGTTCACTGACCTCGTAGACAATAAATTCTTTATAACTTACCTTGTATATGCCTAATAATTTTTCTCTACAACACGTATATATATATATATATATATATATATATGTATGTGTGTGTTGCGGAGATAACCCAGGGAATGATAAGCTTTTGGGTTATGATTGTATTTAATGGAAAAATGGTAAAAAATACAACGCAATTATTACATGTGGCAGACGGAGAAAAATATTAATTATTGACAACTTAACTTTAAATCAATTCAAAAAACATATATAAAAAAGTTCCAGATAAAAGGAGTACGCAACAATATATATACATACAAAACTTCACGCCAGTTCCCTTACGGGGTAGGCACGAACAACAGAGCGCCATTCAGGCTTATTCTTACACACCTCACTTGCTTCTTTGACATTCATAACTCTTGTCATGCACGCTCGTCTGTTCTTAAGGCTCCTGACATCGCTTTCTGCTAGTACACGATCAATTTGATCTTGGAAGGTGTGTCGTGGCCTTCCACGACTTCTGCATCCATCCACTTTTGCATTGTATAACTTTAATAGATTAGGAATACTGGAGCAAGTTGGTCACCATTTATTTCAGCTTATTTATATTGCAGTTTCCCTGCTGACAGTGGTCAGTGAAAGTTCGTTCGCGTTGACACTATGATGAAGTATTTGTTACATAATTGTATCAAACGCGACCGAAGTGCCTGCTTTTTGCCTAAATTGTACAAAGAAAACAATTATACTGAACAAACAATCCTTTAAGATTAAGTGTAATACTGACCGCTCGCGGACCGCGTTCGTAAAACCGAAGTAAGAAAGAGAGTTGGTCTGAAAGAGAGTGTCGGGGTGAAGGTAAGGAAAGGAATGCTCCGGTGGTTCGGGCATGTGGAAAGAATGCATGATGAAAGAATGACTAAACAGATATACAATGCAAAAGTGGATGGATGCAGAAGTCGTGGAAGGCCACGACACACCTTCCATGATCAAATTGATCGTGTACTAGCAGAAGGTGATGTCAGGAGCCTTAAGAACAGACGAGCTTGCATGACAAGAGTTATGAATGTCAAAGAGGCAAGTGAGGTGTGTAAGAATAAGCCTAAATGGCACTCTATTGTTCGTGCCTACCCCGCAAGGGAACTGGCGTGAAGTTATGTATGTATGTATGTATGTAATACTGAGCCTAAGTCCCTATCTTGTATATGTGGTAAGTAAAACACCTCTAGCTGGCTGCCGACCTAGATTGCCATAGTGATACGTTGTCTGAAGTCGACACTAGCCTTCTAGCTCTTTGTTGAGACTCAAGGTCCCAAGACTAAATTCCTTAAGAGTTGTATTATTATATTGCAATCCAATAGTTATTTATAGGTTATTTGTTTTACTGTATTTAAATTTCATCGAATAATCTGTAATATTTGTTTGACCTAGATACGTCGTCTATTTTGAGGGAACAACGCCAGTACTCCTCATCCGTGATCCTGATATTATAAAAAACATCACCATCAAAGATTTCGATCACTTCGTGAACCACAGGCAATTTTTCGGCGAAGAAAATGACGTTTTATTTGCAAGCAGTCTTTTTTTGCTGAAAGGTAAAAAACTAATATATGCTAACAAACTTTATAAGACACCATATATGATCGGGCGGAGAAATAGGGAAGCAATACATACTTAATATTATAAATGCGAGAGTAACTATCTACCTGTTATGCTTTCACAGAAAAACTACGGGCAATAGTGGAATAATGGATGAATTTTGATGTGATGTGTGTGATAGAAGATGACTTCTATTCCGGAAAAGGGATAATTTATTTATTGGAATTGTTAAAATTCTCCCGAGGAGAATAGCGCATGGATAAAAATTTACTGCAATGTAATCTGTGTGAATGCTTTAAAATCCTTTAAATTAAGTAGGGTTACTTACCTTCCTACTTTCTATGAATTAATCAAATATGTGTACTTATTTATATTCAGATGATAAGTGGCGTAACATGAGAACAACATTGAGTCCAGCATTTACTGGGTCAAAAATGAGGGCTATGATGCCTCTGATGATAGATATTAGCAAGAAGATAGTGAACTATCTTAGAGGTGCGCATTTTGAACCATTTATTATAAAATTATTATTACTTTTATTATAAAATTTTCTTCTCTTTATTTATAGTTCTCAAAATAGATTTTTATATACATCACTGCCTCATAACCATATTTACTTACTAATAAATCGAAATACTTATTAATAAATTGAATGGAAATTTGCTATAACACAATAAAGAAAATTTTGCCTAACTACACTTATTAATGAATATTTATCTAGTTTTATTCTACTAATAGTTCCACAAGACTACTAAGCCTAGGTCATTTTTTAAGTAAAGCACCTAAAACAGCAGCAACGACGATTTGCATTATATCAATACTACGACGTGATATCAATACGACGGCCTCTGTGGTTGAGCGGGCTAAGCCTTTGCCGGCGTACCTCACTGCAACGCAGAGGTTCCGGGTTCGATTGCTGGTATAGTAAATTTCGGAAACGTATTTTCTCCGTTATTTACTATGGTCTGGATGTCTGGGATCGGCCCCAGAGTAGTCCGTTGTATATTACCCATAACACAAGCGTAACTTGCTTATTTTGGGGATATACAATGTGGGTGTTTGTCTGCCGATTATTATTATTATTACATACATACATACATAACTTCACGCCAGTTCCCTGGCGGGGTAGGCACGAACAACAGAGCGCCATTTAGGCCCATTCTTACACACCTCACTTGCTTCTTTGACATTCATAACTCTTGTCATGCACGCTCGTCTGTTCTTAAGGCTCCTGACATCACTCTCCGCTAGTACACGATCAATTTGATCGTGGAAGGTGTGTCGTGGCCTTCCACGACTTCTGCATCCATCCACTTTTGCATTGTATATCTGTTTAGTCATTCTTTCATCATGCATTCTTTCCACATGCCCGAACCACCGGAGCATTATTATTATTATAATAATGATCCCATGTCATATATCCGATTGTCTTTCCAGTCTAACGTCATCTCAAGGGTAGACTAGACGTATCGAAAGATCTTTACCGAGGGTCAAGGCTGCATGACCTAATTGTAAAATAATATATACTTCATTGTTGTTAATTATATCATCAGATAAGACTTCAGAAGACGTGCTAGTCGATGAATTGATCCGGCGTTACACGAGCGACGTGATGGCATCAGCAGGCTTCGGGCTCCAAATCAATAGTTTGCTTGACAAAGATAATGAGTTATATATGATTGGTCAAACGCTTTTCCATTTTAGTACTATGCAGAGAATTCTGCTATTCACGACTGCCTGGTTCCCTAAACTTTCGAAGGTTAGTCTCTCAGAACAATGCTATAACACACTAAGTAGTAGTAGTATGGAAGAACAATATATCTTTTCTCCATGGTACTAGTCATGAATGAATGAAAACTCTTTATTGTTCACCATAACTTAAACCTAGATATTTATTACAAACACATTTAAATTAGAACAATGGGCGGCCTTATCGCTTATAGCGATCTCTTCCAGGCAACCCGGTGTCTAAGGAGATATTACAAGAAAAATTAAATAATATTTGGTGGCTTAACTAAATTGAAACTAACTCAATCGTAATTGAAGAAAAAAAAAATTACAATAATAAACTAATAAAGACATACATAATTAAATAGATTAAAATAATATAAATTACATATACTTACATGCGAATAATAATAGAATTCCATTTACTGCAACACATTTTATTTAGCGGACAAATAATGGTCAGTGATCAAGTGTTTGAATGTACCAATGGATGTAGCTTGTCTGATTTTCAAGGGGAGGGAGTTCCACAGGCGAACAGCCTGTACGGCAAAAGAGTTTCCTACAAAGGACGAAGTGTATTTAGGTATCGTTAGCAGAAGATTTTCATTTGAGCGCAAATTACAGGAATGAGATTGATAGAGGAAACTAAAAAGTTCCTTTCAATATGGGGGAGTACAGGGATTGAAAAGGATATTGTACAGAAGTGAGAGTAAGTGAACATTAATTTAATATTGTCTAAGGTATATATTATTAATATTATGTATAATAAAAACGAGTATCAACTGTACTCACCGCGTCATAGTAACTGGTATAGTATTTTCGAAAATACTTCAAAACGACACTCTCTTTATCCATTATGAACACAAATCCAAAATTGAATTATGAATAGATTTAAGTTCAATTTTTTTTTATTGTTGATTATATACATAATATTTATTGAAATTAATTTAGTAAAAAAAAAAACCAAAGACATTGAAACTAAAATACATTATGTAGCAGATCACTGCCAACGGGGAGCGTGCCCAGAAGGCTGGCTGCATTGCCACGCTGTATGGCAATACTTATTTGTTGTGCAAAATATGAGCCAGCCTTCTGATCACGGGTAGTGTCAAAGAGTTTCTTACATATGTTTTTAAGGAAACTCTTTGCCGATGGACCCCACGGGCCTAATGTTTCAACCCCAAACGGCACAAATATGTAACCCCTTCCTAAGGCTCCATATTTGCGCCGTTTGACGTCCTCAGCTGAAGCGGCAGCGATGCCAGCCCCTGACTCGGTCATTGGAAGATGTGACGGGGCCAGTGTGTCAACACAGGTCGCACATGTGTAATTAATTTTTCTTTGTTTTAACATATTATTAATCTTGGTAGTTCCTTTTCAAAACCTTTCGGAGTTTTGACCTAATATAAATAATTTAACATATACCCTGTTACACTTCGCTGTGACCCAGTCGGATATTATTACTAGAAAAACACGATTTATCGAATAACTGTCATATTTTGCGGGCGCAGATTAACAGAAGTTGAATTTTATATACACAAACATTCTTATTATTACGACATGTGACTGTGACGAAAATTTGTTACAAGAATCTTGCAGAATCTTGAAAAAGATGATGATGATGATTTCTATCCGTGCAGGAACGGAGAAAGAATACAATTTCCTGCGGCCGGGCGGCCTGTCGTAAGAGGCGACTTAACAACCCACAGCCAGGTGGTAGGGCATTTGCCCGATTGGATGACTACCACCCCTAGTCTAAAGTATGTCGCCATAACAACCTTGAGTTGTGTTCCGGCATTAGTGTCCAGGTTCCAGTTTCCCTTAAGAGAGCAGCAGCGCATTTGTAGCAACTTTGGTGTTGCAAATGTCCATAGGCGATGGTAACCGGTTTCCATCAAGTGGGCCGTCTGCCTGACTGCTGATCTCCTGCAATAAAAAAAAATGAAAACTGCCTATAAAATTAATTTTATCATGTCAAGTCTGGGTTTTCAGATTGGTATCATTTGTACCTTGTTTTTAGTTTAAGGTACTTTGAAGTAAAGTACAATAAAATTCGCAACAACGGAAGAAGTACTAAGCCATCAAGGTTCTGTTAGAAGTAGGTAGATTTTATTGTTGTCACTGTATAGATACTTGATTAGATACAAACTGAAATCAATTGAAATCAAATCAATTCCTGATGTTAGGAGCCTTAAGAACAGACGAGCGTGCATGACAAGAGCTATGAATGTCAAAGAAGCGAGTGAGGTGTTTAAGAACAAGCCTGAATGGCGCTCTGTTTTACGTGCCTACCCCGCAAGGGAACTGGCGTGAAGCTATGTATCTATGTATGTATGTAATCAATTGCTAAAGTTATAGAAACCGTATAAAATTAGCTATAAATAGCACTATTTTCCCTTATAGCATTAACAGTATTTAGTAGTGTGTTGGAAAGAGATGGCTACATTGTCGTACATTCGCTATCTATAAGATTGTCACTAGGTTAAAGACATAGTGACATCTGTCTACTCTTAATATAAACTAGTGATATCCATATTAAGTTGGGCCTCAGTTTACAAACAAAGATAAACGGCAGTACGTATTTTTATGTAGTAAATAAAGTATGTAATCAGATACAATTACGTATGAGAACAGGTTTTCACTTAGTTTCGGTTATTGAATGAAAATGAATGCTGTTATTTCAAAATTGAATCCTAATTATTAAGATTCGCATATGTTTTTCTTGCAGGAGCTCAGCAGACAGACAGACGGCCCACTTGATGGAAAGCGGTTACCATCGCCTATGGACATTTGCAACACCAAAGGTGCTACAAATGCGCTGCTGCTCTCTTAAGGGAGATTGGAACCTGATCACAATACCGGAACACAACTCATGGTTGTTATGTCGACATACTTTAGACCAGGGGTGATAGCCATCCAGTCGGGCAAATGCCCTACCATCTGGCTGTGCTTACGACAGGCCGCCCGGCCGCAGGAAAATTGTATTCTTTCTTCGTTCCTGCACGGATGGATATATGTAGTTGACTCAATATAAGTAATTTTAAACATTTTGTAGATTGGACCGAAAGCGAGATGGCTTCGCAAGTATTTTTATTCTTTATTGCTGGCTTTGAGAGTTCTGCTAGTACTCTGGTCATGTGCATCCATGAACTTGCGTTGAATCCACGTATTGAAGAGAAATTGTACCAGGAGATAAAAAAGTTTAAGGAAATCAAAGGAGATTTAAAGTACGATAACATCGACGAGCTGCAGTATTTGGATTGTGTTCTCAACGGTGAGTTAAATAACGAATTGACTTCTGAAACACTTTTATTTGTTTACTAGAATTGGCCCGTGACTTCGTTACGTTGGACGGAATAAGCTAAATTACACTTTTTTTATTTTTTTTTATTAATTATTATTCTCATTTATTATTTAATTAACAAAACTGGGTCATTTTGGTCTTACACCTAAAGGAAGGTTTGCACTGAAAATCAGCGTTGTGTCGGATATTATTCCGACACAGCAATATGCTGAGTGCAAACCTTGTTTGCTGTGAAAATGCGGCGTACAAATTCTCAAAATATGCTTTGCGTATAAAATGTATAAGGAATGTAATTGCGTCGCAATTTCTTCAAATAAAGTTTTTCTTTCTTTCTTTCTTTCTTTCTTTCTTACACGTGTCCTAACAACTTGAAACTCGATTCCCGATACACAAAGTATCGCAGCATTAAAAAAAAGAATGCAAAGCTATCGTTTTAGTGGAAACTGTCTCGAAATAAGCTAATTTTTATGCATCTGAACAAGTTCAAATCGCTCCAGGGAAAATGCCCACGGGGTTCCCGGGATAAAACCAAAACGAACTACGGACAAAACGAATACCTACGTCGTTGTACGAATACTTACAACAAATATTTTAGTGACATAGACATTTTTGATTCTTCGAAACAAAGATTTAAGTCATTAGTGGTTAGTAAACTTATTAATAAGATTCAAACGGATTGTAATGTTTGTATTTAGACTTAGTCATACAATTGCGCTTAGTTTTCTCGTCAGAAGTTTCACAGTATTAGATATATCGAATAACTAATTTTAGTGTAGTGTAGGTTACTTTTCCCTTCGTGCCTACCCCGCAAGGGAACTGGCGTGAAGTTATGTATGTATGTATGTATGTATGTAGGTTACCATTTGTTTCTGTTTCTTTTTCTAGATTATAAGTATCGAGTTTTGGTTTAGATTTATTGTTATTTATTGTTAGGCCTTAAAAGGTGAAGGTAAGGAAAGGAATGCTCCGGTGGTTCGGGCATGTGGAAAGAATGCATGATGAAAGAATGACTAAACAGATATACAATGCAAAAGTGGATGGATGCAGAAGTCGTGGAAGGCCACGACACACCTTCCATGATCAAATTGATCGTGTACTAGCAGAAGGTGATGTCAGGAGCCTTAAGAACAGACGAGCTTGCATGACAAGAGTTATGAATGTCAAAGAGGCAAGTGAGGTGTGTAAGAATAAGCCTAAATGGCACTCTGTTGTTCGTGCCTACTCCGCAAGGGAACTGGCGTGAAGTTATGTATGTATGTATGTATGTATGTATGTAGGTTACCATTTGTTTCTGTTTCTTTTTCTAGATTATAAGTATCGAGTTTTGATTTAGATTTATTGTTAGGCCTTAAAATTATGGTTATACTGTTGGATACTTAAAAAAATAAATCACACATTTTATTATATTAAATTTGCTATCGATCGGTAAAAAAATCACACTGGCATTAGAATTTTTATCTGGCCATTTTAAACAATTCCCAGAAAGATTTCCTGCGGCCGGGCGGCCTGTCGTAAGAGGTGACAAAACAACCCACAGCCAGGTGGTAGGGCATTTGCCCGACTGGATGGCTACCACCCCTGGTCTAAAGTATGTCGCCATAATAACCTTGATTTGTGTTCCGGCATTACTGACCAGGTTCCAGTCTCCCTTAAGAGAGCAGCAGCGCATTTGTAGCACCTTTGGTGTTGCAAATGTCTATAGGCAATGGTAACCGCTTTCGATTAGGTGGGCCGTCTGCCTGTCCGCTGAGCTCCTGCAATAAAAAAAATTCCCGCAGGATTAGCAGAATAAAAAGTAGCGCAGAGGTTACGTCTAAAAATTAGGCGTCGATCAGCGAAAACTGCATTGAAATCGGCTCGGTAGTTATTACGCGAATCCGAAACAAACAGACAAGAAATCTAAAAAAAATTGCATCGTGTTCTCCATCGTTTTTATATCTCTATCAGTTGATTTTAAATAGCTTCAATGTACAGACAGACACGGCGTGTATAGAATGTTTGATATTATATGTAGCAGATCGCCTAACAACAATATTTATTTATTTATTTTTAAAAAGTATCCCACAGTAAAAATAATACAAATTAATAAATCTATACCATAAATGAATACTAAATTGTCTACATAGTTTAAAAGGTCACAAATAATAATAAGTTAAATGCATTAAAATTATTATTAACTAATCTATAAATATTATTAGGAGCCTTAAGAACAGACGAGCGTGCATGACAAGAGTTATGAATGTCAAAGAAGCAAGTGAGGTATGTAAGAATAAGCCTAAATGGCGCTCTGTTGTTCGTGCCTACCCCGCAAGGGAACTGGCGTGAAGTTATGTATGTATGTATGTATGTATGTATAAATATTATTGTGACACCTTTATTAAACCAAACCTTTATTAAACTTATCCTTCCTTTTATATATAATAGTAGTTTTAATCATTAGTATTAGAACTCATTTTGGTAAGCAGGCTAATAAAGAAGAGTTTTTTATTTATTTATTTTTTTATGGCAGGAGTTCAGCAGACGGGCAGACGGCCCACTAGATGGAAAGCGGTTACCATCGCCTATGGACCTTTGCAACACCAAAGTTGCTACAAATGCGCTGCTGCTCTCTTAAGGGAAACTGGAACCTGGTCACTAATGCCGGAACACAACACAAGGTTGTTATGGCGGCATACTTTAGACCAGGGGTGGTCGCCATCCAGTCGAGCAAATACTCTACCACCTGGCTGTGGGTTGTTTTGTCGCCTGTTACGACAGGCCGCCGGGCCGCAGGAAATTGTATTCTTTCTCCGTTCCTGCACGGATAAGAGTTAACATATTGTTACGAGTTACGCAGGACTCGAATTAAAATGCCGTTGGAATTACTATAGAGTTTATTAGAACGTAGTTTTATTATGTATACAAGTCGCGAAAACTTAAGAAAATATTAAGAAAAACAATAGCATGTTTTTCCCTACTTACAAATTCTAAACACAAAGTAAACAAAAGAATTCCTAAATCTGGGAGGGCAATAAACTGTGCGTTTATCTTCGACGGCATGTGACCATATTAACACATAGCACTTAAATTACTTTAATTAACAAAAACGGCTTGACCCATTTTGAATATCTTGTTTTGTTTCTAATACAGGGGTGGTTCAAAAGATAAAACCATAATGATTTGAATTACAATTAAATAATACAGTTTAACTCTTTTTTTTTATTGCAGGAGATCAGCAGACAGGCAAACGGCCCACTCGATGGAAAGCGGTTACCATCGCCTATGGACATTTGCAACACCAAAGGTGCTACAAATGCGCTGCTGCTCTCTTAAGGGAAACTGGAACCTGGTCACTAATGCCGGAACACAACTCAAGGTTGTTATGGCGACATACTTTAGGCCAGGGGTGGTAGCCATCCAGTCGGGCAAATGCCCTACCACCTGGTTGTGGGTTGTTAAGTCGCCTCTTACGACAGGCCGCCCACACGCAGGAAATATAAAGAGGGCATTATATGAAAATGGTTTCTTAAGGAGTAAACTTTGATAAACTCTGAAAATAAAGCTTAAAACTTCATTTATTGAAAATTAAACTTTGTGTTGTTTTAATTGCTGACATCCTAAAAATATGGCAGCTAATTTGTATTTATAGGAGATGTCATGTAACTATAGATGTAGTAATTACATATATAATAATGCCATAATTTAATAGACTATCAGCGCGTTCCATTAGTAGCTCACAACGCCCAAAATGCTCCGTTACCCTTACACAAGGCGACTGCTGTCGTTGTGCTCGTGGCGAAAACGTCACCACACGACCCATGTCAAGAGGTGGGTCAAATAGCCGTTCCACTTGGGTTTACGATTGTAACGCTCGCAAGCAAGTGGAACGGGAAAAATCGCGGTCGGAAACGTGGTCGTTGTGAGCCACTAATGGAACGTAGCCTACATGAAACTATGTAAATAATTCTATATATAGTATACGATGTATATCTTTAACAATTGTGAAAATAAGTAGTTGTATTCATATGAGTGAATTTGGGGAATAGTGTGAATGGAGCGTTAGGTCAACTTCTAGGCGCTAAGAACCTCAGCCAGAAGACCCAGCTTGCCATACACAACTCGGTGCTGGTACCTACGCTCACGTATGGAAGCGAGAGTTGGGTATGGAAGAGAGAGCATGAAAGTAGAGTAAACGCGGTCGAGATGCGAGCACTGCGCAAAATCTGCGGAGTGCCGCTCGCGGACCGCGTTCGTAATACCGAAGTAACAAAGAGAGTTGGTCTGAAAGAGAGTGTCGGGGTGAAGGTAAGGAAAGGAATGCTCCGGTGGTTCGGGCATGTGGAAAGAATGCATGATGAAAGAATGACTAAACAGATATACAATGCAAAAGTGGATAGATGCAAAAGTCGTGGAAGGCCACGACACACCTTCCATGATCAAATTGATCGTGTACTAGCAGAAGGTGATGTCAGGAGCCTTAAGAATAGATGAGCGTGCATGGCAAGAGTTATGAATGTCAAAGAAGCAAGTGAGGTGTGTAAGAATAAGCCTGAATGGCGCTCTGTTGTTCGTGCCTACCCCGCACGGGAACTGGCGTGAAGTTATGTATGTATGTATGTATGTATTGTTATGACAACCTTGTTCCTGCGAACATCCGCTGTTTAAATATGGCGCCACTCGAAATACCGATCGCTTACGGTAAGTCAGTTGGTTCTGGCGTTAAAATATAAAAACGGCTAGTGTTTGTTGGGAACAATGATTCTATCGCGAGTCAATGGTTAGAATTGTGTTTATATGTGGTAAGTGAAATAAAATCTTGTTATCGTGTTTTAAACACTTCTTTAAATATTAATCTGTTGTGGACTGTAATTCTTTTAATGATAAAAGAAAACTGCACGTGCGTAAAATAATGGCGATTTTAATATTTTTTAATGTTTATGGCTTGGCAACTAGGCCTTTAAGCCAGGCGAAGTTGTATTGTAGGCTACAATCCAAACCATTCAACGCAGTTCTTGTGAAAACTCGAAAGGCCACATTTGACTATACAGTTCACATTTCGCACAAAACACATAATTACTACTCAAAAACTATCAATATCCTACAACTATTGTTCATTTTAGAGTAATTTTACACATTTTTAGAAAGTAAAACTGCACAGCACAACATCTCCTTTCAGTTCCCGCCAAAAACTCCAATGGCGATTTTAATAGGGGGAAAATATACAGATAAAAAAACCAAAGAACATCTATGTTCTAAATACAAAAATTTAATATATTTGGTGGCCAGTATTATGCCGCACTAAATGAATAAAAACTATTTGCTTGGAGATTCCAACATCGTGCATTGTATTTTTCTGAAGCTCAGCGTCCCATATAACTAAATTTTATTTTATTCTTCGCAGAAGTTTCCAGGAAATGGGCAGTAGCCATGATCATGGACAGAGTTTGCAATAAGGCATATGTGTTGCCTCCACCTAGAAAAGGAGGCAAGCCTTACACGGTAAGTTCTTGAATCGCATCTAATAATGAATTCTATGTAATAAATAATAAGCAGGCGAAAATTTAAAAAAATAATCTTTAGATGCTACTTTGGGTTGCGCTTGTACCAGAGAAGCAAAACGAATAGACAGTGACTGAACAGTTAATTTGAAAAAAAAAAAATACAAGCATTTTAAACGGAGAAATAATAAATTTTTTGCGATCGGGCGGCCTGTCGTAAGCGGCGACAAAACAGTCCACAGCTACGTGATAGGGTATTTGCCTGTCTGGATGGTTGCTACCCCTGGTCTAGGACATGTCGCCGTAACCACCTTGAGTTGTGTTCCGGCATAAGTGCCTAGGTTCCAGTCTCTCTTAAGAGAGCAGCAGCGCATTTATAACACCTTTGGTTTTGCAAGTGTCTATAGGCGATTGTAACTGTTTGCTATATATGAGGTGGATCGTTTGCCTGTCTGTTGAACTCATGAAATAAAATAAAAAAATCTTCGCAAAAACTTTAGTTCTACTCTATCTATGGAACTCTTCACCGTGCATAAAGTTCATGAATGTGACATGTGCGTCATGCCAATTTATGTGTAATATGAACAATATTACACTCGAATAAAGTATTCAGGTTATAAAATTAATAAGTCGTGCATAAATACATACATAACTTCACGCCAGTTCCCTTGCAGCGTAGGCACGAACAACAGAGCGCCATTTAGGCTTATTCTTACACACCTCACTTGCTTCTTTGACATTCATAACTCTTGTCATGCACGCTCGTCTGTTCTTAAGGCTCCTGACGTCACCTTCTGCTAGTACACGATCAATTTGATCATAGAAGGTGTGTCGTAGCCTTCCACGACTTCTGCATCCATCCACTAATAAGTCGTGGTAGCGTAATAGCTAGCGCACGCATCCCGAACTCAAAGGGCGCGGGTTCGATCCCGGACGGAACGCATGCACCATTTAGGCAGTTTTCTGACCTAATGTGCATATTGTTACAATTACCACGTGCTAACAACGGTGAAGGAAAACATCGTCATGCAACATGCACATCGAGATAATCGATGTGTCAAACCTGCCAAGCCGCCTTGGACAAGCGTGGCGGGTATACTGTCCGTTCTCCTATAATGGGAGGCCCGAGCCCAGCAGTGGGACGGTTATGGGCTGTTATTATTATAAAATTAAATAAATAAACGCGATATTTTATTTGATTTTTAATCTGTCGTTTAGGACGATTTGTCTTCCTTGATCACGGCTACTGAATAGAGGCTAAAATATCAGAATAAAAATGAAATAAATACCGCGTTTAAACCCGTTATAACCTAGTTTGATTAAACGAACTAGTCGTGAGAACTTAAGCAATTAATGTACCTTGTTAAATGCAACAAAAAGTCAAAGTAATTAATTTTTTTGAAACACGGAGTTTTTTGTAGATGTTGTTCTAAGTTTTTTTAAAAAGCTGTATTAAATTACATATAATCGAATACAATGCAAGAAAACTTAATTTATTTGTATTGTATTCTACTCATAGTCCTTCAAGACTATAAGTAGAATACTAAGCCAAGATCACCGTCTTCTATGGGTAAACTGCCCAGAAGGCTGGCTAGGTTTCCTCGCTGGATCGCCGTACTGATCCGTTGGCCGCGGTAAGCACCAGCCCTCTGATCACCTGAAGAGTCAATGAGTCGTTTCGATAATTTTTGGTAGAGGCTCATGGCCTCAGGACTGGGGTCCAAGCGTCTCGACAGCAAACGGCACAAACATATAACTCTCACTGAGAGTTGCATATTTGCGCCGCTTGAGTGATTCGGCTGTTTCCGCCGCTGAACTGGCTGATTTAGACGTGTTTGGTAAATGGGATGCGGCCAACGTGTCTACTAGTCATTCCGTCAGGACTCCTACCATCGTCACGTGCAATACCGTAATGCTAAGTGATAAAAGTTACATGTTTCGCCTTGGACAAGCATACAATTTTTTTTGTAGTTTTGGTTACAAACCATTTGTAGTCCTTATGACTACATATACATATTATGATTATATTATTGATTATGATGTATAAATATTTAATATACAATTTCTTATCTGTCGTTCACTTCTATATTATTCGGTTATTACATGTCGCAATTGTTAAGTATACTTCTTTGGAAATATAATAAAAGTATTCCGTGAGCGACACAATTCCTCGAAATGTTTTTTCAAAAGCTAGATATATTGTTACAACTCAGGTCCCGACAAAAACAAAATCCACCTGCATATCTGAAACAAAACACATTTTATTACCTGTCGGCATTTGAACTAGTTGTAACTCTTTTATGATCGTCTTTTTGACTCATTGTTTTACTGTACTCATTTATGGCCGACTCACTAACCAGGTGTTTCGGATTATGTCGACTACGATACGGGCACATTGCATTTGTGCAGTATAAAACGACGACCTGATTGAGGGAGGGGGCAGTCGAGCGAGAACCACGATCAAAGCAAAACATATATACTACAATCAGGAATCTAATAGTGACGGACTTTGCGCGTTTTATTCAATTACGACCTTCTGCATTACGTTTGGATTGATGAAATATTCATTTTTATAGATTAAACCGGGCGAAATGGTGTACAATATGGTGAACTCCATCCACATGGACCCCAAATATTATCCAGAACCAGAGAAATTTGATCCGGAAAGATTCTCCAGTGGAAATAAGCACAAAATCCAACCATTTACTTTTATGCCTTTCGGTGTGGGCCCAAGAAACTGTATCGGTACGTGTTGTTTAATAAAAAAAAAAAATCCAATGCTTGGAGGCCGAGAAATGTCGAACCAGTTACAGTATAAGTAGGACCAGTTCTTTTTGGTTTTGTTCTAAATTTAACCCTCAATCAAACGATTTTGTGAACGGTATTACAGCTTTTATTTGCACACAGACACATGTTTATATTAGAAAGAGTTGTCATAACTATACGCGGTGCTGGTACCTATGCTCACGTATGGAAGCGAGAGTTGGTATGGAAGAGAGAGCATGAAAGTAGGGTAAACGCGGTCGAGATGCGAGCACTGCGCAAGATCTGCGGAGTGACGCTCGCGGACCGCGTTCGTAATACCGAAGTAAGAAAGAGAGTTGGTCTGAAAGAGAGTGTCGGGGTGAAGGTAAGGAAAGGAATGCTCCGGCGGTTCGGGCATGTGGAAAGAATGCATGATGAAAGACTGACTAAACAGATATACAATGCAAAAGTGGATGGATGCAGAAGTCATGAAAGAACACGACACACCTTCCATAATCAAATTGCTCGTGTAATAGCAGAAGGTGATGTCAGGAGCCTTAAGAACACACGAGCGTGCATGACAAGAGTTATGAATGTCAAAGAAGCAAGTGAGGTGTGTAAGAATAAGCCTGAATGGCGCTCTGTTGTTCGTGCCTACCCCGCAAGGGAACTAGCGTGAAGTTATGTATGTATGTATGTATGTCATAACTATAGAGAAAATAAGTTATGTCCAGGGAGGTTTTCGACCCATCTCGGTTTCGGTGAAGGAAAACCTGCACATCGAGATAACCGATGTGTTAAACCTGCCAAGCCGCCTTGGACAAGCGTGACGGGTATACTATCCTTTCCCCTATAGTAGAAGGGCCGAACCCAGCATTGAGACGTTTATGGGCTGTGATTATTATATTCTATTTATAAGTCACATCCACGCAGGAATAGAGAAAGAATCCAATTTCCCCCGGCCGGGCAGTCTAACGTAAGTCGTGACAAAACAACCCACAGCGAGGTAGGGTATTTGCCCGCCTGTATTGCTACCACCCCTGGTCTAGATGCTATGTTGCCACTATGCTACTATGCTGCCATATGTACTATGCTGCCATAACAACCTTGAGTTGTGTTCCGGCATTAGTGGCCAGGTTCCAGCCCCTCTTTAGAGAGCGGCAGCACATTGGTGGCACCTTTGGCGTTGCAAATGTCCATACGCAATTGTAACCGCTTTCCATCAGGTGGGCCGTCTGCCTGTTTGCTGAAGTCTACTTTAATGTTGCCATTAGATACTTCATTTTCGATTTTTTTTCACAATGTCATTTTTATTCCAGGATCCAGATTTGCCATCTTAGAACTCAAGGTCCTCCTCTACTACCTGGTGTTGAACTACAGGATTACAAAGACCAAAAAAACACTAAATCCTGTTAAAATAACGCCTACAGACATTAACGTTAAAGTAGTTGGTGGCACTTGGGTTAAATTAGAAACCAGACTTTGAAATGTATTTCGAGATATTGTTACGGCTCTGGTCCCGACAAAAACAAATTCCCACCTGCATACCTGTAAAAACACATTACCTATCGGCATTTGGATTTATTTTGTTTACTTTGTGTTTAAAATCTTTTGATTAGAAAACAGCCCGTTGATATATTACAATCTTTTACGGCCCATTGTTGTATTGTGATCACTAGCCTGGTGTTCGGATTTAAAGTACAAACTGATTCTAAGAAATTCAGTCCACGCGGCCGGACGGACATATTGCATCTGTGCAGTATAAAGCAATGGCCCGATGGAGGGATGAGGCAGTCGAGCGATAACCACGAGAGAAGCAAGACGTGTGTATTCCAATCGGGAAACTTTTAGTGACGGACTTTGCGCGTTTTTATGGAATTACGACCTTCTGCGTTACGGTTGGACTTGTTGTGTTCGGTTATATTTGTACTTATGTTATACGTGTTTGTATATAGTTCTAATAAACTCTATAGTAATACTAACGGCATTTTAATTCGAGTCTTGCGACTCGTAACTGAAAAGTGGCCGAAACGTCGGAAAAATTAAAATCAAATAAAATTACCGCGCTTAAAACCGTTAAAACGTAGTTTTATTAAATAGGCCAATAAGTAAACAAAAGAAGACGACCATAAAAGAATTATATTAGTTCAAATGCCGACGGGTAATAAATGTGCTTTGTTTCAGATATGCAGATAGATAGATAGATAGATAACACTTTTATTGTACACCATTACAGAAAACAGAAAATCTTATAGCTTAAAAATATTCTAAATGTGCACAATGGGCGGTCTTATCGCTAAGAAGCGATCTCTTCCAGACAACACGTAATGTAGTAAATGCAGGTGGGTTTTGTGTTTGTCGCGACCTAAGTTGTAACAATATTATATGTCTTTTTAAGTTTTCGCGACTTGTATACATAATAAAACTACGTTTTAACGGTTTTAAGCGCGGTAATTTTTATTTGATTTTTGGTTTTTCCGACGTTTTGGCCACTTTTCAGTGGCCGTGATCACGGAAGACAAAGATGTCAAGTGTCAACGAGTATTGTTAAAGTTTTATTTAGCCTACCGCCAACTTGTTAATTTTAATTTTGTTTATGGTTATTATTTACTATAAGGGAGCCTAATCTAATTTACTATCGCTTCGCAACATGTTATGGCTTGAAGAGAAGAAGCGGCGCAAGAAACTCTTCAGCAAACATGCCTATCTCTAATAATTTTATATAATATTAAAATGGGTGGAAGGAAAAATAAAAGTAATTATCAGTCAAGTTGGTTTGTGTTCCGTTGTACGCAGAAAGAGCTCACAGTGTCTTGAGGTCTGGCAGCTGGTTTTTGCTGGGTTTGGGTCTTAATAGTTTTGATAATTGGATCCCACACAGGTGGTACTTGCCAACCATCTTCTCTATTGAAATTTGGGTGTTTTTTGATTTCAATAGCCTCACGCATCATTCTAGGTATGAAACGATTCTCTTTTGCGAGGATTTGTGGGTTATCGAATCTGATGTAGTGGTTGGGTTTATATATACGCTATAACAAACCATTATGTATGTATTATTTCTGTCTTATTCGTCTCTTCGGTTTGTTTTCTTTTTTGTTTGTTTTCTTTTATTTGTAATTATAACAATGTTCATATACACTACTAATTGCATAATTTCATAACGAATGTTTATTGTTTTAATTTGCTTTGTGGAGCTAAGCCGTGGCATCACTTAGAGGTACTTATGGAAGCGTTGGTTGTGAAATTAGCGCTATACTGAGCAAAAACCTTTTTAGGACATCACAATTAATTATTAGATATGTAATGAAAATGTTACCAAAGGAACGCATGTATAAACGTTCAATACACAGTATATCACAATTTAAGTGGAACGCGACCTAAGTGACACACTTAAAAATTACGAATGACGGTGGAAACAAATATAATTTTTGATAAGTGTTTAGTTTTAAATAACAGTTTTAATTATTATTTCAATTAGAATTTAAATGAATGGACTTTGAATGTCGTTTCTTTGTTTCAGGTAAGCCTAGTGTATATAATGTTAGTTATTTATCGTATGTTTAGGTACCTAATTGTAAGTACTAACATAAATAAAACTTTGTTTCAGAGAAACACATCGTTTTTATTCCTTAAATTTATTAATTTGAATAATAAAGAGTTTTATTATAGATATATTATTTATCATGTAAGACTATTTGTACTTGTCCTAAGTAAATATTTTTTCTTTCTTTCTAGATACTTGTCTTACAATACACTGAAGTTTTTGTTTTGTAAATAGTGACGCTATGTATTTGACGAGTCAAATGGAGTATTATTTATTAATTCAATGAATCTGTTATTATTTACACAGTAATTAATATTATTTCTCTAAGATCAGTCGTGGTAGCGTAATTGCTAGTGCACGCGTCCCAAACTCAAAGGGCGCGGGTTCGATCCTGGCCGGAACGCATGCACCAATTAGTCAGTTTTCCGCTCTAATGTGCATATTCTTACAATTGTCACGTGCTAATAACGGTGAAGGAAAACATCGTGATGCAACCTGCACATCGAGATAACCGATGTGTCAAACCTGCCAAGCCGCCTTGGACAAGCGTGGCGGGTATACGTCCCTTCCCCTATCATGGGAGGCCCGAGCCCAGCAGTGGGACATTTATGGGCTGATATTATTATTATTTATTATTATATATTAAAAGTATGATAATGTTCGAATCTCAAAAAAAAATTTAATATAGTTGCCCAGTGCCGCCTTTGTGGCGCGCTGGACTCAGCGTTCCATACGCTCCTTGAGTGGGCAGCATGGGTACCACAGAGATTTGAACTCGAGGCCGTCGTATTTCTGATCGATTTGCTAGGTAGTCACAGCGACGATCATTGGTAGGGAGCGTCCAATTCCTGCGAGGCAGTAATATCTCAAAAGGAGGCCGCTGAACGAGAGAGGGAAAGAGGTGCGCATGTGTCCTGCAGGTACCGACGTCAGTCCGGGGCCCCGAAGACGCAGGTACGCGTAAGATCTCCCGTAATTCCGCTGCAGGGGTCCTCTAGCATCTGGGGAGCAGAGGATCCAATTGACGAAGTGAGTTTGCCCTGCTTCCCGGGGCATTCTCAAGCACTGATGCGCAGAATCAGCGTGGGAGTAACTACGTTCTAAGTCTCACGCTCTTCGTACCATAAGCGCGGGGCACATGGGAGGAAGGTGCTTTTAGTGGGGTATTAGTACAAGGGTTACCTCTCCACATAGAGAGGGGTACCTTGCTGAGTCCCCACACATGCCGACAATCGACTCTGTTATCTGCGCTATCTTCAGTAGATAACTCTCATTGCCTTGGTCTAATCGCAACAAAGGACTCGGTAGTGTATGAAATGTATTTCACCTGCCTCAAAAAAAAAAAAGAACCTGGCCATAATGTCTAGAACATGAACTCATTTTTTGGCCTTCTGACAATATTCTATCTTATAAAGTTGTCTATGTCAGTTAATTATAAACAAAGCAAATTTATCCATGTTATTTTAATTTTAACCTTGATCCAAGTCTAAAATCCACTAAAAATAACTAAATACGGATATAACAATACTAAGTTTTACACGAACGGCGACTTTTAAAGTTCACCAGGGATGTCTGAAGGAAATAAAAGCAAAAACTTTTTCGACATAATACAAAGACATTTGACAAAGAACGGCCGACATGACAGATTTATAATGGTTTGTTTAGTTTGTTTTTAATCAAATATTTTTTCTGTTGATTATCACAAGGTTTCAAAACCTTGTATACAAAATTATAATCATTATTATTAAAATAAACATTATATAGGTTATGTTGACAAAATGAGTATATCGTAAATAAATCAACTTGACACTTGCACCATATTTGGCATAATACTAAAAAAATAGTGGTAAGTATACAGAGTTTCGAATATTTTCGAAAGCGGCGCCTTTATTTTATTTGGCCAGGACCAGTCTGTACGGGCCACGAAATTTAATTTTTAAACTTAAAACAACATACAGGCCTTTTTTGTTTTTCAAGTTCTTTTTGTCTTCAAATTATACACTACTTAATTGCGTACGTAATCTCGTATTCAATTGCTAATTAGTCTGTTAATTAATACCTAAAGAACTGTTTAATACATGATAAGAAGATATTTTAACAATCGTTCTTTAGTTTGAGCATACAACTTTAAGGAAATAAATATTTTAATTGTGTTCTCACAGTATATAGTTGAAAATCTTATACTAATATATAAAGCTGAAGAGTTTGTATGTTTGATTGAACGCGCTAATCTCAGGCACTACTGGTCTGATTTGAAAATTATTTCAGTGTTAGATAGCCCATTTACTTAGGAAGGCTATAGGCTATATATCATCACGCTAAGACCAATAGGAGCGAAGCATCAATGAAGAATGTTTGAAGATCGGGGGGTTTTGAAAACAAATTCCACGCGGACGCGTGTTATATAATTGTGTTAAGAAAGATATTCCAGATTAGGTGATGATGTACATTGTACAAATACCAGAAACAAAAATAAATAAGAAACTCCTACGTATAGGATCCATAAAATGTATAATAATACGTTTGTAGGGCAAAGTATAACGTTGTTTAAGAAAATCCCAGAAAAAATCCAAGATCTCACGTTCAATACTTAAACAAGTTAAAAAATAATAGTAAAGTGCCACTTGTACAAGAAGGCCTATTATACAACGAAGGATTCTTTCGACAGCCATACCCAGTGGGAATAATGCGATCGCTATCAATCTCATTCGGTAATCATTCATACAAATTGCTTCGTTGAACGTTGTATAGTATAAAACTACATTTAGCGTAAGAAAAGGTATTAATAAAAAATATGTATTGTTACGACCTAGACGCCGACAAAGACAAATTCACACCTGCATACCTGTAGAAACACATTTTATTACCTTTTCCGCATTTGGACTTCTTTTGTTTACATTGTGTTTAAAAATTATGATTAAAAAACAGCCCATTGGGTATTGTAATCTTTTACGGCGTGTTGTTGTATTGTGATCACTGCCAGGTGTCTCGGATTTAAAAGTACAAACTGATTCTAAGAAATTCGGTCACGCGGCAGACATATTGCATTTGTGCAGTATAAAGCAATGCCCCAAAGGAGAGATGAGGCAGTCTAGCGATAACCACGAGCGAAGCAAGACGTGTGTACTACATTCGGTAATCTATTTAGTGACGGACTTTGCGCGTTTTATGGAATTACGGTCTTCTGCATTACGTTTGGACTTGTTGCGTTCGGTTATATTTGTATCTGTGTTATACGTGTTTGTATAGTTCTAATAAACTCTATAATAATTTCAACGGCATTTCAATTCGAGTCCTGCAACTCGGTAACAGTATGATAATTTTGGTAATTATATAAAGAAACAAAGAAAATATTTATTTGTTAAAATGCGACACTTAACAATAATGAATAAATAATAACAATAGTAATGAAAACATGTGCCGCTATTTGCAAAATGAGGCTGGCACTCGCTATTTTGCTGTGCCGAAACATAGTCCGACACAACACTGATTTTTAATGTCCATATCCTTAATCACAAAGGTCATGCGACCCACAATAAAAAAAAATTAAATTATACTCAACGTATACGTGTAAAGAATAATAACGAAGAACAAAAAAACAGAAAAAATTATAATGTAATTAATAAAAAAAATTAAAGATAAGTATCTAAAAATTAAATAAATAAACCTAAATAAAGCACGTAAAAATAGGCTTAAATGGCGCTCTGTTGTGCGTGCCTAACCCGCAAGGGAACTGGCGTGAAATTATGTATGTATGTATGTAAATGAAGCACTTATCATATACACATTTTACATGTGTAACGTGTGGTTAAGCTGTATGGATTATGTTCCATTTCCCGTCATTGTGGCATTATTGAAAATCAATACACGTGGTGCCAGATATATAAGTTTTATTTATATGTAAATAGACAGTTAAGTCTATATATATAAAAGAAAGTCATGTTAGTTACACTATTTATAACTGAAGAACAGCTATAGCGATTTGGCTGACAATTGGTAAGGAGGTAGCTTAGAACCAGGAGACGGACATAGTATACTTTTTATCCCGTTGGAACCGGTAGGTGGCGCTGAGATCGGGTTCTAGAATCCTCCTAATCACCTGCAGCGATTTTGGTGATTTTGTTTTTGGGTGTTGGAGTGGGTTCCCGGATGGTTTAGATTCACAATTAGAACCGGTAGGTGGCGCTGGGACCGGGTCCTAGATTTTTATTTTTTCAGAGCAGGACAACGTCTGCCGGGGTCGCTAGTATAGAATATAACAAAAATGTCGCAAAACTCACTGACAGATACATATAAATATAGATAATAAAACTGTATTAGTATATAAGAAGTATTGTAATAGCTATTAAGTTTTGTTATAAAAAGAAAAGAGAAAAGGAAATACCAAAAACAAAAATAAACAAGTCGAGTACTCCCTTTATTATCCCTAGAAATAAGAAAATTAGCAAGAAATGATAAGATAACAAAATAAAAATCTCTGTCTTAGGCAATGACGGAGAGGATGGCGAATAAAAAAAAGAAAGACGAATGAATGTACGTGATAGTGTATAAATACATACGTACATAATAATTATGAAGTAAGGATATGTTGCTGATATTGAGGTATAACATGTCTCTAGACAGAGCATAGCTAACAAACAACATCGTGAAATACGGCATCGAAAACGCGAAGCGTTGCTATATTCACTCTCCAAAAACTATCAATGTGTGCGTGTTTTGGGGATATCAGTTAATAGTACATTATGGTACTAGTGTGTAACATTGGTGATTACCGCCGAGGCGCCATTGAGACTCGAGCCGTAGGCGAGGGTCTTAAGAGAGCCGAGGACGGTAATCATCAATACACACGTGTATCATACGACGTTTTTCAACACACCTGTGAATAAAATAACAACAAAAACTCATTTTATTTAGTAGATAAAAAAAGTATATATGAGTGAAAGTTTTATTTATTAAACACGTACGATTTAAAATTATCTATTTAAATAAGAAGTTGCATGAAATGAGCAAGCAATAGGAACATTAATTTATTTGTTCTATAGAACACGATCTTTTTTTTTTTTAATAAAAACTTTTTTAAGAACAAAGCAACTCAACCAATAAAATTAAAAAAAAAATCTATAACTCACTAGTGAGTTGTAATGTTTTTTACTCACAGTTTGATAATGGGTGTCATTCTGTGCCTAATTGCGGTGACCATAGAGCCACTTTATGAGCAAGTGTGTTGAAAAAAATATTACCCTATCTTTTATAATTATATATTTTTTATGTAAGTGAAAAGTTTAAATGTTCATTATGATTTAATCGCTTTATGTGTTATAATTTTAATATTACTCAGAGGTTTTAAAGTTTTTTTAAATAATTAAAAGTATTACCAACAAAAGTTGTGTGTAATGTTTTTTTAAAATTAATTTTTATGCATAATTTAAAAAAAAATACTTGTATTCTGCACTCCTTCTATATATAAACTATAAGTGTGCGGAATTTCATACTCCTCCGGCCGCGTTATTTTTGTAAAAATGGGTACAAAGTTTTTACTGTGTTTTTGCTTCACGTATCAATATATAGATAATCTGTAGGATTCCATTTTGAAACAAATTCAGATTCAGGTTCTTCAGAGTTTATTGTAGAATAATATCATTTAGCAAATTCTAAATATATTAACAGCCACATATTTATGTCAAATTCAGAACAGAACAGCAGTCAGAACCCTCTGTAAAATATAGTGACCACACTCTTGTCTTATTTTCTACATATTATTGTGCGCAATTAATTTAATTAAACTTTTCGCAACAGTGGTAGCATTTGCTATCATTCGAATTAAAATAGTTGTTCAAACAACACGCTAAGAATTAATTAACAGATTAGTTGATGTTCCCACGTTAGAGGTTAGTAAAAAGTTTCTATTATTTGCTTGATAATTATGTTATTGGTTCATGAATTAAGTGCATTTAAAATTTAGAGAAATTCCTAAATACTATTAATATTAAACTAGTAATATTTATTATCGTCTTGGGTACATTTGTATACTACTAGTAAAAGCGTGTAAATGTCGCTCTGCTGGGCTCGGGCGTCCCTTTTTATATATGGGGGGGGGGGGGGGGGGCAGCAATAATAATCACTGTCTAAATTGTATTGATCAAGAATAAGTTTAGTTTGGTCAATTTATTTGGATTAATGTGTTTAGTTTTATAGATTCATTAAGAGATGGCGCCACCATCGTTTTGCATCGCAGTATGGTTGCTTTATCGTGCATTCACTTGTATATTGGATTTTAGCAATAATAGATTTTTAAGTGGTTTGCATTTCATTAGTAGTGAATTGTGCAGAGATAAACAATAACTCTTGTTTGTTTATCTCTTGTCTTTGTCTTGTGGTTGAAGGGATACGGCACTTCTTGTAGCGAGGTTCCTTTTTGATAACGCAGGGGGAAGTCTTTGGACACCGTCCTCGGGCTAGTTAGGGGAAGGACCAAATGCAGCGTAGAAGCATGCAACGAGGGTGTGTGGGACTCTCAGCGAGCTATTATCCAAGTTAGCTTCAAACAGAAGCAGTCGCGAGAAACCGATCGCCGAACTACCCACTAAACCTGCACCCCCGTATCCGCGCTTTTACGGGGCGTCACGGGATCTAGTGCAGAGTTACTGCACCAACGCTCGGCAATACTGGACTACTCCGGTAGGAGAGTGACCCATTTCACCAATCAGGGGGGGGGGTCCCCTTTCTTTTATTGCAGGAGATCAGCAGACAGGCAGACGACCCACTTGATGGAAAGCGGTTACCATCGCCTATGAACCTTTGCAACACCAAAGTTGCTACAAATGCGCTGCTGTTCTCTTAAGGGAAACTGGAACCTGGTCACTAATGCCGGAACGTAACTCAAGGTTGTTATAGCGACATACTTTAGACCAAGGGTGGTAGCCATCCAGTCGGGCAAATGCCCTACCACTTGGCTGTGGGTTATTAAGTCGTCTCTTACGACAGGCCGCCCGGCCGCAGGAAATTGTATACTTTCTCCGGTCCTGCACGGATATGACCCTTGTAGGGAGGTTCTTATTGAATATGTTATTGATGGGATTCGTGATTCCGAAATAAATAAGGCCATGCTTTACGGAACCACTGATGTCAAACAATTTAGAAAGAAACTTGAAGTATATTCACAGATAAAGAACACAAGATGCAACAAAGACCTACAACATACACATATACATGCGGGATAGCCGTGTGGGATTCAAAGACGCATACCAACTCCAGGCCACACATTATCTTTTTCAAATTTATAAATCTTGTTTCGTTAATGTCACTGTCACAATGTAGCCAGAACAGGCAGTGCATGAATAAACGACGTAAGACTGTTTTAAGGAAGTTTCTTTTGTGTTTGCGCTACTTAAATTCTTTGACAAAAACATAATATTACCTTTAATTTCGTAAGAACACGTCCACGCCATGTAGGATTTGCTCGGTTTTGAACAGCGCCATCTAGTTTAACCCTGTGCAACCAAGTGATAATATATCAATACTTTACCTCTGTATTAGAAGACGATGTTAGTTAGCATTATATAATCTATTTTGACGTGAACATTTGCTTTTCTTCAAATAAAACCCACATATATATAGTGCTAGCTGTCTTGGCAGACGTCGTCCTGCGTGGAAAAGCTTCAATCGATATGCCGACAGCAGCGCCACCTACCGGGTCTAATTGTGAACCAACTCAGAAACCTTTGGCTCATGCACACAACTTTGCTAAAGATCATCACCTAATCAAATATATAGTTTACGATTCTATAAAGAACATACAGACACACATTAATTTTTATATATACAGATGAATAATAATCAATTAAATACATAGATATACACATAATACATATAATTTTTTTATTGCTGGAGTTCAGCAGACAAGCAGACGGCCCACTTGATGAAAAGCGGTTACCATCGCCTATGGACATATGCAACACCAAAGGTGCTACAAATGCGCTGCTGCTCTCTCAAAGGAGACTGGAACCTGATCACTAATGCCGGAACACAACACAAGGTTGTTATGGCAGTATACTCTAGACCAGGGGTGGTCGCCATCCAGTCGAGCAAATACCCTACCACCTGGATAATACTACTGATTGATTATAAACATAATAATAATTAGTACTGAGCAAAGGATCTTACATTCTTTTTATATATTTTTTTATAGTGTGTAGCCATGACTTCGCTCTAGACTCTAGGCTCAAGTGGAAAATCAGCGTTGGTCCAACAGACCAACAATAATGCTCAGCTTGATCCAATTTTTAGGACGTACATTGTCTCTATAGTCTGCGATTGTTTTTTCCTTTATTTATTTTTATTTTGTGACTTTAAACATGCTTATACCACCCATGTACGTTCGTCCTAAAAATAAACCTGTTTTCTGAAATGAAGCCATTGTTTGTCAGATTGCAACTGATTTTTATTGACTACCTACATAGATATTTAATACCCAATATATTACACTACATTCTTTTTCTTTCTTTTTTGAACGGTGCCGGTATTTTATGTCCGGGAATACCGCAGGAATGACAAGTCAAGCGTGGACGAAGTCGCGGGCAAATCCTAGTATTGTATATGTAAGGAATCTGTGGAGATTTGTCGCAGTATGAATTCTTAGTATGTCATTATTGCGATGGTAACAATTTTTTTGTTTATTTATTTATTTAATTTGTTTGGGAAACATACATAATTAATATTTTTAAATATAAAACACAAAATAAATACATATATCAATCAAGTTTCCACTAAAAAATAATTTATATAATAAAAATAAAAATTGGCTCAAATAGTTACAAAAAAATAAATATACAATTATACGAAAATTACATAAATAAAATGTCAATTTAATATATATTAGGTCAATATTGAATAAAATTGAAAAAAATGTTACAATAATAACTAACAAAATAGAGATAAAAAACAAAATAAATATAAAAAAAAAGGTTTAGTTCGTGACAACTCCATTCATTCTTTGAAAAGTAATTGTAATACAAATTTTGCCAGGTGGTAGGGCATTTGCCCGACTGGATGGCTACCACCCCTAGTCTAAAGTATGTCGCCATAACAACCTTGAGTTGTGTTCCGGCATTAGTGACCAGGTTCCAGTTTCCCTTAAGAGAGCAGCAGCGCATTTGTAGCAACTCTGGTGTTGCCAATGTCCATAGGCGATGGTAACCGCTTTCCATCAAGTGGGCCGTCTGCCTGTCTGCTGATCTCCTGCAATAAAAAAAAAAGAACGTTTGTATGTATTAAAAAAAAGAGCCTGAGATAATATATAAATAATTATGATGAATCTTTTTTAGCTAGACGTTTTGCTGGGGAGTTTCTTGCCGCTTCTTCTCCTTTGAACAGCGATAACACATCGCGAAGCGCTGTACATAGAATAGGAAATAGATTTAAATTAAGACTTACATGTATGACCTTCAAAAAGTGATCCCCCGTGGAATTTTTTTTAATAAAGACTTTTGAATTTGAATATGATTGCAGAACTCGTGTTACCAAGAAGAATCTTAAGGCCCCAAAAAAGAAACCATGATCACGGAAATTGTAATTTTCCTGCTGATAACAATACTGACGTACTATTTATATGTGTATAAGAAGATACATTGGCATTATGATAGATGTGGAGTTAAGTATTTGCCGGGGTGGCCCATCTTTGGCAACATCATCAAGAACACCTTCATGAAACGACACATCATCGAAGAGATCGATGAGGTATACAGGGCATTCCCAGATGAGAGGCAAGTATTAAATCTATATTACCAATAGAACAACAACAACAATACTCTATATTGTTCGCCAACATAATAAAGGTAACATACTTTATTGTCTTTACTATATGCTAGTACAATGGGTGGTCTTATTTCTTAATGCGATCTCTTCCAGGCAAGTTTTGGATGGACAAGTATTAAAAACAATTCATTGGCGTGCAGTTAGGGTTCCAACTATACTACAATTAATAACTATACTTCCTTTCCTTACCTTCACCCCGACACTTTCTTTCAGACCGACTCTCTTTCTTACTTCGGTATTACGAACGCGGTCCGCGAGCGTCACTCCGCAGATTTTGCGCAGTGCTCGCATCTCAACCGCGTTTACTCTACTTTCATGCTCTCTCTTCCATACCCAACTCTCGCTTCCATACGTGAGCGTAGGTACCAGCACCGCGTTGTGTATGGCGAGCTGGGCCTTCTGGCTGAGGTTCTTAGCGCCTAATATTTTTGTGTAGTCGTATAGTAAGTACCATCGTACTATATTTTAGCCAATTGTACTATGTAATAATAACAACCCATAAATGTCCTACTGCTGGGATGTGGCCTCAAATTATAGGGGAGCAGACAGTATACTCGCCACAGTTGTAAAAGGCGGCTTGTTAGATTTGACATACATCGGTTATCTCGATGTGCAGTTGCATCGCGATGTTTTCCTTCACCGTTGTTAGCACGTGGTAATTGTAACAATATGCACATTAGATCAGAAAACTAACTAAGTGGTGCATGCGTTCCGGCCAGGATCGAACCCGCGCCCTTTGAGTTAGCCGTTAGTGACACGCGTGTGTTAGCCATTACGCTACCACGACTTCATATAGACTACGTATTTTTGTATAGAGATGAAATTAATTTGATCTAAATTTTTAGATATGTCGGCTTCATAGAAACAACAACACCCACGCTTATCATTCGTGATCCAGATATAATGAAAGCAATCACAGTCAAAGATTTTGATCATTTTGGGAATCGTAAAGATTTGTTCGCCGGGGAGAATGACAATGGTTTGTTCGGGAGCAGTCTTGAAATGCTGAAAGGTACATACATACATACATAACTTCACGCCAGTTCCCTTGCGGGGTAGGCACGAACAACAGAGTGCCATTTAGGCTTATTCTTACACACCTCACTTGCCTCTTTGACATTCATAACTCTTGTCATGCAAGCTCGTCTGTTCTTAAGGCTCCTGACATCACCTTCTGCTAGTACACGATCAATTTGATCATGGAAGGTGTGTCGTGGCCTTCCACGACTTCTGCATCCATCCACTTTTGCATTGTATATCTGTTTAGTCATTCTTTTATCATGCATTCTTTCCACATGCCCGAACCACCGGAGCATTTCTTTCCTTACCTTCACCCCGACACTCTCTTTCAGACCAACTCTCTTTCTTACTTCGGTATTACGAACGCGGTCCGCGAACATAAGCTGAAAGGTAAAGATCAATATCTGCTACACTTAAGTCCGTAAGTTCTAACACAGATTAAACTATGGTTATCGTAATCTACAGGAAAAGTTGACCCACGATTCTAACCTGTATCGTAAGATCAATTTGAAAATATAGAGTGGTCAACTAAACTTCGATTAATGCTTTTTACATGGCAACATTATCTATTACATTCATATTCCATTCTATTTTTAGTAATAGGACCAATATGAACGAGATTACATTGTCCAGTACGTCACACAATTGATTCCTATAATACTCTATTTATAAAAGTTGATATTTTTGCATGTTCTATTACCAAATTTGAAAGGTCCATTTTGCTTGTTAACTGACTTTAATAGTACACTAATTTTTTATTTTTATTTTCTATCTTTGTTACATCTCTTGTCATTAAGAACAATCTTACATTTACCTTTCTTCTGTAATATGTTCTATGAATTATTTTTATATCCTTATTTTTACTTATTGTTAATATTTTTGTACCTCTTGTATTTTTATTAATAATCTTGTGTTTTGACGTGGACAACGTCGTTTGCTTCAATATTATTACCTGATTTTATTGTAACTTTTTATATTGTAGCTGTTTGTTGTTTTTTCTTGTGTATGGTTGCCGGTGTGTGTAATGAAACTACTATTTGTGGCACATTTTATATTGAAAAAGTTTACAATTGTAGAATACAAGCACTGCGAGTAAATGTCTGTCTCGAGCGTTGCATGATAACCGCGACAGGACTATCTTTCTATCTTTCTTTATTTTTTCCCAAAAATACAGGTCTTAGTTAGATAATGTTGTTATAAATTAGTCTTACATAAAATTTAATCTAAAATGGAGCAAAGGGAGACAGGAGTCCAAAGTGAGAAAACCCCGTCCTATGGAAAAATACTCTTATTCGCGCACTAACCGAAGCAGACTGTTGCCAGAGTTTAGCTGTCTAGTGTCTAGGGTAGAGGGCGAATAACGCGAAGAAGGCTTGAAACGATTACATCGCTTAGGCAGCCTGCTAACCGCTACATATATAAAATAAAAATATTATATAATTAGTGATATTGAAAAAAAGGGTCGTATAACTGATTGCAATTCAATGGGTCAGTAAAACCTTTTGTGCCTTGCTCTGCGGTTGTAGTTTGGTTGTTTAAAGAAATTAGGCAAAAACTGTTAAGTACATTGACAATGAAAAATACGTCGCATTCGTAAGTTGACCGCCCCTCTGGGCAAGTTTAAACTATTGCATGGTTCAAACTGTTGTCAATCGATTAACTGCAGTTGATATTACGAAACAATTGAAAACATATAAAAGAGCAGGCGTTGAAATGACATCTTATTCCCTTAATTATAAATTATCATGATAGGAATATTCTCAATTACTGTACACTTATACAAAGTTATGAGATCATAAGTTTGTACGTTCGTAACTTCATAAATACACGTGTATTTATTTAATATATTAATTTTAGTTGACAGATGGCGTGACATGAGAACAACATTGAGTCCAGCTTTCACAGGGTCCAAAATGAGGACCATGATGCCTTTAATGATAGAAATCAGTAAAAATGTAGTGGAGTATCTAAAAGGTGATAATTTTATATTATCAAATTAATTTGATATTGTTTCCTTTTCCTACTACATTATTCCAGTTATTTGGAATCGGCACATTGTCTTGTTCTTCCTCTATTCTGGCATACGTCCTGACTGACGGCCCACCTGATGAGAAGTGGTTACCGTCGCCTGTGGACATTTGTAATACCAAAGGCGCTATCAATGTGCTGCTGTTCTCTAAAGCGAGACTGGAACCTGGACATTAATGCCGGAACACAGCTCAAGGTTGTTATGGCGGCATACTCTAGACCAGGCGTGGTAGCCATCCAGACGGGCCAAGACCCCTGGCTGCGGTTTGTTTGTCGCCTCTTACGACAGGCCGCCCAGCCGCAGGAAATTGTATTCTTTCTCCGTTCCTGCACGGATAAAATCACCATATCATCGTTGATACAATACATCTCTTTTTGGTGTATCTTATATGACAAGTAATTTGTTCACTAATCACGCGATTAAATGATTTAATAAACTGGGAAAACATTACGATGATTTATAACTTCATTTGAAACATGAATCCTGTCTTAACATGTTTGGTTTTTAGGCAAAAACAGAGCGGAGGAAGGAAAAGAAAATTTATTTGGACAATATCTGTTAATTGGTTTTTGAGATATGGGGTATTTTCGATTAAAATAGATAGATAGATAACACTTTAATGTACACCATTACAGAAAAACTTACGAACTAGTATTGTTCTAATTGTGTACAAAGGGCGGTCTTATCGCTAGAACGCGATCTCTTCCAAACAACCCGTGGCAAGAATATTGCTGATTAGGAGTGGCGATGGTGGTATACATAATTATTGTACGATTACTTACATTTTAATAATAAATATGCAACTATACTATATATATAAATGATATAGTAATAAAATGCAACTATTTAAACATAAACATATAGCTATATGCAATATAATATTAATTATACAAACTGACATATTATAATTATATTGTAAATAGTATTTCCTGACCATGTTCTTAAATGTTATTAGAGATTTTGCTTATCTGACAGTAACAGGCAATGTATTCCAAAGTTTGACAGCCTTAACGGTGAAAGAATTATAGAAAAACTTAAGTTATGTTTACTCAACGAATAAATGAAAACAGTAGAAGTTTGTCAATTGTACGGGACCCTTTGTTGTGCATGGGCTTCTAGAAATATGCCTGATTTATAGAGCTGGTCGATGCGACTGCCCACCAAATCGAAAGTGGTTACCGCTACCTATGGACGCCTGCAACACCAGGGCCGTTGCTAGGATGTTGAAGAAATTTGTCCTCGTTCTCGAAGAAATTTTATAACGCCCTTCTTACATATCTCTATGTCATAGTGCAGAGGGATCAACGCATGAAGTTTCCTCCAAGCCGTTATTATACGCGGCATAAACGTTCTAGAGACCAATTGCGTAGTTGAGCATGGTAGCTCAAGGAAATGAGAGTGAACATCCCATCAATAGCTACAGGCGGGGGTGAAAATGTGGCTTTGACACCAATTCAAATAGTCCTATAACACTCCGCATTGTACAGACGGTAGGAGACACTGTTAGTCGGTTCTGTTAGTATGGGATCGTCGAGTATACGAACGGCGCGACGCTAAATGAAGTCGGGTCAGTCTGGTAAGCAGGTGCTCCGGCCCACAGATGTGAGCAGTACTCCATGTACGGCCTGACTTGCACTTTGTAGAGTCTTTGTCGCGGGGTGAAGTATTGCTTGTACTTGGACCGATTTAGAACGCCAAGCTTTTTAGAGGGATGTTTGGCCTTGCCTTCCAGATGACGCCGAAACTGCACGTTGTTCGTTATGTCGACGCCAAGGATCCGGATACTATTGGAGATGATGAGGGGTGCTCCAATGAACCGTGGAGCAGAGAAATATGGGATATTTTTGTTTGTTTATGCTTTGGTGTAGAAGAAACAAGTATACAATATATAAATCTATATTTTATTTCTTTGAATCAGATAAGACTTCAAAGGATTTTCTAGTCGATGATTTGATTCATCGATATGCGAACGATGTGATAGCCTCTGTGGGCTTTGGGCTTGAAGTCAACAGTCTGGTTGACAAAGAGAACCAGTTCTATATGATTGGTCAGACGCTATTTGATTTCACTTTATGGCAGAGGTGTCGTTTCTTCTTGGCTGCAATGTTCCCTTCACTTAAAGAGGTTTGTGTAGTCCTATTATTAGATTTATAGTGTGTTTCTATAAGACGTAACTTGTTGAATCTTGTTGAAAGATCCGTTGGTGCTTACCTCGGCCAACGGATCAGTATGGCGATCCAGCGAGGAAACGTAGCCAGCCTTCGGGGCACCTTACCCATAGAAGACGGTGATCTGGGCTCAGTATTCTACTTATAGTCTTGAGGGACTATGAGTAGAATACAATACAAATAAGTTAAGTTTTCTTGCATTGTATTCGATTATATGTAATTTATAAATCTTGAAAATATTTGAACTTAAGCATTAATTTAGGAAAAAATATCCAGGTGATGATATAACATATTATACATGAAAACATTTGTAGTCCTTTTTCTGTATTGATCCTACGAAGATGTGTGTTATTTTTGGAACACACTTTTTACGCGGCTTACAAAATGAACTGGCAGAGATCGTCACGTCAGGAAGAACCGTTATCTTAGCGTCTTTAGACGACCTTCAACGTTATTTTTATTATGCAGTTTCAAATTTTCAATGCAATGAAATAAGATCTAAAATAATATCCACCAGTGTTTACATACAGTGTTTTGAAATTAGAAGATCTTGTAACCGCCCTTATTCGGCCACATTCGGGCGCTGTCACCACGTTCGTGCACATGTTTTTTATACTTACAATTTTATATTTAATTTTTATATAAATCAGTATTTTTTTTGTTTTAATGTGAGTAATTTCGTACCTAACGGGGTCAACGATTGCATTTTTTTGCCTCTCCCTGACTTTTGGGTTGATCAGGCATTATGTAGTCTTTTTATGCCCATCGTTACTTAATTAAAGTAAAATAAAATTAACTTAGTACCTATTTAGTAGAAACGAAAACTCATAGATGCATACAGTGTCATAATGTATGACATAATATTAACCTTAGTAAGAATAACGTGAGTAAATTAAGAGGACTTAGGTGTGCATAGATATTTAACCAATGGTTAAAATAATTACTAAAAATATATGGCTAAACAGTGATTATTTTATTTTAACCATGGGTTAAATATCCATGCACACCAGTCTAAAAGATTTAGTTAGAAAAAGGAACTTGAAAACATTTACAAACTTAAGTGTTAATAATATTTTTGAAGTCAAACATCTTTAGAATCGTTATGGTTTGAAATTGAAAAAAAATGTGTGTGCAGTTCACACGCAGTAGAAGTGAAACTTCAGAGAATATACTCGCAGATAATTCTTCTCTAATTTTTATTAATATAAATATACATACATACATAACTTCACGCCAGTTCCCTTGCGGGGTAGGCACGAACAACAGAGTGCCCTTTAGGCTTATTCTTACACACCTCACTTGCCTCTTTGACATTCATAATTCTTGTCATGCAACAATATAAATATAATAATTATTATATATATCCTTTAGCCTACATCCGTCAACATATTATAATTCGAAATAAACTTCTGAAATATCACTTTCAATTTTTCATTGTTTTAGTGTAAAATATATTATTATAAGTTTTATTTCGGTCCAAATTGGACCCGTGTTTAATCATCGGTGTTATTGACTCTCTAATCTGTGCTGCACAATGTAAAACTCGTATCTCATTTTCTCGCAGGCCTACTCTTATAGATTTATATGTATACTCCTGATTACCTTAAACAAAATGTTGAATTTCTTTCGTGCTCTCATAATTTACGCCCTTCTACTAAACTTAAATTGAACACTCCTGCGCATAACTCAACTTTTTATAACAATTCTTTTACTGTTAAGGCTATACAGCTCTGGAACGCGCTTCCTGTTACAATCAGGGAAGCAAAATCGCTAGCGATATTTAAAACTATGATCAAAAAATACTACCTGTCGTTGGAATATAATATTTAAATTCACTTATAAACATTTATATATTTTGTAGATATGTATTTGTATGGTATGAATATTAAGTATATATCTATGTAATATATAATATTTCTGCATATATATATATATATATATATGCATGTATGTATGTATGTATTTATTATAAAAATGTAAGTATTTTGTACTATATGTTACGTATACCACCATCGCCATTATTATCTCAATTCATTCCTGGGGTTGTCTGGAAGAGATCGCTTTGTAGCGATAAGACCGCCCTTTGTACATAACTAGATATAATTTTAGTCTTTAAGTTCATACTTGTATTGGTGTACAATAAAGAGTTATCTATCTATCTCTTTTTAGTGTCGCTTTTTCGTTTCATCGAGTTTCAAATCATAACGACTCTAAAGAAGTTTACGTCAACAACATCAAAATCACAAAATGCACCGACTTCAAGATGTTGTAGTTAATATTTTTTTTTGTTTTTTAGCTTTTGAGTTTGAAGTCGGTTTCGTTTTTGTACAAAAAATATTAATATTTTATGTTTTACATATCTGTAGTATTCGAGCGTGATTTTTGTTGAATATATAGCAAATTTTTTCAGACATTCAAACTTGAAGTTTTTCCAAGAAAAACAAGGAAATTTTTCAGAGATTTAGTTTCAAACATAATTACATATCGTGTTCAAAATAATGTGAAAAGGCCTGACATGATCCAACTGTTGATGGAGTCAGCTAAAGGTAACACAACCAAGTGATTTGTGAATTACTTTTAACCAAATTAAAAAAAGATGTTTTTCAATTCATTTTATATATGTATTCAAATTCAAATTCAAAAGTTTCTATTTTATTTATTTATTGCAGGAGTTCAGCAGACAGGCAGACGGCCCACTTAATGGAAAACGGTTACCATCGCCTATGGACATTTGCAACACCAAAGGTGCTACAAATGCGCTGCTGCTCTCTTAAACGAGTCTGGAACCTGGTCACTAATGCCGGAACACAACTCAAAGTTGTTATAGCGGCATGCTCTAAACCAGGGGCGGTAGCCATCCAGTCGGGCAAATGCCCCACCTGGCTGTGGGTTGTTTAGTCGCCTCTTACGACAGGCCGCCCGGCCGCAGGAAATTGTATTCTTTCTCCGTTCCTGCACGGATAAAATAAGATTTAAAATAAGTTCTACTGGAGAACATTTTTTGAAAGTCATAAATATAAGTTGAAAATTTAATTTTACTTCCTATTCTATGTACACCGCTTCGCAAGTTGTTTTTGCTGCGGCAAGAAACTCCACAGCAACACGTCTGGCTAAAAATTGTTTTCCTTTATATTTCTTATTATACATACATGACTTCACGCCAGTTCCCTTGCGGGGTAGGCACGAACAACAGAGTGCCATTTAGGCTTATTCTTACACACCTCACTTGCCTCTTTGACATTCATAACTCTTGTCATGCAAGCTCGTCTGTTCTTAAGGCTCCTGACATCACCTTCTGCTAGTACACGATCAATTTTTTATTATGTATGTATTATATTCTTATTATGTATATTATGTATGTATATAGTTACATATATCTTTTTTGTTTCCGATCATATTTTTGACAATTCTTTTGTGTTAGATTCATCATAGGTTTTAAGTAGTTTATCCGTGCAGGAACGGAGAAAGAATACAATTTCCTGCGGCCGGGCGGCCTGTCGTAGGAGGCGACTACTGGATAGCTACCAACCCTGGTCTAAAGAATGTCGCCATAACAACCTTGAGTTACCTTCCGGCATTAGTGACCAGGTTCCAGTTTTCCTTAAGAGAGCAGCAGCGCATTTGTAGCAACTTTGGTGTTGCAAAGGTCCATAGGCGATGGTAACCGCTTTCCATCCAGTGGGCCGTCTGTCTGTCTGCTGAAATCCTGCAATAAAAAAATAAAAATTAAAGTTTCATATAAATTTCATGTCATTCTGAGAGCTTTGTAGATACATGGTTTTTATCAATTCAGCGTGCTTATTGTTGTTAGTGATTATTGTACGGTGTTATCGGTGAAGGAAAAATCACGAGGCAATCAAGTTTACTGAAAACTAAAAGCTGGATGGAATAGCGAGATCACCTATAATATAATTAATAACAGCCCATAAACGTCCCTCAGCTGGACTCGAGCCTTCTACTATAGGGGAACCGACAGTATACCCGCCACGCTTGTTCAAAGCGACTTAGCAGGTTTGATATATCAGTTATCTCGACGTGCAGGTTTCATCACGATGTTTTCCTTTACCATTGTTAGCACATGGTATTTGTAACAATATGCATACTAGGTCGATAAACTGTCTAAGAGGTGCATTCGTTCCGAGATCACCTGCAACTACTTAACAAAAATCAGATCAGTACTTGCCAATCCACTCGCAGTAAAAGCTTTTTTAGAGGTGACCAATGTCTACTGTTTTTGTCATTTTGTTAAAGAACTCTAAGATAAAGTAATACGACATATAATTTACTTTGCAAGTATTACACTGAATATAATATGTATAGAATGGAAAGAAAATGAACTGGCTTCGCAAGTGTTTCAATTCTTCTCCTCTGGATTTGAGGGCACTGCCGCTACTCTGATCCTGGGCATCCACGAGCTTGCTTTAAATCCCGACGTTGAAGAGAAATTGTACCAGGAGGTTAAAAAATTTAAGGAGTCTAATGGGGAATTAAAGTATGAGAACCTTGCGGAGTTAAACTATTTGGATTGTGTATTTAACGGTGAGTAATAAGAACATTTTGTTATTTATGATATCCTATTGAAAATAAATATCTATTTATAATAATATAAAACTGTATTATTGTCATCCATGTCTGTCTGTACATAGAAGAATAGCCCGCCCCTATATCTTACCAACGGTTCATTTGTCGATCGGTTAAAATTTGACATAAACTCCATACAATTAATGTCAAAATTCAATAGATGGTAAGACGAGTGAATGAGTACTAAGATATCGGCCACAGAAAATCATCTAAAACGGACTACTGTCTTGTTCTTATATCTTACTTCATTCAGTCGCCCTATATATCAAATTCCAATCTAGTCGGTCCTATCCCGAGGTCATGAAGAAGGAAAAATCAAACAAATACAGTGGATTTCGGTTATAACGACGATGCAGGGACCAGTATATCTCCGTCACAATACCCGAAAGTCGCTGGTACAATGATAGAAAGAAAACAATATTTATTGATTTACAATAGATACATCCGCCAAAATAATAAATACGCATACATATAGCCTAATTCCTATTTAAAACGCAATACACACCGATGCCGCCGACCCGCCGACCTATGTCGGCAACTTGTTGTCGGCAGACTAGTTTGCGACTTCACTCATTGCAAGTCGGAAAACTGTCGGCGGCTCGCGATAAAGAACTTTTTTAAGGCAGTTAGCGATTGACGCGTGTCGAAAGACGATTGTGTCATATAACTTGTGTGCTGTATCTCTAAGATAATTCAGTGAATAAAAATAATCATTAAACATGGACGATAACAGTGATCTATTGATAGGCTTGTGGAATTATTGTTGCTGGATCCCTCCAAAGAAAACGACGCTGTTGGATTAGGCATAGTTTATTGAGTTGCATTGTTACAGTAATAGTGAAAGATTAAAAGTTTTGAAAGTAGAAGACTTTGATTGTACAGAATTGTTTCGATTCGTCGTCCCACTCCCTATCGCAAAAAAAACAGCATGTCACTACAGCTGGAGTATCACCGGACAACTGAGCGCTTGTACTCAAGTCGCCGACATACCGCGAAAATGTCGGCGGGCAGCACGCGCGGGCGTATGTTGCCGACATGATAATTTTCACATAGGCCGCCGGGTTGTGTCGGCGAGTCGACGGCTTTGGTGTGTATTGCGCTTAATAATAATACTAACTGATTCTTAAAGTTAACTTTACTTACCTGAACATTCATGGCCATTCACGAAGTTAGGAACGCATCCTTAAGAGGGGTCGAGTATGTAGTATGGGTGTATATTCTTTATTAAATTTAGGGAGTAAAGCAACCACTGTATTTTTGATTTTTTGAATGCTTTTAATTGTTATAATTATAATTTCTATTTTTATCTAAGAAACTGCAACTACGGGCCCTAGTTCCGAACCTATTTTGATGATATTGAGTTTGATTGCAGAATTTGTTTATTATTTTACACGCATGTTATTTTTTTTCTATTTGTGTGACATTTGTTTTGTTACTAAGCGTGTTGATACATTATTTAATTTAAACTATGTTGTACAGAGTACATTCATATAATAGGACGTTGTTCTCTGCTATTATATTAATGCACTCTGTGATTGGTTTGTTGCTTATTATTATATTACATGTTTGTTTAAATTAAAAATAATAACTTATTCTATGTTGTAGTGTTGTTGCTTTATTAGTGGGTGTGGTGAGGTTGTTGCATGAGCGTTGTGCGTCTATTTTATTTTTTAATAATTCTAATTGTTTACAGAAATGAATAGAAAATGGTCAGTAGGTCTATTCATGGATAGAGTTTGTACAAAAACATATGTATTACCTCCACCAACGCAAGGGGGCAAACCTTATACGGTAAGGCACTTATGTTATGTGTAGTGTAATTTATTACTAGCATCTAGAGTTGCCAGATATCCGGTTTTCGACAGGATAGTCCGGTTTTGTTTATGTTTGTCCGGTTAGAAAAATCTTGGTAAACCGGACAAAAGATTTGAATGCAAATTTGTTCATTATCTAGCGAACTCGGAAAAATACTCGAATGTATCGTTCGACTCGCCGCCACCTCCAATTATGCTTTTTCTTTATCATAACTGCTTGTTGCATTGAATCCAAAGATGGTAGCTCAGGCAATAGACTTTGCAGTGGCAATAATACAAATATATGAAAAAGTAGATTGGCTCTTAATTTAGCACCTGATGCATATTTAGCATGTTTTTAGATACTTTGTTAATCTACTTAGGTGCGAGGAATATATGACACCAATTATTGTAAATGCTCTCCCAGAGGACCTGCAATCAGTGTACAAAAAATAACCATAAATCGATCAAATATAATCGGAGAAGATTCTGTATTGATCCCCTAAGCGGACCACCAGGCCCACATGTGTAGACCTGGGACTAAAATAGAACCATATACTAGAATGATGATAACTCCGCTTTTATTATCAAGTCGAAAATAAACACTAGAATGATGATAACTATTCCTCGCCTCTGCTCTTATTTTTACATACATACATACATAACTTCACGCCAGTTCCCTTGCGGGGTAGGCACGAACAACAGAGCGCCATTTAGGCTTATTCTTACACCTCACTTGCTTCTTTGACATTCATAACTTATTTTTGATATAACAATATTGTGTACACGGCTCACTGCGTCATGAATAACTCATGAGGTTTCAGTGTCACAGTCGAATGTGATTTTAATGTATATCAATTTAAGCATATTGGACAATAAATTAAAAAAAAACTTAGAAAAAATTAGTTTTCAGTTAATTTATATGTCAATAAAAAAAGCTTGTTCGGCTTTTTTTCTGGCAACCCTACTACCATCTGTCAGCGAAAGTTTGTTCGCGTTTCCATGACGACAACGTATTTGTTAGTAGTGCAACGACAGTGCCAAAAACTGCGACAGCTGCGTTGCCTTCTATACTATATTCGCCTACTTCAAGAATACGACGTCATTCGTCGGGATAAAAAGTATCCTAAGGGTCTTATTCATAGAAGGTTTGTGTAAGTTTGAGCTTCTTTAAGAACCATAAAGACGCGTTCAAAATTACACTAACTCTCTATGAATGAGACCGTTAGTGTTGAATTTGGAAATAAGCTAGGACGGTGTTGATTGACAGCTTAGGGCCCAATGGGGATTGTTCACTTTTTTTCAATTTAGCTTTTTGAAAAACCATTTCGAGGAATAGTGTTCCTAATCATTTCTGTCTAGTTAAAATTCCAAAAAACGTACAATCCCCTTGTATTTTGAAAGAAATGCGTTTGACCTTTATTTGACCTTACTAAATCCTATGACGTCATTTACGTCTGGTGAAATGCATATGAATACCGTAGCCATTCAGTTTCAAAATACAAAAGGACCGACATTTTCCTTTTTATGTCATTGTTATGTCATACAACATCAACATAAACAAACATTTTATTCGACGTACTCCAGAATAAAATTATGTATATATTAGCTCTTCAGACTAATATTCCTTAAATATCTGTAAAGACAATACTCACATATGATCTCTAACTAAAAGTCAAAGGAAAGTGCATTATATAAACGAGCGTCTTCGTAAATGGCGATTGGAACGATGTCGAAACCTTTTCAAGAGATACGATCCGAAAAATAACCTGTTTACTGATGAGAAGATCATCACTGTGGAAGAAAATTTAACCGGCAAAACAATACACCTTGCGCCAGAAGTTAGAAGGACGTCCAAAATCACATATTGGAAACAATGATTTAAGCATTAAGTTATACTTTATTCGCTGGATAGCAGTGGATTTTCCAACAGGGCCCTGTACCCTCCCATGAAGCTAATTCAATCCAACATTGGTTGCAAGCCAATTTGTCAGACTTTATTCAGAGCATAGGTTGGCCTTCGTCGAGTTCTGACTTGAATTCTTTGGAGTATTCTTTATGAACTGCATTGGAGCTAATGGCATACAAAAAGTTCACCAGAACCTGAATTATCTCAAGCGAGCCCAAATCAATAAATGGAAACTGATTGAAAAGATTAGTACCACCATAGAAGAATGGCCTATATCTTTAAAGCTTAATTAATTGAAAACAAGGATGGCTATTTTAAATAACTTATTTTTATATATACATAAATCTAGATGTTATTAGTTATAATTCATGTAAACAATATATGAATATTTAACATTCCTCCAAAAATATTTTAGCTTTACTTTGACTGATGTCTTAAGAGTTCACATTACGAGTTATAAGAATAACATGGTTTCTATACTGAAAGCAAACTATTGTGAGTTATAAATTTGTATGTGCCATATATTTATATGAATTGATTAATAAAATATATCTTTTGACTTATTATTTTGCAAGATGAAATAATAAATAACTTTTAGCAGTTAAACTTGTTTATTTACTTAAACACTTATTAATAATAATTTAGGACATATTATATAATCTTTTCAGAAATGTTCAGTTTTATCTTTTTCTTTTTTCTGCAGGCTAGCATTTGGTTTTTTCTATACATAAAGTTTTCATGTAAACTGCAGTGGATAAGTCATAAAATTCTATGATCAAGCATAACCCTTGCTTATGCAGAAAAGTTGTTGCTATTTTTTTCTGAACCTGAAAAAAAAAAATATAAAGTGTCTATTTAATTACTCGCATAGTCCTTATTTAACTCATAATTTTTCATATTAGTAACTATGTTACACATCAAAATCATATTATTAAGAGATTTACAATCATTAAGGTATTTGTCACAAATCTTCATATTCCATGAAATCCTTCAACCCATAGATGTGCTTAATTAATCACTTTTAAGCCGGCAAGTGAATATATTTAAAACTACTGGAGAGTTTCATATTTTCCGGTAATTTGTTGTATAAGATCAGATCCATAACATACATTAGCAATCAAACACACTATCTAACCGCCAGGGCAGTGGTGCAATGTCTGTTACTTTATTTGTATGTATTTATATGAGATACTTTACTTGTATTATAGATTATTAAGAAAGTAATATAGGTTGCTGATTTATTGATTGTACCAAATTATCAAATAAGTAATTAATATTATTTTAATCAGTTTCTAATGAATGAGTGAGACATGTAGCTATTTTTCTATAAATAGGTGCACATTTTAGATGAATTTTGACTTCAACACAAAGTATACTTACATCAATCATATATTAACTAATAATTAACATTACTGATTTCTTATATGGATGAAATTTACAGACAGGAATAGTAATATACTACACAGGTTATAAAAGGAAAGAAGGAAGGAAGATCTATGGGCGAACATGTTGAATTTAGAAACCTTCACAAAACTACTTACATCAGGATTTTAGCTCCTCTTATTTCTCCAATATGTACTACGAGTATAGCTATGTACTCTAATAACATTACATGTTAGGTAGGTTTAGCGTATCAGCCTTTACAAATTTAACATTCCTATTTGAAGATCCGGCCATGTTTAGAAAGAGAAAATATTTAATACATTTTCATTAATAAAATAGTTCACTTTTTTGTCGGATGACTTTAGAAGATTTTTCTAAGGACGAAATTAATTGTAATGAATAATATTAGAATTTAGAAATGCTGCATTAACCGCCGATCTAAAGCCTAAATACCCAATGTTGCCAGGTTGCTAATAGTGAAATTACTAAAATTTGTAATTCTTGTAGGTACACACGTGTGTGTAGGAAAGTAACTCCCAACATATTGACTTAAAAAAGACCTTATCGAACATCGCCATGATTTTTAAATTGAAAACTTCGGTAGATACTTCTAGGATGGGGAAAATGCACTGAATTCGCACGACCGTCACGCTCAGATACCAAGTTTTTATCTCTGAAGTGCAGTCCTAACGACTGATATTTTTTTTAAAGGTCTGACTAATAATACTCCCCCCCCCCCCCCCCCTCAATTGAAACTGACAATACAACCTTTTTATTTTAACTGGATTGACAACATCATTGGATAATGAGACTATGTCTAGGTATCAGACATTAAAAATGATGACCCAAATGTGATACCAAATCAAAGTATTTTAGTGGTCGAATGAGCTTTATCTGTTGTAATCGCCGAAAGAATACTTTATTACAAATTAAGAAAAGTAATGACATCGCAATGGTGTCTAATAGGTAATTTATGCCTGATTATCAATTAATGGTATTCAGTCTAACTGTACATTATTCAGTTTAAGTTATATTATATTGATTTTTCACTAAAGGTCACTTTAAATAACTTAACAGTAACTTTAGAAAATAATAAATGTTGAACACCAAAATATATAAAATAAATCTACCGATAAAATTGCTAAGCTGGCCACACTAAAATGATCACGATGTGTCATAATGAATAATGACAGTAACATTTAAATAGTAGCACAGATTAATATGATTATTTTCTTTTTATAGGCAAAGGAATTAATGTAAAGTTGTCCCCAATGACGTCATCGGATAATTTGTTTAAAAATTGAATTAAAAAAAAACTAACTCTTAAAACACAAAAATATTCAAATTAGTATCTTAAAATAGCCTATTTTACATAATAAAAATATAAAAACAGAGGGTAATTTTTTTTGAACAATCCCCATTCTGTTATTACTGTCTCGTCAAAATCGCGGGACACTATCATCTCAATCGTAGCTTTGTCTGATTTCAGTATTCTGCTAATGCCAATGACATGCCGGTGGTATGCCACTCTATCTGTATAAATAATTATAACGTAAAACTAAGGATATAAATGTTTAAAATTTTAGGTAGCTTTTTAAAATTCCTTTCGGTTAACGCCATTATATCATTTTTTTCTTCTATTATTCTACCGCGACGATATCGAGAAGATATTGTGGATTTAGTAGAATACGAATTTTTCACATTCTTTTCTTTCACCTTCTTCACTTCATCGCAATGGAATTGTACTTTGAATATCTTCCCAACGCCGAGATACTTTAAATAGCATAATTGAGTCCCTGTACCGTGCAAGAGTTATGAACGAAGGAAGAGTGTGTACAGGTGTCATTAAGTAGTGATTATTACTAGTGCGCAAATAAGGGGAATGCGCATCCAGTTTATCCTTGTTCAATCTTGTCTATATAATCATATACGTTTATAGATTAAACCAGGCGATGGGGTCTACAATGTGCTAAACTCCATCCACATGGATCCTAAATATCATGCCAATCCAGAGAAATTCGATCCGAACAGATTCTCCGATGAAAACAAACATAACATCAAACCTTGTACTTTCATACCTTTTGGTATGGGACCAAGGAATTGCATTGGTAAGAATTCTTGCTAAAATTTAAAAGAGTCAACGGAATTAAGGGGTTAAATAACTAGTGTTATTGTTGTATTTCCTTAAAGTACAACGGGCCTTAAAAATGACTCGGACTTTTGGAGGTCTTGCGTGGGGTCATAGGAAGGCCAACACGTAGAGGCTCCTAGACAACTATCCGTGCAGGAACGGAGAAAGAATACAATTTCCTGGGGCCGGGCGGGGTGTCGTAAGAGGCGACTAAACAACCCACAGCCAGGTGGTAGAGCATTTTCCCGATTGGATGACGACCACCCCTGGTCTAGAGTATGTCGCCATAGCAACCTTGAGTTGTGTTTCGGCATTAGTGACCAGGTTCCAGTCTCCCTTAAGACAGCAGCAGCGCATTTCTAGCACCTTTGGTGTTGCAAATGTCCATAGGCGAAGGTAACCGCTTTCCATCAAGTGGGCCGTCTGCCTGTCTACTAATCTCCTACAATAAAAAAATAAAAAACAAATTTAATCTAAATGTTGCGTGACACTGACCGGCTATTATCTCTTTACACCATACAATAATGCACTCAAGGACAAGCCTCGGCCAGTGTAGGACTATTGTGGGAAATGAGAGCAAAACGAACCCGGCTATTGGGGTGGACTGCTAGTGGTACTAGAGGGCTGGGAATATGGGGACTAAGGCATCAGCACCGCGCAATGTTCGGGGAACATGGAAAAACGGGCAGACTGTGACTCGCCACTCAACAGTGGCAACATGGGTGTTGGCGACACTTATTTCCCTGTTAGCAATTGTGCCTTGGGTTTATAGCGTCTTGCAACCCCCGCATGTTGCCGCCGCCCGCTCTGCGTGTGAGTCAGTACATTGCCAAACGCCAGGTTACCGCGATGCACGCGAAGTAGTATCGCACCCTATAACCCCACATAATAAGCTATCGAAGATTTACACATCCAGTTAGTTACTAGGATATTCGCCTCAACCAATATATAAACTTAAGTGGTCAGTGTATTTGCGTCCCTTGCGCCCTGGGGCTCGTGTAGACGGACCATGACACCTTTGTGTATCGCCACGTGATAAGCAGCGGCAGACCCCCTGAACCAGCGCTCTCGTGGGCTGGTGGCTGACTGCGAGGTAAGTGTAAGATTGGGGAATAAGGGAAGGCCATATATTGAGTACATAACCCCTTACCCGCGGAGATTGCCTGATTGCGTCTCCAATGGATGTAAGTGGCTAAGGGGTGTAGAGAGGTGGGCTGCAGGTTCACCGAAGCTACTTCCGACAAATAACTCGTGTTTATTATTAGAATTAATTTTACTTTGTAGATGCCTAGTTACAACAGAATAATTTCATCACTTCTATAAAATTAGATGGCGTCCAATAACAGACCCATTTTAATGATTAATTAAGGAAATAATAGAACTTTTTGATAAAAACCAACCTTTTCCATTAGTTTTACGTCCCACATTCCTTAACAGAAATTGATCCTTCTAAGCTAAGCTAGATTCCGCGCCACAAAAGAAGTCACACGGAAGATAAAGGAACTAAAAGTGGCGGCTATGCTTTTGGTGTAGTAAGTGGCCATCAAATTTTCAGCTTTAGTTATGGAATATTTTGTATCTATATATTCCATAACTAAAGCTCCTTGCATGTATGTATTGTTCAATATACATATGTATATATATATATATATATATTCTTATTTACTATATCTAACTTCTAAATAAAATACAATATTTGTTTCAGGGGCCAGATTTGCTACCATGGAACTCAAAGTTCTGCTCTACTATCTGACATTGAATTATAAGATTGTGAAATGCGAGAAAACATCAGTTCCAATCAAACTCATGACTCGAGACATCAGCGCAGACAGAGAGGAATAATCCCCGCGCGGTCTCGGGCATTTTCTTTACGGATCGCGTATGCTCGAGCTTGCGCGCGACCTCGCGAGCCTGCGCGAGTAAACCGTTCTGGGTTACCACTCTACAGTAAACATGCCAGTTTGTCGCGAAAGTTCGTCAACGATGGTGGACTGGGATATGATTATAATTGTGCTTTTGGCGGAAGAAGAAGAAATGGAAGAACATGTTAATAAAATAAGGCGTCAGAAAGTTAGACGAAGAACATGGGTCGAGGAATGTTGGCTAGAAAGGTGTAGTTTTGGTGAATTTAATGCATGTATTGTGTAATATGCTTTATTTATTAATAGTTGTCTTAATTTTAATTTAAAGCTTTTGATGTTGAGTTCCTTAATTTTCAGTGATAATTTATTGTAAATTTTAGTCGCTATACAGAATAGACTGTTTTGGAACAAAGTGGTTTTTGAAGGAAGTGAAAGCAGGTAGCTGTTATGTCGTGTACTGTTGCATTTAGTGTATAAATGTAGATTATTTTTAACAAACAAAGCAACTTCATAAATGTATAATGATGGTTATATTTATTATTCGTTATGTAGGTACTTCGAATTCAAAATCTAAAAAAATGACGTCATCCCTCTTTAAACTCAGTGACAACACTGAAAGTACGCGTACGACGCGGGCGCCGACTCGACGCCGCGCGAGGATTCCCGCGTATCTTCGAGGACGCGTTTGTCAGGTTCAAGCATTTATGCACTTTATTGTAATAATTTTAAAGTTTATTTTCAAGTGCGTTAATAAAATCCTCTCCGCTGCGCTCCGTTCTGTCTGCGCTGACCTGAGGTATTAGACTAAAATATACATAAGGGGTGTCGAAATAACGTTACGTTATTGCAAAAAAAAAAAATATTATAATTTCTTTTTGCTTTCAATCTAGAATCTATCTATATTCATCAATTAATATAGTGGACCCTCGGTAATCCGACAAACGTTTTGCAGGGCGGTTTTGGACTACTGCATTTGTCGGATTATAGAGTGTTGCCACAGACTTCCTATAGTACGATTTATTTTTAAAGAGTAACTTGTATAATCCGACAAATTACAAATCACTTTACTTGGATTACCAGGAAAGCAGAGGAATAAGGTGGTTAATGAGGTGTAGGGAATACGGTATAGTTATGGTTTGACAGGGCTAACTAGCAAAATATAGTGTATATAATCTAGTAGTATATAATTAAAAATAAATGTTTAATACAATATTTTTTTTGTTTTATATAATTTTAAATTCGGTGCTAGGTCTGTAAGAATTGTAATATTTTTTATAACTGCTTAAGATATCAATCATTAATACTGTGTATTTAAATGTTTGAAATAAATGTATCAAATAAACTACTTTGTTCACTGCTACTACTAAAATTAATTATGTCTTGTTAGACATAATATCATCAACTCCATGCTTATAAGCCTTGTAGTGATATAAGGTTTATGGGTATGGCATTCTATTCTTAATTCTTAGTGATATCTTTAATTGAGATGATAAGATTTGTATACCAATTAACCAGTGTCTTGTATGTTCTGCAGAACGTTGTGTGAACGAACGCACTGTTCTCCTGTTCTTGTGCTTTGTATTTGGAAAGATATGTGAATATAAAAAAAAAATAGAGAGATGAGAGAACCAGCGCACAGTTTAGTAACAACTCATTGACCGTTTTAAGATATTTCATATAAATTGAATGGTTTTTTTTTATTGCAGGAGTTCAGCAGACAGGCAGACGGCCCACTAGATGGAAAGCGGTTACCATCGCCTATGGATATTTGCAACAACAAAGGTGCTACAAATGCGCTGCTGCTCTCTTAAAGGAGACTGGAACCTGGTCACTAATGCCGGAACACAACACAAGGTTGTTATGGCGGCATACTCTAGACCAGGGGTGGTCGCCATCCAGTCGAGTAAATACTCTACCACCTGGCTATGGGTTGTTTAGTCGCCTCTTACGACAGGCCGCCGGGCCGCAGGAAATTGTATTCTTTCTCCGTTCCTGCACGGATAAAAATGATGGATGGTGCAGAAATCGATAAGGTAATAATAGGTGGTATAACCACCACTATGAAATCATTATTAACCATGAGTCGGGCGGAGAGTTATTGGCGGGAACTGAAAGGAGATGTTGTGCTGTGCAGTTTTATTTTCTAAAAATGTGTAAAATTACTCTAAAATGAACAATAGTTGTGGGATGTTGATAGTTTTTGAGTAGTAGTTATGTGTTTTGTTAGAAATGTGAACTGTATAGTCAAATGTGACCTTTTGAGTTGTCACAAGAACCCCGATGAATGGCACTAGCTGATTACCTACAGTTCAGCTGTGCTACATATAGGCTTAAGAAAATCAAGAAACTATATTGTAAACTATGATCTGGCTTAAAGGCCTAGCTGCCAAGCCATAAACCTAAATAAATAATATGAGTTGGGCGAATCTAAAACATCTCAAGCTTGGGTATGGACAACAAACGCCATGAAGATCTCCAATGGACTTTTTTCTGCATCTTTACCTCGAAACACTCAGAGGATTCTGTGAAGATTATCGTCAAATTGTTATTAACTGTAAACATGAGTTAATGTTAGTTACTACGGAGTAATACCAATTTGAATGTTGTAAAATTAGATCCGGGAAAAGGTATAAGCTGTGGTGATGCATTATAGGATAATAGGAGTAAGGAACACTCACCTGATTGCTGGGTTTGCTGGTTCGTATTTTGTAATTTGTATTTTTCACACGTTAAACTACTTCAAGCGGTCGCGTAGCAAGACTGGATGATTTGACAGATGCGGAAGCGCAGCGCCATAGACATAGTTTCTTCCGTTCCGTTTGTGCGTCTCGTTCGCGCGAGTGTTGTGGTGCATAGGACAGAGAAGGAAAGGACACTGGGAGGATATTAATACAATTTTTTTTTCTTTCGCGGTGTATATGGCGCCAAGAAGCTGTATAAAAATAAAGTAAATTGTTTGATTTAAGGGTACCAAATGTTAAGGGGTCTTCTTAAAGTTTTTGCAAAATGGTCATGCGCTGCGAGTAATAACATTCGTAATACGAATTTGCGAAAGCTGTCGTTTTAGGTCCCCCTGCTCTTTTACTCGCATTTGAACATTGTGTTTGAATTTATAGTAGAACGTTTGTTATCTAATCCTAATTCTATAGACGGCCAAAGACATTTACCTTATTACATACATACCTTCCATGATCAAATTGATCGTGTACTAGCAGAAGGTGATGTCAGGAGCCTTAAGAACAGACGAGCGTGCATGACAAGAGTTATGAATGTCAAAGAAGCAAGTGAGGTGTGTAAGAATAAGCCTAAATGGCGCTCTGTTGTTCGTGCCTACCCCGCAAGGGAACTGGCGTGAAGTTATGTATGTATGTATGTACATACAAGAAAACCCCATTCGTACATGCGCTTCAGTTCCAAGGAACATCCCTTACCACCTCTAAGAGTATTGGGATCCTCGGTGTCAACATTGCAACCGATGAACAGTTCAGGGGTCACCTTGAAGGCAAGGCGAAACTTGCTACCAAGACGCTGGCTGGGAGTGTTAAATCGGTCCAAGCAGTATCTGATTCCGCGGCAAAGCCTTGTGGTTTACACACTTGTAGGCCGGGGCACCCGCCTACCAGCTAAATCCCCTGGACAGTATTCAACGACGAACCGTTCGCATCGTCAACGATCCCATACTCACAGACGGTTTAGATACTCTTGGCCTTCGAAGAGATTTCGCGTCTCTCTGCGTGTTCTACGGACTGTACAATGGGGAGTGTTCCGAGGTACTGTTCAAATTGGTGCCTTCGCCTTCCTTTTACCACCGCACCGCACGCCATCGGCTGGGCGTTCATCCCCACTTCCTAGAGCCGCTTCGCTTTTGTATGCAACGTTTCTCTAGAACGTTTCTTTTGCGCACCGTGGGGATTTGGAATGAGCTCCCAGCCGTGGTTTTCCCACAGCGCTACAATATGGGGTTCTTTAAAAAGGGTGTCATAAAATTTCTTCGAGGCCGGCAGCGCGTTGGCGATATCTCTGGTGTTGCAAATGTTCATAGGCGACGGTAACTGCTTTCCATCAGGTCGGCCGTCTGCCTGACTGCTGTACTCCAGCTATTAAAAAAATAAATTAGTGTCCTCTTTTAACAAATTGTTACGACCTAGATGCCGACAAAGACAAATTCACACCTGCATACTTGTAGAAACACATTTTATTACCTTTCGGCATTCGGACTTATTTTGTTTACTTTGTGTTTAACATTTGCGATTAGCAAACAGCCCATTGTGTATTGTAATCTTTTATGGCACTCATTAGCCAGGTGTGTCGGATTTAAAGTACAAACTGATTCTAGGCAATTCGGTAACGCGACCGGGCAGAAATATTGCATCTGTGCAGTATAAAGCAATGCCTCGATTGAGGGACGGGGCAGTCGAACGATAACTACGAGCGAAGCAAGACTTTGTACATTCGGTAATTTAGTGACGGACTTTGCGCGTGTTATTGAATTACGATATTCTTTATTACGTTTGGACTTGTTGCGTTCGGTTATATTTGTACCTATGTTATACGTGTTTGTATAGTTATAATAAACTCTATAATAATTCCAACGGCATTTTCATTCGAGTCCTGCAACTCGTAACAAGATCAACAGAGATATAAGGGAAGTTCGAGATGTTTGCGGCTAGGCAGTCGGAACCCTATATAAAGTGCAGTAACCACACTCTTGTCTCGATTTGTACATATTGTAGACAATTGATTTTAATAAAACTCGTCGCAGCGGTGGTAGCCTCTGCTAGCCTATCAGTCGAACAAACACAGTTCTTTAAACAACACGTTCAGATAATAATAAACAGTTTGTTTGATATTCCTGTGGTACAGGTTAGTAAAAGTATTTCACGATCTCTTTAGTAATGTGTCTACACATGAATGAAGCGAAACATTTGAAATTTAATTTCAAGTTTTGAGAAATTCCTTTATTTCTTTCAATGGTTAGTACTTTGAGTGGCGTAGCTTGCCTTAGACGGGCCCTGTTTCAAAATGTGTTGGGGAGCCCAGAGAAAGGGTAAAGTTTTTTTATAAGAGAAACAAAAATTGGAATTGAATTAAAATTATTATAATTATATTGAATGGAGCGTTAGGTAAACTTCTAGGCGCTAAGAACCTCAGCCAGAAGGCCCAGCTCGCCATACACAACGCAGTGCTGGTACCTACGCTCACGTATGGAAGCGAGACTTGGGTATGGAAGAGAGAGCATGAAAGTAGAGTAAACGCGGTCGAGATGCGAGCACTGCGCAAAATCTGCGGAGTGACGCTCGCGGACCGCGTTCGTAATACCGAAGTAAGAAAGAGAGTTGGTCTGAAAGAGAGTGTCGGGGTGAAGGTAAGGAAAGGAATGCTCCGGTGGTTCGGGCATGTGGAAAGAATGCATGATGAAAGAATGACTAAACAGATATACAATGCAAAAGTGGATGGATGCAGAAGTCGTGGAAGGCCACGACACACCTTCCATGATCAAATTGATCGTGTACTAGCGGAGGGTGATGTCAGGAGCCTTAAGAACAGACGAGCGTGAATGACAAGAGTTATGAATGTCAAAGAAGCAAGTGAGGTGTGTAAGAATGGGCCTAAATGGCGCTCTGTTGTTCGTGCCTACCCCGCAAGGGAACTGGCGTGAAGTTATGTATGTATGTATGTATGTATAATTATATTAATTATAAGTTATTCCTTATACTTAATGCTCCTAAGTTAGGCCAACAATTTAAATCAGAGATAAACGTTTCTCGCTTTTTTTCGGCAAGCTTATTTCCGTGGCTGGCGGGAATACATTGATCTCTTGACATACACCTTTTTTTAATTCGTTTAGACGCTTCCCACGCCTGTGTTTTTATAGGAAAAAAATTGTCAGTCCGAAATATTCATAACTTTTTAAGATTTTTCATTACTAGTCATTACTTTTCATTACGATTTATCATTACTAGTCAAACTTTAAAATTGCGTCCCTGTAAAATTGACATTTTGAACATGTCAACATATTCACGCCAGCCACGGATTTATCAAATCACCTATAGCTGAAGACGATTTTAGTTTTTCTAAATCTTCTGCCTCTATAGGTAATACAGACAAGTCTGACGGCCGTTTCTGTTGGCCCAGCAGTTATTCTAAAATATGTTATTAATCTGTAAAAGATTGTGGATAATATTTTAGGATTTTTTTGCTTACACACTTTCGGGGACCCTGTAGCCTGGGGGCCCTGTATCATTGATACGGCGGTAGCTACGCCGCTGTACTTTATTGACCTTAATAAATTTATAACGCGTCATAAATTTATTTAGGTCACTTGGGGTTCAGTATTCTGTGTACAGTCTTAATGGCTTATAAACAGTATATCATAAATTCAAGTGTCAGTTTGTGATTTGAACAAAGAAAACCTAATTTTAGTGACATTTATGTTTATCTCTGATCATAAATGAAAGAAATCGAAATTGAATGGAACTTGATACCTCTTTCTCCTTAAGTCGTATTCCTCAATCATGAGAGTCCCTTCCCCACTACTTTTTCTTGGACTAGCCTAGTCAAGCCTAGACACAAAAGGCGTAGGGTTGGTTAAAAGATATCGTACCTACCATAAAATGATAATGCCGAATCACAGATGGTGGCAAATGACTAGTGGTGTGTAACTCCTGAGTGATTAACTCAAAAAATATATATATATCCGACGCGAAGAGTGATTAGATCTGTATACCACTTGCGTTCAAAATGTGTCTTCATATCTTTAACTCTTTAGTTCATTCCTGTTCCACGCGATGACTATAGATCCGAATGAGAAGAAACTAGACTAGAAAGAAAAGAGAAAGAATGATTATCCCGCGCACTGCGCATGCGTGGTAAGTGAACGAGGAAACCAAATATAATAACAAGCCGAAATAAATCGTAACACTATAGTTTTATGATGTAATTTTGTTTTAATGTAATTAATTTTATTATATTTTTTCACTCTATTTGTTTATATTTTTTTCATATCAGTTTATCAGTATTCAGCATATCACTCACAGATAATAACTCATCTTGTCTGCAATTGACACTGACTCTATTCACTGTAAAGATAAAGAGTTAAACATATAAAAGAGTGATATATATCTTTGTGTCAAAAATATATATATCACTCTTTTCTTCTTTGTGAGTGATTTTTCCCATGACTGCAAATGACTTGTCCACAGCACAGCTAGCCAGCGTCCATGTAACAGGAACCAGATTCCAAAAGAAGCTAAATACCCTTTTAAATATGACGTGATAGGATTTGGGAATGTACCGCGATTACAATCCCAAAAAAACTAATCTCACTATGGAACACACACTGTCGAAAATACCATATATTTATACTTAAGAAAAGCCTAATATAAAGATTTAAATCTTCACATCTATGATTTCGACGTACGCCACTAGATGGCGTTGTTCATTTTAGATACACACAATAGTTTAATGATCGCCATTTCTTTGTACTTCGGATATTTTTCGTAAAACTAGTTCGCTTTTTGTGGCCACGGCGGTGGCAATATAAGTTTCATAACAAGTGTGTGTGTGTGCGTTTTATTTGTGTACGTAAGTGAAATCAGCTACTTCTATCCCGAGTTAACACTTAGGGTATTTGTGACCCAGTAACTCACGTCCTTTCCCTGGAAAAAAGATAGCGTTGCATTTAAGTTATCTTAATAAACACGTTATGGCAATGCGAACAAAGGTTTATAGCTAGCTATTAACTAACATAGGTTAAGTTTTAGGAGCAAACGTACTACTCTCAATGAGGGTTGGCTATTTGCGCCACTTGAATATGTCAGCTGTTCGCTGCCAAACAAGCTGATCTAGCTGTATTTGGTTAATGGGATGCATTCAATTTGTGCAATTGACGGCCTCTGTGGTTGAGTGGGCTAAGCCTTTGCCGGCGTACCTCACTGCAACGCAGAGGTTCCGGGTTCGATTCCTGGTATAGTAAATTTCGGAAACGTATTTTCTCCGTTATTTACTATGGTCTGGGTGTCTGGGATCGGCCCCAGAGTAGTCCGTTGTATATTACCCATAACACAAGCGTAACTTGCTTAATTTGGGGATATACAATGTGTATGTTTGTCTGCCGATTATTTATAAAAAAAAAAAACAAAATACAGCTAGATCTTGCTGATTTTTCAACGGAAACACCTGAAATCGCTCAAGTGGCATAAATGTCCAAAAAAAGTCGAGGTAGCCTATGGCTAGCATACACGTCCCAAACTCAAAGGGCACCGGTTCGAATCTTTAAAGCAACGTATGCATCACTTAGGCAGCTTTCTGACTAATGTGCGTTGTTATAATTACTAAGTGCTAACAACGCTGAAGGAAAACATCGTGATGAAACCTGCACACAGAGATAACCGATGTATATTGTCCGTTCCCCCTTTAAATGCGAGCACCGAGCCCAGCAGTGGGAAGTTTTAGGGTTGTTATTATTATTAAATGTCTCCAAGCAAAGTATATGATAACAAAGGCTGTAAATTATGTACATGATTACAGGAGTTGTTTTACGAAAAAAAATCTTAAGGACCTAAAAAAGGAACCATGATCAGCGAAATTCTAATTTTCCTGCTAACTACAGTGCTGACGTACTACTTATATGTTTATAAGAAGATACATTGGCATTTTGATAAAAATGGAGTGAAGTATCTGCCGGGGTGGCCCATTTTTGGCAACATCATCAAGAACACCTTCATGAAACGACACCTCATTGAAGAGATCGATGAGGTTTACAGAGCATTCCCAGATGAGAGGTAAGTATTAAGTGCTCTACAACCACCTACCATCAGGTAACCGTCTGCGAGTTGGTTTACATGCAAATATAAAACAGATATATAGGCGGCACTTATATGTTAAAATTTTGCTACGTTGCGTAGCATTCCTTTACTCATTATATTGTTACGAGTTGCAGCACTCGAATTAAAATTCAGTTGGAATTATTAAAGAGTTTATTAGAACAAACACGTATAACACAGGTACAAATATAACAAAACGCGCAAAGTCCGTCACTAAATAGATTACCGAGTGTACACACGTCTTGCATCGCTTGTGGTTATCGCTCGACTGTCTCATCTTTCAGTTGGGGCACTGCTTTATAATGTACCGATGCAATATGTCTGCTCGACCGCGTGAACCGAAGTTCCTAAATCAGCTTGTATTTTAAATCCGAGATACCTTGCAGTGATCACAATACAACAATAGGCCGTAAAAGATTACAATACACAATGGGCTGTTTTTTTAATCACAAATTTTAAACACAAATTTTATACGCAAAGTAAACAAAAGAAGTCCAAACGCCGAAAGGTAATAAAATGCAGGTGCGAATTTGTCTTTGTCGGTCGTAACAATATGTTATATAGGTAGTACTGATTAGTACCATTTACTATATGACCTAGGTGTTTGGGATCGCCCCTAGAGTCAGCCGTTGTATATTAGCCATTACAAAATCGTAACTTGCTTAGCTTGGAAATACACATACATATATTTATAATGTGTGTTTTGGTCTGAAGATTTATAAAATAAAAAAATATATTTATTTAGGCACCTAGTATAGCGAGGGAGTTTGCGTGTCCTATTTAAAATTATCGATTGTTGATTTGTGGCCGGTTCCTATATCTTACCGACCTCCAATTTGCCTTACCATCGGTAAAAATTTCACATAAGCTACATACAATCAAACCGACAGAAGGCGCAAAGCACACACAAATGGCGTCTGGCGCTGACGTGGCAGGGGGGAATCTTGCCGTTGTATTGTTAAAATGCGTGATGACGACGAAATCGCGTTTGCGCCATGTTATTTCCGCGCCATACTATTGCCATATCCGTGCCATGCCGACGCCACGCCAGTGTCAGACGCCATTTCTGTATGCTTTGCTCCTTAATCAAACGAATGAATAGATATAGGAACCGGGCGTTTTACACGGCAGAGGTATGCTGGAATTATCATCTTGATTGCAACTCTTAGTACTTCGGCTTGATCGGAGTGATATCACGCAAATAAAAAAAATGGCGTTATTCTTCCCCCCTCATTCTCCTACCCTATTCCACTGTCTCATCCTTCCATCCATCCTCTATCTCACATCCCCATCTTGTAGCGCCACTCCTTCTCCTTTAACAGTAACTAAAATTGCTTTGGAAGCGGTGGTAGACTCATGGACTTTCAATAAGCAGATTACTTACGGAGAAAGAATACAATTTCCTGCGGCCGGGCGGCCTGTCGTAAGAGGCTACTAAACAACCCACAGCCAGGTGGCAGGGCATTTGCCCGACTGGATGGCTACCACTAGAGCATGCCGCCATAACAACTTTGAGTTATGTTCCGGCATTAGTGACCAGGTTTCAGACTCACTTAACAGAGCAGCAGCGCATTTGTAGCACCTTTGGTGTTGCAAATGTCTATAGGCGATGGTAACCGCTCAAGCTTTTGATCAAGTGGGCCGTCTGCCTGTCTGCTGAACTCCTGCAATAAAAAAAGATTCCATTTTGAAATTAATACATTCATTTTTATTTTCCATTTCTTCTGTTTAATCCCTGTTGCATACCTCTCTGATCCTCTCCTCCTATCCCCTCTATCTCATCACAAAGGCTGGGAATTCGTATAAAAAAAATTAAGCAGATGCAAAGCAAGCATAAATAACATCTCTTACTTTAATCTCATTGTGTGAATGACACGATATTATAGTGAGTTGTCAAGTAACAACACTGATCTTGATATACTTAAAAATAGCTTCTCTAACTAAATATTGTAAACTATTATAAAGATATTCTTAAATAATGTTTGCCCGTTACTGATACACTAGATTTAATTAGATAATAGCGTATACGTGTGTGTTTGTATGTGCGTGTTTATATATACACATAAGTGTTTACATCTTTTCAGTTTAATGGTTTTTTTTTTATGCAATGTTTTCAATTTCAAATTCAATTCGACGGCCTCTGTGGTTGAGCGGGCTAAGCCTTTGCCGGTGTACCTCACTGCAACGCAGAGGTTCCGGGTTCGATTCCTGGTATAGTAAATTTCGGAAACGTATTTTCTCCGTTATTTACTATGGTCTGGGTGTCTGGGATCGGCCCCAAAGTAGTCCGTTGTATATTACCCATAACACAAGCGTAACTTGCTTAATTTGGGGATATACAATGTGTGTGTTTGTCTGCCGATTATTATTATAATATTATTATTAATTGCAATCCAGATTGTTATTGTTACGAGTTGCAGGACTCGAATTGAAATGCCGTTGTAATTACTATAGAATTTATTAGAACAATACAAACACGTATAACACAGGTACAAATATAACTGAACACAACCAGTCCAAACGTAATGCACGATTCAATCACACGCGCAAAGACCGTTACTAACGTCTTGCTTCGCTTGTGGCTATCGCTAGACTGCCGATGTCTCCATTGGGCCATTGCTTTATACTCCACCGATACAATGCCCAACTGCATGGACCGAATTTCTTAGAATCAGTTTGACATACCTGGCTAATGACTGCCATAAAAGATAACAATACACAATGGGCTGTTTTCTAATCACATAATTTAAACACAAAGTAAACAAAAGAAGTACAAATGTATGTAAGATCGGGTGGAATCTTGCAAGTTAAATTTGACCAACTTTCCGGTTTCCGATTGAGCTAAAATTTTGCACGCATATGTGTATCGCGTGATAATGCAATAATATGGTACCATGGAGCTGATCTGATGATGGAGTTGATTGGTGGCCATAGAAACTCCTGTACTAAACAAGATAGACCCGTCGTGTTTGGGCTTGTTTTACTTGTCTTGGCTAGCACTCTGCGGCTAACATGATATCCAAGATCTTAAAAGCTTGTATTTAAAAACCTTTTTAAAAAAGCTTATTATACATATTACACTTACGATAATATAAACGTCATACGTTATCAAGATCACAGACTACTGAGGAGACACTATCAAGATCGATAATGATTTAGCCGTGTTTTCCGTTGCTATGAGTGCAATTTTATTAATTGCATTAAAAAGAAGATAAGTCACAGCCAGGTGGTAGGGTATTTGCTTGACTGGATAGCGACCACCCCTGGTCTATAGTATGCCGCCATAACAACCTTGTGCTGTGTTCCGGCTTTAGTGACCAGGTTCCAATCTCCCTTAAGAGAACAGCAGCGTATTTGTAGTACCTTTGGTACTGCAAATGTCCATAGGCGATGGTAACCGCTTTCCATCAAGTGGGCCGTCTGCCTGTCTGCTAAATTCCTGCAATAAATAAAAAGATAAAAACGACCAAGAAAACAACAAAACATAAAAGACGTGTTTGGGTTAGATCATAGATAGCAAGGTGATCAGAGAGAGGAGTTCAAACACCTTACTCCAAGAACTTAGATTGGAAGATAAAAAGTCTTACAAGATATTCCAGTCGAAATTCTTTCATTTTGACGCCATTATTGAGGTTAGACGGGTAATATGATCATAGAGAATATGAATCATATGTAGCTATTACACTGTCATAGGTTCTTAATATAATAATGAGTCCTATTTCTATGATAGTCTAATATGGCCCTAATAACAATGTTATGCTAATAAGATACAGTACAGTTTAACAGGCTTTATTTCTGTGTATTTTGGTTATAATTGTTTTTAAAAAACCGTGGTAATTCTGGTGGAAACAGAACCGCTGTAACATGATTATTTCCGTTTTTGTATTGCAGTTATTTTTTCATTCAGCTATTAAGAAATAAATCTTATAGGGCTGTATACTGCGCTGTTGTTTTTTGTTTTTAATTTTTTATACTAAAAATATTACAAATGTTCTTTTCAAAACAGAAAATATGCAAATTGATACTTGGCATTTTTTTCCAATCCTCCTTCTTCGCAGACGCGACGGTCTCGCAGAAGGAGGCTTCTTTTATTATCGTAAACTCTTCTGAGTTGCTGCAAGTATAGACATAGACATAGACATAGACATAGACATAGACATAGACATAGACATAGACATAGACATAGACATAGACATAGACATAGACATAGACATAGACATAGACATAGACATAGACATAGACATAGACATAGACATAGACATAGACATAGACATAGACATAGACATAGACATAGACATAGACATAGACATAGACATAGACATAGACATAGACATAGACATAGACATAGACATAGACATAGACATAGACATAGACATAGACATAGACATAGACATAGACATAGACATAGACATAGACATAGACATAGACATAGACATAGACATAGACATAGACATAGACATAGACATAGACATAGACATAGACATAGACATAGACATAGACATAGACATAGACATAGACATAGACATAGACATAGACATAGACATAGACATAGACATAGACATAGACAGACATAGACAGACATAGACATAGACAGACATAGACATAGACATAGACAACACTTTATTGTTCACCAAAACAAAAATGACAAAAAAAATGTACGACAAGACAATAGTTATTTGGTAAAACAGAAGGCGGCCTTATCGCTAAAAGCGAGTAGAAGAGGAAGAATCTAGGCAACCTGACTCAAAGGAAATTCTTAAATTATCTGTAATTATTATGCAACAAAGAAAAGGAAAAAAAAATGACATACATGGACAGCAGATTACAGTCTATTGTAGACTAGCACATGCATTATTGCATAAGACTTACATAATGACTCCTAAGTGAATTTTTAAATATGGCAAAAGATTTAGCTTTTCTGATATCAGTGGGCAAAAAGTTCCAAAGTAAGACAGCCTGCATGGCGAAGGAGTTGGAATAAAATGTTGAAGAGTGTGCAGGTGCCATTAACAGGAGATTATTAGTGGAACGCAAATTGAGTGTATGTGATGTATGAAGGAAGTTGAAACATTCCTTAAGATAAGGAGGGGTATAAGGTATAAACAGTATACGATATAGTAAGTTGAGAAGATAAGTATTCCGGCGGTATTACAATTACAGTATTCTATTTATATGAACAGGGTGCACAACAATAATGACTATGCAATTTGACAGATGAATGACACTCAATCATAATAATATATACATTATAATGATTAGATTGTTTGTTGCTTTTGATGCTTTATTATTGTCTTGTAAGTGACCAATAATAATAGAGGTCAGTGGGCTATTTATGTGTGTTTGCACTTTGCATCGGCCACATTATTTATTTAATCATTTGTAAACAATATTTATCATCTCATGCTTGTCGGGGCTTCACTTGCGGTAATGATATATTGGTCGCGCGCATAAGTATTGTTTACAAGTGTGAGACTCGAATTAAAATGCCGTTGGATGATTATAGAGTTTATTAGAACTATACAAACACGTATAACACCTGTACAAGTATAACCGAACGCAACAAGTCCAAACGTAATGCAGAAGATCGTAATTCAATAGCACGCGCAAAGTCTGTCACTAAATAGATTACCGAATGTACATCTCGCTTCGCTCGTGGTTCTCGCTGGACTGCCTCGTCCCTCAATCGAGGCATTTCTTTATACTGCACAGATGCAATATGTCTGCCATGCCGCGTGGGCCGAATTTCCTAGAATCAGTTTGTACTTTAAATCCGACACACCTGGCTAATGACTGCCATAAAAGATTACAATACACAATGGGCTGTTCTCTAATCACAAATTTTAGACACAAAGTAAACAAAAAATGCCCAAATGCCGAAAGGTAATAAAATCTGTTTCTACAGGTATGCAGGTGTGAATTTGTCTTTGTCGGCGTCTAGGTCGTAACATTGTATTGAAATTTCTAAAACAAATGGTAATACGTTTATATCATGTAAAACAAGTAACACAGATTTTACTTCTAAGAATTTGCTGTCGATCGGCGAAAACTGCATCGAAGTCGGCCCAGTAGTTTTTACTTGAATCCCGAACAAACAGACAAGAAATGTAAAAAAAATGCATCGTGTTCTCCATCGTTTATATAGTCTATTTTAATTGTTATTTTTTTAAATACGTTAAATGTACAGACACAGAATTTTTTGAATTTTGTAATATCATAGAATAAATATGGTTTGCGTCTGTGTGCTTAACAGTAATGTAGCCATTGGAAACCAGTCGACATTTATTCGTATTAATTAGAATATTTATTTGTTATCGATGTATATTGACGGAAATTTTAACAACACTATTTAATTTTCTTGAAATGATTTTTCAAGATGCGATCTGAAATACAGTTTTACACAACGACTTATTCCTCCTAACATACGTGCGCAGTCCTGTAAGCGGAACAGAGCTAGGAATGCATAGCAAGCAACACTTTGCCATTTCCGCTTGCGAATAAAGTTCAATGTAGATTATTTATATATCGATAACTGCCGATCGGAATTATAAGTTGTGTAAAACTGTACTTTTTGCTGTTTGATTCTGTAAAGGAACCGTGAAATAATACAGTATCTTGCGGCGGAGCGGCCTGTCATAAGATCAGACAAATCAACCCACAGCCAGGTTGTAGGGTATTTCCCCGTCTGGATGGCTACCACGCCTGGTCTAGATTATGCCGCCATAATAACCTTGAGTTGTGGCGAAAAGTCGTGGTAGCGTAATCAAGAACGTTTCTCTTGCGCATCATGGGGATTTGGAATGAACTCTCAGCTGAGATTTTACTGCAGCTCTACGATTAGGGGTCTCCCATAAAAGGTGTCAACTTTCCTTCGAGGCCGGCAGAGCGTTGGTAACATCTGGTGTTGCAAACGCCCATGAGCGACGGTAACAATTTTCATCAGGCCCATCTGGTCTCAGGCTATCAGGCTGTCTCCTGTCTACTAATATTCTACAGTATAAAGATTTTAATATAGTTTTTAGGCTGTGAATCTACAGAATGAAGGAAGGCCAAAAATCGCTCATTGGCGTCCGCTTGAAATCAGCCACGTAGTCCTAGCATCAAATGTATTGAAGCGTTCTTTTTTATTGCAGGAGTTCAGCAGACAAGTAGACGGCCCACTTCATGAAATGCGGTTACCATCGCCTATGGACATTTGTAGCACCAAAAGTACTACTAATGCGCTGCTGCTCTTTTAAGGGAGAATGGAACCTGGTCACTAATGCCGGAACACAACTCAAGGTTGTTATGGCGACATACTTTAGACCAGGGGTGGTAGCCATCCAGGCGGGCAAATGCCCTACCACCTGGCTGTGGGTTGTTAAGTCGCCTCTTACGACAGGCCGCCCGGCCGCAGGAAATTGTATTCTTTCTCCGTTCCTGCACGGATGAAATTTGAACATTCTACAGCGTTTGAACATTCCACGTCTACGTAGAGCCAACGAAGCTCAACGGAACCCGATCATTGGTCTGCCTAGGCGCCGTCTATACCCCGCGTTACCAAAAAAAAAAAACAACCAAATAAGTGCTGGAACACATAGTAGAAATGAAACTTCAACGGACAAGTGGCAAAACGAATCGCAACAAATTTTTAATTTGATGTTTTACCGGCAGATTGTTAATGTAGGTACTTGTCCAATTTGAAAACCTGCCCGTAAAACTTTAAGTAAAAATTTTGTTGCGATCCGTTCCATAGTGTACTTTAAAATTATGCCGCCTCTCACCACGTCTACTCTATATTTATGCCGCCCCTCCACGTGGCCGTAACGCTTTTTCATGACAGAAAAAATCCTAAGACCTCCCGTCTATATAGAAGTTTCACTTCAATAAACAAACAAACACTGGAAACGCGAAGTTATTGGTTATCGCTAAATGATTACAAAAAACAAGACGAGGTTACATTAGTACAAACAAATAATCACAAGTGTAAAAAAGTTAATGACAGTTTTGTAACATAATTATTGTCTGTGGGATGTTGTTTATGCAATTTTGTTCCTGACTAATGTGGGGTTTGTATATTACTAATTATTTTGCCGTACTGCAGACACGAAAGAAGAATACTAAGGAATTAAAATTAACTAGTTTAAACGGAGCTTGGATAGAGACTTGGTCACAAATGCTGAAATACAAGTCAGGGTTGTTATGGCGGCATACTCTAGACCGGGGGTGGTAGCCGTCCCGTCCGGGCGGGAGGTGAATGCACCAGCGTTCGAGGATCGGACAGGGGTTTTAGTGAATATCCCAAAGCGTAGCGTGGCAATAGCATACCTCCTCCTCTTCTACTCATTCGCGGATGCTAGTGCCCCCTGACGAGGTGAATCCCACACAAACGGGCCGCGACTTCTCTTCTCACTCGCGCAGCTTATGGTCTTCATGTTTTGGCGTAATAGGGGTAAGATCGCGTATAGCACGTTCAACACATATACACACGTTGTGCTTGTGTAGTGTCTGTACATAACCGCGTGGTTTGATGTCGCACTGCATCGCAACTTGAAAAGTCTGTCCGTCTCTCTCGCGCGTGGTCAAGCTTATGAGTATGAAAGAGACAGTTGTGTAGACTCATTCTTCCCATCCCGCTTGACAACCAAAGAGACTTAAAAAACCACTTTTGCACATCTTACGAGTTTGGCCAAGTTGCGTGCCGGGGATTATAGCCTTCCAGAGGTGACCACCAGACTGGCAGATATCGCACTATCTACTATAGCGGTAAATTCTGGACCTAGGATGGTAGCCATCCAGACGGTCAAATGCCCTATCACCAGGCTGTGGGTTGTTGTGTTGCCTCTTACGACAGGCAGTCCGGCCGTAGGAATTAGAATTCTTTCTCCGTTCCTGTAATGATAAAACTATCATCTATTCTAAAGAAAGAAAGAAAGAAAGACTTTAATTGCAAAAATAGCGACGTAATTATATTCCTTATACATTTTTATACACAGAGCATATTTTGAAAATTTGTACGCCGCATTTTCAGCAAAAAAGGTTTGCACTCAGCATATTGCTGTGCCGGAATTATATCCGACACAACGCTGATTTTCAGTGCAAACCTTTCTTTTGGCGTAAGACTAAAACGACCCAATTTTGTTCATAAAATAATAAATAATAATAATAATTAACAAAACTAATTCTACTTATGTAATATTTAATACGTAAAACAAATGAATAAATTTTAATAAAACCAACAATAAATACGTTACTTCGAAATTAAAATGAATACTCGTGTAACAACTTGCATTGAATCATTTATTCATGAGACATACATTAAGTTTTTTTTGCATTAATATAAAAGTGTGTGTACTCAGCTCCGATGCACGACTGGAGTTTACACTTTAAGCACGATTGTGTTTGAATATGCACTGATAGATATTGTTTTAGACCTTATTTCATTGCATTAAAGTTCGGAATTGTGTAATAAAAATCGTACCGCATTTGAGTTAACGCTTGTATTATATAAATTTTCATAAAATTCCCATAGATTCTTAAGAAGTAGACTCGAAATTGTATTTAAAAAACGTCCAATTTTCAGATACGTCGGCTACATCGAAACGACAACACCAATTCTTCTCATTCGTGATCCTGAAATCATAAAAAACATCACCGTCAAAGACTTCGATCACTTCCTGAATCATAAGGAATTATTTACTGCGGAAAATGAAAATGGTTTATTAGGAAGCAGTCTCTTTATGATGAAAGGTAAAAATCGATATTTTGCTAACTATACTTAACTTTATGGTCGCATAACACTTCAATTTTTTTCAACTGAGATTAAATCACCATAAGAAGTTTTTACTACTTTTAACTGCTACCTTGGTTCTTATATAAACTTCCTTATTTTAAGTCATATTAGGCACACCTATTATAATTCAGATTACCTATGACATAACTTGTAACCAATGGTCGAAAAACCATGGTTGTTATTGATGGTTCCTACGCATACTGATCCAACTAAAATACATACATACATACATAACTTCACGCCAGTTCCCTTGCGGGGTAGGCACGTACAACAGAGCGCCATTTAGGCTTATTCTTACACACCTCACTTGCTTCTTTGACATTCATAACTCTTGTCATGCACGCTCGTCTGTTCTTAAGGCTCCTGACATCACCTTCTGCTAGTACACGATCAATTTGATCATGGAAGGTGTGTCGTGGCCTTCCACGACTTCTGCATCCATCCACTTTTGCATTGTATATCTGTTTATTCATTCTTTCATCATGCATTCTTTCCACATGCCCGAACCACCGGAGCATTCCTTTCCTTACCTTCACCCCGACACTCTCTTTCAGACCAACTCTCTTTCTTACTGCGATTATCAAGCAGTAATTATCGACCACATTATATTATGTGCTTCTCGTCCAAGACTACCAATGTATTCTTTGTTGTAAACTCGTAGACTGTCGGTTTAAGACTGCCCGTTGAAGACCGCCCCTCCTCTGCCCGAACACCCAGTATTTATAAGGTCCTCGTAGCGCGCTGCAGTGACACCATCCGGTAATGCTATGGCGCCACTTCAGTTACACTTCCTTCATAAAACCAACTTCCGTCATACGTATTAACTTCCAACATTTCCGATAACCGTTAGCTTAATAATAAATGCTTTTACGTTGACATCCGGTTAGACAACTTCCGATTACTACATGAAAGAATACTCTATCCGGTTATTCACTACTTGCGTCACATGATTATTTTATAATAACAAATACGATTCCTACATATATAAGAAAAAAATGTTGATAAACACAACGTTGTCATGTGTTATGTTTCTAAAGAAATAAACTGTTTTTTTTATTGCCGGAGTTGAGCAGACAGACAGACGTCCCACTTGATGAAAAACGGTTACCATCACCTATGGACATTTGCAACACCAAAGGTGCTACAAATGCGCTGCTGCTCTCTTGAGCTAGACTGGAATCTGGTCACAAATGCCGGAACATAACACAAGCTTGTTATGGCGCCATACTCTAGACCAGGGCTGGTCGCCATCCAGTCAAACAAATACCCTATCTGGCTGTGGGTGGTTTTGTCGCCCCGTACGACAGGCCGCCCGGCCGCAGGTAATTGTATTTTTTCTCCGTTCCTGCACGGACAAAATTATGGTGTATTAATCTTAATATATATAAATTACGTGTCACGTTGTTTGTCCGCGATGGACTCCTAAACTACTTGACCGATTTTAATCAAATTCGCACACCGTGTGCAGTTTGATCCGACTTGAAAGATAGGATAGCTTACATTTGGACCCGGTAGGTGGCGCTGGAATCGGGTTCTAAATTTTATTTCTTCAGGGCAGAACAACGTCTGCCGGGACAGCTAGTTTAATATAAATTATTTTAATACCTTTACAAGGTGAGTTCGTCCGTTCGTCGGTATTGAATATGAAGCTTCAAAGCATTTATAATACTATATATATATAAAACTTCAAAGGCTATTTAGAACGGCTCAACTAGACTCAGTCATCGTAATCTTACAAAGCGTTTATAAATAAATTGGAACACAATTTATTCGTTGTAGTTTGAATTAGTAATAAATGGTTTTGTATCAATTTTAGGTGATAGATGGCGTGACATGAGAACAACATTAAGTCCAGCATTCACTGGATCTAAAATGAGAGCCATGATGCCTTTCATGATGGAAATCAGCAAGAACATCGTGGAGTATTTGAAAGGTGAGAATTTAGAATTATATAAAAAAAAATGAGTTTTTTGTTTCCTTTTCCAGTAGTTATTAGTTAACCAATTATAAAATTTTTGAACCTGCAGGCCTTCGTTTTCAAGTTTACTGAGAGAAAACTGTAAGCAAAAGTTGTTTGGTCTCACTTCGCACACCGCACAGTCATCGAGTTGAGCTCGAGTGTATGGTGCAATAATATTAGTAACTACCTGTGTATCATTCGAAACTAGATTGCTCAGTGTTATTTGTGATAACAGCTTTAGCCGGACACAATGAACCCCTATCAGCAAGGCCAGTCTGGGTACCCTGGGCAACAGTATCTTCATAATATCGGATTTAACAATGCCGCCCCACAGTCTTTCGGGAATCCAATGCCCATGCCGGGTCTCCTGACTATGGGATACCCTACACCCCAACCGGGATATTCGCCAAATGCACCTGGCTATCCACAGGTACCACAAGGCTACCCACAAGCGGGATATCCTAGCCAAAATTATCCGCAACCAAATGCTCAACCGTACCCTAACCAGGGCTACCCACAACCTGCTCAACGTGCTCAAACGGGATACTCTGGTCATTCTCAAGCTAGTGTTCCCCGTTCAGATGCAAGATACCCCCAAGCAAATGCTGGGTACCCCCAAACAAATGCAGGATACTCCCAATCAAATCAGTACCAAGGGTATCCACAAAGTCATTCGCATGTCCAAACTCAGCAAGCATATAATGTTTCATCATCAGTGCCTACAACGCCAAAGTCCAAGCCAACTGTGGTGCCAGTAAATCCTTTCGATCCCCGTGAGGATGCAGCTGTCCTACGCAAAGCTATGAAAGGCTTTGGCACTGACGAGAAGTCCATCATTCAAGTCCTCACAAGGAGATCGAATGAACAGCGTCTACGCATCGCGTATGAGTTCAAGACGCTTTACGGAAAGGATCTAGTGTCGGATCTGAAAAGTGAAACCAGCGGCAAGTTCGAGGATCTCCTCGTAGCGTTAATGACCCCATTACCTCAGTTCTACGCTAAGGAGCTTCATGATGCAATCGCTGGGATTGGTACTGACGAAGATGTTCTCATTGAGGTTATGTGCACCATGTCCAACCATGAAATCAACGTTATCAAACAGGGATATACTGCTATTTATGGTACATTACTTGAGGACGATTTGCGCGGCGACACGTCTGGAAATTTCAAACGTCTCATGACGTCACTGTGCATGGGCAACAGATCTGAAGATTTCCACATTGATCAAGAGAAGGCCAGAGAAGACGCAAGAAGTTTGCTGCAAGCCGGTGAACTGCGACTGGGCACCGACGAGTCGGTGTTCAACGCTGTGCTGTGCTCGCGCTCGTTCGCGCAGCTGGCGGCCGTCTTCCAGGAGTACCAGTTCCTCACCGGCCACGATATCGACGACGCGATCAAGGCCGAGTTCTCCGGCGACCTCGAGAAGGCGCTCAGGGCCATCGTGAAAGTGGTCCGCAACAAGCCGCTGTTCTTCGCGGAGCGTCTCCACAAGTCGATGAAGGGGCTCGGCACCAACGACCGCCAGCTGATCCGCATCATGGTCACGCGCTGCGAGGTCGACCTCGGAGACATCTCCGACATGTTCCAGAGCTAGTACGGGGAGACCCTGCAGAGCTGGATCGAGGGAGACTGCTCCGGTCATTACAAGAAATGCTTACTTGGACTTTTGGGTCTCTATTAAATTTGAGGATATTACATTGGATGTTATAAACATCTTTTAATGTTAAGTTTCGTACAATCTCCAATATTATTATTTAATATTAAGATTAATGTATATACCTAAATCGTTACGTTTCATTGTATTTTAATAATTTGACGAAAATATATAAAAATTTATATATTTTTATTTTATTATTACCTGCTATCCTTGCAGGAACGGAGAAAGAATACAATTTTGCTGCGGCCGGGCGGCCTGTCGTAAGAGGCGACTTAACAACCCACAGCCAGGTGGTAGGGCATTTGCCCGACTGGATGGCTACCACCCCTGGTCTAGAGTAAGTCGCCATAACGACCATGAGTTGTGTTCCGGCATCGGTGACCAGGTTCTAGTCTCCCTTAAGAGAGCAGCAGCGCATTTGTAGCATCTTTGGTGTTGCAAATGTCCATAGGCGATGGTAACCGCTTTCCATCAAGTGGGCCGTCTGCCTGTCTGCTGATCTCCTGCAATAAAAAAAAAAAAAAACTAAACTGTTATTATAGCCACGTTAGCTATCTAACTTCTATGTACAGTCGCGGTATGAAAGGGTTCGTCACCTTAAAGTCGACTTATGCTTGCACGAATACAAGAAACAGTACTGCCAACATTTTATTAAATGTCAAGTTTATAGAATATAGAAACGTGAAAAAAAGGAAATTGACAATGACAGACACTGAGAATAACAATCGTTTCAATCATCAGAGACAAAGAGGATACAATCTTTTTAATTTTTTTTATTGCAGGAGTTCAGCAGACAGGCAGACGACCCACTTGATGGGAAGCGGTTACCATCGCCTATAGACATTTGCAACACCAAAGGTGCTACAAATGCGATGCTGCTCTCTTAAGAGAGACTGGAACCTGGTCACTAATGCCGGAACACAACTCAAGGTTGTTATAGCGACATACTCTAGACCAGGGGTGGTAGCCATCCAGTCGGACAAATGCCCTACCACCTGATTGTGGGTTGTTTGGTCGCCTCTTACGGCAGACCGCCCGGCCGCAGGAAATTGTTTTCTTTCTCCGTTCCTGCACGGATATAGACGCTATATCCGTGCAGGAATCATTACGCTTAACACAAATATTAAAACCAATAAAAAGATTTTACATCTCTAGACAATCTTTTTAGACAAGATGAAAATCAAAAACCTTTGATATAAGTACTTAACTTTAAACTTTATTTTCACAGAAAAGTCTGTTCTGTGACTTAGTTCGAAAAGGTAGCATGTGCTCCTGGAACGATAAGTGAATCAATTTGAAAATTGGCGAACCTTTTCATACCACGACTGTACCTATCTTTAATATAAAAGTTCTTTTGGGAGTGTTGTGTTTGTATATTGAATTTAAAAATGAGAAAAACATCAGGGGCTCTAATTTGGACCAGCAGATTTCAAAAATGTAACTTTTTGAATTTTTATAATATCTCTCCGTTTGTTAGAGCAGCACGTGAAAACTACTTAACGGATTTATATAAAACTCGACAGAGCTAACTTATATCCCGTGTTAATAGTTAGGACACTTTATCCCCATAAATAACATCACTTCCGTGGTGCATAGACTAATATAAACCAAAAAGATGGCGTTTATGTAGCGTTTTTTTTTCAATTTCCAAGAAATCATGGCAACGATAATAATAATAATAAACGAAAGAGATACCTGCAAGCACTAGTCACAATGATGAAAGATGACTGGCAGGCGAGAGGCTTACATTTGAATGCGAAGAAAACAAAGGTTATGGTGTTTGAAAGAGAAGAAACCAGAACGAATGCAAGGATAATGGTCGATGATGTTATGCTGGAGCAAGTGAGTGAGTTTGTATATCTTGGATGTGCTTTTAGCAGGGATGGAAGGTACACCGCTGATATAGAAAGAAGAGTGAATTTGGGGAATAGTGTACATGGAGCGTTAGGTAAACTTCTAGGCGCTAAGAACCTCAGCCAGAAGGCCCAGCTTGCCGTACACAACGCGGTGCTGGTACCTACGCTCACGTATGGAAGCGAGAGTTGGGTATGGAAGAGAGAGCATGAAAGTAGAGTAAACGCGGTCGAGATGCGAGCACTGCGCAAAATCTGCGGAGTGACGCTCGCGGACCGCGTTCGTAATACCGAAGTAAGAAAGAGAGTGTCGGGGTGAAGGTAAGGAAAAGAATGCTGCGGTGGTTCGGGCATGTGGAAAGAATGCATGATGAAAGAATGACTAAACAGATATACAATGCAAAAGTGGATGGATGCAGAAGTCGTGGAAGGCCACGACACACCTTCCATGATCAAATTGATCGTGTACTAGCAGAAGGTAGTGTCAGGAGCCTTAAGAACAGACGAGCGTGCATGACAAGAGTTATGAATGTCAAAGAAGCAAGTGAGGTGTGTAAGAATAAGCCTGAATGGCGCTCTGTTGTTCGTGCCTACCCCGCAAGGGAACTGGCGTGAAGTTATGTATGTATGTATGTATGTATGAAAGAGATACCCTAACAGTCTCATTCGTATTGAGTTAGAATAAGATTGAAGGCTTCTTTAATGTTTCTTTTTCTTTAATAAAGAAATCTTCAAACTTTGGTTAGGCGCTTACCTTTCCTCTCCTTTCCGCAAATCCATATGCTGGATAGAGACAGGCGGTGCCGCCTGACTCTATTCTGTAATTTTTATTAATACCATTAAGAGGTAAAGTTTGCGAGTTTGGATGTTTTGGGGTAATCTTCGGTACTACTGACCCGATTTTGAAAATTCTTTCACCAGTAGAAAGCTACAATATTCGCTAGTAAGATAGGCTATATTTGATTGTGATTAATAAATCAAAAAAATTAAAAATGTTTTACGCCCAGCAAAGTGGGCACAGGAACGCCTGTCAAATATGTTCCAGCAATAACGTTCCACGCAAGAATTGCGCATATTCTTGAAGAGGCAGAGTGAGTGCTATCTGCGTTTATGAATTAATTAAAGGTTACAAATTGTAATTAAACCTTGATATGCGTGCGTGCGTGCGTGCGCGTGTGTGTGGGTGCTTGGGCGCATGTGTATTTTTTAATGACGCCCAGGGAAGTCGGCGCGGGTCAGCCAGTTAATTATAATAATAATAATAATTTATTTATTTGCTCTCAATAAATTAAACATTTTACATAGTCACGATAACCAATTATACATAATAAATTTATTCAGAGAGAGCTTGGTGTCTTTATTAGGTTAAAAACCTGTTGGACTGATCACCAGGCTCCCTCCCTATAAAGTGGTAAAATTTCATCGTACAAAATATATTAGTGACAAGGCTGTTATATGATCTTTTTTTAGCTAGGCTATGCTTTGATGTACAAATTTATCATTTCATCTTATTTTTTATTAGATAAGACTTCAAAGGATTTTCTAGTCGATGATTTGATCCGGCGGTACACGAGCGACGTGATCGCGTCAGCAGGCTTCGGGCTGCAAGTCAACAGCTTGGTTGACAAAGACAACCAATTCTACAGGACTGGTCAAACGCTATTCGATTTCACCTTATGGCAGAGATGTTGTTTTTTTTTGACTGCATTGTTTCCTTCACTTACGGAGGTTTGTGTAGTCCTAGTACATTTAGAGTCAGTTGCCATAACATGTATTATAGGGTTTTTTATGGAAAATGACATAATAGACATAGTTAATGTGTCATGGGAATGGAGTGGACAGTCCACCAGTAAAAAACCTGACTGTCTCAAGCTTTTAAAACCTGGAACACTAGATGGCAATGATATGTTGTTATGTGACAAATTGAATATGTTTTTTCCTGTCACGGGTTGTCTGAAAGAGATTGCTTCTTAGCCATCACCCATTGTGCACGTTTAGAATATTTTTAGGCTGTATAGAGTTGGAAAAAGTGGATAGATGCAGAAGTCGTGGAAGGCCACGACACACCTTCCATGATCAAATTGATCGAGTACTAGCAGAAGGTGATGTCAGGAGCCTTAAGAACAGACGAGCGTGCATGACAAGAGTTATGAATGTCAAAGAAACAAGTGAGGTGTGTAAGAATAACTGGCGTGAAGTTATGTATGTATGTATCTATGTATACAGTTTTAGTATAGTAGGGAGGGGTCAAATGTAAGAAATACCAAACTCAACGAGCGCTGTAATAACACTGATTTTATTACCCAAAATATCGGAATATAAATGTTGTCAAGCATTAGGCCGCAGTTGTTTATTTGTAAACTTCTGACCCTTGTACAGATAGTTTTTAAGTAGTAATTATGTATTTTTGTAAAAAATGTGAACTGTATAGTCAATTGTGGCCTTTCGAGTTTTCACAAGAACTCCGCTGAATGGCGCCAGTTGAAGCCTGAGCTATACGAAGGCTTAATCATCAGAATTGGCGTTATGGACTAAGTTAAGATTCCCTTACCTCCGATTGTAGCGAAAACTAACCACCATGGTACTTTGAAATTTATATGTTAGCGTCAATAATACATACATACATAACTTCACGCCAGTTCCCTTGCGGGGTAGGCACGATCAACAGAGCGCCATTTAGGCTTATTCTTACACACCTCACTTGCTTCTTTGACATTCATAACTCTTGTCATGCACGCTCGTCTGTTCTTAAGGCTCCTGACATCACCTTCTGCTAGTACACGATCAATTGGATCATAGAAGGTGTGTCGTGGCCTTCCACGACTTCTGCATCCATCCACTTTTGCATTGTATATCTGTTTAGTCGTTCTTTCATCATGCATTCTTTCCACATGCCCGAACCAGCGGAGCATTCCTTTCCTTACCTTCACCCCGACACTCTCTTTCAGACCAATAATAATAATAATTGTGTTTAATATTTTCCAGAGATTCAGTCTTGAAGTATTTCCTGGAAAGACGACGCAATTCTTTAGGGACATAGTTACAAAGACAATGGCCTATCGTATCCAAAATAACGTGGAAAGGCCTGATATGATACAATTGCTGCTGGAAGCAACTAGAGGTAAAGTCGGTCATTTATTATTTGCTTATTCGTATTAAATTTATATTTATCCTTGCAGGAACGGAGGAAGTTTGTTTTTATTTTCTATTGCAGGAGTTTACCAGAGAGGTAGACGGCCCACTTGATGGAAAGCGGTTACCATCGCCTATGGACATTTGCAACAGCAAAGATGCTACATATGCGCTGCTGCTCTCTTAAGGGAGACTGGAATCTGGACACTAATGCCGGAACACTACTCAAGGTTGTTATGGCGACATACTTTAGACCAGAGGTGGTAGCCATCCAGTCGGGCAAATACCCTACCACCTGGCAATGAAACCTGGAAGTATAATAATTTCTGTGGTTTGACGGCCTTTTTTTTTTGGCCAGGGGAAATCCGTTTGAGGACTAAGCCGCGACAGGCACAGAAGCCTGGGGGGATGTTCGCGACCTGTGTGAGTGTGTGGGATTCGCCAGATCGGGGGTGGCACTAGCGTGTCCAGTCAGAACTGGTGCCACGCTATTGCCACTCGCCAGTTAGGGATACTCACTAAAACCCCTGGGTGTTCCGTCCTGCGCCTTATGCCAGGGCTACGGGGAATTGGGCTTCCCGTCTCCGCATGCTCTGGCAGGCGTGGGCCCATCACACTGGGCCTCTTCAGTAGTTTGACGGCCTGTGGTAAGAGACCGACGGAATAATCTACAGCCATTTGCCCATCTAGATGGCTACCACCATAATGCATGCCGCCATAAAAACTTTGACAGGCAGACGGCCCACCTGATGGAAAGCAATTACCATCGTCTATGAAGGTTTGTAACACCAAAATGCCAATCTCTAAAGGAAAAGGTTGTTATGGCGGCATGTTCTAGATCAGCGGTGGTAGGTGGCTATGGTGTGTTTTGTCGCCTCTTACAACAGGCCGCCCGGCTGCAGGAAAGTGTATTCTTCTCCGTTCCTGCACGGACAAGGCTTTGTAGCGGTAGCCATGTTCACTGCTTTTGTTTTCTAAAGAACCCTAAAATTAGTATAGATTGAAAAGTCTTAATACTCGGCAAGCACTCTAGCGAATTGTATTCGAATAAATGATTAGATACAAGTTGATACACGAGTATTTATTTTAATTTTGTAGTAACGTATTTATTGTTGGTTTTTATTAAAATTTGTTTATTTGTTTTTTTACTATTTAAATATTATATATGTAGAATTAGTTTTATTAATTATTATTCTTATTTATTATTTAATTAACAAAACTAGGTCATTTTGGTCTTACGCCTAAAGGAAGGTTTGCACTGAAAATCAGCGGAACAAAATCCGACACAGCAATATGCTGAGTGCAAACCTTGTTTGCTTAAAATGCGGCGTACAAATTCTCAAAATATGCTTTGTGTATAAAAATATATAAGGAATGTAATTGCGTCGCAATTTCTTCAAAATAAGTTTTCCTTTCTTTCTTTCTATATCATAAACAACCAAATGCCGAAAAAAGACGGTTCATTTTGATTTTCTATATTGATAGAAATCAAGCATTGACAAATTTAAAAATTAAACAAACTTAATTGTTAAGAGAGGTTTCGTATATGACTTTTTTAGCTGTCCATCTTATGGAAAATTTTCAGGGACTTATGTTGAAGTAATTAATAGAAATACAATTAACAACTATTGGAGCTTTAAAAAAAAAATGAAAACAAAATAACAGGTATTAATGGTGGCAGTTGCTTCTTGTTTGGAAATTAAACTCGTTGTAATGGACTGTATGATTACTAATATTGCACTTTTTACATGAATCGAAATATGCATAGAATAAAAAATTGTGCAAGAGAATCGTCGTTGGATTTTTTTTTTTTTATTGCAGGAGTTCGGCAGACAGGCAGGCGGCCCACTTGATGGAAAGCGGTTACCATCGCCTATGGACATTTGCAACACCAAAGGTGCTACAAATGTGCTGCTGCTCTTTTAAAGGAGACTGGAACCGGGTCACTAATGCCGGAACACAACACAAGGTTGTTATGGCGGCATACTCTAGACCAGGGGTGGTCGCCACCCAGTCGAGCAAATACCGTACCACCTGGCAAATTATAGTAGAATTGTGAATTGTGAAGAATTATATTATTATTTTTTTTTTGAGCTGGACCCAGCTGTATATCCGCAGATGACTGTTTCAGCGATACCGGACTTTGGAAGCTTCCCGACTCCGTGGGAGCGGAGGCGTTCAGCCCGGAAGCAACGCGCTCGAGGAGGCACCTCCTGTGAGGTTTGACCTCGGCTCGACCGTTGCGAGGGATTGACTCTGTATTGAGAATTAGCCGTAAAAGGCTGAATGAGCTAAGCGGCTGAAGTGATTATTATGGGACCAATCATCGACTCCGCCGGCGGAGCCGATCCTAGTCTATCATTACTACCGCTTCGCAACGTGTTATAGCTGGAGGAGATGAAGCGGCAGAAGAAACTCTCCAGCAACACGCCTAAGCTAATCTTGTATGGCTACTTGTGTCTGTAGTGGGTGAGTGTGATTGGTGGGTCTTACCTTTGTGTAAGAGGATCCGAGCCGGGGGCAATCTGTAATATAAATTAATGGCCAATTTTTGCCTTCTATATCCCGTATCCCGTCCGACGCCTAGTTGCTAATTACGCCAGCTATGGGCGTCGGCGGTATGCGGGACGCGGAGAGTAGGTATGCTCCGGCGGGCGGGTCAGGGGGGTGCTCTCTGTCCGCAACAGGTATAATGCCACTTATGAAAACTGTTTTTAACAATTAAGATCGTCTTGCAAGATGTCAGAGGCAAGTGAGGTATGTAAGAATAAGCCTAAATGGCACTCTGTTGTTCGTGCCTACCCCACAAGGGAACTGGCGTGAAGTTATGTATGTATGTATGTATGTAAGATCGTCTTATTTTGTAAACTTGTCTCATTTCTGTACAAATTAAAATATCGAAATGAGCTCATCTAATTTCGGGTTAAGCGAAAAACATTTAAAAATAATAATATCTGGTATGCTTTTAGGAAATTTGAAGTCAAACCAAGAGAACGAAGAAAAGGATATAGGATTTGCAGCCACTGAGGAGGTGTTGAAACATCAAGGAAATGTTAGAAGTACGGACGGAACTTAAGCTAACATGATTTATTTTATATATTTAATTGGTAAAACTATAGATATCCGGTACACTTTCAGCTTCTCTGTACTAAGCGAATATGGTCTGTTATTTTTTTCTTGATTGTTCGACGACTTACGCTGTTTTCGGGTTGTTTTGATCCATTTTACGTTGACTGCCGGCTTTATTTTGGACTGTGATTGGTTTGCTCAAGTTTGGTTAAATATGTTTGTTTATGATATCTAATAAGCTGCACCACCTACATCACCAGATTAGGTTAAACTATTCCTTAAGTTAGGTAGCCTGGAAGAGATTGCTTCAAGACAAGATTGTAATTGTGTATTTTTGAAATTGTATTTTTGGTGAGCAATAAAGTGTTATCTATCTATCTATAAATATTTTTGTGCTTCTATGTGAGCAAAACATGTGTACACTATAACATATATGCCAACTGTTTAACCAAGTTTTGAACAAATAAATTTGATTTGATAACCAGCCATTTAATTGCACCGGCCTATAAAAAAAAAAGATCTGTACTAGTTGTCCAGACCTATTTATTTTTATGTATTTACACACCCTTAAAAATTTGAGAGTGTATGGATCAAAAGACTACTTTTTTGTAGGACAGTGTTGTTTACACTAGCAGCTGCTTGCGCAAATTAGCACTACGGACGGAAACGTCAATGACGTCTCCTTCACGTATCTATCCGCCTTCGGATCGTGCTCCTGGTTATGACGTGTATACTACGCCGTATACCATCGCATAACTCGTACCGGTGGCATTTTTTCATGGCGCTTATCGATACATTTTGGCCAATTTGAACGAGTATGTAGTTTCAATACCGAGAATGGATATAGGACACTTGCTATCCCGGAAAATGAGATAGTTACTGGAGTAAAATTAAACATTTTCTGGGATTAACCTGTGTGAATGCTTTCAAAGCAAAAGAGGTTTAAAACTAGAATTTTCACCGCAGTTAAAGCTCTAGTACCTCATTTTTATTTTGACATATAAGCAATATTACTCTTAAGTTTCATTAAAATTCTTTCATTAGGTTTTGGGTGTATGTACTGTAACAAACATTGTAATAGGAATCCCTATTAATATTATAAATGCGAAAGTAACTCTGTCTGTCTGTCTGTCTGTCTGTCTGTCTGTCTGTCTGTCTGTCTGTCTGTCTGTCTGTCTGTTCCGTTTTCACGTAAAAACTACTGGGCCGATTTGGCTGAAACTCAGTATATATATATTTTCGATGCCGAGAATGAACATAGGATACTTTTTATCCCGGAAAATGGGATAGTTTCCGGGATAAAAGTATATTTGTCTGTCTGTTTGTTATACTTTTACGGAAACACTTTTGGACCGATTTGGCTGATACTCGGTACATATGTAATTTGAATACCGAGGATGGACAAGGGATATTTTTCATCCCGGATAAGGGGATAGATTTTGGGATAGATTTATGTAAAGATTATCCCAAAAGTGGGACAGGCTTTGGTTGGTTTTGTGATTTGCCATTTTCATCATTTTGGTTATTTTGTCCTTTTTGCCCTTTTGACCTTTTGCCCTTTTGACCTTTTGCCCTTTTGACCTTTTGCCCTTTTGCCCTTTTGCCCTTTTGCCCCTTTGCCCTTTTGCCTTTTTAACTTTTTGCCTTTTTGCCCTTTTGGCCTTGGGCCCGTTTGCCCTTGGGCCCGTTTGCCCTTTTGCCCTTTTGCCCTTTTGCCCTTTTGCCCTTTTGCCCTTTTGCCCTTTTGCCCTTTTGCCCTTTTGCCCTTTTGCCCTTTTGCCCTTTTGCCCTTTTGCCCTTTTGCCCTTTTGCCCTTTTGCCCTTTTGCCCTTTTGCCCTTTTGCCCTTTTGCCCTTTTGCCCTTTTGCCCTTTTGCCCTTTTGCCCTTTTGCCCTTTTGCCCTTTTGCCCTTTTGCCCTTTTGCCCTTTTGCCCTTTTGCCCTTTTGCCCTTTTGCCCTTTTGCCCTTTTGCCCTTTTGCCCTTTTGCCCTTTTGCCCTTTTGCCCTTTTGCCCTTTTGCCCTTTTGCCCTTTTGCCCTTTTGCCCTTTTGCCCTTTTGCCCTTTTGCCCTTTTGCCCTTTTGCCCTTTTGCCCTTTTGCCCTTTTGCCCTTTTGCCCTTTTGCCCTTTTGCCCTTTTGCCCTTTTGCCCTTTTGCCCTTTTGCCCTTTTGCCCTTTTGCCCTTTTGCCCTTTTGCCCTTTTGCCCTTTTGCTCTTTTGCTCTTTTGCTCTTTTGCTCTTTTGCTCTTTTGCTCTTTTGCTCTTTTGCTCTTTTGCTCTTTTGCTCTTTTGCTCTTTTGCTCTTTTGCTCTTTTGCTCTTTTGCTCTTTTGCTCTTTTGCTCTTTTGCTCTTTTGCTCTTTTGCTCTTTTGCTCTTTTGCTCTTTTGCTCTTTTGCTCTTTTGCTCTTTTGCTCTTTTGCTCTTTTGCTCTTTTGCTCTTTTGCTCTTTTGCTCTTTTGCTCTTTTGCTCTTTTGCTCTTTTGCTCTTTTGCTCTTTTGCTCTTTTGCTCTTTTGCTCTTTTGCTCTTTTGCTCTTTTGCTCTTTTGCTCTTTTGCTCTTTTGCTCTTTTGCTCTTTTGCTCTTTTGCTCTTTTGCTCTTTTGCTCTTTTGCTCTTTTGCTCTTTTGCTCTTTTGCTCTTTTGCTCTTTTGCTCTTTTGCTCTTTTGCTCTTTTGCTCTTTTGCTCTTTTGCTCTTTTGCTCTTTTGCTCTTTTGCTCTTTTGCTCTTTTGCTCTTTTGCTCTTTTGCTCTTTTGCTCTTTTGCTCTTTTGCTCTTTTGCTCTTTTGCTCTTTTGCTCTTTTGCTCTTTTGCTCTTTTGCTCTTTTGCTCTTTTGCTCTTTTGCTCTTTTGCTCTTCGACTCTTTTTTGTCCTTTTTGTCCATGTTGCTCTTTTTGTCCTTTTTGCTGATGTTGTCCCTTTTGTCATTTTTGTAGTTTTCATTGACGGGGGATAGATAAATAAAACTAGGACTGTTTGTAATAGAGGATGAAAGTTTGGATGAGACCAATCATTTCTCAAGTTCATAGATATAAAAATGCATCGTCTACAAAAATGCAATAGTAACTCGATATGTCTTTCTGTTAAGTTTTCGGAAAACACTGGGAATACTGGATCGTTTTTATTGTAATTTTGTTTAAATGTAGTTTTAATGCCGAAAATGGACATATATACTCATGCCAGGAGATCGGCATAAGAATATATCAAGCATCGAGTTTGCGATATAAAATGAAGTGAATTTTTCGGGTGTAAATGGCACTAACATAAAAATGGTGTACATTGTAACCTGTATTAACGCCTGCTCTTTAAACAAGAAGCAGGAACTAGAGGTTAACCCGCGGCGCAGCCGCGGGGTAAACTCTATAATATATAAACCTATTTTTTTTATAGAATGGAAAGAAAATGAGCTTGCTGCACAGGTGTTTTTATTCTTTGCCGCTGGATTTGAGAGTACTGCCGCTACTCTGGTCATGTGCATTCATGAACTTGCTTTGAACCCAGAGGTTGAAGAGAAATTGTACCAGGAGGTTAAAGAGTTTAAGAAGATTAAAAAAGAATTGACGTATGAGAATATCGGGGATTTGAAGTATTTGGATTGTGTGCTTAATGGTGAGTAATAGCATGGAAGAACAGTATATGTATGATTAAAGAATGATTGAACCTTGTAAAGAATGTAACTTGTACTATACTTAGCAATCATAGTAGGTGCCACCAGTTGCTTCTTTTTTAACTACTTCTTCAGCCAATCAATGACAACCTGCTAAATGTAGGTTCCCCAAGTTTGCACCACTTACGTTTGCACACTCCGATCTCCCGCCTTCGTCATCCAGTCTCTGCCAGTGACCCGACGTAACTCGCCGTTCTACTGTGCTCATTCGAATTTGTGTGATCTGTTGTCCACATTAATCTTTTTTGTACGCCTCCTGGCAACACGTCATTTTTTGTTATTGTATGAGTTCAGCAGACAGGCAGACGGGCTACCCGATGGAAAGCAGTTACCACGTCTATGGACATTTGCAACATCAAAGACCGTTATAAATACGCTGCTGCTCTTTTAAGAGAAACTGGAAACTGGCCACTAATGCCGGAATACAACTTAAGGTGGTTATGGCGGTATACTCTAGACTAGGGGTGGTAGCCACCCGGACCCGCAAATACCCTAACATCTGGCTATGCGTTGTTTAGTCGCCTCTTACGACAGGCCGTCCGGCCGCAGGAAATTGTATTCTTTCTCCGTTCCTGCACGGATAAAAAGCAACAAATCCTGCTTTTCTGTTGTTTGCAAATTAAGCTATAAAGCTTCTAAATTGCGAATTTGAAGGACCAGTAAGCATGTTGCTAGGATGCCATGACAATTTTTTATTTTTATAAATATAAAAGGTCACTTAGTTGGGGGACAGAGTCAGTTGAGCATCAACTGCGATCGAGGCTATATAGTGTACTTTCAGAGGGATTATCTTATAAAGACGGATTCTGTGTGATGTATGTGATTACGAGTTTCTGCTCTACGGTTTGGACTTGTTGTATTCGGTTGTACTTGTAAGAACTGAGAATTACGCGTGTGTACTTCTAATAAACTTAGCAATAACCCCAACGGCGTTTTAACCCACATCCCACACATTCGTAACATTATTAATTAATGTTTAAACTATAATTACAATTGTTTATTATGACAACAAGACATTTTGACGCCTGCTTTTTTATATGAATATAGTTGTATTTTATTACTATTCCTTAGAAGTCGGCAACGCATTGGCGACACCCCTGGTGTTGCAAACGTCTATAGGCGACGGTAACCACTTTCCATCAGGTGGGCCGTCTGCCTGTTTGCCTACTTCAAGCAATAAAAAAAAACTATATATATATATACTTCTGTATGTATAGTATAGTTATATATTTATTATTAAATATAAGTAATCGTATAATAATTAGGTCTTACTATACTCGCCATTCCTAATCAACAATACTCTTGCCACGGGCTGTCTGGAAGAGATCGCTTTTTAGCGATAAGACCGCCCTTTGTACACAATTAGAATAATACTTGCTCGTAAGTTTCCTGTAATGGTGAACATTAAAGTATTATCTATCTATCTATTTTAGAATTTATTGTAATATGTGTTAAATATTCAATAAACGACTGATTAAAATTTTTGTGCATAAAGTTGCGCTTGTATTTTTACATCTCTGTTATAATACCTTTTTCATGTTTACAGAAGTGAGTAGAAAATGGTCAATAGCTATATTATTGGACAGAGTTTGCAATAGACCATATGTGTTGCCACCGCCTAGGGATGGAGGCAAGCCTTATATGGTAAGATACTTAAATATAAATAACTAGCTGTCCCGGCAGACGTTGTTCTGCCCTGAAGAAATAAAATTTAGAACCCGATTCCACACAACGAGGTAGGGTATTTGTTTGACTGGATGGCGACCACCCCTGGTCTAGAGTATGTCGCCATAACAACCTTGTGTTATGTTCCGGCATTAGTGACCAGGTTCCAGTCTCTCTTAAGAGAGCAGCAGCGCATTTGTAGCACCTTTGGTGTTGCAGGCGATGGTAACCGCTTCCCATCAAGTGGGTCGTCTGCGTGTCTGCTGAACTCCTGCAATTAAAAAAATTAAAAAGATTGTATCCTCTTTGTCTCTGATGATTGAAACGATTGTTATTCTCAGTGTCTGTCATTGTCAATTTCCTTTTTTTCACGTTTCTATATTCTATAAACTTGACATTTAATAAAATGTTGGCAGTACTGCTTCTTGTATTCGTGCAAGCATAAGTCGACTCTAAAGTGACGAAGCCTTTCATACCGCGACTGTACATAGAAGTTAGATAGCTAACGTGGCTATAATAACAGTTTAGTTTGATATAATTCTAAATTCTCACCTTTCAAATACTCCACGATGTTCTTGCTGATTTCCATCATGAAAGGCATCATGGCTCTCATCTTAGATCCAGTGAATGCTGGACTCAATGTTGTTCTCATGTCACGCCATCTATCACCTAAAATTGATACAAAACCATTTATTACTAATTCAAACTACAACGAATAAATTGTGTTTCAATTTATTTATAAACGCTTTGTAAGATTACGATGACTGAGTCTAGTTGAGCCGTTCTAAATAGCCTTTGAAGTTTTATATATATAGTATTATAAATGCTTTGAAGTTTCATATTCAATGCCGACGAACTGAAGAACTCACCTTGTAAAGATATCAAAATAATTTCTATTAAACTAGCTGTCCCGGCAGACGTTGTTCTGCCCTGAAGAGATAAAATTTAGAACCCGATTCCAGCGCCATCTACCGGGTCGAAATGTAAGCTATCCTATCTTTCAAGTCGGATCAAACTGCACACGGTGTGCAAATTTGATTAAAATCGGTCAAGTAGTTTAGGAGTCCATCGCGGACAAAAAACGTGACACGTAATTTATATATATTAAGATTAAAATGAACAAGTTGACGGTAGGGTAAATAAAACTCCAACAACTCATTGACTCTTGATATCTTTGTCTTTCGTGATCACGGCTACTGAAAAGTGGCCGAAACGTCGGAATAACAAAAAACAAATATATTACCGCGCTTAAAACCGTTAAAACGTACTTTAAATATACATACATGGCTCCGGTGGTTCGGGCATGTGGAAAGAATGCATGATGAAAGAATGACTAAACAGATATACAATGCAAAAGTGGATGGATGCAGAAGTCGTGGAAGGCCACGACACACCTTCCATGATCAAATTGATCGTGTACTAGCGGAGGGTGATATCAGGAGCCTTAAGAACAGACGAGCGTGCATGACAAGAGTTATGAATGTCAAAGAAGCAAGTGAGGTGTGTAAGAATGGGCCTAAATGGCGCTCTGCTGTCGTGCCTACCCCGCAAGGGAACTGGCGTGAAGTTATATATGTATGTAAGTAAATATACATTTAAATTATAAGAGTTTTAATTCATAGATCGCGATATCTCAAGAAATGGTTCCGCCGATTGGCCACGGAGATCTTGCAACCTGACATCTCGGGATTATTTTCTCTGAAGCTACGTGGAGTCGATGGTCTAAGTGAAAACAAGCCAGAGACAATAGACTAGCTCAAAACCCAATATTGGTGCGAAATTTTCGAAAATTCAAATTCAAATTCAAATTCATTTATTTTATAAACTTATTTCTAGGCCTTATATAATTACATCTAAAACTTATATAGTAGTTAAAATTAAGGCTACAAATTATTTTTGGCGGCGGTTGCTGCACTAGACTCTAGGTCTGTATCGCGGCACCCAACACAATTTTATTATAGAAACCTAAATATAATTGATTTAATAAAACTACGTTTTAACGGTTTTAAGCGCGGTAATTTTATTTGATTTTGGTTTTTCCGACGTTTCACGTAAAGTGGCCGAAACGTCGGAAAAACCAAAATCAAATAAAATTACCGCGCTTAAAACCGTTAAAACGTAGTTTTATTATGTATACAAGTCGCGAAAACTTAAGAAAATATTATAATTGATTTATTAATTAATTAACCTAAAACTATGAGTGCGTGTGGTTTTGTGTGTGTGTGTGTGTGTGTATATATGTGTGTGTGTGTCGGCGTGTGTGTGTGTGCCCTAGTGTTGTGGTCAGTTTAGTATTGTGCTTTCTGTGTCACTGTAATTTAATGTTTTTAACCATTTACTAACTTGGTGTTTAAACTTTGGTGCTGACATTTCTTTGGCGGAGGGTGTGTTTTGGCATACTTTATTATAAATGGATATATGGATATATGGAGGAAGGCGTTTGGCAAAGGATGTATGTATTTTAGGTAAGGGTATATTATAAATTCTACGGGAGCTGAGGTATTGGAAGTTAGGGGCAGGGTTCAAAGAATAGATTATTGCAAGCGCGCTCGTAGTGGCCATTAACCTAAAATCGACTTTCATTACTGTATGACATAATAACAGCTTTCACATGCAATTAAAACCTTTGCAATATCTCAAATATTTTTCATTTTATTTAAAAATGAAATTCTATATATACCTCTTTATTTAGAAAGACAACTTTTTGTCACAAGTCCATGGTTCTTAAATGATGCTTTTTTTTATTGCAGGAGATCAGCAGACAGGCAGACGGCCCACTAGATGGAAAGCGGTTACCATCGCCTATGGACATTTGCAACAGCAAAGTTGCTACAAATGCGCTGCTGCTCTCTTAAGGGAGACTGGAACCTGGTTACTAATGCCGGAACACAACTCAAGGTTGTTATGGCGACATACTTTAGACCAGGGGTGGTAGTCATCCAGTCGGGCAAATGCCCTACCACCTGGCTGTGGGTTGTTTTGTCGCCTCTTACGACAGGCCGCCCGGCCGCAGAAAATTGTATTATTTCTCCGTTTCTGCACGGATGAGATTATTATTACTATTATTTGCAATGCCCTTAATATTTTGTTAACTCTTATGTCCCTGCTACACTTGGGATAATGGTAATGTTAATAACTGTGACCAATCGTGACTTACTTATAGCGTTAAAATTTAAAATTAATTTCGTTATTGATGGGGCCTTATCTGGGATTGTTAATGAGTTAATAAATATTGACAGATAACATATATAAGAAAGAGTAAGAAGTATAGTGGAAAGCGCAAAAGAAGCATGTGGATGCGCAAAGAGGAACATAACAACGAAAGGTGATGAGTGGTGGGACGCGGACGTTACATCCAGCGTAGAGAGAAAGAGAAAAGCCTGGCTGGATTATGTTGTTTCTTTGCAACAGAATGACAGTATGAAAGGTATGAAGAAAGAAATTTATCGCCTCTGCAAGAACGAAGCCAAAGCTTTAGTGAAAGAGAAGCGCGAAAAAATAAAATTGAAAGAAGAAAAGAAGCTGACGGAGAACTTCAAGGCGAATACCAAACTCTTTTGGAGAGAGGTTAAGAAGTCTCGGGGTTGTTCGTCAGCTTCCAGAATGGAAAGAATAAAATCTAAAGCAGGGGATGTTCTTGCTAACTCACAAGAGGTGTTAGCGCGATGGAGTGAATATTTTAGAGAAATGTATGATAATATCCCGGATGCTGGCACCACGACTGAGTCTGTGACTGACTCCGAGTCAGCATCCGAGATCACTTTGGAAGAGATCGAATGGTCGATAAGAAGTTTGAAAAATGGAAAGGCAGGAGGAATCGATAGCGTGTCTGCTGAGATGATCAAATATGGTGGAACCTACGTCCGGGACGCTTTTCTGTCCTTATGCAACTTGTTCTGGAGGACGGGAAAGGTTTCCAAGGACTGGAGGCGCGCTGTCATCGTGCCCTTGTATAAAGGCATGGGGTCATGTATGGAGTGCGCCAGCTACAGGGCCATCAGTTTGATCAGCACAGCATCTAAAGTGTATGCGAAGATTATTGAAAAGAGAATGAGAGTGGTATCCGATGGATTACTGTGGGATGCACAAAGTGGCTTCAGAAATGGAAGGGGATGTATGGATCAAGTTTTCTCTCTCCGCAATATCGTAGAGAAGCAGCTGGCTATGGGCCGGAAGGGTTTCTGCGGTTTTATGGATCTAGAGAAAGCATTTGACAGGGTTGTGCGGAAGGAGCTCTGGGACATATTGCCCGGATGTGGGATTAATGGCCAATTGATGCGTGCTGTGCAGTCCACTTACGAGGACTGTATGGCATGCGTGCGAGTGGATGGCAGCCTGTCGCCCTGGTTTGACGTCAATATTGGCGTCAGGCAGGGCTGCGTGCTGTCGGCTTTGCTGTTCATCCTATACCTGGACGATTATCTCCAGAGAATAAGATTGATGGATGTTGGGGTGCGAATGAGTGATCTAATTGTAAGCACCTTGATTTATGCGGATGATGCCGTGCTTTTAGCCGAATCGCCATCAGAACTGCAAACACTAGTCACGATGATGAAAGATGACTGTCAGGCGAGAGGCTTACATTTGAATGCGAAGAAAGCAAAGGTTATGGTGTTTGAAAGAGAAGAAACCAGAACGAATGCAAGGATAATGGTTGATGATGTTATGCTGGAGCAAGTGAATGAGTTTGTATATCTTGGATGTGCTTTTAGCAGGGATGGAAGGTACACCGCTGATATAGAAAGAAGAGTGAATTTGGGGAATAGTCTGAATGGAGCGTTAGGTAAACTTCTAGGCGCTAAAAACCTCAGCCAGAAAGCCCAGCTTGCCATACACAACGCGGTGCTGGTACCTACGCTCACCCATGGAAGCGAGAGTTGAGTATGGAAGAGAGAGCATGAAAGTAGAGTAAACGCGGTTGAGATGCGAGCACTGCGCAAAATCTGCGGAGTGACGCTCGCGGACCGCGTTTGTAATACCGAAGTAAGAAAGAGAGTTGGTCTAAAAGAAAGTGTCGGGGTGAAGGTAAGGAAAGGAATGCTTCGGTGGTTCGGGCATGTGGAAAGAATACATGATGAAAGAATGACTAAACAGATATACAATGCAAAAGTGGATGGATGCAGAAGTCGTGGAAGGCTACGACACACCTTTCATGATCAAATTGATCGTGTACTAGCGGAGGGTGATGTCAGGAGCCTTAAGAACAGACGAGCGTGCATGACAAAAGTTATGAATGTCAAAGAAGCAAGTGAGGTGTGTAAGAATAAGCCTGAATGGCGCTCTGTTGTTCGTGCCTACCCCGCTACGGAACTGGCGTGAAGTTATGTATGTAAGAACCATAAAGAAACCAACTCCAAATCCACGCTACCAACCACACTTACTCTCATAACACGATATGAGTAAGACCGCTGGAATTTCATCTTTCAATTTCAAATTATAGATAAAGCCAGGCGAAGTGGTCTACAATGTGGTGAACTCTATCCACATGGACCCTAAATACTATCCCGATCCAGAGAAATTCGATCCGGACAGATTCTCTGATGAAAATAAACGTAACATAAAACCATTTACCTTCATGCCTTTTGGTAGTGGGCCGAGAAATTGCATTGGTAAGTATTAATGCACATCACTAGACATCATAACAATTAAATTAGCACATCACCAGCAATCATACAAAATAAATTAGCACAACAGAGTTTTTTGGCGGGAACTGACAAGAGATGTTGTGCTGTGCAGTTTTATTTTCTAAAAATGTGTAAAATTACTCTAAAATGAATAATAGTTGTAGGATATTGAGAGTTTTTGAGTAGTAATTATGTGTTTTTGCGAGAAATGTGAACTCTATAGCCAAATGTGACCTTTCGAGTTTTCACACGAACTCCATTGAATGACGTCGATTGTAGCCTACAATACAACGGCGTCTGGCTTAAAGGCCTAGTTGCCAAGCCTTAAACTTAAAAAAAAAAATATTAGCACAACACTATCATCTGCCATTTTTGTCAGCGACGCGCGCGCATGTAACATATAGTGCATACAGTAATAAAAAATTAAGGTGAAAACAATCCTTAACAGTAAGTGCTCTTGTTAAAATTTTAAAAGTAATAAATAATACAGTACATAATATGGGTTTCCCGTATCATTATATGGGAAACCGGACAGTATACCCGCCACGCTTATCCAAGGTTCCTTGGCAGTTTTGACACATCGGTTATTTCCATGTGCAGGTTGCATCACGATGTTTTCTTTCACCGTTAGCACTTAGTAATTGTAACAACATGCGCATAGCTCAGAGAACAGTCTAAGTGGTGCGCCCTTTGAGTTTGAGACGTGTATGCTAACCATTAAGTTACGACGGCTTTTTCAACATCATAAATTACACAAGGGAGTCTTTAAAAGTTGCACCATTGACTGAGAATTTGAGGTCTTCCTGCGTAACATGCACGTACAACTTTCATGTTCTTAGATCAATTGATATACGCACGTAACGGAGAGGCATGAAAGTCACGTGACAAAAATAATTGTAAACTAACTAACGAATAGTTAAAAAAAAACCCAATTTTGAAACATTCTTCATTGGTGCTCCGCTCCTATTAGTCTTAGCGTGATGATATATAGCCTATAGCCTTCCTCGATAAATGAGCTAACTAACACTGAAAGAATTTTTCAAATCAGACCAGTAGTTCCAAAGATTAGCGCGTTCAAACAAACCAACAAACTCTTCAATTCATAATTTTTGTTTCAGGGTCCAGATTTGCTATATTAGAATTGAAGGTACTGCTCTACAATTTGATACTGAACTACAAGGTTGTAAAATCCGAAAAAACGACCGCTCGAATTAAACTAGTGGCTCGAGACTTTAATTTAAAAGCCGTTGGTGGTACTTGGGTTATATTTGAACCTAGGTTTTGAAACGTGTTTCAATAACTAATAATAGTACATTATGGTACTAGTGTGTAACATTGCTGATTAACGCCGAGGCGCTATTGAGACTCGAGCCGTAGGCGAGGGTCTTAAGAGAGCCGAGGACGGTAATCATCAATACACACGTGTATCATACGACGTTTTTCAACACACTTGTGAATAAAATAACAACAAAAACTCATTTTATTTAGTAGATAAAAAAAGTTATATATGAGTGAAAGTTTTATTTATTAAACACGTACGAGTTTAAATTATCTATTTAAATAAGAAGTTGCATGAAATGAGCAAGCAATTCATGCAACTTCTAACATTAATTTATTTGTTCTATAGAACACGATCTTTTTTTTTGAATAAAAACTTTTTTAAGAACAAAGCAACTCAACCAATAAAAAAAAAAAAAAAAACTATAACTCACTAGTGAGTTATAATGTTTTTTAGTCACAGTTTGATTATGGGTGTCATTCTCTGCCTAATTGCGGTGACCATAGAGCCACTTTATGAGCAAGTGTGTTGAAAAAAAAAATTAAAAGCTTTTATTTAACTTGCAATCGATGTATGTATGTGAGTTCGGGTGGAATCTTGCAAGTTAAATTTGACCAATTTCCCGGTTTCACGCATATGTATATCGCGTGACAATGCAATAATATGGTACCATGGAGCTGATCTGATGATGGAGTCGGAAGGTGACCATAGGAACTCCTGTAGTAAACAAGATAGACCCGTCGTGTTTGGGCTCGTTTTACTTGTCTTGGCTACCACTCTGCTGTTACATGATATCCAGGATCTTAAAAGCTTGTATTTAAAAACCTTTTTAAAAAAGCTTATTTTTGAATGAGTTCAGCAGACAGGCGGAAAGCGGTTAACATTGCCTATGGACATTTGTAACACCGAAGGGCTACAAATGTGTTGCTGATCTCTAAAGGGAGAGTGGAACCTGACCATTAATGCCGGAACATAACTCAAGGTTGTTATGGTGTCATGTTCTAGAGCAGGGGTGCTAGCCATTCAGACAGGCAAATACCCTACCCGGCTGTGCTGTTTTGTCGCCACTTACGACAGGCCGCTCGGCCGCAGGAAATGTATTCTTTCTCCGTTCCTGCACCAAGTAATCATTTCAATTCAATTTATAATCCAGTCATAATTATTATTTTTGTTTTCTACCTATACAATACGTAATACTGTTTTTGTAGTGAAACTTCTATATAAACAGGGGGGTCTTAGGATTTTTCTGTCACGAAAAGGCGTTACGGCCGCGTGGAGGAGCGGCATAAATTTAGTCTAGAAACGGAGGATATCCAAAATGATGAGAGGTTTTATCTCGTGTAAATTTCGTATAATTCGTTTTTTACAAATTCGTTACGCTGGTAAATTTTAAACGTATATTAATATGAAGTAATGAAGTATAAAGTGACTTGAAGTTCGTAAGTTACGTTTTATCTGTCACTGCTAATGTGACGTGTGACGTTTACGTATATTGTGTGGTTGTTGTTGTCGAAGGCAACTATCCAAATACTAAGAAATTCTATTGCTTTCACTACCTAAAGAAAGAAGGAAATAGACTTTACTTGAAGAAATAGCGACGTACTTTACAACTCATTCCTCTATACAGTATTTTCATTGAATTTATAATCTCAGCATTATTTGTAAGCAAAATGCGGAAATTAAACGAGTAGTGCAGGACGTCACGAGGGGAACAAAGCATTGCAGATAACGCTGTGTTTAAACTGTGATGACAACGCTTGTCGCAACGGGGCGTCTTTAGCAACTAGGATTACCAGGAAAACATAGGCAAATGTGGTTATAATCTACATGTTCTATACTAATAAATTGAAGTAGTTATCTGTCTTTTATTTCTCATAGTCTAGCTTGAGTGTAGTTATGGTGGTATCTTTTACATACATACATACATACATACATACATACATACATAACTTCACGCCAGTTCCCTTGCGGGGTAGGCACGAACAACAGAGCGCCATTTAGGCTTATTCTTACACACCTCACTTGCTTCTTTGACATTCATAACTCTTGTCATGCACGCTCGTCTGTTCTTAAGGCTCCTAACATCACCTTCTGCTGGTATCTTTTAACTTTGTTTTTTTATATTTGTACTTAATAAATAATTACTTAACCTTACTGACTGACTGACAGACATATTACCGCACAGCTCTAACTATTGAGGTTAGCTTAACTGCATGTCAGTTTTTCCTGTACTGTAAAAATTCTACCCCTTAAGTGGTGAAATGGGGATGGGATGGGTAAGAAGAACGAAATTTTATATACTTGCTTCTGGTTAGAAATAAATGTACACGGGTGTCAGCGTTTTTGGAAATTCAACCCTTAAGGGGATTAAAAAGTTGTAGAAAGTTTGCCCAAATTATGACTCTCTTTCATCTACGCAGACGAAGCCGCGAGGAACAGCTGCTTTTGTATATATGATTCAAAAAATATAAGCATATCTTGATTTTAATCAAAACTTTTGATAATAAAACTACGTTTTAACGGTTTTGCGCGGTAATTTTATTTGATTTTGGTTTTTCCGACGTTTCGGCCACTTTTCAGTGGCCGTGATCACGGAAGACAGAACACAGATGACAGAGAAGACAGATGTCAAGTGTCAAAGAGTATTGTTAAAGTTTTATTTAGCCTGCCGCCAACTTGTTAATTTTAGTAATTTCAAACCTTTCACCAAACAATTTCAAAACTTTTGAATTTGAATAAAGTAAATCTAATCCGAGACACATAGTCGTGGTAGCGTAATGGCTAGCGCACACATCCCAAACTCCAAGGGCGCAGGTTCGATTCTGGCCGAAACGCATACACCACTTAGGCAGTTTTCCAGTTTTATGATCTAATGTGCATATTGTTTCAAATGTTACAAAAAACATCGTGATGCAACTTGCACATCGAAATAACCGACGTGTCAAACCTGCCAAGTCGCCTTGGACAAGCATGGCGGGTATATTGTCCGTTCCACACTGTAATGGGAGGCCCGAACGCAGCTGTGGGACATTTATGGGTTTTCAAAACCCCCCGATTTTGAAACATTTTTCATTGGTGCTCCGCTCCTATTGGTCTTAGCGTGATGATATATAGTCTATAGCCTTTCTCGATAAATGGGCTACCTAATACTGTAAGAATTTTTTAAATCAGACCAGTAGTTCCTGAGATTAACGCGTTCAATCAAACAAAGAAAGTCTTTAGCTTTGTATATTAGTATAGCTGGGCACCGTTAATCAAATAGTTAACTTCGTTAATCGCTAATCCGTTACTGAAAAAGTCAACTTCGTTAAAAGTTAAAGCGTTACATTTCAGAAAATTTAACGCAAGTTAACGTTAATCGTTAATCCGTTAACACGTGATAAAAATTGCATCTTCTTATAAAAACTGTTGGTTCTGGAAGTTAACAGGTTAGAAACAAACAAAGGCGGGTATAATTATTAGAGTGTTTAATACTGACAAACAATGTTTTTTCATTCATATGGTTTAAGGTTTAGAATTTATTTTATTAAGATAGACTAGCTGTTTTCTGGACGAAACACTAATTAGACGAACTCATTTTAAGACGATTTGATAGTAATATAATGATCAATTGCTATTTAATTGATTTGCTACATTGGCCACTTACATCTTAGACGAAAAGATACTAACCCGTCCAATTTACCTGTCAATTTAGTCATCTGGCTTAATATGAATATTCCCCTTCATGAACATATGTTGAAGTTCTCGTCTGAAATCCAGGCTCGTTTCGGCTGTAGTATATCCTTGCCCATGGAGAAAAGACGTTCTACTGCAGCGCTTGAGAGTATAGCAGTGTTATATTTAATAAACAGATTTGCTAATATCTGTTCGCCGAGGAATGCCGTATCATTTAACGAGTCTTTCGACTTTATGTCTAGCCACATCGAGACTTTGAGCTTTGCTCTTTAAAGATTTGTTGCTGGATTGACGATTAACGGACTTTGGGAAATTTAACGGAAGTTAACGAGTCCGTTAACATATTTTTAAGTTAACTTAAAAGTTAATCCGTTACTCGAAATGTTAACTTCGTTAATTAACGGATTAACGAGTTAATGCCCAGGATTATAAGCAAAGGCAGAACATATTCAACGTTTGAAAACAAGGCGAAGTCAGAGAATGTTAATAGAGGGCCGAGCGGCCCTTAAAATAATTTGGTTGGCTGTCGAGTGGTGCCCTCTGGCGTTCCGAGCAATCACGGTGCAGCACACATCTGCCACCGACATGAGGAAATGAAAACAGCCCCGCTTTGTTTCACATTATTATTGCTTCATTCTGTTTTCATTTAAAATTACGCTTTTCTTGTGGCTTTTCTCGCGTAACTTACGGTTTGATTCTCATGATGTGCGATTATTAAAGAACAATCGATACACAATTTCATTAATTAAATTATCACGTATATTCGACACTAGCTGTGCCCGCGACGTCGTCCGCGTGGAATTTGTTTTCAAAACCCCCCGATTTTGAAACTTTCTTCATTGGTGCTCCGCTCCCATTTGTATTAACATGATGATATATTATAGCTTAAAGCCTTCTTCGATAAATGGGCTATCTAACACTGAAAGAACCTTTTAAATCAGACCAGTAATTCCTGAGATTAGCGCGTTCAATCAAATATAAAAACAAACTCTCCAGCTTTATATATTGGAATAAGATACAAACATTCTTAATTTTACATGTATACGTAAGAAAAACGTGGTAACGCTGCCAGACTTTTGGAACGTTCCCGATAAGTGAGAAAACAACCCACAGTCAGGTGTTAGGGTATTTGCTCGACTGGATGGCTAGCACCATTGGTCTAGTATAGAGTATGCCGCCATAACAACCTTAAGTTGTGTTCAGGCATTGGTGGCCACGTTCCAGTCTCTCTTAAGAGACTAGCAGCGCATTTGTAACGCCTTTGGTGTTGCAAATGTCCATAGGCGTTGGTTACCGCTTTCCATCAAGTGGGCCGTCTGCCTGTCTGCTGATCTCCTGCAATAAAAAAAAAACTAGTATTAGTCTAGTTGGGTACAAAGACAACCAGACAACCCGTGGCAAAAATATTCTGATTAGGAGTGGCGATGGTGGTATACATAATTATTGTACGATTACTTACATTTTAATAATAAATGTACAAACCCGCAGGGGGGGCTTTGTGGCAAAGCCTTAGGTGAGTAGCGACACCTCGTACCTGACTCCGGGGGCCAAGACAAGGCCACCTGCGTGCTTGCCTTAGTCAGCCGGCACGGAGTGGAGATCGTTAGAGCTAAGACTCAAGCTCCAGGGGTGGAAGTGATAAATGGCATCACGTACGAAGTAGCTTCGGTGAACCTGCAGCCCACCTCTCTACACCCCTTAGCCACTCACACCCATGTTGCCCCTGCCTTCTATGGCATCTTTTGGGGCCCATGCAGGGAGTGGCGAGTCACCGTCTGCCCATTTTTCCATGTTCTCCGAACATTGCGACGGGCAGACGCCATAGTCCCCATATTCCCAGACCTCTTAGTACCACTAGCAGTTCACCCCAACAGCCCGGTACTTTTTGTCCTCATTTCCCACAATAGTCCTACACTGGCCGGGGCTTGTCCTTGGGTGCATTACTACATGGTGTAGACATGGATAATCGCCGGTCAGTGTCACGCCACATTGACATTAAATTTGTCAAAGGAACTCGACGTGTTAGCCTTCCAAAAGTCCGGGCCATTTTTATGGCCCGTGGTCTACAAAGACATACATTAATATATAACTATTCTATACATACTGATATACACAGAAAATAGAGATGAGAGAATCAACGTACATACTAACAATTCATTGCCATATTCGTAGTGACTTAAATGGTGTATACATCGATAAGGTAAAAATCGCTGGTATAACCCTCACTATGAAATCATGATTAACCCTTAAAAGGGGCCAAATTTAATATTATTTTTGTCTATAATCTGACGGCTGCCATCAAAATTGCCGCGCCAAAACCAAGATAATTATATCGTCTCTTTTACTCTAATACAAATTCTATGTAGTTAGAGGGAGACTGCATCAGTTCAACGTTCGTTTCAATTATCTGTATTTGACCACAAATTTGTGGTGCTTCACAATTAGCCGTGTGTGACAGTTCAGCAACAAATTTGTGGTCGTTCCGTCTTAAAAGGTTAACTGTGAGTTAGGTAAATCTAAAACATTTCAAGCTTGGGGATGGACAACAAACGCCATGAAGACCTCAAACGGATTTTTTCTGCATCTTTACCTTTACGTTATGGCGACATACTTTAGACCAGGGGTGGTAGCCATCCAGTCGAGCAAATGCCCTACCACATGGCTGTGGGTTGTTAAGTCGCCTCTTACGACAGGCCGCCCGGCCGCAGGAAATTGTATTCTTTCTCCGTTCCTGCACGGATACTACTACTAGTTCGTAAGTTTTCTGTAATGGTGTACAATAAAGTGTTATCTATCTATCTATCTATCTTTTTTATATTCACATTTCCCTCTGTACCGTACACGGCGGGATCGGTAACCCGACGGCACAAACCCACAAGGTAAATTTTGGTACTTTTTATGCTAGGTACTTACCTGGTACTCCAGCCGGCGATGGTGGGAACAGGTACAAGGGGGAACACTAATCTGTCAGTATTTTAAGGGAGGGGCGCCCCTTGAGAGGAAATATATAAAATATCCTACTAATCTACTACTACAAGGGAAACACTACGGGGATAGATAAATGTCTGTCCAAATACACCCGCGCCTCGTCCTTTTTCGACACAACTCCCTGAGTATATTATTGTCACTATTATAATGTTCCACACACTTGCAAATACGTGAAATTCGCAATAAATAATTTAATATTAAATATATTGCGCGAGAGCAATTACCGTGCGTCTTCAATGCAAATCACCGACATGCCCGCTTTTCGACGCGATAAATAAAGTACCGCGTAACAATCGAAAACCGGCGCTCAATATCTGTATTCCGAACACCTTCTAAATACAAAGTACAACAACAGAAGAACAACAGTTCGTTCGTTCACAGAACGTTCTGCAGAACATACAAGACACTGGTTAATTGGTATACAAATCTTATCATCTCTATTAAACATATCACTAAGAATTAAGAATAGAATGCCATGCGCATAAACCTTATATCACTACAAGGCTTACAAGTATGGAGTTGATGATATTATGTCTAACAAGACATAATTAATTTAAGTAGTAGCAGCAAACAAAGTAGTTTATTTGATACATTTATTTCAAACACAGAAATACACAGTTTACAGTATTAATGATTGATATCTTAAACAGTTATAAAAAATGATACAATTCTTACAGGCCTAGCACCGAATTTAAAATTGTACTAAACCATTTATTTTTAATTACATAGTACTAGTTACATTTGCTAGTTAGTCCTATCATACTTCTAAGGGACATTAAAGAACATTTTTTTAAATTTTATCGCCATAGTAGATATGTATTATAACCACCTTATTCCTCTACTTTCCTGGTAATCCTAGTTGCTAAAGATGTCCCACAAACGATGTCGTCACAGTTTAAACATGACGTTATCTGCGATGCTTTGTTCTCCTAGTAACGTTGTCGTGTACTGCTCATTTAATTTTCCCATTTACAAATAAATTGCTTGGTGGAATAATATTTTTTCAATGAAAATATTGTAAAGAGATGATAATAATGATGTAGTTGAACAACAAAATCTCTTGTGTATTTGATTTTTTTTAAATTTGATTGGATTTAAATAGCAAGTTTACAAAATCGGAGCAATTAAGCAAAAGCTGGGTAGATACCTTGACAAAAGATATTAGCGCCTGGTCGACTCTCGACTTCAAATACGGTACATATCAATAGTGTTTTTTAAGTAGGTAAAATTTAACCAAAACAGCTGTTTAGTTGGAAGCTATTAGCTAAGCCCGATATAAGTTTAAACCTAATATCTATTTTTTTTATAAAAGTAGAAGTCTTTCTGAGGAAAATGCCGCTGGGCAGAAGTCTTTAAGTTATATAGAAGCTGAGATACAAATATTTGAAAATTAGTGAATAATCGACTTTTTTAAAAATTCCTTCAGCGGCCGGATTTGCACATATCAGGTTCAAATTTTCAGGATCGTCTCCTTTTTGGGTGTACTTTCGAGGACAAAATCAGCCTCAAAATCGCCGACCCTAGTGCGCACACTTTCGTCGAGAATTAATGGACCTGCCCACACACACATATATATATATATATATATATGTAGGAATCGTATTTGTTATTATAAAATAACCATATGACGGAAGTAGCCAATAACCGGATGTCAATGTAGAAGCATTTATTTATTAAGCTAACAGATATCGGAAATGGAGTAACCGGATGTTGGAAGTTAGTACGTATGGCGGAAGTTATTTTTATGAAGGAAGTGTGACTGAAGTGGCGCCACAGCATTACCGGATGGTTTCACTGCGGCGCGCTCCGAAGACCTGTTAAATACGCGGTGTTCAGGCAGAAGAGCGGCAGTCTTGAATCGGCAGTCTACAACAAGTAGTCCACAACGACGGTCTACAATGACAGTCTTGGACGAGGACCACATGACATATTGTGGTCGATAATTACTGCTTGATAATCTCAGTATTCTTGAAGGGCAAATTGCTGCTCGACACCTGATAAGCGTGGACGCAACTCTTGGAGTTGTCCTAATATTTCTGTGTATTATTGTGTTATTCTCGGAGCGTCATTCGTTCGCTCCCGGCGTGAACCCGACATATATATATATATATATATATATATATATATATATATATATATATATTATACTAATATATAAAGCTAAATAGTTTGTTTGTTGATTTGTTTCTTTGCTTGAACGCGCCAAACTCAGCCACTACTGGTCTAATTTGAAAAAAATCTTTCAGTGTTAGATAGCTCATTTATCGAGGAAGGCTATAGGCTATATATCATCACGTTAAGACCAATAGGAGCGGAGCACCAATGAAGAATGTTTCAAAATCGGGGGTTTTTTGACGATTCCACGCGGACGAAGTCACGGGCAGGAGCTAGTAATATATATATATAAGATAGAAAATTATCAATATGATTTGTAATTTGTCAGATTATACAAGTTACTCTTTTTTTTTAATTCCCTACTGTAGGAGGTCTGTGGCAAAACGTTTGTCGAATTACCGAGGGTCCACTATATTAATTGATGAATATAGATAGATCCTACATTGAAAATAAAAAGAAATGATACATTTTTTTTTTGCAATAACATACCGTTATATCGACACCCCTTATGTATATTTTAGTCTAATACCCCCAATGAACAAAATTCGTCGACCGAGCCCTGAACTCTCAGAGGGAAGCCGGCTAAAGGAAGCCTATTTTAGAATAGCAAGCCGATCGTGGCGCTATGAGTTACGAGAAATTAGTATTAATTAATCGAATCAGCACAGATAAAGGTGGAACAGTTTCCAGTGGATACATTACTATCACTCACACAGACGCAGATCACGTGTATACTACATAAGATAACGGTCACAAGCTTGTAAAAAATGTTTCACTCAACTTGTAGCTGTTGTTCACGTGGGCCCAGTCTATATTTTTATTCGTCTGAAGTGTAATTTAAATCCTGGCTTCAAATTGAACCCAACTACCACCAACGGCTTTTAAATTGATGTCTCGAGTCATGAGTTTGATTGGAACTGATGTTTTCTCGCATTTCACAATCTTATAATTCAATGTCAGATAGTAGAGCAGAACTTTGAGTTCCATGGTGGCAAATCTGGCCCCTGAAACAAACATTGTATTTTAATTATAATTTAGATATAAAAAACGTGATAGGAATTGCTCAAAAAACAACCCCTTGCCTATTTGGCTTTTTTAAAGTAAAACTTTTTTAGAATCGTTGTGGTTTGAAACTCGATGAAACGAAAGAGCGACACTAAAAAGCGATAAACTAAGGCTGCGAGAGAATGAGGTAGAACACTTTATCTATATATATAAAAATCAATTTCTGTTCGTTAGTCTCGCTAAAACTCGAAAACGGCTGGACTAATTTAGCTAATTTTGGTTTAGAATTATTTGTGGAAGTCGAGAGAAGGTTTAAAAGGTGAGTAAATATGAAAAAAATGCTTGGAATATAGTAAAAACAACAATTTCGCTGTCCCTTGGAAACTATTTCTACCTGTCAAACATTTGATATTCGTCCCGTCGTTTAGAAATCAATTAAATTTAAAAGTCGTTCAGAAATCAAATTAAATTTAAAAGTGAAGATTTTTTCATTTTACGGTTTTGAATGTCAAACGTTTGATGTTCGTCCCGTCGTTCAGAAATCAAAGATTTTTATTTATTGATTCTGAGGCGGTACGAAGTTTGCCGGGTCAGCTAGTATTTAATAATTTAAACACTGTATCTATATATATATATATATATATAATTCTTCTGTACAAGTGTTGACAGTGAACTCCTCCTAAACAGCTGGACCGATTTGAATGAATTTTTTTGTGTGTGTTCCAGTGGATTCGAGGATGGTTTAGATTCACAATTGGACCCGGTAGGTGGCGCTGCAATCGGGTTCTAAATTTTATTTCTTCAGGGCAGAACAATATCTGCCAGGACAGCTAGTAATATATAAAATGTGACCTCACGAAACTTAGAATCCCTCCCGCCCGTTGTCACACTTTGTTTCACTTCTACTGCGTGTGAACTGCACACACACATTTTTTTTATAACTGCGTTGAGACTTTTCTAAAGATTTAGCAAGAATTCTTACCAATGCAGTTCCTTGGTCCCATACCAAAAGGCATGAAAGTAAAAGGTTTGATGTTATGTTTCTTTTCATCGGAGAATCTGTCTGGATCGAATTTCTCTGGATTGGGATGATATTTAGGATCCATGTGGATGGAGTTTAGCACATTGTAGACCCCATCGCCTGGTTTAATCTACAAACGTATATAATTATGTAGACAGGATTAAACAAGGATAAACTTGATGCGCATTCCCCTTATTTGCGCACTAGTAATTATCACTACTTAATGAGACCGGTATACACCTCTTCCTTCGTTGAGAACTCCTGCACGGTGCTGGGATTCAATTCAGCTATTTAAAGTATCTCAGCGTTGGGAAGATATTCAAAGTACAATTCCATTGCGATGAAGTGAAGAAGGTGAAAGAAAAGTGTGTGAAAAATTCGTATTCTACTAAATCCACAATATCTTATCGATATCGTCGCGGTAGAATAACAGCAGAAAAAATCATAGAATGGGGTTAACCGAAAGAAATTTTAAACATTTATATCGTGAGTTATACCTTATAATTATTTACAAAGATAGAGTGGCATACCACGGACATGCCATTGGCATTAGCAGAATACTAAAATCAGACAAAGATACGATTTAGACGAGTGTTCCGCGATTTTGACGAGATAGTATAGCAGATAGTAATGTCAGGAGCCTTAAGAACAGACGAGCGTGCCTGACAAGAGTTATGAATGTCAAAGAAGCAAGTGAGGTGTGTAAGAATAGGCCTAAATGGCGTTCTGTTGTTCGTGCCTACCCCGCAAGGGAACTGGCGTGAAGTTATGTATGTATGTATGTAGTAATAGCAGAATTGGGCCCTAAGGTGTCAATCAACACCGAGCTAGCTTATTTCCAAGTTCAACACTATCGGTCTTATTCATAGAGAGTTAGTGTAAATTTGAACGGGTCTTTATGGTTCTCAAAGAAGCGTTCAAACTTACATGAACCCTTTATGAGTAAGACCGTTAGGATACTTTTTATCGTGACGAATGACGTCGTATTCTTGAAGTAGGCGAATATAGTAAAGAAGGGAGTGCTGCTGTCGCGTTTTAAGCACTGTCCTTGCAATACTAACAAAGACGTCGTTGTCATGGAAAGGCGAACAAACCCTCGCAGACAGATGGTGGTAGGGTTGCCAGAATTAAAAAAACTGAACAAGTTTTTTTTATTGACATATAAATTTTCTGAAAACTATTTTTTTTCTAAGTTCTTTTTTTAAATTTATTGTCCAATGTGCTTACATTCATATACGTTAAGGGAGTTTTTGGCGGGAACTAAAAGGAGATGTTCTGCTGTGCAGTTTTATTTTCTAAAAATGTGTAAAATTACTCTAAAATGAACAATAGTTGTAGGATATTAATAGATTTTGAGTAGTAATTATGTGTTTTTGTGAGAAATGTGAACTGTATAGTCAAATGTGGCCTTTTGAGTTTTCACAAGAACTCCGTTGGATGGTGTGAACTGTAGCATACAATACAACTGCGCCTGGTTTGAAGGTCTAGTTGCCTAGCCATAAAGTTAAGTAAGCAGAGGCGAGGAATTGTTATTATCATTCAAGTGTTTAGTTCTGACTTGATAATAAGAGCGGAGTTATCATCATTCTAGGATATATTCTGTTTTAGTCCCAGGTCTGTAAATGTGGGCCTGATGGTCCGCTTTGAGAATCCATATAGAATCTTTTCCGATTATATTTGATCGATTTATGCTTGTTTTTTGTAATCTGATTGCAGATCCTCTGGGAGATCATTTACAATGATTGGTGTCATATATTCATCGCGCCTAAATAGACTAACAAAGTATCTAAAAACTTACTAAATATGCATCAAATGCTAAATTAAGAGCAAATCTACTTTTTTTTTTATTGCAGGAGATCAGCAGACAGGCAGATGGCCCACTTGATGGAAAGCGGTTACCATCGCCTATGGACATTTGCAACACCAAAGTTGTTACAAATGCGCTGCTGCTCTCTTAAGGGAAACTGGAACCTGGTCACTAATGCCGGAACACAACTCAAGGTTGTTATGGTGACATACTTTAGACCAGGGATGGTAGCCATCCAGTCGGGCAAATGCCCTACCACCTGGCAGACTACTTTTACTTTACTACTTTTTCATATATTTGTAGTATTGCCACTGCAAAGTCTATTGCCTGAGCTGGCATCTTTGGACTCAGTGCAACAAGCAGTTATGTTAAAGAAAAAGAACAATTCGGGGTGGCGGAGGTAATGAATAAATTTTCATTAAAATCTTTTGTCCGGTTTACCAAGATTTTCTTGACCGGACGAACATAAACAAAACCGGACATCTGGCAACTCTAGATGCTAGTAATAAAGTACACCCCACATAACAACATGTCTAAGTGTCTTACCGTATAAGGTTTGCCCCCTTCCGTTGGTGGAGGCAATACATATGTTTTTGTACAAATTCTATCCATGAATAGACCTACTGACCATTTTCTATTCATTTCTGTAAACAATTAGAATTGTTAAGAAATAAAATAGACCCACAACGCTCATGCAACATCCTCACCACACCAATTAATCTAGCAACTACATTCTACAACATAGAATAAGTTATTACTTTTCATTTAAAGAAATATGTGATATCATAATAAGCAAAGAACCAATCACAGAGTACATCAATGTAATAGGAGAGAAGCAACATTCTATATTATATTGTTACGTGCGAGCAAGGGTGCACGCACTTACGATTGGAAGAAAACACCAATTTTTAACTAAATGCTTTTATTATTTTACACAGTCGTACGTGATTCCTCTCCGCAGGTTTGCCCCTACACGCACAACTAACGACGCACTGTTCCGACGATAAGATATCCCACTCACAATACCGTCGCCGATATTGCGTAGACCACCTCCTGCTACTGCTGTACTCACCTCCGAATTTACCGCATGTATCTCGCTTCTGGATCTTCTCTTAAACTACGCTACACTCCTATTTCACTGAACTGTCCACTAAAATTTTCACTAAATTCACACTAAACTCGGCACTGTCTTCTATTAAACTTCTTTTCCAACTCTTTTGTATCGCACTTTTCGCTTCGCTGTATTGAACTGAACCTAACTGCTCGGTAGCGCCTTACGCTGCTTATATACCCGGAAGAATCTTCTGGAACCCATCATTTTGATCTTATTTTCGTTATTCTTTTATTTGCTATCTATCCCTTTCTAACATCTATCTATCTCAGTCTTTTCCTTACCAAACCTTCTATTCTAGAACTTTCGTTCATCGTTTATCCCTTTCTAAAATAGATCTGTCCTTGTCTTTTCCTTCCAGAATCTTCTACCTTTTTCAAAATGTTCTTAAACCAACGAGATTGTTCCACCATCACTCGCCACACTATTAATGTACACTGTTCAACATAGTTTAAATTCTATAATGTATTATATATCTACGGTATAAACACACTTAGTAACAAAACAAATGTCACACAAATAGAAAAACAAATAACATGCGTGTAAAATAATAATCAAATTCTCCTATCAAACTAAATAACTTCAACAAAGGTTCGGAACTAGAGTTCGTAGTTGCAGTTTCTTGGACAAAAATAGAAATTATAATTATAACAATTAAAAGCATTCAAAAAATCAAAAATACAATGGTGGCTTTACCCGCTAAATATAATAAATAATATGCACCCATACTACATACTCGATCCCTCTTAAGGATGCGTTCCTGATTTCGTGAATGGGCATAAATATTCAAGTAAGTAAAGTTAGCTTTAAGAATCAGTTAGTATTATTTTTAAGCGCATGCACACCAAAGCCATCAACCCGCCGACTCAGCCCGGCGGCTTATATAAACACAATCATGTCGGCAACATACGCCCGCGCGTACTGCCCGCCGACATTTTCGCGGCATGTCCGCGACTTGCGTACGCAAGCGCTTAGATGCCCGGTGATACTCAAGCTGTAGTGACATGTTGTTTTTTTTGCGATATGAAGTGGGACGACGAATCGAAACAATTCTGTACAATCAAAGTCGTCTGCTTTCAAATCTATGAATCTTTCCCTATTACTGTAACAATGCAACTCAATAAACTAGGCCTAATCCAACACCTTCGTTCCCTTTGGAGGGATCCAGCAACAATAATTCCACAAGCTTATCAATAGATCATTGTCATCGTCCACGTTTAATGATTATGTTTATTCACTGAATTATCTTAGAGATACAAGAGCACATAAGTTATATGACACAATCGTCTTTCGACACACGGCAATCGCTAACTGCCTTAAAAAAGTTCCTCATCTCGAGCCGCCGACAGAGTTTTCCGACTTGCAATGAGTGAAGCCGCAAACTAGTCTGCCGACAACAGGTTGCCGACATACGTCGGCGGGTCGGCGGCGTCGGTGTGTATTGCGTTTTAAATAGGCATTAGGCTATTTGTATGCGCATTTCTTATTTTTGCGGATGTATCTACTGTATAGCAACAAATATTATTTCTGTCTAGCATTGTATCAGCAACTTTCGGGTATTGTGACAGAATTATAGTGGTCCCTGCATCGTCGTTATAACCGAAATCCACTGTATTTGTTTGATTTTTCCTTCTTCATGACCTCGGGATAGGACCGACTAGATTGGAACTTGATATATAGGGCGACTGAATGAAGTAAGATATAAGAACAAGACAGTAGTCCATTTTAGATGTTTTTCTGTGGCCGATATCTTACTACTCATTCACTCGTCTTACCGTCTGTTGAATTTTGACATTAATTGTAAGGAGTTTATGTCAAATTTTAACCGATAGACAAATGAACAGTTGATAAGATATAGGGACAGGCCATTTTTCTATGTGCAGACAGATATGGATGGCAATAATAATACAGTTTTAGTTAGAATAGGTTTAGGATATCATAAATAACAAAATGTTCTTATTACTCACCGTTAAGTACGCAATCTAAATAGTTCAACTCCGCAAGGTTCTCATACTTTAATTCCCCATTAGACTCCTTATATTTTTTAACCTCCTGGTACAATTTCTCTTCAACATCTGGATTTAAAGCAAGTTCGTGGATGCCCAGGATCAGAACAGCGGCAGTGCTTTCAAATCCAGCGGCGAAGAATTGAAACACTTGCGAGGTCAGCTCACTCTCTTTCCATTCTATATATATTTCATTACGTATTATATTGAGTAAAATACTTTCACATATTTCGTGTTACTTTTTTCAATTTAAACAAAATAACAAAAACACTAGACATTGGTCACCTCTACAAAAGCTTTTACAGCGAGTCGATTGACAAGTACTGATTTAAGTTTTATTGAGCAGCTGCAGGTGACCCCGGAACGCATGCACTTCTTAGACAGTTTTTCGACCTAATGTGCATATTGTTACAATTACCATGTGTTAACAATGGTGAAGGAAAACATCGTGATGAAACCTGCACGTCGAGATAACCGATATATCAAACCTGTCAAGCCACTTTGGACAAGTGTGGCGGGTATACTGTCCGTTCCCCTATAGTGGAAGGCCCTAAGGCCAGCAGTGGGACGTATATAGGCTGTTATTAGCTATATTATAGGTGATCACGCTATTCCTGGAAGAATGGGTGGTATATCCATCACGCTTGTCAAAGGTGATTTTTTTTTTTATTGCAGGAGTTCAGCAGACAGGCAGACGGCCCACTAGATGGAAAGCGGTTACCATCGCCTATGGACATTTGCAACAACAAAGGTGCTACAAATGCGCTGCTGCTCTCTTAAAGGAGACTGGAACCTGGTCACTAATGCCGGAACACAACACAAGGTTGTTATGGCGGCATACTCTAGACCAGGGGTGGTAGCCATCCAGTCGGGCAAATGCCCTACCACCTGGCTGTGGGTTGTTTAGTCGCCTCTTACGACAGGCCGCCGGGCCGCAGGAAATTATATTCTTTCTCCGTTCCTGCACGGATAAAGCTTTAGTCTTTTTGGCAGCTTTTAGTCTTCAGTAAACTTGATGTCGATTGCCTCATGATTTTTCCTTCACCGATAATACATACATACATACATACATAACTTCACGCCAGTTCCCTTGTGGGGTAGGCACGAACAACCGATAATACCGTACAATAATCACTAACAGCAATAAGCACATTGAATTGATTAAAATCATGTATCATCTACAAAAAGCTCTCATAAAGCGATGAAAATATGAAACTACTTAAAAGCTATGCTGAATCCAACACAAAAGAATTGGCGAAATCTGTTCAGAAACAAAAAAGTTACATACATATACGTATAATATAATATGAATTGAAAACTTCTTTTTTCAATTTGGTTAAAAGTAATTTACAAATGACTTGGTTGTGTTACCTTGAGTTGTCTCCATTAACAGTTGGATCATGTCAGGCCTTTTCACACTATTATGAACACGATAGGCAATTATGTTTGAAACTAAATCCCTGAAAAATTTCCTTGTTTTTCTTGGAAAAACTTCAAGTTTGAATGTCTGAAAAAATTGCTATATAGTCAACAAAATTCATGCTCGAATAACACAGATATGTCATACATAAAATATTAATATTTTTTTTACTAAAACAAAACCGACTTTAAGCTCAAAAGCAAAAAAATATTAACAACATCTTGAAGTCGGTGCATTTTACGATGTTGTTGTTGTTGAAGTTAACTTCTTTAAAGTCGTTGTGATTTGAAACTCGATGAAACTAAAAAGAGATAAACACATAAATCTCTAGAACTAAGCTTACGAGAGAATGAGATACGAGTTTTACATCGTGCAGCAAAGATTAGAGAGTAAATAAGACCGATGATTAAACATAGGTCCAATTTGCATTGAAATAAAACTGATAATTATATTTTTTACACTAAAACAGTGAAAAATTCAAAGTGACACTTAAGAAGTTTATTTCGAATTATAAGGTGTTTTTGGCGGGAACTGAAAGGAGATGTTGTGCTGTGCAGTTTTATTTTCTAAAAATGTGTAAAATTACTCTAAAATGAACAATAGTTGTAGGATATTGCCAGTTTTTGAGTGGTAATTATGTGTTTTGTACGAAATGTGAACTGTATAGTCAAATGTGGCCTTTTGAGTTGTCACAAGAACTCCGATGAATGGCACTAGCTGATTACCTACAGTTCAGCTGTGCTACACATAGGCTTAAGAAAATGAAGAAACTATATTGTAAACTAAAATCTGGCTTAAAGGCCTAGCTGCAAAGCCATAAACCTAAATAAATAATTTCGAATTATAATATGTTGACGGATGTAGGCTAAAGGATATATATTAGAAGAAGAATTATCTGTGAGTATATTCTCTGAAGTCTTACTTCTACTGCGTGTGAACTTCATCCACATTTTTTTTCAGTTTCATATCACAACGATTCTAAAGATGTTTGACTTCAAAAATGTTATTAACACATAAGTTTGTAAATATACAGATATACAATGCAAAAGTGGATGGATGCAGAAGTCGTGGAAGGCCACGACACACCTTCCATGATCAAATTGATCGTGTACTAGCGGAGGATGATGTCAGGAGCCTTAAGAACAGACGAGTGTGCATGACAAGAGTTATGAATGTCAAAGAAGCAAGTGAGGTGTGTAAGAATGGGCCTAAATGGCGCTCTGTTGTTCGTGCCTACCCCGCAAGGGAACTGGCGTGAAGTTATGTATGTATGTATGTATGTATGTAAGTTTGTAAATGTTTTCAGGTTCCTGTTTCTAACTAAATCTTTAAGGCTGATGTGAATGGACATTTAACCCATGGTTAAAATAAAATAATCACTGTTTAGTCATATATTTTTTAGTTATTATTTCATTTTAACCATTGGTTAAATGTCTATGCTCACCAGCCTAAGTCCTCTTAATTTACTCACATTATTCTTACTTATTTCATATTTTATGACACTGTATGCATCTATGAGTTTTTGTTTCTACTAAGTAGGCACTAAGTTAATTTTATGTAACTTTAATTGAGTAAAGATGGATGATAAAACCGAAAGTCAGGGAGAGGCAAAAAAACTTGCAATCGAGGACTCCTTTAGGTACGAAATTACTCACGTTAAAAAGAAAAATACTGATTTATATAAAAATTGAATATGAAATTGTAAGTACAAAAAAACACGTGCACGAACGTGGCGACAGCGCCCGAATGTGGCCGAATATTATTTTAGATCTTATTTTATTGTATTGAAAATTTGAAACTGCATAATAAAAATCACGTTGAAGGTCGTCTAAAGCGGGCATAACTCTTCTTTCTTACGTGACGATCTCTGCCAGTTCACTTTCGTAAGCCGCATAAAATATTTCAAAAATAACACACATCTTCATACTATCAATACAGAAAAACGGCTACAAATGTTTTCATGTATAATATGTAGTATCATCAATTAATGTTGATGTTTAAATGTTTTCAAGATTTATAAATTGAATGAGAACCAAGGTACGTGTTATACAAACAGACTATAAATCTAATACTGGGACTACACAAACCTCTTTAAGTGAAGGGAACATTGCAGCGAAGAAGAAACAACACCTCTGCCATAAAGTGAAATCGAATAGCGTCTGACCAGTCATATAGAACTGGTTCTCTTTGTCAACCAGACTGTTGACTTCAAGCCCAAAGCCCGCAGAGGCTATCACATCGTTTGTATATCGATGAATCAAATCATCGACTAGTAAATCCTTTGAAGTCTTATCTGATTCAAAGAAACAAAATATAGATTGATTCATAGTATAATTGTTTCTTCCACACCAAAGCATAGACAAACAAAAAGATCCCATATTTCTCTGCTCCACGGTTCAATGGAACACCCCTCACCATCTCCAATAATATCCGGATCCTTGGCGTCGACATAACGAACAACGTGCCGTTTCGGCGTCATCTGGAAGGCAAGGCCAAACATCCCTCTAAAAAGCTTGGCGTGCTAAACCGGCCCAAGTAGAAGCAGTACTTCACCCCACGACAAAGACTTGCGCTCTACAAAGCGCAAGTCAGGCCGCACTTGGAGTACTGCTCACATCTATGGGCCGGAGGACCTGCTTACCAGATTGACCCCCTCGACTACATCCAGCGTCAAACAAGAACAAAACAAAACAACCTTGAGATGTATTCCGGTGTGGGCTTCTCCCGCGATTTAAATTCACGCGCGTTTAGTGCTCAGCGCGACGCATAGTAATATCGGAGGCGTCAATGTGCGAGCGTGGCTCACCGCCGTATGTGCGCAGCGGCGGTCAATTTTTTTTTTTGATTGGACTTGACTTTATGTTGTTGGTCCGAAGACCTTACAACTTTACCGGGGTTTTTGGGGCCAGTGCCTTCGCGAAGCGAAGGCGCTCGAGCCCGGGGGGGCAACTTGCTCGAGGGAGCTCCCTAAGGAGTTTTACCTCGGCTGGACTGTTGCCATGAGAGGGGGATGAATTTAATGATGCCCACCATAGGGCGACACAAAGCACTAATTGAGAACGGGCGACGGGTAATATAAAGCCCGAGGGGAAGGATCCCGGCGGGCCGGGATCGGCGGTTCGCGGCGGCCTACGCTATCTTACTGCCGTTTCGTAACGTGTTATGGCTGGGAGAGAAGAAACGGCGAAAGAAACTTCCCAGCAACACGCCTAGTCTATCCTGTGGGGGGGCTATGTCTCCTAACGTCCCTCGCAAGGACGTGGAGAGATCTTGATTGGCGGCGCCTGAGACGCAGCCGTAAACGGCGGTCAAATATCGATGATCCACGACACACCAGCCCAGTCGTACGCTTGCCTCGACAGCGCTATTGTGTTAGATCATTATTGTTTGTATTTGTTGCGAATTATATAGTTTTAGTTACCGAAAATAAACCAGTATTGTGTAGACAGATTATTTATTGTGTACCAAAAATCCCCAAACCGGCATTAGTAGCCAAGTTCCAGTCTTCCTTTAGAGAACGGCTGCACATTGGTAGCGCCTTTGGTGTTATAAATGTCCATAGGCGACGGTAACCGTTTCCCATCGGGGTGGGCCGCCTGCCTGTCTGCTGAATTCATGCAATAATAGTACATTATGGTACTAGTGTGTAACATTGGTGATTACCGCCGAGGCGCCATTGAGACTCGAGCCGTAGGCGAGGGTCTTAAGAGAGCAGAGGACGGTAATCATCAATACACACGTGTATCATATGACTTTTTTCAACACACTTGTGAATGAAATAACAACAAAAACTCATTTTATTTAGTAGAAAAAAAAAATGAGTGAAAGTTTTATTTATTAAACACGTATGAGTTAAAATTATCTATTTAAATAAGAAGTTGCATGAAATGAGCAAGCAATAGGAACATTAATTTATTTGTTCTATAGATCACGATCTTTTTTTTTGAATAAAAACTTTTTTAAGAACAAAGCAACTCAACCAAGAAAATTTTTAAAAAAATCCTTAACTCACTAGTGAGTTATAATGTTTTTTAGTCACAGTTTGATTATGGGTGTCATTATGTGCCTAGTTGCGGTGACCATAGAGCCACTTTATGAGCAAGTGTGTTGAAAAAAATATTTATAGTATGACAGAGGACGTATGTCAGAATAGAGGAAAAGGACAAGACAATTTACCGACTCTAAATAACTGGAATAACGTAGTAGGAAAAGAAAACAATATCAAATTAGTTTGATAATATAAAATTATCACCTTTTAGATACTCCACTACATTTTTACTGATTTCTATCATTAAAGGCATCATGGTCCTCATTTTGGACCCTGTGAAAGCTGGACTCAATGTTGTTCTCATGTCACGCCATCTGTCACCTACAATTAATATATAAAATAAATACAAGTATATTTATGAAGTTACGAGCGTACAAACTTGTAACGTCATAATTTTGTACAAGTGTGCATTTTATAAGCAGTAATTGAGAATATTCCTATCATGATAATTTCTAATTAAGGTAATAAGATGTCATTTCAACGCCTGCTCTTTTATATGTTTTCAATTGTTTCGTAATATCAACTGTAGTTAATCGATTGACAGTTTGAATCATGCAATAGTTTAAACTTGCCTAGAGGGGCGGTTAATTTATGAAAGCGACGTATTTTTCATTGTCAATGTACTTAACAGTTTTTGCCTAATTGCTTTAAACAACCTAACAAACTACAACAGCAGCGCAGGGCACAAAAGGTTGTTACTGACCCATTGAATTACAATTAATATATTAATAAAATAATAAACTTAATATTAATACAATTAATATAATAATAAACTTTTTTTTAATGTCACTAATAATATAATATTTTTATTTTATTTATGTAGCCGCCAGCAGGATTGCAAAGCGATGTAATCATAGCAAGTCTCCTCCGCGTTATTCGCTGCCCACGCCGAGCTTAAGGCGCCCCTCTACGCTAGATAGCTAAACACTGCCAATAGTCTGTTTCGTTTAGCGCGCGAACATGGTCCCGCCACGGTTATCATACAACACTCGAGAACATTTACTCGCATTGCTTGTATTCTATTAGGTTGGGGAAAAAGTTTCTTCGCATTGTATATAAAAATTCAAATGGTTTTTTTTATAAAGTTTATTTAAATTTGACTAAAGTATGTAGGTGCCATGTTGTTGGATAACTTTTTGCCATCTTGTAGGTAGGGACGTGATCCCATTGCTATAAAAATTTTGGGGCTTCTGATCAAAAAACTGCGACAAGTGGTTTTGGCAGTCCTCTCGTGATGTTAACCTGACACTGCCTAAGGAATTCTGCAGAGACCGAAACAGGTGAAAATCTGAAGGTGCAAGGTCAGGACTATACGGCGGATGCATTAACACCTCCCGGCCAAACTCTCGTAATTTTTGCTGAGTGGCTAAAGATGTGTGAGGTCTAGCGTTATCATGGTGAAAAACCACACCCCTTCTGTTGATTAATTCCGGCCGCTTTCTCTCAACTTTTTGCTTTAATCTCATCAGTTGTTCGCAGTACAGTTCAGAATCGATGGTCCTGCCTGGCGGTAACAGCTCATAATGAATAATGCCCTTCCAATCCCACCATACACACAGCATCACCTTGTTGCGAGTTAACCCGGGTTTCGCCCGAGTTAATCCGGGTTTCGCCACACGGTCGACGAGGACACGGCGCTGCACACTCTCCAGGAATGTCCAGCCTGGATGGAGCAGCGCCGGGAGCTCGTCGCCCATACCGGACTTGCCACCTCGCTCCCGGCCGTGGTATGTACCATGGTCGGGAGCTCCACCGGATGGGACGCCGTCTCCTCCTTCTGCGAGCAAGTCATGAACGGGAGCGTGAGCGTAATTCCCTGCTCCGCTCCCGCCAAAGGAGGACACGCCGACGCCGGAGGTCAGACAGTGACCTTCGGCCGCCGTAAGCGGGCGGCGCGGGTGGGGCCCCTAGGGGTATAGGGGTTCTCACTCACCCGCACATGCCGTCGAGATGAGAGCGCGAGTGTTCCGCGCGCGCTCATCTCTCTTCCCGTGGGGCGCGTTACAGACCGCCCCACGCAGGGACTAGACTTAGCAGTAGCCGGGGGATACGTCCTCCGGCATAGGAAGAGGCCCAGTGAGGGGGGCCCACGCCTGCCAGGGCACGCGGAGTTGGGAATCCCGCATTCACGTAGCCCTGGCATAAGGCGCAGGACGGAACACCCAGGGGTTTTAGTGGGTATCCCTAACTGGGGAGTGGCAATAGCGTGGCACTGGTTCTGACCGGGCACGCTAGTGCCACCCCCGATCTGGCGAATCCCACACTTACACGGGTCGCGAAGATCCCCCAGGCTTCTGTGCCTGTCGCGGCTTAGTCCTCAAACGGATTTCCCCTGGCCAAAAAAAAAAAAGGGTTTCGCCACAGTCTGTGAAGCCTGACCGGCCTTTGACCACGATCTTTTTCGCACGGTCTTGTCGTACGTGATCCACTTTTCATCACCAGTTATCAGCTTCTTCAAAAATGGTTCGATTTTATTACGTCGTAATAAAGAATCACAAATGAGTACACGGTTCATTAGGTTTCTTTCAGTGAGCTCATGAGGCACTCAAATATCGAGTTTTGTTGTGTACCCAGCTTTTTTCAAATGCGCCAAAACCATTTTGTGGTCATTTCCCAGTTCTCCAGCTATATCGTAACTACTAATATGCCGATCTTGCTCCACTTTTTGAAAAATGGCATCAATTTTGTCCGTAACAGAGCGACCAGAGTGACGTGCATCTTTGATATCAAAATTTCCGGATTGAAAACGCTTAAACCAAATTTGCGCTACTCTCACAGATACTGCATTAGGTCCATAAACATCAAAAAAAATTTTCGCGGCTTGTGTTGCATTTTTACCTTTTTTGTAGTAAAATTTTAAAATGTATCGAATTTCTTCATTAGATTCACTCATTTTAACAATAAGAAAAACAAAGGAAAATCACCCATTTTCCTAATTTGAATTTGGAATTAAAGTTAAAACTTTTTAATGATACTAAAACCGGCCAGATACGAATGGTATAGCCAAAGAGATCTTATTACAAGTTCATACACACTATATACGAAAAGACTTTTTCCCCAACCCCAATATTGTAAACTTTTTCAATATAAAATGTGCCACAAGTAGTAGTTTCATTACACACACCGGCAACCACACACATTTATTTCAAAGAACAACAAACAGCTACAATATAACATACAATATAGAAACTTACAATAAAATCAGGTAATAATATTGAAGCCAACGACGTTGTCTACGTGAAGACACTTACAAGATTATTCATAACAATACAAGAGGTACGAAAATATTAACAATAAGTAAAAATAAGAATATAAAAATAATTCATAGAACATATTACAGAAGAAAGGTAAAAAATGTAAGATTGTTTTTAATGACAAGAGATGAAACAAGGTTAGAAATTAAAAAAATAAAAAGTTAGTGTACCATCAAAATCAGTTAACAAGCAAAATGGACCTTTCAAATTTGGTAATAGAACATGCAAAAATATCAACATTTATAAATAGAGTGTTATAGGAATCAAATATGTGACATACTGGACAATGTAATCTCGTTTATATTGGTCCTATTACTAAGAATACTTGGAAAGAACGAATGGAATGCGAATAAAGTAGATAATGTTGCCATGTAAAAAGCATTAACCGAAGTTTAGTTGACCTCTCCATATTTTCGAATTGATCTTCCGATACAGGTTTAAATCATGGGTCAACTTTTCCTATAGATTACGAAAACCATAGTTTAATCTGTGTTAAAACTTACGGACTTAAGTATAGCAGATATCGATGTTTACCTTTCAGCATTACAAGACTGCCCCCTAACAAACCATTGTCATTCTCCGAAGTGAACAAATCTTTACGATTCACAAAATGATCAAAATCTTTGACGGTGATTGCTTTTATTATATTTGGATCACGAATGACAAGCGTGGGTGTTGTTGTTTCCATGAAGCCGACATATCTAAAAATTAGATCAAATTAATTTCATCTCTATACAAAAATATGCAGTCTATATGAAGTCGTAGTAGCGTAATGGCTAGCGCAAGCGTCCCAAACTCAAAGGGCTTGGGTTCGATCCTAGCCGGATCACATACACCACTTAGTCATTATATCAGTTTTCTGATATAATGTGCATATTGTTACAATTACCGCGTGCTGACAACAGGTGAAGTAAACATCGTGATGCAACCTGCACATCGAGATAACCGACGTGTCAATTGGCTAAAATATAGTAAGATAATACTTATTGTAGTAGTATGGTTTGAACCCTAAATGCACGCAAATGAATTATTTTTAATACTTGTCATTACACTACAGATTACACATTAAGAAATAAGACCACCCATTGTACTACCATATAGTACATACATACATACATACATAACTTCACGCCAGTTCCCTTGCGGGGTAGGCACGAACAACAGAGTGCCATTTAGGTTTATTCTTACACACCTCACTTGCCTCTTTGACATTCATAACTCTTGTCATGCACACTCGTCTGTTCTTAAGGCTCCTGACATCACCTTCTGCTAGTACACGATCAATTTGATCATGGAAGGTGTGTCGTGGCCTTCCACGACTTCTGCATCCATCCACTTTTGCATTGTATATCTGTTTAATCATTCTTTCATCATGCATTCTTTCCACATGCCCAAACCACCGTCTTTACCATATAGTAAAGACAATAAAGTATGTTACTTTTATTATGTTGGTGAACAATAAAGAGTATTATTGTTGTTATTGTTCTATTGGTATCATAGATTTAATACTTGCCTCTCATCTGGGAATGCCCTGTATACCTCATCGATCTCTTCAATGATGTGACGTTTCATGAAGGTGTTCTTGATGATGTTCCCAAAGATGGGCCACCCCGGCAGATACTTAACTCCGCTTTTATCATAATGCCAATGTATCTTCTTATACACATATAAATAGTACGTCAGTATTGTCATCAGCAGCAAAATTACAATTTCCGTGATCATGGTATTCTTTTTTTGGATCCTTAAGATTCTTCTTCGTAAAACGAGTCCTGCAATCATATTCAAATTCAAAAGTTTTTATTCAAAATAAGTTCCACTGGAGAACAGTTTTTGAAAGTCATACATATGAGAAAATTTTTAAATCTAGAGAGAGAGAGAGAGAGATAACTCTTTATTGCACACCAAAACATACAATTACAAAAACAGACCATATTTACAATATTTTCTAGGCGATACAATAGGCGGCCTTATCGCTCAAAGCGATCTCTTCCAGGCAACCTAAATCAAAAACAAATTTGAATCAGGTGATGTAGGTGGTGCAGGAAAAAGGCAAGGGACACATAAATACTCAAACTAATTTAACAAATAAATATACAAATACATACATATATACATAGTCATAAATATAATATACAAATATATACATATACAATAATATATTACAAAATACATATATTATATAATAAATGTAATAGCATAATTATATTGTGTTAATCAGACATGGCTATTTATGGACAAATAGTGTTTTCTGAGTAAATTTCTAAATGTTGGTAAGGATTTGGCCTCTCTGACAGTAAGGGGTAGCATATTCCATAGTTTGACAGCCTGCACTGTAAAAGAGTTATCATAATAGGATGAAGTGTGTGCAGGTGTCATAAGTTTTCGATACGTATCAGAGCGCAAATTGTGGGCAGTGGATAGGCGAAGGAATTTAAAACGTTCCTTAAGGTACTGGGGACTATTAGGAGTAAATAATATATTATACAGGAGAGTGAGAATGTGAGTATTCCGGCGAAAATGAATAGGAAGCCACTTGAATTAAATCTACTTCCTATTCTATGTACACCGCTTCGCAATGTATGTATACAAGTTTACCCAAGACGATAATAAATAATGTTAGTTTAATAAATAGTATTTATAGATCGAGATCCCAGTCACCCCAGACTTGCGTGATTTTAGGAAAGATGAAATTTTTATGATCGGTAATTTAACATAAACTTAGAGACGAATGGATACTCGCTAAGCTGATAGCGGAGTCGTTTTTCAGGTAGCATGTATCAAAGGTGGAAAAAAACCATGCCAATTACGTCAAAGTTGCAAGGCTAGTTTTTACATATGTCATATACGATATTGTTATAAACAAAGACATACAGTTGCCAGACACTTTAAAAAAAGTGAGAACTTACGTCATTTTAGGAAGTCTGAATTTTATACATATTATCAAGTATAATAATATTTTAAAATATTTTCCAACGAGCCAGACGGATCTGACTGGCCAAACGTCTTCCCAGACTCGTTAAGAGTTCCGCTGTGTGAGGAAGCGCGAGAGCATTAGAGCATAATTCAAGCGTAGAAGTACAAGTGAGATGCAGACTGACGCATGAATCCTATACTAATACATAAAGCTGAAGAGTTTGTTGTTCACGCCAGTTCCCTTGCGGGGTAGGCACGAAGAACAGAGTGCCATTTAGGCTTATTCTTACAAACCTCACTTGCCTCTTTGACATTCATAACTCTTGTCATGCACGCTCGTTTGTTCTTAAGCCTCCTGACATCACCTTCTGCTAGTACACGATCGATTTGATCACGGAAGGTGTGTCGTGGCCTTCCACGACTTCTGCATCCATCCACTTTTGCATTGTATATCTATTTAGTCATTCTTTCATCATGCATTCTTTCCACATGCCCGAACCTTCACCCCGACACTCTCTTTCAGACCAACTCTCTTTCTTACTTCGGTATTACGGTATTCGGTATTATTATTAATTAATTAATATAAACTTTTTGCTTACCTCTAACATAGGAACATCAACTAAGCTGTTTATTAATTCTTTGCGTGTTGTTTAAACAACTATTCTTATTCGAATGATGGCCAAAGGGTGCCACTGTTGCGAAAAGTTTAATTAAATAAATTGCGCACAATAATATGTACTAAACAATACAAGAGTGTGGTCACTATACTATACAGAGGGTTCCGACTGCTGTTCTGTTCTGAATTTGAGAATATGTGGCTGTTAATATATTTAGAATTTGCTTAATGATATATTTTACAATAATATATATAATACAAAATGAATCTGGATTTATTTCAAAGTGGTATCCTACAGATTATCTATATATTAATACGTGAAGCAAAAACTTTGTACGACTTTTTACGAAAATTGCGCGGACGGAGGAGTATGAAATTTCGCACACTTATAGTTGATATAGAGAGGAGTGCAGAATGTTAATATTATTTTTTAAATTATGCATAAAAATACATTAGATCAACAAACAAAAAATACACACTACCATGTATTTGACACACACGCGCATATATTCTTTTGTTTATTGTTAAAGTCAAAGCAACAGTGTAGCCTTGGCAAAATCTGTGATTATAGTATAATATATATACATCTTCTTAATATATATAAATTACGTGTCACGTTGTTTGTCCGCGATGGACTCCTAAACTACTTGACCGATTTTAATCAAATTTGCACACCGTGTGCAGTTTGATCCGACCCGGACCGGACCCGGTAGGTGGCGCTGCAATCGGGTTCTAAATTTTATTTCGTCAGGGCAGAACAACGTCTGCCGGGACAGCTATTATATATATATATATATATGTATATAAGTATAGTCTTTGACAACAGAAAGTTAATAATGTTCATATAAATTAATTATGGACGAATTTCGACCATTGGGCGACCAGTAGTTTATGTAAAACGTTATTAATTTTAAATATCCACTTAAGAAATATCTCAAAATAACCAAGACCGACAGGATGATATATTAAGGGTTCCCTTTTTATGAAAATAATTATGGAACTATAGAACATAATAAAATACAACGACAACGCAACATGGCGGCTTAATTGCGGACTCGTCGTCTTTGAAAACAGAACCTTAAGGTCTAATTTCGACCAATGGGCGGCCACTAGTTCAGTGAAAGTCATGATTCTACCGTCACTTCCAAGGCAATTTTAGTTACTGTTAAATAAGTATAAGCGGTGCAATGAACTCCCGAACAACCTTAGATCATATAAACGTAACATAGCAACATATCTTTACTTCATAATTATTATCTATGTGTGTATATACATATACCAGGCCACCCAGAAAGTATTGCGAAAAAAGTTTTTATATATGAAAGACTGGCCAGTTGTAATCTATTTCGAAAATATGATTATTTGTAACTAAAAATAGGTACGTTCCAATTTCAAAATTTCCTTCCAAATTATTTGCGAGCTAATTTAAATGATTGTGTCTCATTGAAAAATGGAACATTTTCGCGCTATGATTTTTTACAATTTCAAGTGTCGCCTGAAACTGGACCAATCCGATAGACTTCAATAGCATTCAGACAGAGATTTTTATTTTGTTATCTTATCATTTCTTGCTAATTTTCTTATTTCTAGGGATAATAAAGGGAGTACTCGACTTGTTTATTTTTGTTTTTGTGTTTCCTTTTCTCTTTTCTTTTTATAACAAAACTTAATATCTATTACAAATCTCTTTGATTATAAAATAAATTGAAACATTACATAATAATAATAAAAATGACTATTCCAAAATCTTATGTGACCTAGATTTGTTAACAAAATACCAAGTACCTGAGAACAAATGTGATATAATTGACTTTTATTTAATAATATTAAATTAATTTACAATTTGTATGTATTGACACGACATGATTTAATTGATTGATATAGTACATATTATGTAAAAATAAATTATAGGTAATATATATACATTTAAAGGAATAATAATATTGAAAATAATTAAACATTAATAAATAATTTCGTTAAGTGATTGTAAAAATAGATATAGCTGTGTTAAAGAAAACGGATTTTTCAAATAATATAAATGAGAAATATTAAATTAATTTACAATTATATTTATTTTTTGCACACCATGAAAATGGTAGAATGTATAGGACATCAAATTATCATTGTAATAACTTTTGTACTACATTCTGGCAAATAAAGATTATTATTATTATTATTATACAATACTTCTTATATACGTTTTATTATCTATGTTTATATGTATCTGTCAGTGTGTTTTGCGACATTTTTTATTTTCTTTATTTAATTATCTATATATATATATATATATATATATCTCTTATATGTCTGGCATCACATGTATTGTTCTTAATAACGCCACCATTGTGGTCCCTCCCGTCATTATGGGAAAAGGAACAAAATCCAGCTTAACCACATGTTTCACATGTAATATGTGTATATGATAAGTGCTTTATTTAGGTTTATTTATTTATTTTTGAGATACTTATCTCTATTTTTTTTAATTAATTATGTTATCATTTTTTCTGATTTCTTTTTCTTCGTTATTATTCCTTTAACGTATAAATTTACTATAATTTATATTGTATTTGTTTTTATCGTGGGTCGTATGACTTTTGTGATTAAGGAGATGGGCATTGAAAATCAGCGTTGTGTCGGACTATGTTTCGGCACAGCAAAATAGTGAGTGCCAGCCTCATTTTGCAAATTGCGCTACACGTTTACATAACTATTGTTATTATTATTCATTATTGTTAAGTGTCGCATTTTAACAAGTAAATATTTTCTTTCTTTCTTTCTTTATATAATTACCAAAATTATCATACATATTTTTTTATTTATATCTTTTCTTACTCCAAATGTAGTTTATACTAATACAAGGTTCAACGAAGTAATTTGCATGAATAATTACTGAAGGATATTGGTAGCGATCGCATTATTCCCATTGGGTATGACTGTCGAGAGAATCCTCCGATGTATAATAAGCCTTCTTGCACAAATGGCGCTTTACTATTATTTTTTAACTTGTTTAGGTACTGAACGTGAGATCTTGAATTTTTCCGAGATTTAATTAAAGAACGTATACTTTGCCCCACAAGCGTATTGTAAATTTTATGAAGCCTATACGTGGGAGTTTCTAATTTATTTTCATTTCTGATATTTGCACAATGTACATCACCTAATCTGGAAGATATCTTTCTTAAAACAATTATATGACATTTTCAACTATATACTGGGAGAATATAATTAAAATATTTATTTACTTAAAGTTATATGTTTAAATTAAAGAGCGATTGTTAGAATATCTTCTTAAAATATATTAAACAGTTCTATAAATATTAATTAGTATGCTAATTAGCAATTAATAATTAAAATAACCCGGGTGGAATAATACGTAATTAGGTAGTGCATAATTTGAAGAAAAAACTAACTTGAAAAACAACAAGAAGGCCAGTGTGTTGTTCTAAGTTTAAAAAATAAATATTGTGGCCAGTACAGACTCGCCCTGACCAAATAAAGTAAAGGCGCCACTTTCGAAAATATTCTTAACTCTATATACTTACTACTATTTTTTAGTATTATGCCAAAGATCAAGTTGCATTATTTACGATACACTCATTTTGCCAACATAACCTGTAATGTTTACCATAATTATAATTTTGTAAACAAGGTCTTTAAAAACCTTGTGATAATCGACAGAAAAAATATTTTATTAAAAAAAGCTAAACGAACCATTATAAATCTGTCGGCCGTTCATTGGTAAATATCGTTGAATTATGTCGAAAAAGTTTTTGCTTTTATTTCCGTTAGACATCCCTGGTGAACTTTAAAAGTCACCGTTCGTGTAAAACTTAGTATTGTTATATCCGTAGTTAGTTATTTTTAGCGGATTTTAGATTTGGATCAAGGTTAAAATTAAAGTAACATGGATAAATTCGCTTTGTTTATATTCAACTGACATAGACAACTTTATAAAATAGAATATTGTTAGAATGTCAAAAAATGTGTACATGTTCGAGACGTTATGGCCAGGTTTTTTTTTGAGGCAGGTGCTATACATTTCGTACACTACCGGGTCCTTTACTGGGATTAGACCAAAGCAATGAGAGTTATCCACTGAAGATAGGGCAGATAACAGAGTCGATTGACGGCATGTGTGGGGGGGGACTCAGCAAAGTATCCCTCTATATGTGGAGAGGTAATCCATGTGCCAATACCCCACTAAAACCACCTTCCTACCATGTGCTCCGCGCTTATGGTAGGAGAACATGAGACTTAGAACGTAGTTACGCCCACGCTGATCCTGTGCATCAGTGTTTGAGAGTGCCCCGGGAAGCAGGGCAAACTCACTTCGTTAACAGGAGTTGGATCCTCTGCTCCCCAGATGCTAGGGGATCCCTGCAACGGAATCACGAGAGGAGATCTTGCGCATACCTGCGACTCCGGGGCTCTGACTGACGTCGGTACCTGCAGGACGCATGCGCGCACCTCTCTCCTACTCTCGTTCAGCGGCCTCCTTTTCGAGATATTACTGCTTCGCAGAAATTGTATGCTCCCTCCCAATGATCGCCGCTGTGCAGGATAGCCTGGACTAGACTCCCCAGTGAATCGATCAGACCTACGACGGCCTCGAGTTCAAATATCTGTGGTGGCCATGCTGCGCACTCAACCAGCGTATGATACGCAGAGTCCAGCGCGCTACAAAGGCGGCACTAAGGGGAAGGCAGACAACCCACGATATGATTCAGATACTTATCGAAGTACCCATACCCGGTAAGTATCTGCGTCATCTTGAAGGTCAGGATCCCGCGTTTCCACGCGAGCCATCGCAACAGGTGTGGGCGAACTGCCTCTACAGACTCAATGCCAGGCACAGCAGTTTCCAACTCTCTTAACCAGATTTGGAGCATGGTCGCGGTTTCCCCTGTCCTGATCTCTTGAATCTTGGCCTGGCAATAAACCAGGCCACGAGTGAGGGCATGTATCCGTGCAGGAACGGAGAAAGAATACAATTTCCTGCGGCCGGGCGGCCTGTCGTAAGAGGCGACTTAACAACCCACAGCCAGGTGGTAGGGCATTTGCCCGACTGGATGGCTACCACCCCTGGTCTAAAGCATGTCGCCATAACAACCTTGAGTTGTATTCCGGCATTAGTGACCAGGTTCCAGTCTCCCATAAGAGAGCAGCAGCGCATTTGTAGCAACTTTGGTGTTGCAAATGTCCATAGGCGATGGTAACCGCTTTCCATCAAGTGGGCCGTCTGCCTGTCTGCTGATCTCCTGCAATAAAAAAAAAAAAAATCCTGTCCTGTCCGCCTACCTATTCTCTGGGCCGCGATCGCCAACCCGACGTAGTCGAGGTCCACGGCTTTCGCGTATAACGCAGCACGTGCTGTGAGTAGGGTGTCTTCCACAAAGCAGATTAGTCCTATCTCGGGCATGACTGGAACCCGGAGGATCCAGTCATAACCGACATCCTAAAGATTTGGTCCGAGGACCGACCCCTGTGGTACGTCGCAAGCGACGCATCACCAACCTATCGCGCGATTTTCAGACTCACTACCCTCTCAAAGAATGTGTCTGACCTGGAGGTACGCGCCCAACAGCCTCGGGAATACGGAGGAACTCCGTGTGCACGGAGCCCCTCTCTGATCATCTCGTGAGGGAGTCTGTTAAAAGCGTTCGCTATGTAAGTGACACCCCCAGGACAGTATTTTTATCTTTTTTTGGGCGGGCATAGGTGACAGTGGGGAGACCACCACCTCCGCGGTAGTGGGGGTCGGTATCATCTCCATTGGGACCGGGGGACTGGTCCCTCCGCATCTCCACCGTTTTAGGGACCGGTGGTGCAACCGAACCCTTCTTCTTATCTTCTGCAAGCGGCGGGCGAAGAATGGGCGTGGGGAGCAGCCGATCCTCAATCCCAGTAAGCCGGGCGTTGATCATGTCGCCGACCGACATGATGACGACGCGTGTAAGCTCGTCAACATCAATGTCGGGTGGCGGCACGACCGTCGATATAGGAACCGGGCTTGCCACGACGGCGGGGACCGGAATCTGCGCGGTTATAGGAACCGGCTCCGCCACGACAGCGGGAGCCGGATCCGTCTTTTTTACGACAGCAGTTATAAGAACCGGCTCCGTAGCCGGGATATACCCGCTATGCGGCGGCCTTAGTGGCTTTCCGCTTAGCGGGCATAGAAACCGGCACCACTGTTTCGGTGGGAGCACCCGCTCCGCCGTGGTAGCCTTCATGGCATTCCGCATCGTTTCAAATTCCTTGTGGTAGAAAAGATTTTCTTCCCGCAAGGAAACCAACTCCGCTCTGAGCCGGAGACTTTCATTGCTGAGCTTCCGGCTCTCAGAATCTGGATTCCACATGACCAGGCTGTTGATGATGTCGGACAGCTGGCCTGCGGCCTCCTTGAATCGGCGTACATAATCGCCCTTGAGGTTATCGAATGTTTGGGCAACCTGAAGGATTTCCGCCACTTGAAAGCTTGCTAGTAAGCGAAGCTCCTCAGGGCCAAGCACAGAAGATCAACGCTGGTTAACCTAACCAGCAACATACTGAGCTAGGACCAATTTAGAGCTACACTTGCTTCGTGTTTTTTTTTATTGCATGTATACTTGTAATTGTACATTTATTTATTTATGCTAGTGTAAAAGTATTCTCATTTGTGTTGTAGTTCTAAATTAATGTTTCTTTCTTTTGTTATTGGAAAAATTATATACTCAGTTAATGATTTTATTAAGTATGATGTTATTTTAACACTAGTGGTGCGGCTGTTAATGGACTGTATTAGGGTGGCAAACGTCTTTGGGAAACGGAATCTAGGTTACCTGGACTACAGCTGTTGAAGGCTTCCTGGCCGGCCGGCTGTGGTCTGATCTCCCTTGGCTTTACAATAGCGGCACTATCACTACACACGCGTGCGTTCAGAGCGGGATCGTTTTTTTACCTTTTTTAGGTGCCAGCGAGCGGCAAGCGGCGTATGCGCGCGGGGTGAGGAAGGATTGGGGGTAGGATGACGTTTACCGCAAGATGGCGTTACCAACTAGTTTACAATTTTATTTATAATTATGGCTTTTGACATTTAATTTATTTCGTTTTCTTGACATTGTTTTATTTATGTATTTTTATATAACAAATTAATTATGTGTCGGAGAAGCATCGTTCTCGGTGATATCGTCTTTAGTGATTGCGAGTTTAGTGGGCATCATCGGGTAAAATGCACAAAACACAATAGTCACGGTTTATACACTTTTAATACATACATACATACACACACACATACATAACTTCACGCCAGTTCCCTTGCGGGGTAGACACGAACAACAGAGTGCCATTTAGGCTTATTCTTACACACCTCACTTGCCTCTTTGACATTCATAACTCTTGTCATGCAAGCTCGTCTGTTCTTAAGGCTTCTGACATCACCTTCTGCTAGTACACGATCAATTTGATCATGGAAGGTGTGTCGTGGCCTTCCACGACTTCTGCATCCGTCCACTTTTGCATTGTATATCTGTTTAGTCATTCTTTCATCATGCATTCTTTCCACATGCCCGAACCACCGAAGCATTCCTTTCCTTACCTTCACCCCGACACTCTCTTTCAGATTAGATACACTTTTAATATTAGATTTAAACAATATTTTGTCACAGTTTAAGACCGAGCAGTGGATTCAGGGCACCGATCTTACTTTAACCTTTCCTTTTAAATTCTCAACGATCCAACTCGATCCGTTGTTATCGTTCCAATGTGTCGACCTTAAGTACAGATGGCGCCTTAACCCCGCTCGAGGCACGTGCTCTACTCTGATTGGTCGCTTGTTAAATTACAATAGACATAACTTTTATTAGGGTAGGATGATTTTTAAGTTATAGAAAGATTTCGTCGTCAGCCATTTGCAGTCCACTGCTGGACGTAGGCCTCCCCAAGACGGCGCCACTTATCCCTGTCCTCCGATTTTCTCAGCCAGCGCCTACCGGCGACCTTGCAGGGGTCGTCGGTCCATCGGGCTGGAGAGCGTCCGACACTACGTTTACCGAGACGCGGTCTCCACTCCAGGACTCGTTTTCTCCATCGGCCATCGGTCCTGCGGCAGATGTGACCGGCCCACTGCCACTTCAACTTGCTAATTTTGCGAGCTATGTCGGTTACCTTGGTTCTCTTACGGATATCCTCATTTCTAATTTTATCCATAAGAGAAACACCCAACATAGCTCGCTCCATAGCCAGTTGAGCGACTTGGAACTTGTGGACCAATCCTGCGGTAAGTGTCCATGTCTCGGCCCCGTAGGTCAGGACGGGGAGGACGCACTGCTCGAAGACTTTTGTCTTCAATGATTGCGGAATGGTCGACGAGAAGACTTGACGAAGTTTACCGAATGCTGCCCAGCCCAACTGAATCCTCCTATTGGCTTCCCCCTCGAAGTTGTGCTTGTCGACCTATATGTTGTATAGAAAGATTTAACAAATCAAATTAAGGATTTTAAAAGTAATTAAAATGTAAGCAAATAATAGTGTGCATAGCTTCTTCCGACATATATTTATGTTTAATAATAATTAAAAATAAAAAACCAAAGACATTGAAACTAAAATACATTATGTAGCAGATCATTGCCAACGGGGAGCGTGCCCAGAAGGCTGGCTGCATTGCCACGCTGTATGGCAATACTTATTTGTTGTGCAAAATATGAGCCAGCCTTCTGATCACGGGTAGTGTCAAAGAGTTTCTTACATATGTCTTTAAAGAAACTCTTTGCCGACGGACCCCACGGGTCTAATGTTTCAACCCCAAACGGCACAAATATGTAACCCCTTCCTAAGGCTCCATATTTGCGCCGTTTGACGTCCTCAGCTGAAGCGGCAGCGTTGCCAGCCCCTGACTCGGTCATTGGAAGATGTGACGGGGCCAGTGTGTCAACACAGGTCGCATCCCACACTAGCGGCCGCCCCATCTTCCAAGGGACGAGTGACATTCCGTCCGTCCGTCCGTTTATTTATGTTTATAATATTAGAATTATTGTGATTTTTATTTATTTTTTCCTATTTACATGAATATTAAATTAAAATAACAATTAATATCAAACTAAAACTAACTTAAAACATATAATTAATTACTAAAAATAAATTAACTTATAAATTAAACTATACAATAAATTAAACTAAAAATAAACTATATATACAAACTAAAATTAAAGTATAAAATCTAGTTCTAGACCGCTGTCAGTCGGAAACGTGCCCAAAAGACTGGCCACATTGCCTCTCTGAATGGCAATGCTGATGCGTTGTCCGAGGTATAAACCAGTCTTTTGGTCACGTGAGACATCCACCAGACGTTTGACTATGTCCCGATAAAGCTTGTGCGCCTCAGGCCCCCATGGTCCCAGGGTCTCGACCCCAAAAGCCGCAAATATGTAGCCATTTCCGATGGCTGAGTATTTGCGGCGTTTTAGGGCCTCCTGTTGTGCAGCAGCTGTACCGGCAGACATGCTAGTAGCTGGAAGATGGGACGCTGCCAAAGTATCGACGCAAGACGCGTCCCATACTAAGGGGCGACCCATCTTCCAGGGCACCAATGACATACCATCGGGTCTCCTGCCATCGTCGCGGCACAGGCCGTTCGGTTCTAGGACGGCAGGTACCCCGGCGGTGACAAGAGCCCGACGGATTATGTCATTAAGTGTTGCATGACGTGAAATTCATTGTGATTGTGATTTTTGTTTTTGCTTTTAGATTGACATGATAAACTTGTATGACCAGGTCAAATACAGTGATAACATTTGACTTCGTTGCCATCTTATGTATGACTATTACCTGTATTTTTGCAAATAAAGATTCATTCTTTCATTTATACATTTTATCAAATCAACCCATTCCGCACAATCCTCGCAAACAAGAAAACATCTTCCAAACAATTGTTGGTGTTTGTAAAGAATTGTGGCAATTTCCCGGACGATTCAACACAGTGGTCCGGGGCTAATTCAGGGGTGATTGATGGCTCCTTGGCTGGCCAAAGTGACAGACACTATCCGTTCATGTCATTGTCCCGGGCAGGACACCGGCGGACACAGTACGTTTGCCTGATTTATTGGGAACGGAACTTATTGTTAATCGGATTTTGTAAGCTTGTTTTCGGTTATATCTTATACCAGTGGTATCGCCAAGTAACCTTCTTTCGGCCTATACAAACTTTTCTTTTCGTAATTAAAATTTTTCTTTTAAATTTGACGGCGTGTTCCCTTTTTTGCAGGCACGTCAATAAGTCATGTCATTAAATAAAATAAATTAATTAAAATGACTCCTCTTTATAAATAATATAACATAATAAAATATATCGCGCCTGCAACTCATCATACATACATACATACATAACTTCACGCCAGTTCCCTTACGGGGTAGGCACGAACAACAGAGCGCCATTCAGGCTTATTCTTACACACCTCACTTGCTTCTTTGACATTCATAACTCTTGTCATGCACGCTCGTCTGTTCTTAAGGCTCGTGACATCACCTTCTGCTAGTACACGATCAATTTGATCATGGAAGGTGTGTCGTGGCCTTCCACGACTCACCATAAATATGTATATTAGGTAAATAACCGGATCCGCACCGCAAGTGTAAAATATAATACAAATATACAATATAAAATAAAAATACATACACAACATAATTTAAATTCAAATTAAAAAGTTGTTATTCAAAATAAGTTCCACTAGAGAGCACAGTTTCAAGGTCATACATGTAAGTTAAAATTTAATTTTACTTGTTATTCTATGTACACTGCTTCGCAACGTGTTAATGCTGTTAAGGAGAAGGAGCGTTTTATCCGTGCAGGAACGGAGAAAGAATACAATTTCCTGCGGCCGGGCGGCCTGTCGTAAGAGGCGACTTAACAACCCACAGCCAGGTGGTAGGGCATCTGCCCGACTGGATGGCTACCACCCCTGGTCGAAAAGTATGTCGCCATAACAACCTTGAGTTGTGTTCCGGCATTAGTGACCAGGTACTAGTTTCCCTTAAGAGAACAGCAGCGCATTTGTAGCAACTTTGCTGTTCCAAATGTTCATAGGCGATGGTAACCGCTTTCCATCGAGTGGGCCGTCTGCCTGTCTGCTGATCTCCTGCAATAAAAAAAATAAAAAAAAAGAATCGACAAGAAACTCCCCAGCAACAAGTCTAGCTAGATATTTTTTTTTTATATTTCATATTTTATTTATATCTCAAATTCTTTTTTTTATAACTTTTATACAGAAGTAGTAGGACCTAATATACTATAAACCACGTTTCGCCATTAAAATAACTATGTATACAAGATAAGGAAACTAGCAAGTGAACAGAAGTGAAGAAGAAGTGAAAGTGAGGAGCAGCTGCATTTCATGCCCATTAATCAGGTACGTGCGTGCTCAATCTCACATTCCAATCTATCCCATAAAAATTTCCCAAAACTTCTTTTCCTACAAAATTGACATGGGCCATAGTTATCTTAAACCCAGCACCGCTGAGCACCAGTAATGCTCTTCTTGCAGAACAATACGTATTTTTGAAGGAGAATATATTTTTAACCGACTTCCAAAAGGAGGAGGTTTTTCAATTCGACTCTTTTTTTGTGTGTTTGTTACGACATTTCTCCTTCGATTGTAAGCCGATTATCAAAATGTTCCTTTTAATCTAAAGAGCATACTCCTGAGATTGTCTCATTGTCACTCAGTCAGGAGTTGTTGAGTGGATCCCAGGGACATCGAGATCAACTCTTATTTAAGAGCGCCGAGTGCCTACACTCTTCCAAAGGTAAACTTGAACGCCTATACGTTTACGCGTGCCAGAAGTACAATTTACACAGGCGCTTAATATATTATTTCTAAAGCTATTAAAAAACAAGTAAAAAGTAGGAATTCTTTTTTTTAATAGAAAAACAAAATTTAAGTATTTTCTGTAACGTCTTGAAGTTGGTGTCAAGTAAAACATAAACAATAATAACATAAAATAAATAATTTATTTATTACGGGCAACCTACAGCTAAATACATTTGATTAGATAACTATAATTAACAAAACAAAGCTAATGACAGGTTTTCACGGATAAGCTGTTGGTTAAAAGTAACATGCAGACGTATAAAAAGGCACCGAGATGCTTAGTCATTGTTCAAAAATGTAAGGCTTGGCTCCTGAAATACTGATTGCAAATGGGTCGATGTCATCGTATTTACTTACATTATTTAAATAATTACTTGCGCGCATTAGAAATGAGTTTTGTCTGTATTTAGTAAAACTTAAAGGTACATACATTTATGGGTTGATTAAATGGTATAGACTTCGCTGGAATATTAAAATGGACCTTACTTAGAAGATCTGGACAATCAATGTCGGAGGAGATAATTTTTAGAAGAAGTGAAAAGTCAGCAATATCTCGTCGGTTTTTAAGTGGCAAGAGATGCAACTTTTTCATCAAAATATCAATCACTAGAGTACTGGAGTAAAGTCACGTGACAAAAAGAATGTTAAACTACAAGATGGATGGGTACAAATTTAATGGTGGACCAAAAAAAAGATGGATGGATTGTGTGAAGGATGACATGATGATATGCGGTGTGACAGAAGAGGTATGTCAGAATAGAAGAGTGTGGAAGGAAAATACATATTGTGCCGACCCCAAGTAATTGGGATATGGTGAAAGGAAAGAGAGAGTACTGGACCTTTTTCCTATAGTATAAATGTCGAATAAAACGCTTTACGCGTCTATATATTTATGATAGCGTGGGTTCCATATATGAGATGCATATTCTAAATGACTTCTAACATAGGTATAATATAAAATTTTTAGTGTTTTAATCTCATTAAAGCAATTTAATTAATAAAAAAAACCCGACTGCAAAAAAAACAATTTAAAAGTAACGACGACCTGCGCAAGGTCGCCAGTACAATTAAATAATAAATTATAACACCACACAAAGTCACAAAAACAACAAACAACAAAACTTATACACATAATCAAACCAACGCGCACTACCACCGCATTGCATTACACGCACACTTCACAAACAAACCAAGACACACAAAGAGCCTAAAAATTAATAACCCAGGCACAGAAAAGAAAAAAACAACACACATGGCACTAGATAGGACAATATATATAAGTATAGATATAAGGCCCACACTGCACATGCACTTCCTCGCAACACCAGTATGTAACAGATACACTCTACATTAGTATAAGTTTAGTATTAAAACTAGAATAAAAAAGAGTACGGAATTCGAGTCCGTAGAGTTGTTAATAATAAAAAAAAGCCAGTAGACGCTGGATGAGGATGTCGAAGGAGAGGGATGAGTGACGCCGACTTGGAAAGGTCTACGTCCAGCAGTGGACTGCGAGTGGCTGATGACGAAGAAAAGTAATGCAATAAAAAACTGAAACAAGAATGACAATAGAAAAAAAAGTAACTATATACAAAGTAAAGGACTATTATGAGCTGAAAGTCTAAGTTAAATACCCGCATTCACCTTTTAATAGTTTGTAGTCGGAACATCGAACGAATGCAGCGTTTTTGCATGAGGAATATTAGTCTGCGCCAGTTGAGTTGCCCCAAAAATTATCTGATACCTCAGGATTAATTCAACAAGACAGATTTTGAAAGAAAGAAAACAGGTTTATTTTTAGGACGTATACAAATAAAATAAACACATTAAAAGTAATAAATAAAGCATAATAAAAAAGAAAGAGAACACAACCACAAAGTAGCAGAAGATACAAATATTAAGTCCTAAAAATTGGATCAAGCTCAGCAAATGTCGATCTGTTAGACGTTAGACCAACGCATGAACCTAGAGCGACGTCACGGCAAGCTATATATTATATTTCTAATAATGTAATTGATGTACAAGGCGAGTTTAATCCTAAAATTAGTTTTCTTCCAACAATCCTATGCGTGTAGAGCGATGGTAAAACAAGCTTCATCCAAATATTTAATTATTAAACAAAATATCGACAGTAAGAGGATAGCTAACAATTCTTAATTAATCCGTTGTGATACCAATTAAAAGTACCCTGGCCCACTGGACCCTAAATTCCGGGGCTCCGCACAACCGGATACCGCATCCCGGACAGTTCCCACAAGGGAAACGGACCAAGTATTTATTGAATAACAAACAAAGGGTTAAATTTGGCATATTTTAAAACGACTCTTTCAATTTTTGAAATTGTATTCTCGTGTAACCAATGTCCTGTAAGTGGAATAAAATGTAGATAGCTTTATGTTAAATGAATCATTTCGAAAACTGGCGAACATTCTCATACCACGACTGTACATACATAAATTTTCCTTAAAATATCAATACATTTTAACATTGGACATATTATTAAAATGAAAATCGATATCATCAAATTTAATCGAGACTTAAAAATGGACCTCGTCATTAACGTAATTAATAAATACGGTGAAGCCCACCAGCAACGGCTTTATCACCATGTCAATGTCAAGGCCATCCAGCTCTTTGATAATACAGATTTATAAGAAGAAAGAAAGAAGAAATAGATGAAATAAATTACACTAGTATAAATAAATAAACGTACAATGTACCATGCAGTGAAAAAAACCAAGCAAGTGTAGCTCTGAATTGGTACTAGCTCAGCATGTTGCTGGTTAGGTTAACCAGCACTGATCTTCCGCTAGGGTCATTAAAGTGACATACACAGACATAGAAGCAAATAAAATACAAAGTGAAAATAAAGCTTCAAAAATGTTTACCACAACAATTGTAAAATGATTAAATACATATTATTTATATAGTTTCAGATAGTTTAATGAATTAGACTTTAATAAGAGCAATATTAAGAAGACTCAAAAGGATAAAACCATTTAAGTTAGTAAAGTGTTATATGCTAAACATTAACAAAGAACACATAAGCAACGTGTCTTCTCCGTATTAAAGACAATAGGTAACGTGATATTGGACACATTCTTACGGCCGCTTGCATAAGGTGGCTTAAATTTATTTAAGAAACACAAAACGTATTTAACACCCTTAAATAAAATTAGCGTCTTGCACAACGCAAAATTTGCCGCTAAATATGTTTAAAGAACTGTCAATACGTTTTGTGTAAAACGTGTTTAGGCAGTTTAATATGATTAACTAATTTTATTTAAAGGCGATCGTTATTCAAGCGGCCCTTAATTTTTTTAAATTTTTATTTCAGGAATTCAGCAGACAGGCAGACGGCCCACTTTATGGACAGCGGTTACCATCGCCTATGGACATTTGCTACACCAATGTGCTACAAATGCGCTGCTGCTCTCTTAAGGGAGACTGGAACCTGGTCGCCATTGCCGGAACACAACACAAAGTTGTTATGGCGGCATACTCTACACCAGGGGTGGTCGCCATCCAGTCGGGAAAATACCCTACCACCTGGCTGTGGGTTGTTTTGTCGCCTCTTACGACAGGCCGCCCGGCCGCAGGAAATTGTATTCTTTCTCCGTTCCTGCACGGATAAAAATAGTTTGAGTTATATCTAGTTATTTTAGGTCAGATTTAAATTACTCATTAGTCTTATTTCCTAGATTAGATTGTAATTTTAATGTTGTATCACAAAGATACATCATTTATAGAAAAAAACTTAATCAAATTTCTAAATTCTTCACTGCAAAGGCGTTAAGAAGAGGGTCCAGAATATCCGTATTCATAGCTAGCATTATTATATTGTTAATGGGGCAAGTATTTTTAATTTATGACATCGGAAGACCTTCCTAATTAACATCTCCCTGCAATCGCAGCTAATTAACTAATTACAGAGAACGTTCTGCTGAGAGTTTTATGTATTTTTTAAAAATATTGCTTGTTTGTTTATGAACAAAGTTAATGTAGCCGGTTTCGGAATTTGCTGCTTTTAAATTTATCTATCTTCGGTCTTCTTATACTCTAAGGGCCGCTTGCATAAGGTTGCTTAAATTTATTTAAGAAACACAAAACGTATTTAACACCCTTAAATACAATTAGCGTCTTGCACAATGCAAAATTTGCCGCTAAATACGTTTAAAGAACTGTCAATACGTTTTGAGTAAAACGTATTTAGGCAGTTTAATATGATTAACTAATTTTATTTAAAGGCGATCGTTATGCAAGCGGCCCTAAGAGTCACTTTTTTCAGTAAAGTTAATAACAATAATTCGATTTATTACAAAATGGCAGTCAAATCATAAAGAAAGGAAGAAAATGAAACAGTATTACCCATTATGTATGCAAAAACCAATTCAATATATATCTAACGACAAATAGAAATAAACAAATTTATTCTGCCGGCGTGCGCTTGTTTGTTAATCAAACAATTAATTCGAGTCCTTACCTACTTTAACCAAACAACAAGATATATCTTGCGGTATCGTTTCAGGTCAAATACTCAAGTTTGAAGACGTGCTTCACTTTGAAGTACTCTTTGATGTAGTTAACATGTTCGGAGAATCATTGTTTTAAAGCTTTTAACCGACTTCAAGGATGAACTTCTCAATTTGTCTGTATGCCTTTTTTTTACTCGTTACTTGATTTCTACTTGCGGGGTAGGCACGAACAACAGAGCGCCATTTAGGCTTATTCTTACACACCTCACTCGCTTCTTTGACATTCATAACTCTTGTCATGCACGCTCGTCTGTTCTTAAGGCTCCTGACATCACCTTTTGCTAGTACACGATCAATTTGATCATGGAAGGTGTGTCGTGGCCTTCCACGACTTCTGCATCCATCCACTTCTGCATTGTATATCTGTTTAGTCATTCTTTCCACATGCCCGAACCACCGGAGCATTCCTTTCCTTACCTTCACACCGACACTCTCTTTCAGACCAACTCTCTTTCTTACTTCGGTATTACGAACGCGGTCCGCGAGCATAACATCATCGACCATTATGCTTGCATTCGTTCTGGTTTCTTCTCTTTCAAACACCATAACCTTTGTTTTCTTCGTATTCAAATGTAAGCCTCTCGCCTGACAGTCTCCGTGAATTGTTAACCGATTTTCAAATTTCTTCTTTTAATTGAAAGGGTATCCTCCCGAACTGTTTCCGTTGTCACCATATGAGGATTTAATGAGTGGATACCAGGGGAATTGTTAACCGACTTCTTTGTTACATGATATCTTCGTCAATCATGGAGCGAATTCAATTTGTTTTCTTTATTTGTAAGTCTATACTCTCGAAGTGGTGCCATGGTTACCAAGTCAAGATCTGAATGGATAACAGGGACATCGAGAGTAATCTACGTACAAAAAAAAGCGTGTTTACGCGTGCCAGTATTACATTTTTAACAGGCACTTAATTTTTTCGTATGCATATTACGCGATTTCTTCATCAAATGTGGACCTATTTTCATTTTTTTTTATTAGATTGTCTATACTTCCGAGATGGTCCCATGGACAAGAAGTCCGTATCTGATTAATGGATCTCACGGAAATTGAGAGCAACCCCTGTTGACGAGCATGTACACCGAAGAGTCAGATAGCAAACTTATATACGCGTGCCAGTACTATAATTTCTACAGGCGCTGAATATTTTATTTCTAAGGATATTCAAGTATTTGCGGAACTGAAAAGTAACAAATAAATATTTAATTGACATCTTTCTATAACATCTTGAAGTCGGTGCGGAGTAAAACATAAAAATTACTATATTTTGCAAATTTGTTGTTGTTTCTTTATGTTTTATTTGACATCGTCTTCAAGATATCGATGTCTGATCGCCAGGATTCGAAATCGCTTCAGTTAAGCGGCTATGGTGGTTGAGTAGGCTGAGCCTTTACCAGTCTACAGCGCAAGGGTTTTAGGCATGGTAAATTTGATAAACGGTTTCTCCGTCATTGACTGTGGCCTAGGTGTCTATGTCTAGGTGTGTTGTATATTAACCATAACACGAGTACTTGCTTAGCTAGAGGATATCGAATCCGTGTTCTTACCTGACAAGACACCGCATATAATTTACTCATTCCTTGGAAGATAGGACCGATGCTTGTGTGTGACGTGACATGCGGTAGACTCTTTGGCCCCGTCACGTCTTCCAATGACTGAATCAGGGGCTGACTAAACACTACTTCATCAGCTGAAACTCTGAAACGGCGCAAATATGGATCCTTGAACGAAGATTCATATTTTTGACTCTGGGTGCGTGAGGTCCATCCGAAAACAATTTCTAACATAAAATACCAACAAAGCGGACGAAGCGCTGTTTCCACTTTTATTTTTATCCGTGCAGGATAATTATCTGCCGATTATGAATAAGTGAATGAATGAAAACACTTTATTGTTCACCAAAAATTAAAGTTTTTTTTTTTTTTAATTGCAGGAGTTCAGCAGACAGGCAGACGGCCCACTGTATGGAAAGCGGTTACCATCGCCTATGGACATTTGCAACACCAAAGGTGCTACAAATGCGCTGCCGCTCTCTTAAGTGAGTCTGGAACCTGGTCACTAATGCCGGAACACAACTCAAAGTTGTTATGGCGGCATACTTTAGACCAAGGGTGGTAGCCATCCAGTCGGGCAAATGCCCTACCACCTGACTGTGGGTTGTTTAGTCGCCTCTTACGACAGGCCGCCTGGCCGCAGGAAATTGTATTCTTTCTCCGTTCCTGCACGGATGAATGAGTTCTTAAAAACTTGGTATAATACGTGTTGAACAAAAGTCGGTCTTATCGCTTGAATAAATCTCTTACGGGTAACCCCCTAAAGAAAATATTTACACATGATAGTAGCGGTGAGGATCATAAATATTTTTTATTTTTATTTATTTAACAAAACAGCAAAATGATTACAACTTATTGAATTATACATAGCATAAAAAACCTGTGTATTTTATATTAGTGCTATGGATATCTACGTCGGTAGCATTTAACAAATTTAACATTACATACGGTTTCTATCCGTGCAGGAACGGAGAAAGAATACAATTTCCTGCGGCCGGGCGGCCTGTCGTAAGAGGCGACTTAACAACCCACAGCCAGGTGGTAGGGCATTTGCCCGACTGGATGGCTACCACCCCTGGTCTAAAGTATGTCGCCATAACAACCTTGAGTTGTGTTCCGGCATTAGTGACCAAGTTCCAGTTTCCCTTAAGAGAGCAGCAGCGCATTTGTAACAACTTTGCTGTTGCAAATGTCCATAGGCGATGGTAACCGCTTTCCATCAAGTGGGCCGTCTGCCTGTCTGCTGATCTCCTGCAATAAAAAAAAAAGTGCATTTTAAGTTTATTTTTAATATTTTTTGTTATAATGCTTTCCCTAAATTCAACGGGTATGCAAGCGCGGAACTAAACATGCAGTTGTGTGCTTGCCGTACATGTTTTGTTTGCCCGATTCGTGAAGAACAGGTTTTGGGCGATGGCTCGCGTATATACAGAGTGTTTACTAGTGTTTGCAGCTCTTTGTTAAAAAATCCTCTTTGAGCATCATTTTCTTAAGCTGGTTTTCTACGGGTAAAACTTTATAGTGTTAAAGAGATATTTTTCATCGTTACAATATTATTATTATTCTTATTGTTGGTGAAACTAATCGTTAAACTATTTTTAATTGAAGTTTATAAATTTGTTTAACATAAGTGCTATACGTACGATCGTAGGTTCGGCTAAGGCATTATAGAGCATTATCTTGGTTTTGAATGAATGAATGAATGAATGAATGAATGAATGAATGAATGAAAACACTTTATTGTTTACCAAAAATTTAAACTTAAAAACTAGATACAATAAATGTTGAACAAAGGGCGGCCTTATCGCTTAAAGCGATCTCTTCCAGGCAACCCCTTAAACTAAGGAAAATATTAAAACATGACAGTGGCGGTGTAGACAATAGATAATATAAAATGTTCAAAATATATAAAATAAATAAAAATCTTTATTATATACTATATAAACACAGTACATATCACAATACATACAGCATTATTGTACCTGAGAGGACCAAAAATAATTAAAAACCATGATTTTAAAAGAGGATACTGACTTAGCTTGTCTGATGTTGAGTGGCAGTGAGTTCCATAAACGGACAGCCTGTACTGTGAAAGAGTTCTCAACGAAGGAAGAAGTGTGTACAGGTGTCATTAAGGAGAGATTATTACTAGAGCGCAAATAACGGGAATGAGAAAGATGTAGGAAGTCAAAACGTTCCTTTAAATAAGGAGGAGTACGAGGATCAAAAAGGATGTTGTACAAAAGAGAGAGCAAGTGAACATTCCGGCGAAGGCGAATTTGGTTTTATGAGGTATGCGTTTTTTTTTTTAATAATTATATTAGCCAAAAATTGCCTTAATATATTGCAGACGTGTTCAATATTCTTGGCTTAGTTTAGGTATATAATATAATAATAAGACCCATAGTATATAATAATAAGTTTGTATAGTAGATAAATATAGACTTTATATACTACTAGCGGTCCGGCGCGGTTTCTCCCGCGCTCTGTCCCGCTCCCGTGATATATAGCGTCATGTTATATAGCCTATAACACTCCCTGTTAACGTAGCTTTCTAATAGAAAAAGAATTTTTAAAATCGGTCTAGTAGATCCAGAGATTACCCCCTACAACGTCACAAACTTTACCTCTTTATAATATAAAGTATAGATACAAACATAAAAACGTATCATAATATATAGTTATGTTTCGCTAGGCGGAGCCATAATAACGCGACACTAGCGTTACGTAACGATGTAAAATATGACAGCAGCCATAAAGGCCATAAACATAGCTTAAGTTCAAAATGTAATCTTAGCTTTAGTTCTGTATTAAACTTCGTACAAATCGGACATTCTTTTTTCTTTTCTTTCGTTAGTATAATTCCCCTTCGCTCCCAATTTTTTATTTTTTTTATTGCAGGAGTTCAGCAGACAGGCAGACAGACCACTTGATGGAAAGCGGTTACCATCGCCTATAGACATTTGCAACACCAAAGGTGCTACAAATGCGCTGCTGCTCTCCTAAGGTAGACTGGAACCTGTTCACTAATGTCACTAATGTCACAACACAACTCAAGGCTGTTATGGCGACATACTTTAGACCAGGGGTGGCAGCCATCCAGTCGGGGAAAAGCCCTACCATCTGGCTGTGGTTTGTTTTGTCGCCTCTTACGATAGGCCGCCCCAACACAGGAAATTGTATTTGCCTATGTACAAAATAAGCTGCATTATTTCTATTTATTATTTATCCTGTATTGTACGTCCATAAGGACAAACTGTCGTTCTAACAAAAAATTCCAACTTTGTAATTTTATGATTGTGACAGTTTATACAATAATGGCCTTACTTATAATCGTTTGTTAAATTTTAAGAAACTGCTCAGCAACTGATTAGTGAAAATCTTACCCATAAACTCCTCTTTAGTCGAATATTTTGGGTACCACCTACGTTAATGATTCAAATTTCGTTCATCTGTGGTCCTCTTAAGTAAACAACAGGTAATATATGTTTGTAAGTGAAAAAAAAGGTATTAATTGATTAGGGTCCGAGGAGTTTTTGGCGGGAACTGAAAGGAGACGCTGTGCTGTGCAGTTTTATTTTCTAAAAATGTGTAAAATTACTCTAAAATGAACAATAGTTGTAGGATATTGATAGTTTTTGAGTATTAATTATGTGTTTTGTGAGAAATGTGAACTGTATAGTCAAATGTGGCCTTTTGAGTTTTCACAAGAACTCCGTTGAATGGCGTTAGTTGTAGCCTACAATACAACTGCGCGACTATTATACAAAGACTTAAACATCAGAATTGGCTGTATGAACTAAAGATTCCTTTGCCTGGCTTTGTGGCGAATACAACTACTACTACTACTGATTAGGGTCTCATTCCGATTCTTTTACTTAAGAGATGCCTAATCGATTCTTAACGAGATTATTATAAGTAAGGCCGTAAATGATTATTCTATTCTATTTATTTATTTTAGTCTAGGTAGCGAGTGCAATAAACGCTACCAAGATTTTTGTTACCGAAGCACGTGGAGTTCAGTTTATTGCTGTACTTTAATCAAGTCAGCTTTATTATCTCAACGACGGATATCACGTGGCAATAATGTAATATTGTTATAATAACAACAATAATTCTCCGCGTTGGCTTGGCTTCATTTCCGCTGTGGCCACCGCCGCTCATCTCCGGACGCTCACACTTTCGCGACGCGCGTCGTGATTTATGTCACACATAAACTGTGCGAGAACACGCTATTTATATCACAACTAGTACTAGTAGTGTCTGATTAACACAATATAATCATGCTAATTCATTTATTATAATGAAAGAAAGAAAGAAAGAAAGAAAAATATTTATTGTCGCGAATGAATGCACATAAAACTAAAAAATAAACTAAATTAACAGAATATCACTCGTAAAACATAAAGCCATTAGAATTTTATAAAATATACAGCTTTAAAATATCAATATACATAACACTCACGGCAATAAGGCTGGTAACTCAGCATTATGCTGTGTCAAGAGCTGACACAGCGCTGATTTTCAGTACCAGCCTCCATCAAGTCACAAGTGACCCAAACGAATAACTTCTTTTTGCCCTTTTGAAGCAAACTTAAAACAATTTTACTTAATATTAACAACAATCAAACATCTCCTATAGTCCAGATATTGTACTTTCGAATAATAAATTTTAATAATACTATTATAAGTATACATACACGGATACATTTTAAACAGACATATAAATAAATGTAATACTTTTTAAAATAATATGTAATGATAAAAATTGATGATAATTAAAAGTATATATATATATATAATGTGTAATTTCTAATGACTTATGTATTTTGAAATGTATTATTGTATCTATATGACTACGTATATAAGTATGGGTGGGGACACTGGGGACGTCATGCGACGCGCACAGAGTGGCAGTCTTCCATCATTCACAGCCGCGACGCGTTACTCATTGTAATAATATAATGCACATGTATGAGAGAATAAATAATCTTGTTTTACTAGAACACGCATTTACAACATCCCTAGCCACATACACATTTAAATATGTGCATATATGTATTTGTAAATTTATTTCTTAAATTAGTTTGAGTATTTATTTATGTACCTATTGCCTTTTTCCTGCTCAACCTATTTCTTCTGATTGAAATTTCTTTGATTTAGGTTGCCTGGAAGAGATCGCTTCGAGCGGTAAGGCCGCCTATTGTATTGCCTAGGACAATGGTTATCATGGTCACAAATGGTTACATTAATAAATATTTATTAAGTATGACATTTAGCTTTATTTAGTGTAATAAAAGTTTACTAAACAAGCAGATTTGGCTCTCAATATTTTTTTAAATTGTTGTAATGTTCATATTTGGTTCTTTGGCTAATAAGCCGACCACTGACCTAGAAGATATTGTAAATATTATGGTCTGTTTTAGTAATTGTATATTTTGATGTGCAATAAAGTGTTATCTCGCTCTCTCTCTCATAACTAATATACGTTGCTCTTTGTTTCACTTTTGTAGCTAAACTCATAGGTACGCTGAAAAAAGTTTTTAAAGTTAAACTCGCTTTTATAACCACCATTTTATTTATATATAACTCTTTTGTGTATAATAAAGAAAAGATAATCTTAATATTACTACAACTGAATAAGTGTATAATATGTTCTACGAAGAAGCCCCACCTGCCTCTCTAAGGTGTCATTTCAAAATACGGTTCACTTTCATTAAATTTCATGTGCACCATAAAAACAAACTTTTCATCTTAAAAAGCGTTGGGTGTACCTGACACAATTTTCAAAAACTTTTTTTATAAATATTTCCCCCATACTTTTTCTATAAGTAATATAGCAAAAACCCATCTCATAATGTGGTTGAAAGTATTGAATAATATATGATTAGAGACCTGTTTATCTTGAGCTGTGTAGCTATTTTCCTCTCTTGTTAAATGTCGGGTGTTTTGGAATATATATGAGGCCTGGGAGGTCGGACTACGCTGGTCGTCAAATGTCTAACGTTACAGGCTTTCTCCAAAGATATATGGTGAAGGTAAAATAATTTTTAACAAAGCTCGCTATTATTTGTTTTCGGACGTGCGAAGTATAGAGTTGCTCTTTATTTGCAATGCTTCTGCTACTTCTCTTCTGCTTGGAATAATGTTAGTGTTAGCGACTGTGTCACGTAGATGTAGCTAAGAGGTTAATGCATTATTTGTGATGCGTCATTGTAAACGACGTCACGTTGCGTCACGTTTTACCCACCAATTTATTGATGTATAATTTTGCACAGTTAAAGACTATGGTTAATACATGAACGTGATACTATGTAAATACAGATAGATGATGCGCTGTTAGAGCTGCCGATAAGATTGGGCATTTGTCTAAATTATCAAAAATGTCCAAACTCATAAGCGTGTAAATATTGTTACAACCTAGGCGCCGACAAAGACCAATTCCACGTACAGATCTGTAGAAGCATATTTTATTACCTGCCAGCATTTGGACTTATTATAATTCTTTTATGATCGTCTTCTTTTGTTTACTTATTGTGGAGCACAGCATATAGTCATTAGCCAAGTGTTACGGATTATGAGTACAAGCTGATTCTAGGAAATTATGTCAACGCTTGCCAGGCGGGCATATTTATATTTGTGAGGTATAAAACCAGGGCCCGATGGAGAGAGGGCGGCAGTCGAACGAGAACCACGACCAAGGCGAGACGTGTGTACATTCGGTAATCTATTAGTGACCGACTGCATCACGGTTCAGTTATATTCGTACCTGTGTTATACGTGTTTGTATAGTTCTAATAAATTCTATAATAATTCCAACGGCATTTTAATTCGAGTCCCGCTAAACTCATAACAATATTGATTAGAATACTGATTTGCATATCACGTAAACGATAAGATTTCTTTATACAGTATAGTCTCAGTTAAATTGGTAACAATGAAGAAATTAATATACTGCAAGAGTACAACAACTCGTCGTCTTAATTTGTATTCGCCTCCTTAGGGCGATTGAGTCATGGGCTCTCGCTTAGTGGTGCTTCACCAACGTACAACAGGGATAATCCACCATTGAAGCACCGCACTACTTAAACCCCCACATATAAATTAACGTAGCTAATCGTTAATGCGTTAATGTTTAACGCTATAACTAAGTCGAATTATGACATGACTACTACCCGTGCGCAGGTTTTTTTTTTATTGCAGGAGATCAGTAGACAGGCAGACGGCACACTTGATGGAAAGCGGGTTTTAGATTTTTATGTTTCATGGCAGGACAACGTCTACCGAGACCGCTATTAAATAAATATAAATAAAGATAAATGTTTATATGTTTATATGAATAAGCCTAAATGGCACTCTGTTGTTCGTGCCTACCCCGCAAGGGAACTAGCGTGAAGTTATGTATGTATGTATGTTTATATGTTTCCATTGTATTCCATTGTATGTTCCTCCATAACCATTTCACCATCGGACAACCAGACGCACCGGTTTGCGCCACCGTTAAATGGTGGAAACACCACCAGTCAGAACCAAGCGTTTCGGTTCATCTTTTCTGGTGTGCACTTTTTTTTTTATTGCAGGAGTTCAGCAGACAGGCAGACGGCCCACTTAATGGAAAGCGGTTACCATCGCCTACGGACATTTGCAACACCAAAGGTGCTACAAATGCAATGCTGCTCTCTTAAGGGAGACTAGAACCTGATCAATAGTGCCGGAACACAGCTCAAAGTTGTTATGGCGACATACTTTAGACCAGGGGTGGTAGCCATCCAGTCGGGCAATTTGCCGATAGCCTCATGATGTCACGCGTTTATGGTCAGTAGGGTTGACAAAAAAGTTTACATAATTTTTTTTATTTTTTTTATTGCAGGAGTTCAGCAGACAGGCAGACGGCCCACTAGATGGAAAGCGGTTACCATCGCCTATGGACATTTGCAACAACAAAGGTGCTACAAATGCGCTGCTGCTCTCTTAAAGGAGACTGGAACCTGGTCACTAATGCCGGAACACAACACAAGGTTGTTATGGCGGCATACTCTAGACCAGTGGTGGTAGCCATCCAGTCGGGCAATTTGCCGATAGCCTCATGATGTCACGCGTTTATGGTCAGTAGGGTTGACAAAAAAGGTTACATAAATTGTTTGTTGCAATAAAATTATTATTGTATATACTTTACATAAGTATATACAATAATAGTAAGTAATACAATACAATAATAGTAAGCAGTCATCGGCAAACCTTATGCGCGCGGCTTATAATGCCCCCTTTTTACGAGGGGAAATCCGATGGAGGACCGTCAGTCGCGCAAAGGGAAAATCGTGGCTGGTGTGTGGGATTCGCCGGATCGGCGTGGCACTAGCACCTCAAGTGTGAAGTGCTATTGCTAAACCGCAGTTAGGTGTATCCACTTAAACCCCTCGGTGTTCAATCCTTCGCCCTTACGGCAGGGCCACGGATATGGGCTCTTCCATTGCCGGGGAACTTATTTTGTCCCTTATCATCAATACCAATCAGATATACAATGCAAATGTGGATGGATGCAGAAGTCGTGGAAGGCCACGGCACACCTTCCATGATCAGATTGATCGTGTACTAGCAGAAGGTGATGTCAGGAGCCTTAAGAACAGACGAGCGTGCATGACAAGAGTTATGAATGTCAAAGAAGCAAGTGAGGTGTGTAAGAATAAGCCCAAATGGCGCTCTGTTGTTCGTGCCTACCCCGCAAGGGAATTGGCGTGAAGTCATGTATGTATGTATGTGCATGTATCACCAATACCCGTGCTCCATCTGCGTTAGTCTTAAGTGACTGTTCCTAAATGCGTCTTGTTTATAGTGCTAAAAATTACGTCAATGTGTCAGTGAGAGAAAGCAAAATATTATATACAATAATTTCTAATGAAATTATTCTGAACAAAAGCCTAAAACTCAGAGATATCAGTTTAACGTACGAATGTCGAGTGCGTATACTGACCGGAAGTCAAATGAGTGGCATTCCGCACTTGTGCTGTCATGGCGGCCGGAAGCGTTTGCAGAGGGGATGTGACGTCACGCGATTGTAGATAGCATGTGTCGCCGCCGTCACTCGCCTCACTGTGACATCACGCGATCTGCGGTTCACTAAGGGAGGTCTACTATTAAAGCATTGAGTTATTTATATTAGAAGTGTTTGATCATTGTACTATTGTTAATGATTTGTATTACTGGGTAGATATTATTAGGAGGAAGATTGTATCGATTACCCTACTACTCGACTCAGTCCATCATCGCTCGAACATAAAAGTGTGCGGGCGAAGTAACGAGCCAGTCTGACTCTGCCTTCGGTCGAGTAATTATTGTGACTTCGGCTTTGGTCTGATACACATGTCGAAGTTGCACTCTAGAATGACTAATTATTGTGCGAGAATCATACACTATTCATTAATAATGTACTTAATTATTAGTTTGGAAATTTAGTAGAAGAAGTACGCTCAGAATAAGTACGATTTACATTTATAATAGTTATTTTACTTTTTTAGAATTTTAACTTTGACATTCATATAAAAAAAACTAAATTATACTAATAATATGTACATATTAATAATTTCGAAACAAAAAAAAAATGAAATTATAAATGGGTCCCAAAGCACCTTTCATAGTTGGTTTAAGTATCATTTAATTAATAGTTTAACCAAATTTAACCAATTTTGTTGAAAGACGCAGAACTCAAAGGATACGCCGACGGAAGCAAAGTCGCGTAGCTATATGTAAGCTACAGGCGGGTTATAATTGTACATTGTATAATTATGTTTGTGGAATTTAGTGTTTACATACATTTTGTTCAAAATCAACCCTTTCACTTAGATTGCCGTTTGACATTCCTTCACAGAAATTGATCCATATAAACTACACTATGATTAATTATAATGATATAGGATGTGTTTTTATTTCAAAATCAACCGTTTCGACTCTTTTCAAAGGTAATTTATTTTGCAAAAATCTAAAGACACCGCTTTACAGCAATAATAACAGCAGCCCATAAACGTCTCACTGCTGGGCTCGGGCCTCCCTTTATAGGGAAACGGACAGTATACCCGCCACGCTTGTTCAAAGCGACTTGGCAGGTTACCAAGTTTACCGTAACTACCGCTTTGATTTTCGTTAAAATCACTTTCGAGCCTCCATTACTGTTTTTCGCTGTTTCGTATACTTTGTATGTACATATTTACATGTACATTAAATTGAAACAAAACCAACGGAAATATTTTGAAACAACTAAGGACGGGTCTAATTTATATCACGGTCGGGACATTAGATACGTTTTATTCCGCAACCCGTAAAAGTTTTCGTGTATACTCGAATAGAATTCACGCAAAGAAATGAGTAAAACAAACATATTTTATCAAATATGTAAATGACTTTTCGAAGTTAAATAGTAGAGCCCTTCATATGCTTTTTCTTTTTGCCTCCACGTTTATTTGCTTCAAAATTGGTTTACGAGTTGTTTGCGACGAGTTAAATTGGCCTCTAACCGCCGTTTTATGTGTTCCTATGTATTATTTGCTTTTTTAAATAAGTAATGAGTACACCGTACTGTCATGTATGCATGTGACTTTTATACGAGCTTAGGTCAGCTGCAGGGTCTGTAGATTGAGTTTTTAAATTTCTAAATTTATTGTGGCAGTAGTAATTTTTTTTTATTGCAGGAGTTCAGCAGACAGGCAGACCCACTTGATGGAAAGCGGTTACCATCGCCTATGGACATTTACAACACCAAAGGTGCTACAAATGCGCTGCTGCTCTCTTAAAGGAGACTGGAACCTGGTCACTAATGCCGGAATACAACTCAAGGTTGTTATGACGACATACTTTAGACCAGGGCTGGTAGCCATCCAGTCGGGCAAACGCCCTACCACCTGGCTGTGGGTTGTTTTGTCGCCTCTTACGACAGGCCGCCCGGCGACAGGAAATTGTATTCTTTCTCCGCTCCTGCGCGGATATAATGACATTTAGACCATTATGAGCACACATGCGTATAAACGCACACACACAGACGCATATACATACATATATACATATTGTCAAGCTTGTTTCCCATTGGTGTAGAGGTAAGCAGAGATGATGGATTTCCACCTGCTACGATCCTGACCAACACAACTCTTCATACGTACACGCTTATTTAAAGTGCTTTTCACGTGACCTTTTTTCAAAATATCTTCAATTTGATCATTAAAGGTACGTCGAACAGCATATATATATATATATATATATATATATATATATATATATATATATATATATATATATGTATATATATATATATATGTGTATATATATATATATATATATATATATATATATATATATGTGTATATATATATATATATATTATATTCTAATTTTGTACAAAGGGTTCGGAGTGGCGATAGCAGTATACATAATTAATTTACGATTATTTACATTTTAATAATTAATATATAACTATACTATTGTTACGAGGTGCGAGACTTGAATTAAAATTGCCGTTGGAATTATTATAGAGTTTATTAGAACTATACAAACACGTATAACACAGGTACAAATATAACCGAACACAACAAGTCCAAACGTAATGCAGAAGGTCGTAATTCAATAAAACCCGCAAAGTCCGTCACTAATAAATTACCGATTGTAGTACACACGTCTCGCTTCGATCGTGGTTGTCGCTCGACTGACTCCTCCCTCCATCGGGTCATTGTTTTTTTACTGCACAAATGCAATGTGTCCGCCTGGCAACATGAGCGAATTTCCTAGAATCAGCTTGTACTTTAAAATCCGTAACACCTGGCTAATGATTACAATACAACAATAGGCCGTATGTCAATAAATAAGTAAACAAAAGACGATCATAAAAGAATTACAGTATTTTCAATGTTATTAGTTCAAATGCCGACGGGTAATAAAATGTGTTTTGTTTCACATATGCAGGTGGATTTTCTTCTTGTGGGGACCTGAGTTGTAATACTATATATATACATATTGGACATATATACAAAATATAGAAATTCAATGTAACTACTTAAACATAATAAACGTAATCGGTCTTATTCATATTGAGTTATAGTAAATTTGTAGGCTTCTTTAAGGTTCTTCAAGAAGCTTAACACATACTCCATCTCAATATGAAAAAGACCTTAAATATGCAATACGGTTCATAATTACATACCATTAAATGCAAATAGCATTTTATGATCGTCATTTTGTGGCGGCGGCCATCTTGGATTTACAATAATACTGGATATATTCAATTGTATTCTCATAAGAACTTCAGGTGTGTTTAGTTCCCGGCACGGCTAAGCGGTTACCTTGGCCTGCGCACAAGTGACATTTCGTCTTTTTCCGAAGTATAATGTTTTGTCCCCTGCGGGTAAAGAGACATAAATGTTATGTTATCTGAGGGGGATAATTTTAGTATGGTAGTATGGTAATATTTTCTTAAGCTTTCGCGACTTGTATACATAATAAAACTACGTTTTCACGGTTTTAAGCGCGGTAATTTTATTTATGTTTTTCCGACGTTTCGGCCACTTTTCAGTGGCCGTGATCACGGAAGACAAAGATATCAAGTGTCAACGAGTATTGTTAAAGTTTTATTTAGCCTACCGCCAACTTGCTAATTTTAATTATTTAATTTTAATTTTGTTTATGGTTATTATTTACTCTATGGGAACCTAATCTAATTTACTACCGCTTCGCAACATGTTATGGCTTGAAGAGAAGAAGCGGCGCAAGAAACTCTTCAGCAAACATGCCTAGATCTAATAATTTTATATAATATTAAAATGGGTGGAAGGAAAAATAAAAATAATTATCAGTCAAGTTGGTTTGTGTTCCGTTGTACGCAGAAAGAGCTCACAGCGTCTTGAGGTCTGGCAGCTGATTTTGGTAGTATGGTAGTATGGTGCTTCGGTGATGGATGTCCTCTTTTGTATGTTTGTTGAAACAAGGCGAGAGCCTATGGCTCAGTCGCCCGAGAGAGGACTACAAAATAAGACGACGAGTTGTTGTACTCTTGCAATATATTAATTTGTTCATTGTTCCTAATTTAACTTTGATTGTTTTAACTGTGATTTGTTTCCGTGATATGCCCATCAGTATTTTAATCCATATTCACACGTTTATGAGATTGGACATTTTTGATGATTTAGACAAAGTCCAATCTTATCGGCAGCTTTAACAGCGATATCATCTATCTGTAGTTACATAGCATCATCTTAGTCTTTAACCGTGCTAAATTATATATCAATAAATTGGTCGATGAAACTTGAAGCAACATTATCCATATATCGGATAGATCATATCACATTGGCTACGCCTAATGCGCAAAGCGATATCTCCTATTCCGCACGATCGCGCAATATATGTGCCGAGAACTATACCAAATATTAGGTCAATTTGTCAACAGAAAGGGAGTTAAATTTCAATGACTAAATTTGACCCAACAAACAAGGCAAGCCAAATGAAAGGTTTAAAATGTAACGCATACCATGACTCAGACACGGGATTTTAAAAAAGTTTTATGTATATGTAGGAATAGTATTTGTTATTATAAAATAACCTTGGACGGAAGTAGTCAATAACCGGATAGAGTATTCTTTCATGTAGTAATGAGAAGTTGATTGACTTTATGTCAATGTAGAAGCATTTATTATTAAGTTAACGGATATCGAAAATGGAGTAACCGGATGTTGGAAGTTAATAAGTATAACTGAAGTGGCGCTACAGCATTACCGTATATTGTCACTGCAGCGCGTTATGAGAACCTTATAAATACTGGGTGTTTGGACAGAGGGGGCAGTATGGAACCAGCAGTCTTAAACCGACAGTTTACGAGTCTACAACCGAGTCTACGACCGACAGTCTTGAACGAGGACCACATAATATATTGTGGTCGATAATTACTGCTTGATAATAGCAGTATTCTTGGAGGGCAAATTACTGCTCGACACCTGACAAGCATGGATGGGACTCTTGGAGTTGTCCTAATATATCTGTGTATTAGTGTGTAATATTTAATACTGTAATTGTGATAATTCTAGTGTAATAAACTTTGATTATAATATTTCAGATCATCTTATATCCATTTATTTTCAAAAATTTTACATATTTTTTTAAAATATATAAAGAGTACACATTTTTTTATAAACAAATAAATAGCGTTATTCTTTTATAAAAATACATCAAAAATAAAATACATATTTAATAAAAAAAAATATAAAATCTTGCAGATCACCGCCAGCGGGGCCTAGGGTCCAAACTACCGGTGGTTACGGCTCCAGAGACAGGAACCTTCTCACAATCCGTGCCGTGTCCAAGAGTGCTGCCTTCTGTATCTGGACCTTCACCCAGCCTCCCAGTGAAAGCCTCTCTAGATGACAGTCGAGGCTTTTGGCTATAAGACCGTTGACGGTGACAACTATCGGCACAATGCTCGTTGACTCCAGACGCCACATAGCGGTAACCTCGTGAGCAAGATCTAAGTACTTACTTAGTTTTTCTTTTTCTTTCTTCACAAGGTTATCGTCATGCGGGATACTGATGTCAACGAGTATTGCTCGTCGCGCAGATCGATCTATTATTATGATATCAGGCTTATTGGCTAATATTTCAGATTATTATTGTGTTATTCTCGAAGCGTCATTCGTTCGCTCGTGAACCCGACATATATAATCCTTTTCCTCTCAAAAGTACATTTAACCTACAAAATTTATGATATTCTTGCTTACCCACTGAACACGTTTACTTCAGGACAACAAAGGTTTCTTTTACCCGTGGGCCGCGACTTCATTAATCCAATGTCGTAATCACGCCGCCGTCACGCTGTCGTCGCGTCACCGCGCGCTTTTATGAACGTGCGACACAACAGCAAAATATTACGTTGGTTATAAAATAATAGGTCATATTTTTTATGTAGTTACTTTGTGTTGATATTGTTTTATTTAATTCAACTCTATTTTTTCATGAATTAAAGTAATTTGTTTTTAGCTATAGTATAATAATTGCTAATATTTTGGTTGATCATATGGTTGTGGAACGGAGAAAGGATACAATTTCCTGCGGCAGGGCGGCCTGTCGTAAGAGGCGACAAAACAACCCACAGCCAGGTGGTAGGGCATTTGCCCGCCTGGATGGCTACCACCCCTTGTCTAGAGTATATCGCCATAACAACCTAGAGTTGTGTTCCGGCATTAGCGACCAGGTTCCAGTCTCCCTTAAGAGAGCAGCAGCGCATTTGTAGCACCTGTGGTGATGCAAGTAACCGTTTTCCATCAAGTTCAAGTGGGTCGTATGCCTGTTCGCTGAACTGCTGCAATAAAAAAAATCACTTTAAAATAACATTATGAATTGTTTGCAAATAAAACTTCATAGTCTAACACCGCTCTTCCAGTACAGCATTATAATTTAGCTAAGTTTTTGTAACATGAGTCTTTTACGTAGTACTTTTATAATCTATACTAATATTATAAAGAGGAATGATTTGTAAGTTTGTAACGAATAAACTCAAAAACTACCGGATCTATTTCAAAAATTCTTTCACCATTCAATTGCTACATTATCGTTGATTAATATAGGCTATATAAAAATTAGATATTTCTAATAATATAAACCATCAATATAAACAAAATATTTGGCGCTGGAATCGGCTTCTACCATTTTGATGAAATTTTATGTGTGTTTGAGTGGGTCACAGGGTGGTATAGATCCATAATAAGACCCGGTAGGTGGCGCTGGAATCGGGTTCTATTTTTTATTTTTTCAGGGCAAGACAACATCTGTCGAGACCGCTTGACTAAGAACATTTTGAAAGGAATGAATATTTTACCTTTGCGTCTACTTCAATATACAAAACGTGTAAAGTTATACTTATTAACAAATAACAGTTCAAAACGGATATGATCATAGATTACTTTTATCCCAACTAATTTTTTTTTTTAATTTATTATCCAATATGCTTATATTCATATACATTATACATTCACATTTGAACTGTGGCACAGAAACCTCATGCGTTTATTCGTGCCGCAGGGAGTCGTGTACACTATATTTTTATTTTAATAAATAGGAGCAGAGGCGCGTAGGGGTTATCATCGTTCTAGTGTTTAGTTCCGATTTGATAATAAAGCGGAGGGGTATCATCATTCTAGTATATGGTTCTCATTTAAGTCCCAGGACTGCACATGATGGTCCGCTTTGGGAATCAGTATATAATCTTTTAAGATTATACTTGATTAATTTAATTGATTAATTAATGCGATAGTATACCTACAGGATACGCGGTATTAAAATTTTAAACTAAGCCACATTTTATAAACTTTACACAACTTTTACAAACTAAATCTTGATATTAAATTGTTGTAAATTGGCTCAAAATTAACAGTTTAAATCAACCGCTATCGGATTAATGGTAACAGTGTAAAAGGTGGAAAAGCGGAGCAATTTCCTAATTACGCCCGTAAGACGACTAAAGTACTGCGAATGTATTTGCAGTGTCCGGAGATTCGCTGTTGTTGGGTTCCCTTTTGAGCTAGTGTTTAGCACCTTATATTAAATTAAAGTTTTTATAAAAAAAACATTGCGCTGGAGAATATTTTTAAAGGTCATATATAAGTTAAGTTTGCTACCTATAGTCTATGTACACCGCTTCGTAACGTATTATTGGTGTTTAACTAGAAGAAGCAGCAAGAAACTTCTCAGAAATACCTCTAACTAAAACAATTTTATCATTTTGAAGTGAAACTTTTATATAGACAGGGGCTTAGGATTTTTTGTGTCACGAAAAAGCATTACGGCCGCGTGGAGGGGATAGAAGGCTACATAATTTTAGAGTAGACTATGGATGACTTTTTTGGTTCCGGATCGAATCCAGTTTTTTTGTTTGATAAAATAAAATATGTTTGAATAAAAAATGCATTCAATAAAATGTACCTAACCTAACCAAATCATAATTTGCAGTAAACCTGTGAAAAATCGAAATGTGTGCTGGGACACATAGTAAAAGTGAAACTTCAACGGACAAGTGGAAAAACGAATCGCAATGGACAAGTTTATTTTATCAAGTAACTACATATTATACATGCCTATGTATTTTTGTAATTGTTTGTTTTGGTGAGCAATCAAGTGTAATTTATCTATTTAACAACCATGAGTTGTATTCCAGCATTAGTGGCCAGGTGTCAATTCCAAAATCACTTGCCATCAAGGTGGCCGCCAGCCTGTTTGCTGTACTCATTGAAAAATATATACCTAGGATAAACTATACCCTTGTTGGCACCCCAGCCCCTCCTAACGTTGGCACCATATTCAAAACATTAAGATATCTTATTCATTTTATTTAGTAGCCATATAATGATAATATTGTGATATGATAATGATAATAATAAAATTGTAATATGTAATGATAATATTAATAATAATCACCTAGAGAGGCCCTCGCTAGGAAGCTGGATGAAGGGCCAAATACAGAAGGCAGCATTCTTGGATACGGCACAGATTGTAAGGACATTCTTATCTTTGGAGCCTGAACCACCGTTAGTTTGGACCCCAGGCCCATTGCCGGCGAGCTGCAAGACTTTATATTTTTTCATCAAATATTGTATATGACGTATCTTAAAAAAATAATAATTTGGATATAAATAAATATTAATTAATAAGTGGCCACCAGACCCGACTGCTGGTGGGCTACACGATTATTATTATTTTAAAAAATATTATATTTTGGATGTTTTATTAAAAGAATACTTACTGTTTACATGTTGTTTTCATAAAAATATGTTTGATACTCTGTTTAAAAAAATTAAGATTTTTGTAATAAAGAAATATATATTAAAACTAGTTGTCCCGGCAGACGTTGTCCTGCCCTGAAGAAAATATGAAACCCAATTGCAGCGCCACCTACCGGGTCCAATTGTGAATCTAAACTATCCTCGAATCCACTTGAACACACACAAAAAAAAATCATTCAAAACGGTCCAGCCGTTTAGGAGTTCACTGTCAACACACGTACAGAAGAATTATATATATAAAGATAAGTGGTCTAAGTGAGCCACAGGGAAGCGTAGCCGAGTGTAGCCAGTATTATTACAGGTATTAGCTAAAAGGTCCAAAGTGGTCACTACCACCCAGATTGCACTTTCGGCCACTTAGTAGAAGTCAAAACGTAGATCGGAACTTAAAAGCCAGCGAGTGGAATTGTTCCCAAGAGACGGAGATGTTCGAATAAAACCGAGTTCCCTCGAATACAACTCGGCGACGGTGTTTCACTTGAAATCTTAAGAAATTGGCTTCAAAAGAATTTGAACGTTAATACGTTTAAGTGTTTTTTTTTTAATATACATAGTTTTTATACTTTATACTAGTTACATTGCCAATTCAATTACATATCAAACACCTAATTAATAATAAAATAAATTATAAACAAACTAGCTTATGCCCGCGACTTCATCAGCGTGAAATATTTAAAAAAAAGTAAGTTAAAAAAACCCCCGATTTTGAAACATTCTTCATTGGTGCTCCACTCTTATTGTTCCTAGCGTGATTATATATAGCCTATAGCCTTCCTCGATAAATGGGCTATCTAACACTGAAATAATTTTTCAAATCAGAGAAGTAGTTCCTGAGATTAGCGCGTTCAAGCAATCAAATAAAATCTTTAGCTTTATATATTAATATAAGATTAAACTATATAATAAATTAAACTATAAAATTTTGTACCAGACCGCTGTCAGTCGGAAACGTCGAATCTGCCAATCCGCCCCGGACAAGCGTGGCGGGTATACTGTCCGTTCCGCCTATAGTGGGAAGCCCGAGCCCAGCAGTGGGACCTTTATGGGCGGTTTTTTATTGTTAACGCTGGGGCAATGCATTTGCACATACCCTCGGGCTCCGGGGAGGTCACCGAGGGATATATGGGAACGCCGACGGCCGACGCTACACACAGGCTTCTGATAATAAAAGGAGTTGCAAGCACCGGCTGCTAGACTACTCACTAAACCTTCAAGCGTCCTTCCGCATCAAAGTGAGTCGCCACGAGACCGTAATCATAGATATGACTGCCGTGACGCCTCGTAGCATGTGGATAAGGAAGAGTGTCCCTGGTACCAGGACACCCCATGGCACTGGGTGTCTTAAAAATACCCTACCAACGTTTCATCACAATCTGATCAATGGTTTAGGAACGCATAGAGGAGGAACATTTATCTTTATTTATATAGATTTACTAGAGGACTCGGCAGACGTTGTTCTGCCCCGAAAAGTAAAATCTAAAACCCGATTCCAGCACCATCTACCGGGTCTAACCTATATTGATTGTAGTACTCACGTCTCGATTTGATTGTGGTTCTCGCTTGACTGCTCCCACCCTCAATCAGGCCATCGTTTTACACTGCACAAATGCAATGTGCCCGTATCGTAGTCAACATAATCCGAAACACCTGGCTAATGAGTCGGCCGCAAGCGGCCAAAAATGAGTACAATAAAACAATGGATGTTCTCTAGAAACGTATGCCAATAAATAACTAAACAAAAGAAGACGGTCATAAAAGAATTACAATGAGTTCAAATGCCGACAGGTAATAAAATGTGTTTTTTTTCACATATGCAGGTGGATTTTGTTTTTGTCGGGACCTGAATTGTATCAATATATATACAATAGTAAAGAACTAAAATTAAAATAAAAACCTGTATTAAAGCCCGCCCAGCCCCACCAGACCACTGTCGCTGGGCATTGTACCTAGAAGCCTGGCAGCATTACCTCGCTGGATACAGAGGCTAATCCTTGAGCGAGGTAAGCTCCAGCCTTCCGGTCTCCTGTTGTATCGACCAGGCGTTTTTTAATCTTTTGAAATAAGTCGAGTTTTAATATCGGATTTATTTTAATTAATAATCAATTGCATTAAGTGGTTTTGGTTATTTTCAAAATAGCTGAGGTACCGTAATAATCGACCTTAACGTATGTGTGTAATAATTTCAAACATGCTTGCTGCCCATCATAATAATAAACTTTATTAACCAGCAGGCGGGGCTTTGTGGCGAAGCTTTAGGTGAGTAGCGACACATCGGACCTGACTCCGGGGGCCAAGGCAAGGCCTCCGCCTCTGTACTTGCCTTAACCAGCCGGCACGGAGTGGAGATTGCTAGAGCTAAGATTCAAACTCCAGGGGTGGAAGTGATAAATGGTATAATGTCAGAAGTCATAAGTAGCCTCGGTGAAACTGCAGCCCACCTCTCTACACCCCTTAGCCACTTACACCCATGTTGCCCCTGTTTTCTATGGCATTTGCGACGGGCAGACGCCACAGTCCCCATATTCCCAGACCCCTACCACTAGCAGTTCACCCCAATAGCTGGTACTTTTTGTTCATTTCAACAATAGTCCTACACTGGCAAAAGCTTGTCCTTTGGTGCATTATTATATGGTGTAGACAGCGAAAATTGCCGGTCAGTGTCACGTCACATTTACATCGAATTTGTCAAGGGGCCTCCACGTGTTGGCCTCCCCATGACCCCACGCGAGCCCTTCAAAAGTCCGGGCCATTTTTACGACCCATTGTCTTTAAAGACATACATTATAAACTTCATAAAGCTATCACTTATTCTGTAACAGGCTTAATAAAATATTTGTCACTTTCAAATATAATGAAACATGCCTTCGCTAAACTATTTTAGAAGACATTTTGGAAAATAGTTCGACACGGTCTTGTCGTGGCTAATGCACTTTGTCTCACCAAGATACAACTTGGAAACTAAATTTAATAGTTTGACTGATGTTCTTACTTAAACCTACATTTAGACTAAGGTTTTTGTCGATTTAAAAAATACATCGATATGTTAGCATTTACAAGATAAAGACAAATTATACACGATATACATCCTGTGTGCTTTTGGGACCCTGTTCCAATGAGTTTATAAATGGTGTAATTTTTTTAGTTTTTCATTCAGACTTTGTTTAAATTGCTTTTCCATATCACAATTATTATTAGGTAACTAGCTTCTGCCCGCGACTTCATCCGCGTGGAATAGTAAAAAAAAAGTAAGTTAAAAAAGCCCTCCCGATTTTAAAACATTCTTCATTAGTGCTCCGCTCCTATTGGTCTTAGCGTGATGATATATAGCCTAATTGTTTTTTAATATATAAATTGTTTTATTATAATGATACCGGCAATATCAACACTTAATAGGTGCATAAGTTGTATAATAAGCTGTTTAAGTAATTGAAGTTTTTTTAACTATCCCACGGGAACTCTTTAAATTTTCGAGATTACAAGTATCCTATATGTTGACCACGGATATAAGCTACCACCATACAAAATTTCGTTTAAATCGGTCCAGTCGTTTCGGAGATCAACAAAAAATTTGAAAAAAAACCTAAATTAGTTCTATTTCACTTCTTACATACCCTTGACTCGGTTTTTAATAAAAAAAATCATTGTTCTGAAATTCGACCTCTACAGTTTTATTATATGTATATAGATAACTGAGAGCTATATTAATTTAGTGACTGTGTTATTACAAGTACCACGCTGCTGATAGGTAGGGAAAACCTCGCGTGGAATCTGCATTGAGATTATCAATGTGTGAAACAAGCAACAAGCTAAACAGTCTTATACAAGCGTGACGGGTATATTATGCGTTTCCAAGAAACGCTATCATGATATTGCAAACGCAAACGTCATCGTGCGAGTGGAAGGCAGCCTGTCGCCCTGGTTTGACGTCAATATTGGCGTCCGCCAGGGCTGCGTGCTGTCGGCTTTGCTGTTCATCCTATATCTGGACGATTGTCTCCAGAGAATAAGATTGATGGATGTTGGGGTGCGGATAAGTGATCTAGCTGTAAGCACCTTGCTTTATGCGGATGATGCCGTGCTTTTAGCCGAATCGCCATCAGAATTGCAAACACTAGTCACAATGATGAAAGATGACTGTCAGGCGAGAGGCTTACATTTGAATGCGAAGAAAACAAAGGTTATGGTGTTTGAAAGAGAAGAAACCAGAACGAATGCAAGGATAATGGTCGATGATGTTATGCTAGAGCAAGTGAATGAGTTTGTATATCTTGGATGTGCTTTTACAGGGATGGAAGGTACACCGCTGATATAGAAAGAAGAGTGAATTTGGGGAATAGTGTGAATGGAGCGTTAGGTAAACTTCTAGGCGCTAAGAACCTCAGCCAGAAGGCCCAGCTCGCCATACACAACGCGGTGCTGGTACCTACGCTCACGTATGGATGCGAGAGTTGGGTATGGAAGAGAGAGCATGAAAGTAGAGTAAACGCGGTCGAGATGCGAGCACTGCGCAAAATCTGCGGAGTGACGCTCGCGGACCGCGTTCGTAATACCGAAGTAAGAAAGAGAGTGTCGGGGTGAAGGTAAGGAAAGGAATGCTCCAGTGGTTCGGGCATGTGGAAAGAATGCATGATGAAAGAATGACTAAACAGATATACAATACAAAAGTGGATGGATGCAGAAGTCGTGGAAGGCCACGACACACCTTCCATGATCAAATTGATCGTGTACTAGCAGAAGGTGATGTCAGGAGCCTTAAGAACAGACGAGCTTGCATGACAAGAGTTATGAATGTCAAAGAGGCAAGTGAGGTGTGTAAGAATAAGCCTAAATGGCAGTCTGTTGTTCGTGCCTACCCCGCAAGGGAACTGGCGTGAAGTTATGTATGTATGTATGTATGTATGCTATCATGATGTCGTGAAGGGTAAGAGATGCTGTAGAATGCGTGAAGAACGTGCGGTCTAGAGTATGCAGCTATGAGAACTATGAATCAGTGGCTAGGTTCCAGTCCGCAATTGGTAGCACCTTTGGTATTGTAAGTACTTTCCAAAAGGTAAAAATGTAGGGAAGCGAATCCCGGCTTCCAAACCAGACGCTCTGAAGCCAACTAGGATATAACGTGGCGATGATCATGCTTACCATTTTAGAAAATAAATCCAATACTAAATTTCACCAAAAACCATCGGAAGCCACGAGCTACAAGAATTGCAATGAATTGCAAAATAGTTTTTTCCTCTTTCCAATGAAAAATCGTTACAACAGTGCCAATGTTTCATGGTCTCCATTACTGCATCGGAACTACGTAATCGAGTGGCTCACTTATTTGGTCGTTTGGCTGCACACTGCATGGTTTGAATAGTAGCCGCGCTTTCCGGTGTTAGAACATGCTCCTAGTTTTCATGTTAGCCTGGTAGCCAACACGCCGAGGTTCAGGAAACGAGATTTCCTCCTCGTTTTATTTTTATTAAAAAACGCTTTTCCACACATTTGCACAAAGGAAATGTTTCAAAGTGCATTTAAAGTTTTGCGAAGAGTTTAAATGAAGTGGCAGAATGTTGCAGTAATATTCTTAAAGGTGTTTTCTTTGTCTTATAATAACTTGCTTCAGTTTGGCGTATTCTTACGGTCTTATTCATAGAGAGTTAGTTTAAGTTTGAACGCTTCTTTGTGTAAGAATCATAAAGAAGCGTTCTAACTTAAACTATCTATGAATAAGACCGCTAATGTCGGCCTTATACATCTTTTACCGTGGTTATGTCACATATAACCCGCAAGAGTTAACTTGAGACTTCGCACGGATGACGTAAGCGCGAGGTTCTGACGCGTCCATGGCGAGAGCGGTAAGAAGGCGGATGTCGGGAGGGCGAGAGCGGTATGAAGGCGGGCGTCGGGAGGGGAGCGCGCATCCGCTCAGGTCTCAAGTTAATTCTTGCGGATAGTACTCGGTTATTAAAGCAGAATAATTATACAGTTCGGAAAAGCGCCGTTTTTATCCGTGCAGGAACGGAGAAAGAACACAATTTTCTGCGGCCTGGCGGCTTGTCGTAAGAGGCGACTAAACAACCCACAGCCAGGTAGTAGGGTATTTGCTCGACTGGATGGCGACCACCCCTGGTCTAGAGTATGCCGCCATAACAACCTTGTGCTGTGTTCCGGCATTAGTGACCAGGTTCCAGTCTGCTTTAAGAGAGCAGCAGCGCATTCGTAGCGCCTTTGGTGTTGCAAATGTCCATAGGCGATGGTAACCGCTTTCCATCAAGTGGGCCGTCTGCCTGTCTGCTGAACTCCTGTAATAAAACAGACCATTTTCCAGGCGTTTAGAGCTTCATTTAAGAATGATGTACTGGCATTATTCCAGTGTTGCATATTTTTTTTAAAATAATAGGCTAGTGCTAAAAGCCGGTAGAGCAACACTGGAGATTTTGCGGATGCCTAAGCCTCCATACCTAATGGGTAGGGAAGCTTGGATCCAGCAGCTGTCTGAAAGTTCAGAATTTAAAATTTTAGTAAGTATTTCTTTCATGCGGTCATCTAGTGGTTTTATAAGATTAGGAAATTTCCAAAGCGGGGCGCATCGTAAGACATATGTTAATTTTGGTACAAACAGACAATGTCGTATAATGTGATATGCAATTTGAGAGTGAACATCGAAAAGCTTAGAGCACGATAGATCAAATTTGGCTTATTGCTCAGACAGATAATTTGGTATGGCGTCATCTAGAATAGGGGCTCCAAGCAGGCGACGAGAATCCTTCTCCAGGACCTTAATAGCGGGTGCGACGACATTGAACATATTGCTAATATTGTCGCTTCGTTTTTAAGCAGTTTATCGGACAAAAAAATTTCGCATTTTGAGAAATTTAACTCTAATCCTATTGAATTAAAATTTGAAATCAGACTAAGTAAGTCTTGGAGTACAGTTTTTGCATCGCCGCCTAAAGTCCCATCGTCTAGGTACCATACATTGAATTTCGACTTGAGGGATTCGATGACCGGATGGATCGCCAAGCTGAAGATGGCCGGTCCTAGCGGGTCGCCCTGTTGACAGCCCACAGATGATAGAATAAGATTGCTTTTATACATAAGATTTGTGGGTTTTGAATAACTTTCACAAAGATAATTTGATATTTCTGGAATATTAGATTTATGTATATTATGTATATAGTAATAGACATAGTAATTTATGTATATTATGTACCTACTATTGTTACTAATGGGAAAGAAATTCAAAATCTGGAGACATTAATATTGGCTTCCAACCGGCTTCGGGTGACGTCATCGATGACACGTTATATAGCCTTATATGCTCTATGTAATAGTTCCTCTGAGGGATCGATTTTTTTTTAAATGTAAATAGGCTTGCGTTTGACCGCGATCACGTCCAGTGCCGGACGATGATGCGGTCGAAGATGGAGCACGCTTACCTAGATAATACCTATTCACACGAGACTTGAAGATTCCCGGATTGTACTTTTCTGGAAACACGGACTCTGGTATTGCATTCCACAATTCTGCCGTACGCAGAAAGAACGTGGAGGCGAAACGTTTAGTACGCACTGGTAGCGTTTCCACTGTGAAACGATGGGGTAAACCAGAGCGTCTTGTGGTCCGAATATGGAATGGTGTAGGGGGAATCAGGTCAAACAGTTCAACCGCACACTCTCCGAAATGAATCCTATAAAAAACCCTTTGAAGCCTTGTATTGACAAGCTGGTCGCTACCAATCAACCTCTTGGCTCTTCTCTCAATTGACTCCAGCGCTTCAAGCTGGTATTTGACTGAGCCGTCCCAAAGGTGAGAGCAGTACTCCATGCAAGATCTTACTTGAGCACAGTAAAGATTAAGCAGTTGCTCTGCAGTGAAGTAGCGTCTCACCTTTGTACGTATACTCAGCTTTTTAAAGGCGCTGGAGTAATAATAATTAAAAAAGAATTGTTCTTTAAATTGCAGTTTTAAACATGGAATTCATTCAACAGGATTTGTTTGCGCCGGCATAAAATACGAAGATTTACAAAAGCAAACCGCAAATAAACAAACCGAGGAAGCATCATCCCACAATAAATCCATCCAATCGCGCAATCTCCACCGAATGAGACTACGGACCGTCGTTTTGGCTTGCAATCATAATAAAGAACGATCTGTGTTGTCGTCAGACGACAATAAACGGGAGCAGCCCGCCGCGGCTGCGGGCTGCGGCTTCAATAACCAGCCGAAGGGATATTCTTGATGACATTGTTAGAGAGATTGTCATTACAGTAACCTTTATAGATGTAAAGCTGGAGTTCTAAGTACAATTTGTTAGGCCCGCGACGAGGTTGCTCCAAAGCTAAGCAACCGACTAGAATTTGGAGAGATGTTTTATAAATTAAAGATATTGCTTAAATATAGTGTTACGACCTAGACGACCACAAAGACAAATTCACACCTGCATACCTGCTCCGGTGGTTCGGGCATGTCGAAAGAATGCATGATGAAAGAATGACTAAACAGATATACAATGCAAAAGTGGATGGATGCAGAAGTCGTGGAAGGCCACGACACACCTTCCATGATCAAATTGATCGTGTACTAGCAGGTGATGTCAGGAGGCTTAAGAACAGACGAGCGTGCATGACAAGAATTATGAATGTCAAAGAAGCAACTGAGGTGTGTAAGAATAGGCCTAAATGGCGCTCTGTTCTTCGCGCCTACCCCGCAAGGGAACTGGCGTGAAGTTATGTATGTATGTATACCTGTAGGAACACATTTTATTACCTTTCGGCATGTGGACTTGTTTTGTTTACTTTGTGTTTAAAATTTGTGATTAGAAAACAACCCATTGTGTATTGTAATCTTTTATGGCAGTCGACAGTTGATAGAGTGACAAACAAAGTCGGTCGTAACAATATTATTAAAAAAATAAAATTAAAAAAACGCTCTAGTTAAATTCTTCATTATATGTCACAGGAAACGTACCCAGTGGCAAAATTGGTAATTTTACCATTGTCCAACTGTGGGCACGAAACATGAGGGTAGCTAAGAAGTTCACGACACGGGCGGCTTTCTTGCCGACATTCCAGTTTTTACATAAGCCGCGTTCGGCCACAGTCACAGTCTAATACATAGAGAGTAAGAGTAAGTTTGAACGCTTCTTTAATAACCATAAAGAAATGTTCAAACTTAAACTAACTCTCTATGAATAAGACCGTAAATCTTTAACATTAAAGCAGATGAAGCCCCACCATCAGTGTAAAATATCGACTGTGATGTTTTCGTCATCAGCCATTCGCAGTCCACTGCTGGATGTAGGTCTCCCCAAATCGGCGCCACTCATCCCTCACCTTCGACTTCCTCACCCAGCGCGTACCGGTGATCTTGCACAAGTCGTCGGTCCATCGGGCTGGAGGGCGTCCGACGCTATGTTTACCGAGACGCCTACTCCACACCAGGACTCGTCTGCTCCATCGGCCATCGGTCCTACAGCAGACGTGACCGGCCATTTCAACTTGCTAATTTTGCGAGCTATGTTACCTTGGTTCTCTTATATAAAATATAATAATAGCAGCCCATAAATGTCCCACTGCTGGGCTCGGGCCTCCCACTATAGGGGAACGGACAGTATACCCGCCACGCTTGTCCAAGGCGTCTTGGCAGGTTTGACACATCGGTTATCTCGATGTGCAGGTTGCATCACGATGATTTCCTTCACCGTTATTAGCACGTGGTAATTATAACAATATGCATATTAGGTCAGAAAACTGTCTAAGCGGTGGATGCGTTCCAGCCAGAATCGAACCCACGCCCTTTGGGTCTGGGACGCGTGCGCTCGCCATTACGCTACCACGACTTTTTTTTGGTTCTCTTGCATCTCCTCATTTCTAATTTTATCCATAAGAGAAACATCCAACATAGCTAGCTCCATAGCCCGTCAAGTGACTTGGAACTTGTGAACCAATCCTGCCGTCAGTGTCCATGTCTCGGCCCCGTAGGTCAGGACGGGGAGGACGCACTGCTCGAAGAATTTTTTTTTATTGCAGAAGGTTAGCAGACAGGCAGACGGCCCACTTAATGGTAAGCGGTTACCATCGCCTATGGACATTTGCAATACCAAAGGTGCTACAAAAGCGCTGCTGCTCTCTTAAGGGAGACTGGAACCTGGTCACTAATGCCGGAAGACAACACAAGGTTATTATGGCGGCATACTGTAGACGCTAGACTTTTGTCTTCAAGCATTGCGGAATTGTCGACGAGAAGACTTAACGAAGCTTACCGAATGCTGATGTTTTGCAATGTCTTAACTAAATAATAGCAGTAAACACAGAATAGGCAGCGGCTGAGCGCGGATCGATATATCCATTTTCCGGGAGTAGGTAGCAATTAAACTAATCAGATCCCGACGGCGTTTTAATCCTCGCGATATTATTTGTTTGTGATTACCACTTTTACCCATTACTGTGAAATAACTAATGTGTTGGCAAGCTATATTTATGGTAGCTAATATATATTTATAGGAGATATTATGAGGCTACAGTTGTAATAATTACTCGTATATTAATATCATAATTTAATAGATTTTGTTAGGTATCATGAAACAATAGCTATTTGAAGGCAGATGTTTATTGATCTGTTGCAGTGGATAACAAGGTTAATTAGTGAATACGATACTGTTATATTTACTAAACGTTTTGGTGGCATTTGTAACAGGTATTAACAAGTTGCTGGACATTTTCGATTGCAAGCATTTAATTGACGGTAGTTTCAAGTAATTTATAGTATTTAAGCGGTGCCTGAGGTGAGGTAGACACAGTTGTTCTACCGTTCGCCAGGCGCTACGATCTTCAGAAAAGTAAATTGTTAAGTGTGTTTTTTTTTTATTGCAGGAGTTCAGCAGACAGGCAGACGACCTACTAGATGGAAAGCGGTTACCATCGCCTATGGACATTTGCAACAACAAAGGTGCTACAAATGCGCTGCTGCTCTCTTAAGGGAGACTGGAACCTGGTCACTAATGCCGGAACACAACACAAGGTTGTTATGGCGGCATACTCTAGACCAGGGGTGGTCGCCATCCAGTCGAGCAAATACTCTACCACCTGGCTGTGGGTTGTTTAGTCGCCTCTTACGACAGGCCGCCGGGCCGCAGGAAATTGTATTCTTTCTCCGTTCCTGCACGGATAAATGTTTAAATGATTTTTTATTTGTTTGTGTTGCAGGAGTTCAGCAGACAGGCAAACGGCCTACACTTGATGGTAAGTGGTTACCATCGCCTATGGACATTTGCAACACCAAAGGTGCTACAAATGCGCTGCTGCTCTCTTAAGGGAGACTGGGACCTGGTCACTAATGCCGGAACACAATTCAAGGTTGTTATGGTCGCATACCCTAGACCGGGATGGTAGTTATCGAGTTGGGCAAATACCCTACCACCTGGCTGTGGGTTGTTTTGTCGCTTCTTACGACAGGCCACCCGGCCGCAGGAAATTATATTCCTTCTAGTGATAGTCTATAACGTTGAAATGATATAAGGACTTTGAAATAGTGAGTTATTGAAGTTGTGAGGACCGGGGTGACTGTAAAGGGAGTTGGAGGTGACCGGGCCTGATTGGGCCCATTATTTATGTCATCTTGGTAATATATCTGAATGTGTGGTTATGGAATGATTGAACAGTTATTATTTCTCATGTTTCTGTGGTTACGATATATGTGTTTGTTGATTTACTATGCGAAGTTTCGATGACGCTTACTAGTGAGACTACTATTCAATAATAACAATAAGTCTTTATTTCAGGCTATGAAATAAAAAAAACTTCGTTTAAAAAACCGACTTCAAAAAGTAAAAAGTATAAAATAACTTATTTCTAAAGCTATTATTATTAATATATATTATCTAAAACAATCAAATGCTCTAGTGGTTCGGGCATATGGAAAGAATGCATGATGAAAGAATGACTAAACACATATACAATGCAAAAGTGGATGGATGCAGAAGTCGTGGAAGCCCACGACACACCTTCCATGATCAAATCGATCGTGTACTAGCAGAAGGTGATGTCAGGAGCCTTAAGAACAGACGAGCTTGCGTGACAAGAGTTATGAATGTCAAAGAAGCAAATGAGGTGTGTAAGAATAAGCCTAAATGGCGCTCTGTTGTTCGTGCCTACCCCGCAAGGGAACTGGCGTGAAGTTATGTATGTATTTATGTATGTATCTAAAACATCTTAAAGTCGGTGCTTAGTCATTTTCAAAATATAGTAATTTTTATGTTTTACTTTGCACCGACTTCAAGATGTTTTAGATAATATATATTAATAATAACAGCTTTAGAAATAAGTTATTTATACTTTTTAGTTTTTGAAGTCGGTTTTTTTAAACGAAGTTTTTTTATTTTTTTGTTACTTTTTAGTGTCTATGTATGGGTAGACCTACGAAAGGTCCCGCGCTCCTTAAAAAATACAGGTCCCAAGAAACGGGAACAAAAAAATGTTCATAAAATGAAAACTACTAAGCCAAACTATATCAAATTTTTAGGAGACTAAATGGCATCTATTCTGCGTCGAACAAAAAAAGAATCACGTAAATCGGATCATAAATCTCGGAGTGATTGGTGAACATACATAAAAAAAGATCCCGACGAATTGAGAACCTCCTTTTTTTGAAGTCGGTTAAAAATACCCATGTAAAATTACAACACTATTAAAAATATAAAATTAACAGAATCCCATTGCCCGAAACACAGAGGCGAGCCTAAAGCCCCGCGATGCGTGACCTCCTAATTCCAAAGAAATCTGCAATACTCTGTTAGGCTACTATGCCCGAAGCGCTACAGAATCGAGGTAAGTCAATCAATTAAATAGACAAAAACAAGGCTTACCATTATTACTCAATTGTAATGAGTTTACCCCATGGCTTCGCTTCGGTTTATTCTCGGATCCTAGTATATTTTGAGAGCAAACAAGCGGCACAGTTTACATTGCTTTAAATCTTTATCTAGGCGATATTCGCCCTCGCAAAATTTAACTTAACTTTACCCAGGAAACTATTCCATTTTTGGGATGAAAAGTACTCTAAGGCCGTTATCGGTATTGAGACTACATACTTACATATTAAATAGCAAAATCATAGATATAAACAAAAAGTTAAAACTGTAAAAAATAAATAAAGTCAAAAACAAAAAATAAAAATGTAATAAAAATTTAATCTTATATAGAAACGAGTGTAATAGATTAAGTGAAAAAAAGTGTAATAGTATTAAGAATTATGACAAAGAAAATACCCCTTTTATCTATGCATTAAATCCGATGAAATAGAAAAAAATATTGAATTGAATTGAAGTTTTACGGGCAGGTTTTCAAAATGGACAAGTACATTAACAATCTGTCCGTAAAACTTCAAGTTAAAACTTTGTTGCGATTCGTTTTGCCACTTGTCCGTTGAAATTTCACTTCTACTATGTGTCTCAGCACACATTTCGATATTTCGCAGGTTTACAGCAAATTATGATTTGGTTAGGTTAGGTACATTTTAATGAATGCATTTTTTATTTAAACATATTTTATTTTATCAAACAAAAAAACGGAATTCCATCCAGAAACAAAACGCATCCGTAGTATACACTAAAATTATGCCGCTTCTCACCACGTCTAGTCTAAATTTATGTCACTCCTCCACGCGGCCGTAACGCATTTTCGTGACAGAAAAATCATAAGACCCCCCCGTTTATATAGAAGTTTCACTTCAATAAAATAAAACCTTTTTCATAATACACAAAGGAAGAGGTTGGTGAATTAAAGAAAAAAACAGTAAAATCACTGCCGTGGCTTTTCCATAGAAGCGTAACAGACAGACAGTTATTTTATTTATTTAAAAATTAATATGGATTAATTAATACATTTATAGGACTGACAAAACAATGAAGTACATTAAGTAATCTTATCCGTGCAGGAACGGAGACAGAATACAATTTCCTGCAGTCGACCGGCCTGTCGTAAGAGGCGACTAAACAACCCACAGCCAGGTGGTAGGGTATTTACCCGACTGGATGGCGACCTCCCCTGTTCTAGAATATGCTGCCATAACAACCTTGTGTTGTGTTCCGGCATTAGTGACCAGGTTCCAGTCTCCCTTAAGAGAGCAGCAGCGTATTTGTAGCACCTTTGGTGTTACCAATGTCCATAGGCGATGGTAACCGCTTTCCATGAAGTGGGCCGTCTGCCTGTCTGCTGAACTCCTGCAATAAAAAAAAATCTCGAGTCTTTCTGCGTCACCAGTCCAGTCTAGGTTTTCCAACTGTTCTATATTTTATCTAATTACTATATATTATAAAACATATATTAGTACGAGGTATACTTAATATATTTTCATCACTAATTCAATTGTCACGCTTTTTGTTCAAATTAAGAATTTGAACATTAATGTATGTCTTTGTAGACCACGGGCCGTAAAAATGGCCCGGACTTTTGGAGGGCTTGCGTGGGGCCATGGGAAGGCCAACACGTATAGGCCCTTTGACAAATTTAATTTAAATGTGGCGTGACACTGACCGGCGATTATCCCTGTCTACACCATATAGTAATGCACCCAAGGGCAAACCCCGGCCAGTGTAGGACTATTGTGGGAAATGAAGACAAAAAGTACCGGGCTATGGCGTCTGCTCGTCGCAATGTTCGGAGAACATGGAAAAATGGGCAGACGGTGACTCGCCACTCCCTGCATGGGCCTCAAAAAATGCCATAGAAGGCAGGGGCAACATGGGTGTGAGTGGCTACTTCTGATGTGATGCCATTTATCACTTCCACTTCTGGAGCTTGAGTCTTAGCTCTAGCGATCTCCACTCCGTGCCGGCTGGCTAAGGCAAGCACGGAGGTGGGGGCCTTGTCTTGGCCCCCGGAGTCAGGTACGAGGTGTCGCTACTCACCTAAGGCTTCGCCACAAAGCCCCCTTGATTATTATTATTTTAAAAATAATAGACTACTTTGCAATTTCCCTTTATGAAGTCAACAACGCCTTGTGACCATTCAAGTGACTTTCGCATAATAGATTCAATATACTGCACTCGTTCCATTACGCTCTTGAGATCGCTTTGAACGCAAACAAGATAGAATATCGACAGTACACGATACTATAGCTTTCAGCTGCTGCGGAGAGCTACTATAACTCCAGACCTCCTTTATGTTCCTTCGGGACCTTACTCCGTCGCAAGCTCTTAGTTACTTTAGTGTTTGTATAAATTTTATGTGCATTTTTACATGAATACACAAGAAATGTCTATTTATTTATTTAATTTGTTAGAGAGACATACAATAATTAATATTCTTAAATATATAACACAAGGTTAATACACATTGATCGTGTACTAGCAGAAGGTGATGTCAGGAGCCTTAAGAACAGACGAGCGTGCATGACAAGAGTTATGAATGTCAAAGAAGCAAGTGAGGTGTGTTAGAATAAGCCTAAATGGCGTTCTGTTGTTCGTGCCTACCCCGCAAGGGAACTGGCGTGAAGTTATGTATGTATGTATGTATGTAAGATTAATACATATATCAATCAAGTTTCCACTAAAAAGTAATTTATATAATAAAAATTTAAATTGAAATCATTCTACACACGATCTATCCATCTCTTTTTTGGTCTAGCTTTACATTTGTCTCAATTAATCCACAAGAATATATACATTGATATAAAATTCTCGTGTCACAGTTTTCGTTGCCATACTCCTCCGAAACGGCTTGACCGATTTTGATGAAATTTTTTGTGCTTATCCGGTATCTATGAGAATCGGGCAACATCTATTTTTCATCCCCCTAAATGTCCCTAACATTTAGTTAGTCCACCCCTAAATTTTTTATTTATTTTTTAGACAAAATTTTTAATTCCTATTTTTTTTGATACATACATACATAACTTCACGCCAGTTCCCTTGCGGGGTAGGCACGAACAACAGAGCGCCATTTAGGCTTTTATGATACAACATACAAAAATACATACAACCCTTAATTTTCACCCCTCTACGATCAACCCCTATTTTTCATTTGTTAATTATAAACTTCATTTTTTTGGCAAGATTTTTAATCTTATTTTGTCATGATTTAGAATAAAAAAAATTATATTACTCTTAATTTTCCACCTCTCTATTATCAATCAACCCCTATTTTTCCATAGCGATTTTTTAATTTTTTATTTTAACTATCAATCGATCAGCTATTCCCGCTAGATGTCTACCGTTGTCACCTCTCATCTAGCAAACAGCACGGAGTAGGGAAGAGTGGGTTCCCGGATGGTCTAGATTCACAATTAGAACCGGTAGGTGGCGCTGAGATCGGGTTCTAGAATTTTATTTTTTAAAGGCAGGACAACGTCTGCCGGGGCCGCTAGTATACATTGAAAATTGTCTATTGTCAGTTATATAATTGTAGCCAATCCAAATTTTAAGTTGTTTCGCGGACCTCTGAAAATTATTCCTTGAATGCTCAGACAATACGAAGCATTACTTGTGGTCGCCACAAAGTTCAATGGCACTAATTAATTAGCTTCAAAATATATGAAACACAAGTTGTGGTCGTTTTAATTAATTTTGGCCTTTGACATAATCGCGCGAAATTGTGTACGTGATGTTTTTGTCAATTAAATTAAAAATTAATTTAATTAACATTCGGTTGACGTCTCATGAGGCCAAGGGCTTGGCTAGCTTGCAGGTATTAGCATTATTTGCACCGCACGCCATTGGGTTTAGGGCGTTTAATGGCCTTCGGCGGCCGTAGAGTCACAAGTAACGGCCCTCGGTGCACAACATTAGCCATCACTCGCGCCAAAATGACTAAGAAAGGGGCGCTCCATAAGTAAGATTGCTAAGAAGGATGCGCTTGCATGTTTTAGGTAAGAGGAAGCTGGTTAGCACCAAGGTTGCCAAGAAGGAGGCGCTCTCATTCTTTAAGTAAGAGGAACCTGGTTAGCACCAAGACTCTTATGGAGGGTACACTCGCATACTTTAAGTAAGAGAAAGCGTAGTACCAAGGTTGCCAAGAAGGGGGCGCTCCCATTCTTTAAGTAAGAGGAACCTTGTTAACACAAAGACTGTTAAGAAGGGTACACTCGCTTTCTTTAAGTAAGAGAAAGCTAAACACCAAGGTTTCCAAGAAGGGGGCGATCGCATTTTTTAGATAAGAGGAACCTGGTTAGCACTAAGGTTGCCAAGAAGGAGGGGCTCGCATTCTTTAAGTAAGAGTAACCTGGTTAGCATCAAGACTGTTAAGAAGGGTACACTCGCTTTCTTTAAGTAAGAGAAAGCTTAGCACTAAGAGGGGCTCGCATTCTTTAAGTAAGAGTGACCTGGTTAGCATCAAGACTGTTAAGAAGGGTACACTCGCTTTCTTTAAGTAAGAGAAAGCTTAGCACTAAGAGGGGCTCGCATTATTTAAGTAACAGTAACCTGGTTAGCACCAAGACTTAAAAAGGGTACACTCGCTTTCTTTAAGTAAGAGAAAGCTAAACACCAAGGTTTCCAAGAAGAAGGCGATCGCATTTTTTAGATAAGAGGAAGCTGGTTAGCATCAAGGTTGCCAAGAAGGAGGGGCTCGCATTCTTTAAGTAAGAGTAACCTGGTTAGCATCAAGACTGTTAAGAAGGGTACACTCGCTTTCTTTAAGTAAGAAAAAGCTTAGCACCAAGAGGGGCTTGCATTCTTTAAGTAAGAGTAACCTGGTTAGCACCAAGACTGTTAAGAAGGGTACACTCGCTTTCTTTAAGTAAGAGAAAGCTTAGCACCAAGAGGGGCTCGCATTCTTTAAGTAAGAGTAACCTGGTTAGCACCAAGACTGTTAAGAAGGGTACACTCGCTTTCTTTAAGTAAGAGAAAGCTTAGCACCAAGAGGGGCTCGCATTCTTTAAGTAAGAGTAACCTGGTTAGCACCAAGACTGTTAAGAAGGGTACACTCGCTTTCTTTAAGTAAGAGAAAGCTTAGCACCAAGAGGGGCGCGCATTCTTTAAGTAAGAGTAACTTGGTTAGCACCAAGACTGTTAAGAAGGGTACACTCGCTTTCTTTAAGTAAGAGAAAGCTTAGCACCAAGATTGCCAAGAAGGGGGCGATCGCATTTTTTATGTGAGAGGAAGTTGTTTAGGGCCAGGATCACCAAGAAGAGAGCGCTCGCAATCTTTAAACTGGTTAGGGCCTTGTCTTCTTGAGCGATATAAAAAGCGCCTATCTAAGGGACTACATCTGATTTCATAGTATTCTGACTTATGGTGACAGAATTAAACCGGGAGATTTTGGATTGAATTTGGTTATGGATCTCTCAAAGTTGTTGACCTGTTATTACTGTCACGGCGGGGGTAGGAGAAAATAATTGCTTTTTTGCATATCTTCGAGTATAATGTGCAAACCTATCATCATATACCATATCTCTAAAGCTGTTCTTTTTTTACCTTAGGTATCGCAAACATCACCTCGGTCACGTTAATTCTTCTTAGCATTCACATAAAACGGATAAAATTCAACGTGAATCTCAGAAGACGTCTTTCTAGACAAATATTTGCCAGTGTAATTCTAGTTTTACACTATCGACATACTATTGCAATCTTATGATAACGAGGTAATAAAATGAGATATCGTATAAAGCTAGACGAGAAAATGAAGCCACAAGAACCGAGGACTAAATCAAAATACCCACCAAGTCACATATATAATATTTTCTTATTTACATGAGAATATTAATAAGCTGTATAGGAGGTTTACCAGGATTAATAAATACGATAATTCTTTTTTACGTTTTGTAGATTCGTGTTTGACCACTGTCTCATCTGAATATGAGTGATGAGGCAGTCGTTTGGTGGCGGTACGTTTGGTTTTCGGATAGTTCCGTGCAGGAACGGAGAAAGAATACAATTTCCTGCGGCCAGGCCTGTCATAAGAGGCGACAAAACAACCCACAGCCAGGTGGCAGGGTAACTGCCCGTCTGGATGGCTACAACCCTTAGTCTAGAGTATGTCGCCATAACAACCTTGCGTTGTGTTCAGAATAATGACTAATGTAATAATACATATAAGATTGAAATTAGACTAGTAATCAACATGTAATAGATATAAGAATGTAAATAAAGAGACGGAGAACGCAGCAATTAAAATAAAAGAGTAAACAAAGACAAAAAGGATACAAAACAAGAAACTAATACCCAAATCGTGTTTGTGAGGAGAAATTAAAAAAAAAACATGGATGAAGCTGACACGTTTTGACTCCTTACAACGGGATAAGAGGCGTAGGATAGAAGGATCAGATATGAGATCTGGGATAGGGCTAAAGGAATGGAATAGAGGAAGGCGGAGTGGGCCATTGGAATTCTCACTTATCGTACGAAACATGGGTAGCTCAATGTTAACAGTTTCACGCTGATATTCTATGAGAGCGTGCTATCACACCGACCAAGTCGACCCTAAGGCTGTAATCAAGATGATTCCAGTATGGCTCTCCTACATCACTCATAAACAATAATGGATTATTAGTTTAAAAGCGTTTTTATCCCGTACATTTCATGGCCATACACATTATGTCGTCTGAATAAACCACAACAAGGGTCGGTAAGGTCAACAGAACCCGCGACCTTTGCTCGGGGGTTGCTTGTTCTTACACTGAACCCCAATATGTACATAATCACGAACACACATACGTTTTTGTTTGAAGAAAGATTTTTCATTGTGCTCATTTGAATTTTTGTCTTTTTACTTTAAAATAATTTATGTTTTAAGAGAAACCGCAGTTAGGTGACATTAATTTGAACCTTTACCATATTAAACTACCCTGTTTTAAGGATCCGATACTATAAAGTATGACATGTGTACCAATGGTCTTACAAATAGAAGAAAAGCTTTTTTAAAAAGGTTTTTAAATACAAGCTTTTGAGATCCTGGATATCATGTAGCAGCAGACTGCCAGCCAAGATAAGTAAAATGAGCCCAAACACGACGGGTCTATCTTGTTTAGTACAGAAGTTCCTATGGCCACCTTCCGACTCCATCATCAGATCAGCTCCATGGTATATTATTGCATTGTCACACGATATACATATGCGTGCAAAATTTCAGCTCAATCGGAAACCGGAAAGTTCGTCAAATTTAACTTGCAAGATTCCACCCGAACTTACATAGATATATAGGTACACCCATTGCAAGTTAAATAAAAGCTTGTAAAAAATGGGAAAGCGGAACCCGGACTTCGAAGCATACGCCCCTAATGCAACCGGGATTTATCACTAGGATGATGATGAGGACTAAAGGTGTGTATTAACAAACAAATCCAATTATTTTTCTTATTACATTACCCTGATTAGAGAAAGGGTCCAAAATCAGTGCAGTTTTACTATTGCGATCAATCAATACAAACTCGTACAAACGACTTCGCCATAACAACAATAAAATTATATAACAAACTACTAATGTCGAATTTCTATTTTGACATTATAATAATAGGCATAGACATAGACAACACTTTATTGTTCACCAAAACAAAAATTACTAAAAAATGTACAACAAGACAATAGTTACTTGGTAAAACAAAAGGCGGCCTTATCGCTAAAAGCGATCTCGTCCAGGCAACCTGACTCATAGGAAATTCTTAAATTATCTGTAATTATTATGCAACACAGAAAAGGGAAAAAAATATGACATACATGGACAGCAGATTACAGTCTATTGTAAACTAGCACATGCATTATTGCATAAGACTTACATAATGATTCCTAAGTGAATTTTTAAACATGGCAAAAGATTTAGCTTTTCTGACGTCAGTGGGCAAAGAGTTCTAAAGTAAGACAGCCTGCATGGCGAAGGAGTTGGAATAAAATGTCGAAGAGTGTGCAGGTGCCATTAACAGGAGATTATTAGTGGAGCGCAAATTGATTGTATGTGATGTATGAAGGAAGTTGAAACATTCCTTAAGATAAGGAGGGGTATAAGGTATAAACAGTATACGATATAGTAAGTTGAGAAGATGAGCATTCCGGCGAAGTGAGATAGGCAACCACTCGAGCTTTTTGCGATATTCAGAAACGTGGTCTGATATCAGTGATAACGTGGTCAGGTCAGGATATATTTTTTTTAATAAAATTTAGTTAAAATAATATTTATTTTCATTGCCTGAAGCAGGCAAACAGGCGGACGGCCCACTAAATGGAAGGTGGTTATCGTCGTCTATGGACGTTTGTAACACCAGGGGCGTTGCTAACGCGTTGCCGGCCTTTAAGAAATCTTTTAACGCCCTTCTTAAACAGACTTCCTTCCAGATCATTGTTGTAAGCGGAATAAACGTTCTTGAGAACCATTGTGTAGTTGAGCGTGGGAGCTCCGGGAAATGAGGGTGAACATCCCGTCGAATGCGAGCAGTGCGGTTGTACAAATTAGGCGTTGGCACCAGTTCAAACAGTTCCTCGGAACACTCTCCGTTGTACAGGCGGTAGAACACGCAGAGGGACGCAAAGTCGGTCCGAAGGCTAAGCGATTCTAAACCGCCTGTTAGTATGCGATCGTCGACTATACGAACGGCGCGACGCTGGATGGAGTCGAGAGGATCAGTCTGGTAAGCGGATGCTCCAGCCCCAATAATAACAGCTCATGAACGTCCCATTGCTGGGACCATTTCTTTATAGGGTGTAACAAGTATTCACAATCGTTGTTTACTAATTATATATAATTAAAACTATAAATATTTAAAATAAAATAATACATATAATTAAAATTAAAATTATATGAATATCAATTAAAAATAATATATAATATAATTTAAAAATCACCAACCATAACGTCTTACTATAATTTGATATACGTAAAGGAACGTCTCAAGGTGTACAAAAAAGACGACTGAATGACGGTGGGCAGAAAAAGATCATTTTGTGCTGGCTCATAGATGAGACTGCGTATTTAAATGCTACATATTTTGAAAACTATTATTCTAATATCTTAGTTTTTTTTTTATTGCAGGAGATCAGCTGACAGGCAGACGGCCCACTTGATGGAAAGCAGTTACCATAGCCTATGGACATTTGCAACACCAAAGTTGCTACAAATGCGCTGCTGTTCTCTTAAGGGAAACTGGAACCTGGTCACTAATGCCGGAACACAACTCAAGGTTGTTATGGCAACATCTTTTAGACAAAGGGTGGTAGCCATCCAGTCGGGCAAATGCCCTACCACCTGGCAGTTACTAAATACAAGCTACACACGTAAATATTATTTATATTCTTGTTAAAATAAGTGCTTATTATTCCCATACTGGGAATTTGGTTGGGAGTAATCTCCTCCCACTCTCTCCAAAATCTACTTCGTCGATGTGCCTGGGCCTCGTGTATTAGGAGCTGCGAATAAGGACTGCCGCGCTATCCAGCATACTGCAAGGGGGCATTCTCAGGGGAGTGCGGTACCTATTCTAAGACTAGCCAGGGAAACTGATTTTTGTTTGGCAAGAACTCACTTCTTACCCTCTTTTTTTTAAAATAGTTATAAATCAAGTCATTTCCTTATTCTTGTTTTGATCGCGTTTTATTTATTTTAAAATAAAACGTGACAAGGGTAACAGTTGATGTACCAGCCACGCTTGTCTAAGGCGGATTGGCGGGTTTGACAAATCGGTTATCGCAATGTGTAGGTTTCATCACGATGTTTTTTTCACCGTTAGCACGGGGTTATTGTAACAATATGCACAATAGTAAGAAAATTGCCGGAGCGGTGCATACTTTTCAGCTACGATTCGCATCCCCGCTCGTTGAGTTGTTTTTAGCAATTAAACCTTATGCCGCTGCTACACCTGGGTTAATGTTCTTTTTTACATTAAATGTAACATCTCTACGAACATTTCTTAGTTTGTTTGCCTCGCAGTTACGCCGCGTGTCAAAATCTAGCCAGTGGTAGCTTTATTTTACTTATATAAAACTTAATTAGATTTTTTACATACATACATACATACATAACTTCACGCCAGTTCCCTTGCGGGGTAGGCACGAACAACAGAGTGTCATTTAGGCTTATTCTTACACACCTCACTTGCCTCTTTGACATTCATAACTCTTGTCATGCAAGCTCGTCGATTCTTAAGGCTTCTGACATCACCTTCTGCTAGTACATGATCAATTTGATCATGGAAGGTGTGTCGTGGCCTTCCACGACTTCTGCATCCATCCACTTTTGCATTGTATATCTGTTTAGTCATTCTTTCATCATGCTTTCTTTCCACATGCCCGAACCACCGGAGCATTCCTTTCCTTACCTTTTTACATGTAATATAAAAACACAATAAAACAAAACAAAGAAACTAAGTCGATTTATAGTCTAGGCAACTGACAAGTGGAACAGAGGTGAGTCGAAGCCAACCTGATTTGAAGTAATACAATGAATGACATCTTGTTTATGATAACGTAGGTATTTGATAGCGAATTGAAAAATGCGATTGCAGCGCCATCTACATATTTGCCTAATTCGTCTATTCCATAGAAACGACGTTATTTATCGGGATACAAGAATCCACAATGTGAACTCGGGATAAAAGCCGCCTCTGTGCCGAGTTTCATTCATATACGTTCAGTAGTTTCCAAAAAGGGGCGTTCGCAGCGCTTTCTTTTTCGCTATTTTCGTCTATCTCACTGCTCCGTTTCGAGTCTTTATGGGGCTACATCTGCGTGACACAGTCATTTTTTTAATTATTTTTTTTGAGTCGGGGGAAATGCTTGTCGCACACTACTGGGTCCTTTACTAGGGACTAGACCAAAGTGATGAGAGGTGTATCCCACGAATGGGCGCAACAGAGTCAAATCGCCGGCTTGTGTGGAGACTCGAAGACTCAATACTCCACTAAAACCACCCTCCTCCCATGTGCCCCGCACTTATGGCAGGAAGAGCGTGAGAGTTAGAACGTAGTTATGCCCACGCTGATCCTAGCGCATCAGTGCTTGAGAATGCCCCCGGGAAAGGCAAACTCACTTCGTCAACAGGGGTGAAGACTCCTCTGCTCCCTAGATGCTAGAGGGCCCTGCAGCGGTATTACGGGAGGAGATCTTGCGCATATCTGCGCCTCCGGGACCCCGACTGACGTCGGTACCCGCCAGACGCATGGACGTGACACAGTCATGCATTAACTCTACCAATATCCCTGGTGTAACAAAGGGGCTTTAGTGTAAAAAATTAGACATAAAATACTATATGTTCTAAAGATGTCACGTAGTGAATTTAAGCATGTAACTTAACAGCCAACTAATCAGAGCACTGTTACTACAACCGGCAGTTACGTTTCGCCTCGTACAATCGATCGTCTTTAAAAAGCTTAGAGCCAAATTCCTTACTAAATATAGTCCGGCTGACCGCCGCACGCATGATCACCTGAACCACGTGCGACCATCTTCCTGATTCGCTGATAGTAATGTCATAAGATTCATAACAGAAATAAGAAACAAAGCATAAAAAGTATGAAAAGCAGAATAATAGATTATAAGTTATAAATAGATATAAGACTGTAATAGAAGCAAGGAAAATGTAAAAGCTTTAACTTTTATTGGAAAAAAGGATAGAAATAAAATAAAACATATTATCCCCCCCCCTCCCCTTATTTATCCCATGAAAAGAAAAAACAATAATCTCCATTTTACCCTATAATGGAGGAGAAGATGTCAAAAAAAAGTCATAAGAGCAAGGAACCCCGCCTCGCCTTGTGCATTTAAATAGGCGTGGACTCCCACCTCAGGCCTTACTCTCTACAAAACTTGCATCCGCTCCGTCATGACTTACACAAGTGTGGTCTTCGCCCATGCCAGCGATTATAACATGGGGACTCTTCAAAAAGTCCAAAACAGATTTATGCGCATCGCAGTCCTCCAAAGATTTAAATAAAAGTCTCATGTTCGACAACCATTCTTTTGCTTCCCTGGTATTTAATTTACGGATATTAGAAGACCAGGCCTTCGAATTGTCATCCAACAAAAGGTGAACAGGCCTTTTTCTAGTCATCTCTCTGCATACATCATAAAATTCTTTAATTTCAAAACTAAACTAACTTTTTTTTTTATTGCAGGAGTTCAGCAGACAGGCAGACTGCCCACTTCATGGAAAGCGGTTACCATCGCCTATATACATTTACAACACCAACTTTGCAATTCTTACATAACGATCTTAATGCAAGCAAAGGGTGCAAAAACCAGGACAACATAAACAAAAACGAGTATAACAGCAATAAAATATTGAAAATGCGGAATACTCTTAAATTTTTCTAGAAAACTGCAACCAAGAAGCATTAAGGGACAGATTTAATGCCAATAGCGTGGATATGATCAACAAAATGGAAGTTTAAATTGCACTTTTTGACTATTAGTTTTATATATTGCTTTCTAGATCCCAATTTTCCAGTATTTGTCATGTGCAGGCGAAAACGCCATAACGAATGTATTTTTATATTTATGCGATAAAAGAGATGAGTTTGTACGTAGTATGCAATGTTCTTATTTATTTTTTTATTGCAAGAGTTTTTTTATATTAAATAAGTTTGCGTTTGACCACGATCATGTTCAATGCCGGACGATGATGCGGTCGAAGATGGAGCAGGCTTACCTAGATAGAAACTATTCATGAGACTTGAAGATATCCGGATTGTACTTTTCGGGAAACACGGATTCTGGTAATGCATTTCACAATTCTGCCCTGCGTAGAAGGAACGTGGAGGCGAAAGGTTTAGTACGCATCGGTAGCGTTTCCACTGTGAAATGGATGGCGTAGACCAGAGCCAGCGCGCCTTGTTGTCCGAAGATGGAATGGTGTAAGGGGAATCAAGTCGAACAGTTCAACCGCAGTCTCCGAAATGAATCCTATAAAAGACCGACAGACTAGCAACGCGGCGTCGATGGTCTAGACTTTGAAGCCTTGAATTGATAAGCTGGTCATGAGGTTATTAGTTCAGCAGGCAGGCAGGCGGCCGACGTGATGGAAAGCGGTTACCGTCGTCTATGGACATTTGTAACACCAAAGGTGCTACCAATGTACTGCTGCTCTCTTGAGGGAGACTGGAACCTGGCCACTAATGCCGGAACACAACTCAAAGTTCTTATAGCGGCATACGATGGGTGGTAGCCATCCAGTCGGGCAAATACCTACTACTTGGCTGTGGGTTGTGTGATCGCCTCTTACAACAGACCACCCGGCCGCAGGAAATTGTATTCTTTCTCCGTTTCTGCACAGATAGCAGATACTTCTTGAACTGCTGATCTGATTGGATTTTTTTATTTAGAATGGAAACTTAAATTGAATGAAAATGGAATTTCCCTCAATCCTTGTCGTATGTCTAATTTTAGCTTCCTCTTTAAGGACAAGATTGTCCATTATATATATATATATATATATATATATATATATATATATATATATATATGTAGTTTCAGTAAGTTAAAAATTTAAGAAAAATAAAAAACTCCTATAGTGGACGTGTATGTATGATGAGATTAATGAAAGCAGACGAAGCAAAACATGTAATTTCGTAGCAAGTGGAGATCGATCGGCTCTGCTTGCCCCTATGGGAAACAGTCGTAATAATATGTATTTATGTCAAAATTTAAAATAAAATAAATTAATGTTTTAGTTTCAGAGCAAAAGTGGATAGATGCAGAAGTCGTGGAAGGCCGCGACACACCTTCCATGATCAAATTGATCGTGTACTAGCAGAAGGTGATGTCAGGAGCCTTAAGAACAGACAAGCGTGCATGACAAGAGTCATGAATGTCAAAGAAGCAAGTGAGGTGTGTAAGAATAAGCCTAAATGGCGCTCTGTTGATCATGTCTACCCCGCAAGGGAATTGGCGTGAAGTTATGTATGTATGTATGTATTAGTTTTACAAGTTTAACGTGTATTTAACGTGTATAAGACTGGTATTTCTTTTCAATGCCTTAAAAATGAATTAATAAACATAAAATTTGCTATTGGTGTATTTCTGATAGTGGGGTTAACACAGGATAATTATGAGACCAAAAAATGGAATAATTTCCATGGGAAAAACAATGAGTGAGCGAAGCCCTTAGAACGAATCAAGCCAAAGGACAAATTCATTGCCTTTTTACGTAAGAAAATTTCCATTGTTGAAGTTAATAAAACAATGTTCCATTATTCTTTGAAACAGAGTTAAAAGGTTCATACAGGAATAATTAATTAACATAATAATATTTAAAACACGACAAAGTTGTCTGTGTGTACGCTAATGCCCCTCCCCGCGGAGTCACAAATAATAGCTGTAATGTTCACCCACCAAGCTCATTAGACCTAATAAACTCCATTTGTTCATGGACATTTTAGTGCGAGCAGACTAGGCGACCAAAAATAGCCTCTGCAACTTTTAACCCTTCTATCTCCAGAACATAAGGCACAAATCTATCGAGATATTGACGCGCGCGACTTTTTTAGTGCAATAGAAAGAAGGCACATGGCCTTTCTAATGGAGATAAGGGTCAATATGCTATGTAAACTTTTTGGTTTACACTTCAGTGCCCTTCGACCCTAAGTTGGATTATCTGGTAGAGATCGCTTTTAGCGTTTAATAGAAATGTACTAAGAGATCAAAACCTGGAACTCAAATTTGCTATTATATAATGGTCGTTCACTGGCGTCGTAACTTGTTTTTTATACAATAGCAATAATTATGGCGCCATTATGATGAAAGTGACTCAGGGCCTTGTTTTGTGAAATGTTTTCCAACTTGAATTTAAACTCTTATTACTACACTACACTGAATTAGGAATTTCATAATATCATGCTTAAGTTTCCGACTTTGATTTTTATTTCATAATCTTGATTTATAGAGAGTCAAAAAACCAGCGCAGTATTATGTATAATCTTTTTTATAAGATATACTTACATATAAGGAAACTTTGGGAACAGGAATCATGTAGATGGTCCATCTTAAGGACTGTGTGTCGTAACATTGTAATTTGTTTGTGAAAAACACTAGTGATACGTTCCACAAGAGGTTCACAACGACCACGTTCACGACTGCGATTTTTCTCTTTCCACTTTCTTGTGGATGTTACGATTATGGAGCGCTGATGTTATGAATGACTAAATACACAAATGTCATTGGTTACTTTGAAAATTGAGCCTTTTCAATGTTAATCAATAGAGCCAAACAATGCTCTGTGGTCAACGCCTACTTCGACCCACCCCTTGACATGGGTCGTTGTGAGCGCTATGTGATCGAAAATGTTGACTTCATTAATGACGTTTTAGTCACGACCATAACGACCGTGGTCGCCTTGTGGAAAGACTGACGGCGCATTTTGGGAGTTGTGAACTATTAACGTATGCGTTCTGGTATACTAGGTTTGTATAAACGTAAAGTGTTTTGTATCTACGCAACGTTACTGAAATTTAAAATCTATAGCCGTGTGACTCATATTGACATCTCATTTTAGGCTAAAAAGCGAATACATTTCGAATGTTCGATTTTTTGCTAATTCTGTTCAAGTGTCGCACTTTGTGTGAATACTTTAAATATTTGAACAAATACATTAATACTATTCATACGTGTGAAGTATCATAACACCTGATACCGAGAATGTTGGCTAATAAAACGCAAAGCGACTTTTTAGTCGCCCTGTCTGCTACCAACTTGGCTAGAGTTTCCAGTTTAAAACACAACACCGTACCATAACCGTCGGTTTAATGGGCCCACTCCGCGGCACCACAGTGAGCTACTCTGAAAGCTTTACTGTCATTTTTATCACTTAGTTTTGCATTATTAGCACAAAGATTATGTATGGCGTATGGCGCGGCACTAAAAGGGATAAAAGGTTATCTTTTATTAATATTTATTGTTATTTGAGCATTATTTGAGGTATTTTATTAGTACGCCGTACACAACGCGGTGCTGGTACCTACGCTCACGCATGGAAGCGAGAGTTGGGTATGCAAGAGAGAGCATGAAAGTAGAGTAAACGCGCAGAGATGCGAGCACTGCGCAAAATCTGCGGAGTGACGCTCGCGGACCGCGTTCGTAATACCGAAGTAAGAAAGAGAGTTGGTCAGAAAGAGAGTGTCGGGGTGAAGGTAAGGAAAGGAATGCTCCGGTGGTTCGGGCATGTGGAAAGAATGCATGATGAAAGAATGACTAAACAGATATACAATGCAAAAGTGGATGGATGCAGAAGTCGTGGAAGGCCACGACACACCTTCAATGATCAAATTGATCGTGTACTAGCAGAAGGTGATGTCAGGAGCCTTAAGAACAAACGAGCGTGCATGACAAGAGTTATGAATGTCAAAGAAGCAAGTGAGGTGTGTAAGAATAAGCCTAAATAGCGCTCTGTTGTACGTGCCTACCCCGCAAGGGAACTGGCGTGAAGTTTTGTATGTATGTATTTTATTAGTAGCTTGGTTGCCCTGCGGTTTCATGCGTGTCATCTTCGGTTAGTTTTCTTTTAGTTTTTTTTATAGTAGTACTAGCTGTATCCTGCAGACGTTGTCCTGCCCTTAAAAACCTGGCTCTAATGGTGAATCTAAACCATCCCGGGATCCACTTGATCACACAAAGAATCTCCCAGAGGATCTGCAATCAATGTACAAAAATAACCATAAATCGATCAAATATCATCTGAAAAGATTTTATATTGATTCCTAAACCGGACTATCAGGCTCACATGTGCAGACCTGGGACTAAAACCCAGTGCCTTTTAGGCGCCCTATGCGAGCTTCTATAACTGCGCCCTTGTTCATTCAGGGTGATAAAATAACGCACAAGGACCTTGATGTTGGTGGATCAATTGGCTAATATTTTAGAAGAATAATCTATTTTTTTTTTAAATAGGACAGAAATACGCTTGTGCGCTGCCAAAAAATGACCGCGATGTTTTGTCTAATTTAACAGACGTTTTTGATGATCCTGGCATGTAGGTACGTATGTATTGTAATCGAGCACTATGGGTGCAGCGGGAACTTATCAGGAGTAAACCGGAAAAAATAGTAGTCCTGCCTGGTCTGGCCATTCTTGCACCCCCCAGAGTATACGCTCTGTGCCTGGGCACCGGTGGCACCGCCCTCTTTACGGCACTGCTAAAACAGAACCTAATAGTAGAAGAATGACAACTCCGCTTTTATTATCACATCAGAACTCTTGAATGAATGATAACAATTCCTCGCCTCTGCTCCTATTTTTGATATAACAATATTGTGTAAATTCATTTTTTAAAATGGCACTATGTATCATAACCTAATGTATTCTACACGACTCTCTGCGGTACGAATAAACCCATGAGATTTTCGTGCAACAGTCGAATGTGTTTTAATGTATATGAATGTAAGCATGTTGGACAATAAATTAAAACAAAAATAACCATTATTTTTTTTATTATTTAAAATTTAAGAGCTATTAAATAAAGCTTTAATTATTTCTTAAAATTGACTATAATTTTTCATACTACAAAATATCAAATTGCATTATTGGTTTTCATGTTTCCTCTTATAAAGCTATATGTACGTCCTTAGTATTAGTGCAAGCAATTGTTGGCAAATCAAATAAATAAATTACAGAAAATTACAGAAGATCTCTAAAGTCATCATACAAACTAAATTTTATGAAAAAGTATTACATATTACATATACAATTCATCCTATTGTTGGAACCCGATATAAGTACTTCTATAAATAGAAGTGAAAATGTCAAGAGCGGAATCGAACGCTCCCGTCAAAAGAACGCCTCTAAGTGGATTGTACTCGAGTTCCGAAGATATAGAAGTTCAATCCGACAGGTCCAAAGTTGAAAAAGATTCGAATATTTCTATGATATTAATGGAACAAACTGCTCTAATGTCTAAATTAGTTTCTGAAGTCGCGGAGATTAAATCTCAAAATGTCCTAATACAAGCCAGTAATTCAAAAATTCGAAAGTCAAACGAAGAAATTACTCAAACTATGACAGTTATGAATACTAAATTCGAAGAATTGAAAAAAGAAGTCGAACAGATACGAAACGACCGTCAGGAACAAAAATTATATATAGAAGCCTTGGATAAAAAGTTAACTCATCTCCAAACTAAGTCTCGATGGTCAGGTATAGAAGTCCAAACATTCCTCAAATTAATAGAGTCCACGGAAAATCTCTTAAAAACATTACGCAAGGTTGGTGAAGTCGTCGGCTCATAAATTCTTTCTAGTCTTTCACCGAGCTACGAAGTGAAAGCAACTTTTAAACCTATTGGGTACATTACACCTAACGAGTACTGTGGCGAGTCAGTGTCCTCGGCCGAGTGCTCGGTTGGTATAAACACTTTAACGAGTGCTCGGCCGAGTGCTAGGTCGAGCAGAGAGGCGAGACAGTCACTAGAATCTCAATCTGTTTACTAGGCCGAGTACCCACCTCCCCGCTTCATTCTTCTGCCCTCGCAGCGACTCGATATCCCGCTCAGCACGCATGAACACGCACTCGCATGTCACTCGGCCACTCGCCACTCGTTCGTCGTCACCAAGCAGTGTGCGAGTTTGTGTTTTTGTTTTCAAATTATCCTAATCTCAATTAAATTTCTTTAAAAGGGCTATTTGTTGCTCCAAGGGCAGTTCGCCTTAACATCTATGTTCCGGTCCAAATTCTTCGGTCTTCATCTTCTAATAAATCCCACAATTCATTAATAATGTATGGTAAGAGCCGGTTGAAAACTCGTTTAAATTCCTTTTTTTGCGATCCATTGCAGACGGCGTGATCAAAACTGAACTGACTCGCCACTATAGTAAATACATGTGACCACCCACTCGGTTCGACGACTCTCTCGGCCGAGAGTTCTTTTATTGACTCGCCACTGTACTCGTTAGGTGTAATCAACCCACATGTTTCCGATGCCTAAATAAAGAACATTTTTCAAAGTACATAAAGTCTTCTAGGCAATCAATTTTGCTAGCAGTCACCGTTTGGGGGAGGTTTCGCGTCAACGATGGATGGGATGGATCGTTAGCTGCGATGACACGAACGCTCGCGCGCTAATCCTTTCTGACAGCTTGCTCATGCAGCCACGAAAAATGGATTAGCAATTTTTAAAGTTAATAATATTTTTGAATTGAAACTTCTATATAAACAGGGGAATTATTTAGATTATAGGATTTTAGATATTATATTAGGATCCAATTTAGTTTTTTTGTTTGATAAAATAAATTATGTGCAAATAAAAAATGCATTCATTAAAATGTACCTAACCTAACCAAATCATAATTTGCAGTAAACCTGTGAAAAATCGAAATGTGTGCTGGGACACATAGCATAAGTGAAACTTCAACGGACAAGTGGAAAAACGAATGGCAACGGATAAGTGGCAAAACGAACCGCAACAAAATTTTAACTTGAAGTTTTACGGGCAGATTGTTAATGTATTTGTCCAATTTGAAAAGTTACCATTCGTTTTCCACTTGTCCGTTGAAATTTCACTACTACTATGTGTCCCAGCACACATTTCGATTTTTTTAATTTAATATATATTAGTATACCTATATAGTGAAACTAAATGTGGCGAAGACTGAGTACTTGGCCTGCAACACTACAGATCCCACATCCGTGCGCATAGGCGAAGATACGGTCGAGCGCACGGATCAGTTTAAGTACTTGGGATCTGTTCTTAGTGCATCCGGGGATATCGACCACGACGTCAAGGCCCGTATCACAGCAGCTTGGGCCAAGTGGCGTGAGGTGACAGGTGTCATTTGTGACCCCAAAATGCCGGTTAAATTAAAAGGACAGGTCTATAAATCCATCACTAGACCTGTCCTTTTGTATGGCAGTGAAGCGGGGCCTGTACTTGAGTGACACAAGCAAGAACTGCGTGTCACGGAGATGAATATGCTGCGATGGATGTGTGGAGTGACGCGGAAAGACCGAGTCAGGAACTCCCGCATCCGCGGCAGTCTTCATGTCCGTGACATAGCAGACAAATTGCAAGAGTGTCGCTTACGTTGGTACGGCCACCTTTTACGGAGACCGGCTAATTATGTGGGGGACAAATGTCTAGCCATGCCGCCTCCGCCAGGTCCCGGTCAAAGGGGAAGGTCCAAGAAATGTTGGCTTGACGCTGTGAAGGATGACATGCGTACCAATGGTCTTAAAACGGGGAATGCTGAAGACCGCGCGAAGTGGAGTAGAAAAAGTAGGAAAGCGGACCCTGGGCGTCGGAGTGAACGCTCCGAACGCAACCGGGAATTAACGCTCGGATGATGATGATGATATTAGTATACCTATATATATTTATTTATTTTATTATAATATAGGTAGTAAATAGAATTAAGCCGTATGAGACGGTCCATTTCTGTCCTTCATTTTTTTTTATATTCCTCTCTCCAGAGGAACATGTTTTGCCCGGGTTTTGTGATTTTTTATTTTCATCCTTGTTATTTCTTTTCTATCTCTTCAAACCTATACAGTGGGTATTTTCATATCTAATACAAACTATGTTTTTTGTTGTTTATATAGTTCTTTTTTCCATAGGTAAAAGGTTTTCTTTTATTGCAGGAGTTCAGCAGACAGGCAGACGGCCCGCTTGATGGAAAGCGGTTATCATCGCCTATGGACATTTGCAACACCAAGGACGCTACGAATGCGCTGCTGCTCTCTTAAGGGAGACTGGAACCTGGTCACTAACACCAGAACACAACGGTGGTAGCCATCCAGTCGCGCAAATATCCTACCACCTGGCTGTGGGTTGTTTTGTCGCCTCTTACGACAGGCCGCCGCAACGCAGGAAATTGTATTCTTTCTCCGTTCCTACACGGATAAAACGGTTTATACCTATTTTTAAAACATTTACTACCGTGTGTATTACATGTGTTATCTATTTTTGGAGTTTATCATATTTTATTTAGTGTTTACATATTTCTAACAGTTATAAATATTATCATCTATTTATTTACTACTTTTGTCCTTTTAATTTGGATGAACCGTGAATCGACGAAAGGGATCAATCATTCAATATCATTGAATACCGTTGTATTCTTTCAACAGAATTGATTCAGTTTATTTGTTTCGTGTAATGCCAGTATTATTTTCGCAGTTTGAAAATGATATATATAGGTATGGAGGCATATCCATTCGTTCTCACATCCTAACCACAAGACAGATTTATCCCGCGATGACTTGTGGATTTTTGATCGATGTTCCTCCTCGATAAACATATTATAGACGCAACATATTTATCTGTTAGAAAAGTTATACATATTTATGTTTGATAGAGTTACATCGCATTATATATTATTAATACACTTGTCGGCTGTTAAACTCATATACAACCTTTATCTCGCCGTTTCTGGCGAGATAAAGAAATAGTAGAAGCTATTTGAAACATATATAACTACAACATCTTTACGCCGACAAAAACTATATACGAAGAAACTAAAATCTTAAATCTACATCAACTATATAAATATAATACGTGCATTCTAGTTAAAAAAATCATGGACAATATCATACAAACAAACATTCAGTTCACTCATAAAATATCTAAATACAATTTAAGACATACTAATAAAATTATTATTCGAGCACCTAGAACAGAAAAATACGGCAAAAGAAATATTTTATGCGAAGGAGCCAATATTTACAACAAATTACCAAATGAAGTAAAGGAGTGTAAAAACATAAATTCCTATAAAAGGAAATTAAAAAATTATATTTCAAAAACTTAATAAAAAAAAACAATTATTTACAGGAGACTATTCAGAAGGCCCAGCTCGCCGTACACAACGCGGTGCTGGTACCTACGCTCACGTATGGATGCGAGAGTTGGGTATGGAAGAGAGAGCATGAAAGTAGAGTAAACGCGGTCGAGATGCGAGCACTGCGCAAAATCTGCGGAGTGACGCTCGCGGACCGCGTTCGTAATACCGAAGTAAGAAAGAGAGTTGGTCTGAAAGAGAGTGTCGGGGTGAAGGTAAGGAAAGGAATGCTCCGGTGGTTCGGGCATGTGGAAAGAATGCATGATGAAAGAATGACTAAACAGATATACAATGCAAAAGTGGATGGATGCAGAAGTCGTGGAAGGCCACGACACACCTTCCATGATCAAATTGATCGTGTACTAGCAGAAGGTGATGTCAGGAGCCTTAAGAACAGACGAGTGTGCATGACAAGAGTTATGAATGTCAAAGAGGCAAGTGAGGTGTGTAAGAATAAGCCTAAATGGCACTCTGTTGTTCGTGCCTACCCCGCAAGGGAACTGGCGTGAAGTTATGTATGTATGTATGTATGTATGTACTATTCAGAAAATCGTTTCGTTCAAAATTATGTTTCTCTGTTCACCTATTTACATACATACATACATACATAACTTCACGCCAGTTCCCTTGCGGGGTAGGCACGAACAACAGAGCGCCATTTAGGCCCATTCTTACACACCTCACTTGCTTCTTTGACATTCATAACTCTTGTCATGCAAGCTCGTCTGTTCTTAAGGCTCCTGACATCACCTTCTGCTAGTACACGATCAATTTGATCATGGAAGGTGTGTCGTGGCCTTCCACGACTTCTGCATCCATCCACTTTTGCATTGTATATCTGTTTAGTCATTCACCTATTTATTATTATTATTTCTTATCTATGTCTACTCGCTCTTAGATTTATAGGACTTATGTTAGAATATAAAATTTGTATCTCATATAAGTGGACTGTAATGTTCTTTTGAGAATAAAGTTCTTAAAACCCAAATTTGAAGTTGGAACGTTGTGAAAAATGGGCTCAATCATTCAATTGCAAAAATCTGCAATGTAAAATATAATATTGTTGAATTTAAAATCCGGAGTTTCCTTCAAGTATCTGAAAGATCACGGCACCTTGGTACCTAACAGGTTTTTATTCACGGCTTTATTTATTTTATGTATGTTATTGTTGTGGACATTTGTAACACTAAAGGTAATATTTTCTTAAGTTTTCGCGACTTGTATACGTAATAAAACTACGTTTTAACGGTTTTAAGCGCGGTAATTTTATTTGATTTTGGTTTTTCCGACGTTTCGGCTACTTTTCAGTGGCCGTGATCACGGAAGACAAAAATTATTAAAAATAAAATAAAATATAAAATTACCGCGCTTAAAACCGTTAAAACGTAGTTTTATTATAACACTAACGTTGCTACCAATATGCTGCCGCTCTCCAAAGGGAGACTGTAACTTGGGCACTGATACCGGACCATAACTCAAGGTTGTTATGGTGGTATACTCTAGATCTGGGGTGGTAGCAATCGACGCGGGCAAATAAAAATCTACCACCTGGCTGTGGGTTGTTTTGTCCGCTTTTACGACAGGCCGCCCGGCCGCAGGAAATTGTATTTTTTCTCCGTTCGTGCACGGATAAAAATGTGTTATACACCTTTTTTTTATTGCAGGAGATCGGCAGACAGGCAGACGGCCCACTTGATGGAAAGCAGTTACCATCGCCTATGGACATTTGCACCACCAAAGTTGCTACAAATGCGCTGCTGCTCTCTTAAGGGAGACTGGAACCTGGTCACTAATGCCGGAACACAACTCAAGGTTGCTATGGCGACACACTTTAGACTAGGGGTGGTAGCCATCCAGTCGGGCAAATGCCCTACCACCTGGCGTATCTACTCCAACTTAGTAAAGGTGATCCAATACGAGGTATAGCGTTGAAAATAACGTGTCCACGATTAGCTTCCTAATGATAGGTAACCTATGCCAACCACCCTGGCCAAACATGTTTTTATCACAACCTAAAAAGCACAAACTAAAAAGACTTCGCCACAACCATAACGACCGCGGTCGCCTTGTGGAACGGCAGCCGAAGCATTTTGAGCGTTGTGAGATACTAAAGGAACGCCTTAAGATCAATTATCGCAAGCCGATTGCGGCAATAAAACCGCAGGTTATCAAAAATTCGTTTACTATTTATATCCTCAGATCGCACAATACCGCCTCAAGCACGTGATATCCCACATTATTGAATAAACATCCGGTCAGATGGGTAAATATTTTCTTATGGGATAGGCTATTTTCGGATCGTCTTACCGGCGTTGACCTTTCTCCCGGCCGTAAATAAGTCGGAGGTACATGTATTGTGATTTGCTATATAATCATATTTTATAAGGTGACAATTTCTAAACTTAGTGCGCCTGGTAAATTTGTGGCAATAAAGGGTTCTTATTTAAAAAATAGTAATTTATTAACCAACTTAAAAAAGGACAGGTTCTCAATTCGTCATGTAATTTTGTATGTATTGTTACGAGTTACAGGATTCGAATTTAAAATGCCGTTGGAATTACTATAGAATTTATTAGAACTATACAAACACATATAACACAGGTAAAAAAATAATTTCTTTGTGTTTGACATTCCTTCATAATTATGATTTGCTATAAAAACATACTTTTTTCTAAATCAGCCGATTAGATTTCTGAGAAGATTAATTAATTATTTCAAAAATCTTATGTTGCCACTTTAGTTCTTCTCAAAGTCGGCCTTTGAGTGATTTTCGTTGATTCGTATAGTTTAGAATTTAGCCCTGAAGGCCCACTTGAAACATTCACTTATAAACATATACAAATATATAACTTAATCAATCATAAAAGGCTTTAACATTGTTCCACATAAACATGAATAGAATTAAACAAATGCCTTGCGGCTCCTCAGAGCTCTTTGATACACTCACTTAGACACATGTCTAAGTAGCTAACTTAAAACTAACTTAGTCATAACTTTGCGTGTTAGGTCGAAGTATAGTAAACTCTAGTTTACATTTCTCATAACTTATTGAGTAAACTTAGCGTACAGTATACTTGGTATACTGAACTCAAAAAGCAAGTATGGGGAAACACAGTTGACAACTGTTTCACGATTTCACATATATCATGACTCGTCGTTGTCGTCGTCAGCCATTTGCAGTCCACTGCTGGACGTAGGCCTCCCCAAGACGGCGCCACTCATCCCTGTCCTCCGATTTCCTCAGCCAGCGCCTGCCGGCGACCTTGCATAGGTCGTCGGCCCATCGGGCTGGAGGGCGTCCGACACTACGTTTACCGAGACGCGGTCTCCACTCCAGGACTCGTTTGCTCCATCGGCCATCGGTCCCGCGGCAGATGTGACCGGCCCACTGCCACTTCAACTTGCTGATTTTGCGAGCTATGTCGGTTACCTTGGTTCTCTTACGGATATCCTCATTTCTAATTTTATCCTCATATCTAATTTAGCATCTAAAGTGTATACGAAGATTATTGAAAAGAGAATGAGAGTGGTATCCGATGGATTATTGTGGGATGCACAAGGTGGCTTCAGAAATGGAAGGGGATGTATGGATCAAGTTTTCTCTCTCCGCAATATCGTAGAGAAGCAGCTGGCTATGGGCCGGAAGGTTTTCTGCGGTTTTGTGGATCTAGAGAAAGCATTTGACAGGGTTGTGCGGAAGGACCTCTGGGACATATTGCCCAGATATGGGATTAATGGCCAGCTGATGCGTGCTGTGCAGTCCACTTACGAGGACTGTATGGCATGCGTGCGGCTGGATGGCAGCCTGTCGCCCTGGTTTGACATCAATATTGGCGTCCGACAGGGCTGCGTGCTGTCGGCTTTGCTGTTCATCCTATACCTGGACGATTGTCTCCAGAGAATAAGATTGATGGATGTTGGGGTGCGGATGAGTGACCTAGTTGTAAGCACCTTGCTTTATGCGGATGATGCCGTGCTTTTAGCCGAATCGCCATCAGAACTGCAAACACTAGTCACAATGATGAAAGATGACTGTCAGGCGAGAGGCTTACATTTGAATGCGAAGAAAACAAAGGTTATGGTGTTTGAAAGAGAAGAAACCAGAACGAATGCAAGGATAATGGTCGATGATGTTATGCTGGAGCAAGTGAGTGAGATTGTATATCTTGGATGTGCTTTTAGCAGGGATGGAAGGTACACCGCTGATATAGAAAGAAGAGTGAATTTGGGGAATAGTGTGAATGGAGCGTTAGGTAAACTTCTAGGCCCTAAGAACCTCAGCCAGAAGGCCCAGCTCGCCGTACACAACGCGGTGCTGATACCTACGCTCACGTATGGAAGCGAGAGTTGGGTATGGAAGAAAGAGCATGAAAGTAGAGTAAACGCGGTCGAGATGCGAGCACTGCGCAAAATCTGCGGAGTGACGCTTGCGGACCGCGTTCGTAATACCGAAGTAAGAAAGACAGTTGGTCTGAAAGAGAGTGTCGGGGTGAAGGTAAGGAAAGGAATGCTCCGGTGGTTCGGACATGTAGAAAGAATGCATGATGAAAGAATGAATAAACAGATATACAAGGCAAAAGTGGATGGATGTAGGGGTCGTGGAAGGCCACGACACACTTTCCATGATCAAATTGATCGTGTACTAGCAGAAGGTGATGTTAGGAGCCTTAAGAACAGACGAGCGTGCATGACAAGAGTTATGAATGTCAAAGAAGCAAGTGAGGTGTGTAAGAATAAGCCTAAATGGCGCTCTGTTGTTCGTGCCTACCCCGCAAGGGAACTGGCGTGAAGTTATGTATGTATGTATGTATGTATGTATGTATGTGTAATTTTATCCATAAGAGAAACACCCAACATAGCTCGCTCCATATATCATGACTAAATCATGCTAATTATTTAAATAACAGTTTTTAAATTTACTCAACAATAAACCCCATTGCCTTACAAAGTGTGTGAAGAGCTCGTGTATTTTGGTAATAATAATATTATCTGTACCCAACTGAAAATTTTTCATGTCACAACAATTAAACAATAAATTATAACACCACACAAAGTCACAAACACATAACTAACAATAAAACTTATACACATACTCAAACCTACGCGCACTACCACCGCATTGCATTACACACACACTTCACAAACAAACCAAGACACACAAAGAGCCTAAAAATTAATAACCCAGGCACAGAAAAGAAAAAAACAACACACATGGCACTAGATAGGATTATATATAAGTATAGATATAAGGCCAACACTGCACATGCACTTCCTCACAACACCAGCATGTAACAGATACACTCTACATTAGTATAAGTTTAGTATTAAAATTAGAATAAATTAATGTAATAAGTTATTCTTAAGGTACAAAAAAACATAAAAGTTACTACATATAATGTCATATACAGTAACAAAAATAAACAATAAGCGTGTATGGAGTCTCAAATTTTTCATAGAAATTAGGCAGTATAAAAGGGTACGGAACTCGAGTCCGTAGAGATATTAATAATAATAATAATAAAAAAATATATATATTATCTGTACAGAATAGATCATACATACATACATAACTTCACGCCAGTTCCCTTGCGGGGTAGCCGCGAACAACAGAGCGCCATTCAGGCTTATTCTTACACACCTCACTTGCTTCTTTGACATTCATAGCTCTTGTCATGCACCCTCGTCTGTTCTCAAGGCTCCTGACATCACCTTTTTTTTTAATTTTATTTTTTTATTGCAGGAGTTCAGCAGACAGGCAGATGGCCCCCTTGATGGAAAGCGGTTACCATCGCCTATGGACATTTGCAACACCAGAGGGGCTACAAATGCGCTGCTGCTCTCTTAAGGGAGACTGGAACCTGGTTACTAATGCCGGAACACAACTCAAGGTTGTTATAGCGACATACTTAAGACCAGGGGTGGTAGCCATCCAGTCGGGCAAATGCCCTACCACCTGGCTGTGGGGTGTTTAGTCGCCTCTTACGACAGGCCGCCCGGCCGCAGGAAATTGTATTCTTTCTCCGTTCCTGCACGGATGGAAACCTTCTGCTAGTACACAGAATAGAACAATCTAACATTATGTAAGTTTTCTTGTTAACTTGTATTTAATGCAGTTAATTGCAATATTTTATAATAAACTGTAATTAATAAGTTTTAAATAGTGTTAAGGTTTATTATTGTTAAAAAACGTCATGTTATAAGTTTACATATTATGTGGTTATTGCATAGATGTACTTAGTAACTAATAATAACATAAGTGCAAGCATGTCAAATCATATTGTTTTCAGACAATTATTAACTTATTCAATGAATTAAAGATATCAACATGATGAATCTTTGTTCACAGTTCGCTAGCAAAAATCATCATCATGGCAACAAGAATGACAGCGACAATTTTAATCTGTTGCTGTTGTTAGTGCGTCGAGTTAGTGAATTGTAACGATGGCGCCAATAAACCGCAATCGGTACGCAATCTTTTAGTCTATTCGATTCGTCGGGAACAATATTTTTTCTGGATAGATGTAAGGTACCGTATGTCCTATTCTATACCCTTTTTTTAGCCAGGGGAAATCCGTTTGAGGACTAAGCCGCGACAGGCACAGAAGCCTGGGGGGACGTTCGCGACCCGTGTGAGTGTGTGGGATTCGCCAGATCGAGGGTGGCACTAGCATGCCCGGTCAGAACCGGTGCCACGCTATTGCCACGCCCCAGTTAGGGATACCCACTAAAACCCCTGGGTGTTCCGTCCTGCGCCTTATGCCAGGGCTACGTGAATGCGGGCCTGTTCTATACCCCTGACAACGTGTACGCAAAATTGTCTGACGATCTGTTGCATAATTAAGGCGTGAAAACGTCAGAATGGTGAGATCTGTGTCATTTTATTTATTTATTTAAGCACAAAACATCGGCTTTAACATTAGCAAGTTTCCAAACACAACTTTTCAAAGAAACTAAGTCTCTTATAAACAATAAAAGAATCGGAACGAACAAATCAATATTTTTATCTGATTTCATATCTCAATCGTGACTATATCTTTGTTGGAATAAGTGGCACAGTTCAAAAGAAGTAGCGTTTGAAGCCAGTAAGATTCTTCCTTTATACTGCTCTCATATTCGGGATGGCGCAGTCAAATACCAGCTCGAGATACTCGAGTCAATTTTTTTTTTTTTGCAGGAGATCAGCAGACAGGCAGACGGCCCACTCGATGGAGAGCGGTTACCATCGCCTATGGACATTTGCAACATCAAAGTTGCTACAAATGCGCTGCTGCTCTCTTAAGGGAGACTGGAACCTGGTTACTAATGCCGGTACACAACTCAAGGTTGTTATGGCGACATACTTTAGACCAGGGGTGGTAGCCGTCCAGTCGGGCAAATGCCCTACCACCTGGCTGTGGATTGTTAAGTCGCCTCTTACGACAGGCCGCCCGGAAAAGAAAGAAAATAGCTAGGAAACAGGAGGAGGATAGGCAATAATCAACTATACAACGAGAGATATCAGAGCTTAGATCATCGACGCAAAGTCGCTAGTTTGTCGGTATTCTATAGGATACACTTCGGCGAATGTGTCAGGGAATTGCACGAATTAATTCCTCCCTCACCCTCTTACCACGGGACAAGCAGACGTACGAGCTAACGACACCGATATACGGTGGAAATACCTACAAAGCGGACTAAAGATGTTAGATCTGCCTTTCACTAAATTTAAAACTAAATTAAAAAGCGTCTTGCTAAAAAGGGGATACTACACTATTGAAGAATTCTTAAATGACAAAAATTCATTTACATAGCAGCTCGCTCCAACCTCTTATACTAAATTTTGTATAACTAATTTTTTTCATCTTGCCATGCTTGTAAGGAATTTGTGGAGACATATTGCAGCATAACATTTTAGCACGTCATGTCATTATTATAACTATAACATCATTTTTCTTTCTTTTTATTGTCTTGGTCTTATTGAGTATGTATTGTTTGCTACAACTCCATTAATTCTTCAAAAAGTAATTCTGTAACATACTTCTGTACAAAACTTATAAAAATAAAGAATTTGAGATATAAATAGAATATGAAATATAAAGAAAAACAATATTTAGTTAAACGTGTTGCTGGGGAGTTTCTTGCCGCTTCTTCTCCTTTACAGCATCAACACGTTGCGAAGCGGTGTACATAGAATAGGAAGTTAACTTATATGTATGACCTTCAAAAAGTGTTCTCCAGTGGAACTTATTTTGAATAAAAACTTGAATTTGAATTTCAACGCTATGCTTCTACCTTTATCACACGTGCTACTGAAGAGTGGAACTCTTTACCGTCGTCTGTTTCTCCTGAAACATACAATCTAAGTGTCTTCAAGTCTCATGCGAACAGGTGTTTTCTTGGTAAGGGTGCTCCACCTTAGACTGCATTTCCACCAGATATCAGGCGCAATGTCAGTCAAACGCGAACCTATTCAATATAAAAGAACTGGCAAACAGGCACATCTCCCAGCCAATGGAAAGTGGTCACCATCACCTGTAAACGTTTGCAACATTAGGGGCGAAGCCAACATGTTACCAGCCTTTAGGATAAACAGTATGGAATAAGAGAATAAGGTAGAGGGATCAGATACGAGGAATGTCATTGAGTATAAGAATAGAAGGATGTTATAGGGACGATAGGATAGGGGGAGGAGCAAGTGGGACATCAGAACTCTCACTCATTGCACGAAATACGATTAGTTTAAGGTTCAAGGCCAGGCTGAAAACCGATCTCGGTGGAGGAGAGTACCCAATTATTCACTGCCACCAAAGTCACAATCCTCAGCAGCGAGAGAACTACTTAGAAAAAAGTAAACCAGGTGAATGTATAGTGTTGGCGCCAGCTACTATCGAATTTCCTAGTTAGAAATTCTGTCTCGGGTTTATAGCGTCTTGTAACCCCCGTATGTTAACGTCGCCCGCTCTACTCGTAAGTTAGTACCATAGATAATACTTTAAGTACGTCGTCATACGCCACACCGTTGCAACCGCGCACATTACTTTGCTATCAAAGATTTCCGCGTCCTACAGTTCATTGCTAAGACATTCGCGTCGTCTACTATAGGCTTAATGATATACGCTTAAGTAGTCAGTGTATCTGCGTCCTTTGCGCCCCGGGGCTCGTCCAAAAGGAGCCACATCTTTATGTTTCACCACGTCGATCAGCAGCGGCAGAACTCTGAACCAGCGCTATCGCTCGCTGGTGGTTGACTACGAGTTGAGTACGAAATTCTGTATTCTCAGGGCACCGGTATTTTAATCGTAGAATAAGGGAAGAGCCATACATTGGGCACATAACCCCCATCTCGCAGAGATGTAGATCACGGCTACAAACTGCATTGCCACTAGTGGATAACAATCTCGCCTCTTATGCTTTGGACTAAATCAGTTGAACTCCGCTAAGCAGTCTCGTCACGTGGTACCGAAGTCCCGGACTCCGCGGGGAGTCGGGGTTCTTACAACATCTCTGCGATACAGATTTTTTTACGCCCTCGAACTATTATTTTTCGCAACGATAATAATACAACAAGCGTTTTTAACGGGAATCAGAGTAAAATTCATGATCTTTAACATATTTTGTAATCACAAATCACTCTATACACAACACATACACCACAACAACAAAACATACAACGCAAAACAAACACAGAATACACATAACAACAAAACAAGCCACAAAAAGACACTTAATACATAACAAATATATAGCACACAAACATCACCACCACAAAATGCCCAATTTCAAATTACCACCCGGACACCAAAACAATAGTAATACAAAATGTAATAGGATAAGCTATTTTTAAAGGAAAAAAAAAACATTATAATAATAAAAAAAAAAACAATATTACCGTAAGAATAGCATAGTACTAACAATAATAGCACTTAAGACTCCACACACGCTAAACACTACATACACATTATAACAACAACACTACACAAGTTAGAATAAGTTAAAATAAGTTAATTACATTTTACAATACAACATAAATATGAAAACAATATATAAATTTTGTAAAACATATTATACTTAGGAGTTAAGAAATTAACGACTAAGCACCATCATTATAAGTATCGATTGTTAACACTAAATCAAACCATTTGTTATCTGCGCAATTAAATTATAATTCAATATTATCAATTAAAACCTAATTTAAAAAAGGTACGGAACACTAGAGTCCGTAGAATTCTTTTTATGTAATAAAAAAAAAAAAACCATATTTTGTACAAGGCCGCTTACTGATTTCTCGGCACAGCAGCGGATCTGTATGCTAGATATACGTGATACCAAATACCAACAACGCCTATATTTATATTATCGATTCCTGATTCTAGCGGTTGATACTCGCGTCCCCAAACTCAAAGAGCGCGTGTTCGAATCCTGACCTTTAAGCATGCACTACTTCAGCAGTTTTCTGTTCCTGTGTATATTGTTACAATTACCACGTACTACGGTGAAGGAAAACAACGTGATGAAATCTTCACATCGCGATAACCGATTGGTTAATTCCCCAATACGCTTGAACAAGCGTGGCGGGTGTATTGTCCGTTTTCCTATAGATTGAGAGGCTCGGACCCAGTAGAGAGACATTTCTGGGCTGTTATTATTGTATTCATGATTCAAATTCAAAAGTTTTTATTCAATATAAGTTCCATTGTAGAACACTTTTTGAACAGACGCAGAAAGGAAAAACAACACACATAGCACTAGTTAGGATAGTATATATAGTTATAGACACAAGGCACACACTTCACATGCACTTCCTCACAACACCAGCATGTAACAGATACACTCTACATTAGTATAAGTTTAGTGTGGGAACCACATCAAAATCAATAAAAATATAATTAATTTAATTGGACGAGCAAACCCGCGGCATGAGTCTTGTTTCGCCGGACTGCAATGAAATCAGCGCGGGCACAGCGCTTATTGCGTCACAGCACACTCGCACGGCATTCCACCGGCCGATACAAAACAGTCGTCCGCAGGAACGATACGCATTAGACGCACGCCGCTCCTCTATACTAGCCCGCTATATTAGTATTAAAATTAGAATAAATTAATATAATAAGTTATTCTTAAGGTACACCACAACACAAACATACATTCATTAAATGTCACACACAATAACAAAGTAACAAATAAGCGTGTACAATTTCTTAAATCTACACTATAATATTATAAAGCTGAAGAGTTTGTTTGTTTAAACGCGCTAATCTCAGGAACCGCTGGTCCGATTTGAAAAATTCTGTCAGTGGTGAATAGTACATTTATCGAGGAAGACTATAGGCTATATTATATTTTAAAAAAAATTACGGATCTTTACTAAAAGTCCAATAATGTAACCCAAGGTGTAAAAAAATGACCTGAAAAAATTCTTACACGGCATGCGCTGCGGAAACTATTGATTATAGAACAAAACAATGTACTACCACTTTGCAGAACATATAATTGTCTACAAAAAATGTTGCGTAACCATATGTCTAACTATGGTAGTTATCTCACAATAAGTGTTTTATTTTATTTTTTTAAATAATTAAAATGCCGTCGCTTCAAAAACTCTTTATTTTGTACCTTGGTATTATTCCTTATCAAAATAAATTACTCCATATTCAAGATGAATTCCATACCTTTCTAGAACTTTTTGAATGATTCAATTCGGACGTTTCATTCAAAAGATATCGCGATATTTAAAATGTAAGTATTAGTGTTGTAGCCAAATATACTAATATTGTTTGATTGAACGTGCTAATCTCAGGAACTACTGGTCTGATTTGAAAAATTCTTTCAGTGTTGGTGTACAAAAGTCCCAAAAACTCCCAGTGAAGCGAAATTAAACAAATGACGGATGCTCAAAAATATATATATTCGCTACTGGAATCGAATCAAACTTTATACAAACAAATAAAAGAACACTTGCATTGTACAAAATTTAAAACCATAGTGCGTTTCAGAACGGTACAGCGCCATCTAGTTTTGGCTTCGTAAACGTACCATATCATTACCAATTCCGACATGGCCGCCAGCTATGAACTACACTGTTCATATCACTAAATGTGTAACCTTAAACTAGAATGTATACAAATCAAAATATAAAATTAAAATTCCTTTTATATAATGCAAAAGATATACGAAATAACATACAAACATCAATAGCAAAAATTACAAAAAGAGATAACACAAGTGAATAAATATTCAAATGCTATAAGGAAATACAAGTAAGTACATAGAAGTAAGTAATACAAACTTACTATGTTACTGGCAATTTAACAATTTTGCTAACTGGCCTTTTTATGATTGTGTCTTTGCAACGCAAACTAACGACACGAGTTACGTTGTCCAAACCACTATGTTTGTCTGTAATAATACCATACAGCCAACGAGCTGGTGGAAGATTGTCCTCTTTCACGAGTACAATATCGCCAATTTCAGGTTCTGAAGTGCGCTCTTTCCACTTATTCCTTTGCAGAAATTGGGTCAAATATTCGCGAGACCATCTTCTCCAAAACTCCTGAACCATTCTCTGTGTAAGTTGCCAACGCTTGAGACTGGTTATATTTGCGTACTCATAGTTGGCATCCGGAATGAGTACCAAAGGTTCTCCAACCAGGAAATGTCCTGGTGTTAAAGGATAAGTGTCATCAGAATCTGTACCGGATCTTGCTATCGGTCTCGAATTGAGACAAGCCTCAATTTGAGCCAGCACCGTGGTGAGCTCTTCGAATGTCAACGTGGTGTCACCAACAACCTTCTTCAGGTGACCTTTGGTTGACTTAACACCAGCCTCCCACAATCCTCCAAAGTTAGGACTGTAGGGTGGTATTCTATGCCACGTAGTGCCATTGGTCGAAAGCCAATCGGCTATATCTGTTGCTACAGTAGACCTTTCAGACTCCAGCAGAGTCTTAAGTTCTCTGTCAGCACCGACAAATGTGGTTGCATTGTCGCTCCATAATTCATTACAATGGCCTCGTCTAGCGACAAAGCGTTTAAATGCTGCCAGAAACGCATCCGAAGTGAGATCACTAACGACCTCAAGATGGATCGCTCTGGTAGCCATACATATAAAAAGGCAAATATAGCCCTTAGTGGCCTTATGTCCCCGGCCTTTAGTAGTCCTAACAGCGATCGGGCCTGCGTAATCTAGTCCGCTTTGTAGAAATGGCCTACTTGATGTTACTCTAGCCGTTGGTAATTGACCCATCAATGGATGGACGGTTGTAGAAGAGTATCGAATACAAGTGACACATTTATGGATGTAAGATTTCACTAAGTTCCTCAGGTTGACAATCCAATACTTAGAATGAATATAATTCATGGTCAACTGAGGACCACCGTGAAGTGTCTTCTCATGGGCATTAGCTATAATAAGTTTAGCTATATGTGACTGACGGGGAATAAGTATAGGATGTTTCCGATCTTCGGATAAACTAGCATGTTGCAGTCTACCACCAACACGCCATATGCCGTTATTATCCCTAAAGGGGTTAAGAGACGAAAGTTTATTATTTTTCGCCAAATCAGTATCAAAATATTGATTTTGACATCGTTTGATGCAGGCGTTTAGCACATCTCCTAATTCCTTAGCTAACAGCCAAGAAGGTTTTTGAAGACCAGGTAAGTATAATCTCCTGCACCAAGCTAAAACTCGTACGAGTCTACGTAACGAGGAGAATCGTTCCAAGAATGGATCACCCTCTGAACTGCAGGTAGTATGATGACTTTTAGTCTTCGTTTTTCTTTCTTCTAGATTAGTATCCAGTATATCTCCTTTCTTATAGTCTATTTCTTCCAGATGCAGCCACTCAGGACCACGATTCCAGAGATCATATCCTACAAGTTCGGAAGGTTGCAGTCCCCGCGATGCACAATCGGCAGGATTATCTTTCGAGGAAACATGTGACCATTGGTTACTATCTAAAAGGGTAAGTATCTCCGATACTCTATTGGCAATAAATGTCTTCCATCTACTGGGATGACATCTAAGCCAAGCAAGAACTATAGATGAATCAGTCCAAGCATATACATGATGCTTAGGTACTTCGAGAACTTCTGATACTTCGTGTAAAAGTTTGGCTAGCAAGACTGCACCACATAATTCTAAGCGAGGTATTGACACTTGCTTGATAGGTGCAACTCTTGTTTTTGAAGTAACCAAACTAACGTGAACATGGCCATGTTTATCAACTACACGAGCATATACCACTGCAGCATATGCCACATTTGAGGCATCTGCAAACCCGTGAAGTTCGATACACCTATCATCTTCACTAGAGCTCATCCATCTAGGTATATGAATTTCAGCTAGTTTCGGCAAATCATCACGAAATGAAATCCAATCCTCTAACAAGTACGAAGGCAGTTCACTATCCCATTCTATTCCTGAAAGCCAAAGTCTTTGTATGAAGACTTTCGCTGTTGTAATGGATGGTGCCAACCAACCTAAGGGGTCGAACAACCGCGCTATATCAGATACAACTCTACGTTTAGTAACTGGAATTTCAAGTGGAGGAAGTTTAACAGTACAATAAAACGTGTCTCCTTCTCTGTTCCAGGTGAGACCCAAAATCCTCATAACCTCATCAGTCTTAAGCTCCAAGTCTTCAGGAATATTGTTTCCCTTGCTTATGTGTGACATTAAATCGGCGTTATTGCTGGACCACTTTTGTAGAGGGAAACAACCACGCTTAAGCAATCCTATCATTTGCTTGTGAATAAGGACTCCCTGGTCTACAGAGTGAGTGCCACTGATCAAATCATCCATATAGAAGTCACACAAAACACGCTGGGCAGCTAACGGAAAATCGGCACCTTCATCGTAAGCTAACTGTTGTAAACATCTCACTGCAAGAAAGGGTGCTGGAGAGGTTCCGAAAGTGACTCTAAGAAGACGAAATTGTTGGAGGTCTTGATCAGGATCTTCACGCCAATAAATACGTTGGAAATCTGTATCTGACTCCAATACCTTGACTTGTCTATACATCTTGACAATGTCCGCAACAAGAGCTATCGGAAAACGACGCCAGCGCATTACCAAATGCCTCAATTCTGGCTGAAGAGTGGGACCTGTCATCAAATCGTTATTTAATGATACCCCATTTGAGCCTGAGCAAGATGCATCAAAAACCACACGTACCCTACTTGTGATTTTATCTTGCTTTACGACAGCATGGTGAGGCAGATACACAGCATCCGATTTATCGGGGTTGCTGACTACCTCCATGTGACCCAAATGCACATATTCATTCATAACCTTTGAATATTCACGCTTAAGTTCAGGGTTCCTGAACAAACGTTTTTCTAACATAAAAAATCGCTTACGAGCAATTTCCTTTGAGTTTCCATACTTACATAACGGATCTTGTGACTTGAAGGGAAGTTTGACAATATAACGCCCTGACTTATCCCTGCAAGTAGATTGCGAGAACAAAGTCTCGCAACTCTGCTCTTCAGGAGTCAAGTGTTTTGCCTTATACGAAGATGGTTCCGACTCCATCTCCCAGAACTTCTTCAACAAATCATTGTTAGTAGCATCTACTATATGCATACTAATGACATTACACTTAACGCTTTGGTTGACGTCATTAAGACAATTGGAAGTGTCAGTTTTGCCGGATAAGATCCAACCTAGTCGAGTGTTTTGAGCAATCACTGAGCCAGGTAGACCTTTGACCAAACCTTCTAATAAAATCTGGCTGTACACTTCCGCCCCTAATAGCAGATCTATCTTATTTGGAATCCCAAACGATGGATCGGCTAGTTCCAAAGACGCAAGTTGAGGCAAGACACGAACTTGCCTGCTTGGCAAAAAGCATGTTAACTTCTTCAAAACATGAGCCTTGATAGAAATTTTGAAGGTGGAATCAAGACGAGACTGAAGACTTAAAACAACGGTGAACTTCGACGCTATAGTCGAGTCCCGGTCACCGCCCAATCCAGAAATTGTGCTAGTCTCAGGTATGCGTTTGAGACCTAATAGCTGGACTGCAGACTCTGTGACAAATGACGCCTGAGATCCCTGATCTAAAAGAGACCTTAACACGATAGTCATGTTCTTTGTAGGAGACTCTGCCTTAACCAAAGCAGTAGCCAAAAGAACTTGACTAGGGGTATTTGAAAAATAGGACGTAATAGTCGGAGTACCTGTCGATTCGCTTTGGGTCTGTGATGTTGATGTCGTAGCTGTGGCCACAACGCTGTTATTCACAGACTGATCTGTCTTGATATGATCAATGACAGATTTTGGAGTTTTAGGATGTAAAAGTGTGTGGTGCTTTTTCTTACACAGACGACACCTCGTAGACATGTTGCACTGGAATACTGTATGATCAGCATTTAAACAGTTGAAGCACAAGTGGTTACTTTGGACAAAGGCACGTCGTACATCGGTAGTTTCCCTTGCAAATTTTTTACAATTGGCCAATTTGTGACCATCGGAGCAAAATGAACAATTTATTACAGTGGTGGTAGTTACGTGGTTGCAATTAGGTTTGTCTTGTTTCTGAACCTTAGGATCTAAAAATTCAATTGACCTATAACGATTTTCTAAATAATCTTCAAACATAGTAAGACTGGGTAACTCTTGGGCAGACTCTGTAACCTTTTGTTCCCAAAGTTTCCTAGACTCTGGGTCAAGTTTCTGACTTACTAAAAAAATAACAATGATATCCCAAGAGCTAATATCTACGCCTAAGTTTTGTAATCCATATAAACATTCTTTCGTTGTGTCCAATAATTGTTTAACTGAAGTAGAGGATTCTGTAGTCAAAACCTTTTGATTGATTAATTTTTTCAAAATACAATTAGCTAAAAACTTTTTGTTGTTGTATCTAGATTCCAATTGTGACCAACAAATTAAATAATTATCAGAAGTGACAGGAATATGTCGCAACAATTGTTCTGCCTCTCCAGTAACAGAACTTTTGAGGTAATGCAACTTTTGGACATTATCTATGTTCCCATTCTTATGTATTAATGACATAAATAAATCCCGAAAACTAGCCCATTCGGCATATTTGCCTGAGAATTTAGGGATTTCAATCTTCGGCAATTTAACGCTTAACTGTTGTTGACCGGTACTACACTTATCAGAAACTGATTCTGGATTAAGTTTTCGAAGTTGGTCTTTAAGTAAAGCCTTATACTCAATATAATATTCCTCCGCAGAGTTATAAATATCATTCAATACATAAGAAGAAACCTCTAATTCCTCTTTCTTAAATTCCATAACAATTCTTTGATCATTACTTGTAAAATCTGTCCAATGATGCTCTAAATTGTCCAAACGAGTTTCAACATAACATAGATTTAGACGTTCTTTAGGTGTCTTTTTAAAGTTACTTTTGGATTTTACAATTTGTCCAAGAATGTTTTCTTGAAGTTTAAAATAATTGGTTGCCATGGTAAAGATAATCAAATAAAAACGGCAAATAAATATAGAAAACAACACAAGTCACAACAATAATATATTTAAAAAACAGAAGTTTATTTCAAGTATGAACAATTACAAGTTATTGAAAGGTACACAAAAAAATATTATAAGTGTTGGAAAGAACAAAGGCAAAGTTTACAAATTGATGAAAAAAAGTTTTAAAATTATTCTAAGTGTTTGAAGAGTTGACGAAAAAATTACAAGTCGATGAAAATTTTTAAAAATTATTCTAAGTGTTTGAAACACATTCACATCAAGGCAAAATCCGGCATGGATTCCCCGTCGGTTCACTTTTTTACAAACTATTCTAAGTCCATGCACATCTTAAAATTATACTAAGTCCAAAACCACGTTAAAATTATTCTAAGTTAATATTATACACTGTTAAAATTTTACAAGTCTCAAAAGTTCTTAATAATAAGGTTCAAATTGTACTCACAGTTTTTTGTCACTCACACTCACACTACCGAAGATAATGACACTTATCGTTGTCGCCGCTATTGCCCACCAGAGGGCGCTGCTCAGGATCTCTAGGCAGGATTCCCCCCGCGCCGTCTCCGTCTCACGAACAATCGCTCCAACGTCAGCTTACCAGCCACCAGATGTCCGAGGGGGTGCTCCCCGCTCAGATGCCAAGTCGGAACACGATGACGATTTACAGCACTATAGGTAGCAATCCACTACCTGGTCAGCACTAGCTGAACTATGCACAGGTCTACCTTACGTGTCGCCTTGTTACCGGCTAATCGAAGGACCATGTACAAAAGTCCCAAAAACTCCCAGTGAAGCGAAATTAAACAAATGACGGATGCTCAAAAATATATATATTCGCTACTGGAATCGAATCAAACTTTATACAAACAAATAAAAGAACACTTGTATTGTACAAAATTTAAAACCATAGTGCGTTTCAGAACGGTACAGCGCCATCTAGTTTTGGCTTCGTAAACGTACCATATCATTACCAATTCCGACAGTTGGATAGCCCATTTATTAAGGAAGGCTATATATCATCACGCTAAGACCAATAGGAGCGGAGCACCAATGAAGAATGTTTCAAAATCGGAGGGTTTTGAAAGTAAATTCCACGCGGACGACGTTGTGGGCACAGGTAGTTTAATTATAAAAAAAGGGTACGGAACTAGAGTCCGTAGAGTTGTTAATAAAAAAAAAAACACTTTTTGAAAGTCTTACATATAATTTAAAATTTAATTTTACTTCCTATTCTATGTACACCGCTTCGCAACGTGTTATTGCTGTTAAGGCGAAGTAGCAGCAAGATACTCTCCCGCAACGCGTCTAGCTAAAAATTGTTTTTCTTTATATTTCTCAAGTTCTTTTGTTTATAATTTTAATACAAAAGAATGTTACAGAATTACTTTCGAAGCATTAAGGGAGTTGTAGCAAACAGTGCATGCTCAGTAAGACAAAGACACAGCAAGAGGAAGGAAGAATATTATTATCCTTATTTTTTTATTGCAGAAGATCAGCAGACAGGTAGACGGCCCTCTTGATCGAAAGCGGTTACCATCGCCTATGGACATTTGCACCACCAAAGTTGCTACAAATGCGCTGCTGCTTTCTTAAGGGAGACTGGAATCTGGTCACTAATGCCGGAACACAACTCAAGGTTGTTATGGCGACATACTTTAGACCAGGGGTGGTAGCCATCCAGTCGGGCAAACGCCCTACAACCTGGCTGTGAGTTGTTAAGTCGCCTCTTACGACAGGCCGCCCGGCCGCAGGAAATTGTATTCTTTCTCCGTTCCTGCACGGATAAGACTGTTATAATAGTACTGTTATTTAGTACGTCTCGTCATTATTATAACATTGTTATAATAATGACGAGACGTACTAAAAGTTTGTACTGTAACATATCTCCATAAATCTTTACGTGTTTGGCAAAATTGAAACGTTATACAGACGATTGTATAAGAGGCTGGAGCGAGCTGCAATGTAAAACACATTTAAAAAAATTAAGATTTCTTATTTTTATCAAAATTGAAGGACTGAAAAAAACCAGTCTAATTTCAGCTTTATACAGTACTTATACACAAAATATAGTAATGAAAATTACATACAATATACTTGTATAAGTCCCAAATCGCAGTAATTTTAATTTAGCTATATTTTTATTTCAGAAAAACATGTTTCATAGTTACAGTACATAAAATTGCAAACTATTAAACCTTAATACTATTATTGATATACCAAAAAGCCGCAAGAGTAACACTATCACTATCTCGTAATATACCAAGAAAATATATCCATTTCATACAAATCCTATATAAACAGAGTGAGACAACAACACAATTAACGATCACGTGCACAAACGCGATCTGCACTCTCATCGCGGACACATATGTGCTGAAGAGTTAACACCCTTTTTGCTGTCACTTGTTCAAAACAGCTAGTCCGCGGTAGAACAGTGACAGTTGAACTATGCGGGTAGTTTTGGTCCCTAATTGCGCCGTATCGAGCCCCCGCTATAATTAATGGACGCAGATAGCTCGCGTACACGCGAAATTTGAAATATGGCCATCAAGTGGATGTAAGAAGAATTCCTAAGCGGTTTTGGATATGCCCAAAAATAATATTTAATAGGACTTCGCCTTAAATGCAGAAGTGACATTTTTGAAATGGAAAGGGTGTTACAGTATCCTATGGACATGAGCAACACCAAAGGTGCTATCAAGGAGTTAGAAGTTGGTGGCTGATGGTGGTTGTTATAACGGAATGCTCCAGTCTACAGATGGGAACCATTTAAACGGAAAATGCCTCTTTCTTATAAATCTAGCCAATGTCAAGTATTCATGAAGATTCACGTTTTAATCTTCAAGGAAACCGCATAAGCTGAAAGCTAGATCCATAATTATAAATGTATTTTCAAATCAAATTAATTGCCTTTAAATAACGCACTTCTTCTGACAACTCGAACAGTTGTATTTCATTAAACCATTTAAATCTTCTGCAAATACGCAATCAATGGCAAATAACAATCCCAATTCCATAAATATTGTGCTATACGCTATATATACGAGTATATTTTTATCCGTGCAGGAACGGAGAAAGAATACAATTTCCTGCGGTCGGGCGGCCTGTCGTAAGAGGCGACTTAACAACCGACAGCCAGGTGGTAGGGCATTTGTCCGACTGGATGGCTATCACCCCTGGTCTAATGTCGCCATAACAACCTTGACTTGTGTTCCGGCATTAGTGACCAGGTTCCAGTCTCCCTTAAGAGAGCAGCAGCGCATTTGTAGCAACTTTTCTGTTGCAAATGTCCATAGGCGATGGTAACCGCTTTCCATCAAGTGAGCCGTCTACCTGTCTGCTGATCTCCTGCAATAAAAAAACAAATATATATATATATATATATAAATTCAAAATAGTACTGCGCGACAGAATTTCATTTCTCATTTACCCGAAAAATAGCACTAGACTGTCATATTTCATGTATTAAGTACTTAATTCTTAAAGTAATAGTAAAAAATTTACACAATATATAATTCTGATAGTTAGTTCTCAGATATATCAATATAAATAATCAATATTGAACTTTCTTCGTAAGTCTATCATTATTTATTTCCTTTTATATCTAAGTAAATTTTATTGATGAAACATACATAAAACTACAATAAATATAAACTTAAAAATAAACTACAAACTATACTATATAAATACTAAAACTAAATAAAAAGGGAAAATACCTAACGATAACAATTCATACAACAAGTCATATTGGTCCCAAACCACTGTCAACCACCATTCGTAAGATAAGTAGAATGTTGCTTGCTTATGCATTCGTAGGTCTGTTTCGCTTACACGATTTGTAAACAGTCGCGCTCTACTAAAATTGGTTGAGACGGGTACATCGAAAGGAAATATTAATTGTGTAAAATAGTACATCTTACTTTTATAAGACACAGGGCACTCTGCACTTGCGCGTAGTAGGTACAATTTGTACCATATTTTAGTTAGTGCCAGTTGGCCGTTGAGAGTTTGTGACGTTGTATGGGGGGTAATCTATGGCTCTATTAAACCGATTTTTAAAAATTCTTTTACTGTTCGAAAGCTACGTTAACAGAGAGTGTTATAGGCTATATAACATGACGCTATATATCACGGGAGCGGGACAGAACGCTGGTGAAACCGCACCGGGCCGCTAGTATATAATATAATATGTATATTATTACTATAGTACAGTTTGTACACTTGTTCTTGCTTGTTGTGGTGGATGCAGGCAGTTGTTGTTGGAGTGCTGGTGCTTTCTTGTAGTAGGATGAAGAAAATACAGCTTGTTGCTTTCAGGGATTTATTCTGGTAGTACTTGGGCTTGGATGCTGATCCCTGGGTTCAACTTAGTGGTAGTTGAAGTCTTGACTTGATTGCAACTTGTTAGCAACTCAAGTACAAAGTATTTATGAGCATTATTTATAGTGATGTTATTATATTAAAGTAGCCTAAAGTCGGCCGCAGCGTCAGCAAAACGCTGCACGTTGAACCGTACAACTATGCTTTACATATTAATCTGCTGAAGCCAATCTGACGAAGTCAAATTTTCGCGTTGATTGCACGTGTCTTGTTTAAGGGTCATTTACACGGAGAGAGTTTCTCGCCTTCAAGATACGATTGTGGAAAGCAAGAAAAAATTATTATCATGTATACTAAACATACGATATCGTACGTAGAAGGGCAATAATCGCCTAGTCATTGAATATAAGTCTCTGCTCTGTTCTGCTGTATCTAAACAAAATACAAAATACCGTGCGTGATCATCGAGCTCGAAAGGCAAGTCTCGCATTCTAATCGGTTAAAACTACCTAATAGACATGATAAAACTACGTTTTAACGGATCTAAGCGCGGTAATTTTATTTGATTTTGGTTTTTCCGATGTTTCGGAAACTTTTCAGTGGCCGTGATCAGTGGTCGTAGTGTAAACAAAACTGTCAGTGATAATTATCTTACGGTTATCATATGACATACTTGTAGGCGAGTTTTTGTTTTATGGTTGAATGTAAACATGTCAATACGATTATTTGTTGTCTAAAGAGTGTCGCCTACGAAAATAGTATACGATTTCTCGCTTCAAGACGTTCGATAAACTCTCTCCATGTATTTGACCCTTTATTTATATAAAGAGGGCGCTGTAATGTATATTGGCTTTATTTTATATGCCTTCTCCGTTATTTGAAGATCGACGTCCGCATATTTGAACCGGCATAATGGCTACATCGAGAGTTGGTCAAAATGACTCGCTAAATTACATATGTTTAACAAGAACATTTCTTGGTGGAATTCATTTTGCAATTTGGCATACTTCCATATACATAGATTGGTTTTTGGGAAGCGGATATTTTATTAAGTAATCTGTATTTCCATCAGATACAATTTCATATTTCAAACATAACATAGTTGTGACAAGTTGGTAGGATAGCAAGATTGGTTAGAAGATCCGGTAGACCGCTTCGGAAACGCATGTATATTCTGTTCCTGTGGAGTGGCGATTTGGGATGTTTACCCCCAACAGTGGGACATTTAAGAGCTGATATTATAATGACTAGACATCGGATTATATGCATTTGCATGTTTGCATATGCCAATGCATATAAATCTATTTTTATAGCGTTATTGCATATTTTGGTACTTTTTCATTGACAGTGCTTATTTCGATAGTTATACGTGTTAGGCGTCTTGTATTATGCCGACGACACGACGAAAAAATGATTGAATAGAGTAATGCCCTTCCGAGTTCACTATCGCAGGTTTGTGGCAAATTAAATGCAGTTTTGTATAAAAACCCCGGTCTTGAAAGAATAAAGAAAATTGACGCATTTATCAACGGCACCGGACAAACTCTACCTGAATAAGTCTCTGCAGAAATGGCGCCAAATTTCAAGTTCTGTCCGGTGACATCAGTTGACGTCGAAATGTCATTTTCAGCCTATAAATTAATATTAAGTGACAAACGTCACAAGTTTGCTGCAGAAAACCTGGAAAAATATGTTATTGTTTACTGCCACAAGACTAAGTAAATAATATGATAATAATTTATAACTAATATTAATATATGTTTAATATATAAATATAATGTGAAAATAAACTTAAATTCTAATTAATCTAATAATAAATGGTTTATTGATTGTGCATATTTCGCCCCTTTTTAGTGCATATTTGCTTGCATATTTTGTCATTTTGATAGTGCATATAATCCGATGTCTAATAATGACTGTCATTAGTAATACCAAAATGCTCGTTAAATCGAATGGGTAATGTAAATTATAATAGTAAGATCATAGTTAGACCTGCTTTGTTGTAAGGCATTGAATCGTGTAAATACAAAGTTTACATAACGTAAGCGGGAGCTGCGAGTCATGGAGATGTGCGTAATGGAGAGGCGTGTCATGGAGATGCTTGTCATGGACATACATGTCATGGAGATACGTGTCATTGGTTTATTTTTATTTATTATTATTAACATCTCTATGGACTCGAGTTCCGCACCCTGTTTTACTACTTAATTTCTATGAAAAATTTTAGAGTCCATAGACGCTTATTGTTTATTTTTGTTACTGTGTGTGACATTAATTTAGTGATTTTTATACTATATTAATTTATTATAATTTTAATACTAAACTTATACTAATGTAGAGTGTATCTGTTACTTGCTGGTGTTGTGAGGAAGCGCATGTGCAGTGTTGGCCTTATATCTATACTTATATATAGTCCTAACTAGTGCCATGTGTATTGTTTTTTTCTTTTCTGTGCCTGGGTTATTAATTTTTAGGCTCGTTGTGTGTCTTGGTTTGTTTGTGAAGTGTGCGTGTAATGCAATGCAATGGTAGTGCGCGTTGGTTTGAGTATGTGTATAAGTTTTATTGTTAGTTATGTGTTTGTGACTTTGTGTGGTGTTATAATTTATTGTTTAATTGTTGTCGTGTCGTTGGTAAATGTCATGGAGATACGTGTCATTGGTGTGTGTGTCATGGAGATAAGTGTCATGGAGATACTTGTTATTGATATGCGTAATATGGTAATACGTCTCATGACTAAACTGCAAAAGATGCCTGCAACGAGAATATACCGCGCTTGGAGCTTCCATTTTTGAAGGACTTTTTCGCCGCGGCATAGCCATAAATTGCAAAATCCACGAAACGGATTGGTAGTGCGGGTAACCAAAAATGAATACAAAACTTCATAACTTCGAAATAGAAGGTATGGTGATATCCATCTGGACCATCCCAAAAATGTATACATATAAAATGACAGTAAATAGAAAATAATAAAAACAAAATTTATTCTTTATAATTTGAGGAGGTACTCCAAAAACGTGTCGCGAGCACTCTTAACTAACGATGGCGCCCAGTGGTCCTTCCCTCTTGTTTGCGCAGTCCTCGGGGAAGTTATCAATTAAAAATAAAGTATCGCCAGTAATGATGTACAAACAGACACCATCTGTCCTCTGGAGGTATAAAAAATATCAGCCCATTAAAGTTTTAAGAGCCTGTCCTATGCAAATGCATTGGTGTATGGTAATTTTATATTGTTACAATTACCATGTGCTAACAACGGTGAAGGAAAACATCGTGATGCAACCTGCACATTGAGATAACCGATGTGTCAAACCTGCCAAGCCGCCTTGGACAAGCGTGGCGGGTATACTGTCTGTTCCCCCTATAATGGGAGGCCCGAGCTCAGCAGTGGGACATTAATGGGCTGATATTATTATTATTATATTATTATGGTAATTTAGATGTGCTATGTATAAAGAATGCATGATGAAAGAATGACTAAACAGATATACAATGCAAAAGTGGATGGATGCAGAAGTCGTGGAAGGCCACGACACACCTTCCATGATCAAATTGATCGTGTACTAGCGGAGGGTGATGTCAGGAGCCCGAGCGTGCATGATAAGAGTTATGAATGTCAAAGAAGCAAGTGAGGTGTGTAAGAATGGGCCTAAATGGCGCTCTGTTGTTCGTGCCTACCCCGCGAGGGAACTGGCGTGAAGTTATGTATGTACGTATGTATAAAGTTACAAGAACTTAAATGTTTGGAATGGAAATATAAGGGATGCTTTCCGTCTGTCTATATATGCAAACAAGTGAGTCTATATAGATTAAAAAGAATTTACTGAAAACCATTAATGTAAGTGACTGTGTACTTGAAAAATAAATGCATACACAATATGATTTAAAAAAAAAAAAACGGAAATTTTAACCCGCATATTCAGAAAACAAGGTCTGTATTCAGCTTATTGCTGTGCCGGAATTATATCCGACACAACGCTGCTTTTCAGCGCAATTTTTTTCTTTTTTATAGGTATCAGAATACTAAAAAAATGTTTGTATGTGTGTGTGCAGTTCACACCTAGTAGAAGTGAAACAAAATGTGACAAGGGGTGGGAGGGATTCTAAATTTCGTGACGACACATTTCATATATTATATCGTTTTAATATATTTACGATATATTAACGAAAAAATTCAAAACATTTCCAACTCTATCTGTATGTTCATTGTGTTACGAGTTGCAAGACTTGAATTAAAATGCCGTTGGAATTACTATAGAATTTATTAGAACTATACAAACACGTATAACACAGGTACAAATATAACTGGACTCAATCAGTACAACGTAATACATGATTCAATAACACGCGCAAAGTCCGTTACTTTATAGCTTATCGAATGTACACACGTCTTGTCTCGCTTGTGACCATCGCTAGACTGCCGATCTCTCCATTACGCCCTTGCTTTTTAATGAACCGATGCAATATGTCTACCTGCTAAGCGTCGACGCAATTTCCCAGAAAATGTAATACGCACACCTGCTTAATTATTCCTGCGAACGGCCATAAACGAGTACAATACACAATAGGCTGTTTTTCTAAGTAAACAAAAGAAGACAGTAGTTATGTGAGATGGCCGTCGGAGGAAGTTTTAAAAAACCAAATAAAATTATTACACTTTAATTAAATTAATTATTACAATAATAACTTAATATTAATTGATCACGCTGATGAGTTACGACAGCATGCTACCGCGATTGGAGCCAGTCTGTCTTGCATGGGTCCGCAGGGTGGCTCCGAGGCTTTTCAGGAATCTCTCGACTCAGCACTTTCCTACGCGTATGCATGAATCACCTACAGGTGGCTTGGATGAGGTGTTTTTTTTTTAATTAGTTGTGTGAGAAACAACAGGGTTGCCTCATACGCGTGGAAAACCGTAGGGTTACCACACATAACACAGTCATAAATAGTTTCACTGTTATTAGCTCAAACGCCGCGGCAGATAATAAATGTGCTTCATGGCAAGCAGGTGTGCTTTCACTTTTGTCGGTGTGTAACACTAGTGTTTAAATATAATGTATTTTTGCGTTTATCTCTTTTTAGTGTCACTTTTTCGTTATATCGAGTTTCAAATCACGATTCTAAAGAAGTTTCACATCAAAAAGAAAAAATCACAACACTTCGCCAAAACAACATTATAGTAATTGATCATTCCCCCTCTTCCTATAAAATATGCAAAAATCCAAATATTTTCGGCGGAAAACGTATTACTACGTTCCTTAAGGAGTACGAACATACACTTCGAGACAACCAGCAATAACTCTCAATAACAAAAAAGGCATTTACGAAAATGAGTGTCTCAAAATGTCTCCGGGTCTATTAAATGTTGCTTACACTGCGCGCTATTTGTATGCTTGATTTTTTTATACATATTGTCACTTGGCTTTGAGGCTTTGACGGCCTCTGTGGTTGAGCGGGCTAAGCCTTTGCCATCCCATCTCACTGCAACGCAGAGGCTTTCGATTCCTGGTATAGTAAATTTCGGAAACGTATTTTCTCCGTTATTTACTATGGTCTGGGTGTCTGGGATCGGCCCCAGAGTAGTCCCTTGTATATTACCCATAACACAAGCATAACTTGCTTAATTTGGGGATATACAATATGTGTGTTTGTCTGCCGATTATTATTATTGTATTATATTACTTTCGAGACCACGGGCCATAAAAATGGCCCGGACATTTGGAGGGCTTGCGTGGGGCCATGGGAAGTCCAACACGTAGAGGCCCATTGACAAATTTAATGTAAATGTGGCGTGACACTGACCGGCGATTATCCCTGTCTACACCATATAGTAATGCACCCAAGGACAAGCCCCGGCCAGTGTAGGACTATTGTGGGAAATGAGGACAAAAAGTACCGGGCTATTGGGGTGAACTGCTACTGGTATTAGGGGTCTGGGAATATGGGGACTATGGCGTCTGCCCGTCGAAATGTTCAGGGAACATGGAAAACTGAGCAGACGGTGACTCGCCACTCCCTGCATGGACCCCAAAAAATGCCATAGAAGACAGGGGCAACATGGGTGTGAGTGGCTAAGGGGTGTCGAGAGGTAGGCTGCAGATTCACCGAAGCTACTTCTGACGTGATGCCATTTATCACTTCCACCCCTGGAACTTAAGTCTTAGCTCTAGCGATCTCCACTCCGAGCCGGTTGGTTAAGGCAAGCACGGAAGTGGGGGCCTTGTCTTGGCCCGGAGTCAGGTACGAGGTGTCGCTACTCACCTAAAGCTTCGCCACAAAGCCCCCCTGTGGGTTTATTATTATTATTATTCTCTGTCATAGATCAAGAGGATATTTTTTACTTTTATAATCCCTGTTCTCAATATGATTAATAAACTACATACATATTTTTTTGAAGTGAAACTTCTTTAGAATCGTTGGGGCTTGAAACTCGATGAAACGAAAAAGCGACCTTACAAAATCAATAAGGCTGTGACATTTTGTATGATGATAATAAAAAACGATTTAGCAGAAAGAAACCCAACTTCAAAAATAATGTTACGAGTTGCAGGCCTCGAATTAAAAGGCCGTTGGAATTATTATAGAGTTTATTAGAACTATACAAACACGTATAACACAGGTACAAATATAACCGAACGCAACAAGTCCAAACGTAATACAGAAGATCGTAATTCAATAACACGCGCAAAGTCCGTCGCTAAATAGATTACCGAATGTACATAAGTCTTACTTCACTCGTGGTTTTTTTTTTTTTTATTGCAGGAGATCAGCAGACAGGCAGACGGCCCACTTGATGGAAAGCGGTTACCATCGCCTATGGACATTTGCAACACCAAGTTGCTGCAAATGCGCTGCTGCTCTCTTAAGGGAAACTGGAACCTGGTCACTAATGCCGGAACACAACTCAAGGTTGTTATGGCGACATACCTTAGACCAGGGGTGGTAGCCATCCAGTCGGGCAAATGCCCTACCACCTGGCTGTGGGTTGTTAAGTCGCCTCTTACGACAGGCCACCCGGCCGCAGGAAATTGTATTCTTTCTCCGTTCCTGCACGGATAGATGGTTATCGCTCGACTGCCTCGTCCCTCAATCAAGGCCTTGTTTTAGCTGCATAGATGCAATATGTCTGCCCGGCCGCGTGGACCGAATTTCATACAATCAGTTTGTACTTTAAACCCGACGCACCTGGCTAATGACTGCCATAAAAGATTACCATACACAATGGGCTGTTTTCTAATCACAGATTTTAAACACAAAGTAAACAAAAGAATTCCAGATGCCGAAAGGTAATAAAATGTGTTTCTACAAGTATGCAGGTGTGAATTTGTCTTTGTCGGCGTCTAGGTCATAACAATAATTATAAAGCAAAATATAAATGTTTTATACAACATCTTGAAGTCTGTGCGAATTGAAAAAATAATAATTATATTTTACTAATTTGTTTTTTTTTATGTTTTTGTTGGCACCGACTACAGGATGTTGTACAAAATAATAATTTTTAGCTTTTTAGTTACTCTAGTAATCGCTTCGTTTTTTGCATTTTTTTTTATTTTATTTCACATTTTTAAGTTACATATTATAAGGTATCTAATAACAATGAAATTTATATATACAAAACAAATACGGCTGATTATATAAAAAAATCTTATTCGTGGAGGTACGGCGAAAGAATACAATTTCCTACCGCCAGGCGGCCTCTAGTAAAACGCGACAAAACAACCCACAGCTAGGTGGTACCTGCCCCTCTGGATGCCTAGGTACCAGCCCTGGTCTAGAGTAGCGCCATAACAACCTTGAGTTGTGTTCCGCCATTAGTTGCCAGGTTCCAGTCACCCTTTAAAGAAGAGCAGCGCACCTATATCACGTTTGGTGTTGCAAATGTTCATAGGCGATGGTAACCGCTTTCCATCAGGTGGGTCATCTGCTTGTCTGCTTAGCTCACGCTCGAAATTTAAATTCAAATTCAAAAGTTTTTATTCAAAATAAGTTCCACTGGAGAACACTTTTTGAAAGTCATACATGTAAGTTAAAATTTAATTTTTTACTTCCTATTCTATGTACACCGCTTCGCAACGTGTTGATGCTGTAAAGGAGAAGAAGCGGCAAGAAACTCCCCAGCAACACGTCTAGCTAAATATTGTTTTTCTTTATATTTCATATTCTATTTATATCTCAAATTCTTTTTTTTAATAAGTTTTGTATAGAAGTATGTTACAGAATCACTTTTTGAAGAATTAATGGAGTTGTAGCAAACAATGCATACTCAATAAGACCAAGACAATAAAAGGAAAGAAAAATTATATTATAGTTATAATAATGACATGACGTGCTAAAATGTTATGCTGCAATATGTCTCCACAAATTCCTTACAAGCATAGCAAGATAAAAAAAAAACGTTAAACAAAATTTAGTATAATAGGTTAGAGCGAGGTGCTATGTAAATGAATTTTTGTCATTTAAGTATTCTTCAATAGTGTAGTATCCCTTTTTTAGCAAGATGCTTTTTAATTTAATGTTAAATTTAGTGAAAGGCAGATCTAGCATTTTACTCGGAATCTTATTGAAGAAGCGTATACCAACCCCCAAGAAAGAGGACAGTACTTTTTGCAATCTCCTTTTTAAAAGTCGGTTAATAAGTGTATTAGTTAATGTGACTCTCAAGTATCTGATTCTTCCCATTATAATTAAAGGAGAGCCTACTTACGCCGCAGCGTGGCCGCACAAAAAGCGCGTAGTCCTAAGTCGATTACGCCGCTTGGCAAAAATTCTTCGAGGGAAAAAACACAGACAAAAGCAATGACATTCATCTAATTAAGGGATCGTGATAAGGGCGGGGGGAATACTCGCGGGGGACGCGGGGCGCAGGCTCGGGAACGGGGAAAACTGTACCGCAGTTGATCTTCGTCATTTGGGCAGGTTGTACGTCTGTTCCCCGCGAAAATTCGGGATCGTAATTCACAGTGCAGTTCTTAGTGTGGTTTTTATACTATTAAAAATAATGTGAAAATTACAGTGTTTTATCTATAGGTTAAATAGTGATTGTTTTTCAACATGACTGTACTTCTAGTTTTCGGACTTTTTGTTGGTGAGTATACTTTTTAAAAACTTTATGAGTTTTATTGTTGGACTTGTAAATTGTTGTTCTCAAATTATGATTTTAATAATGTAAATAATTATAATGCATCCTGTGTTTATTTATCTAAAGAGTGTTCCTCAAAGTGGGCGATAACGCCCACTTGGGAGCACTGGAGGTTTAGAGAGGGCGGTAAATGACAGAAACAATTAATGGATTGTGAAGCTGTTTTGGTGGCGATAGCTGATTTGTGTTTCCCTTATTTATATATTTATAATTTGAAAGACTAACATTAAAACTTACTGCACTACTATTACTAATTTTATAAATATATACAAATCACATCATGACTTTTGTAAATAATTTGTAGGCTTTATCAAGTTAATGGTTTTAATAAGTTATTTAATGGCTTTACAGGATTTTTCGATGATAACCCATGGTTGCACTTGAAGAAGTTTGAGTCTAGTATAAAAAAAAACTCTTCAAATATCATCAAATTTGACCTTCGCATTATATTACTTTTGAATTATTTTCTTTTATCTTATACGAATCTTACTAAGTTGCGTTTTGGTATTCTTAACAGTCTCATTTAAAATGTAAGTTTGAACGCACAAATAATATAACACTAATAGCACGCAATTAAATTAAAGATTACGGTTTTTAAAGGAAAATTTAAATAATTTGGGAAGTGCTAGAAAAGATTGTTGTAATTTTAAAGTGGGCGGTAGACGAAAAGGTTGAGAATCTGTGATGTAGAAGTTGATAAGTTATTTTTATATTTATTTATATAATTTTAAAAAGAAAATATGATTGTATATACATTGTTGCTTAGAAGTTTCTTCCGTTCAATACGGGATGTATCAGATATTGGCGGATTTTTTTCGGTGGGTATTTGACAGTTGCTGCGACGTTTAAGTAGCCGCGATAATTAAGTTGAGATAACTGCCGGATGCTTACCAACAATACCCCAGTAATTGTTCCAGGACTGTGGAGTGTGATGATTTTTTCACCTCCACCTATTTCCATCTCCACAAAAGAATTAATCGTTCACTTGTTGATCACGCGAGGTTCACTGGTTGACAATGCGGCGTTCGCTGGCGTGGACAGCGGTGTGTGTGGCGTTAATGAGTTATGACTCTAAGGAACCTTTCATTGTGCGTGGACTGTCGATCACTGAACCAATATACATATATATTTTTTTTATTTTTTTATTGCAGGAGTTCAGCAGACAGGCAGACGGCCCACTTGATGAAAAGCGGTTACTATCGCCTATGGACATTTGCAACACTAAAGTTGCTACAAATGCGCTGCTGCTCTCTTAGGGAGACTGGAACCTGGTCACTAATGCCGGAACACAACTCAAGGTTGTTATGGCGACATACTCTAGACCAGGGGTGGTAGCCATCCAGTTGGGCAAATGCCCTACCACCTGGCTGTGGGTTGTTTGGTCGCCTCTCACGACAAGCCGCCCGGCCGTAGGAAATTGTATTCTTTTTCCGTTCCTGCACGGATAATATATTGTCACCTCTGTTTCCTATTGGGGTAGGCAGAGACAATGGATTTCATCAATTTTCATTAATCTCTTCATACATACAGGGTTATTTAAACTACTTTTTATTTGATCTTTCTTCAAAATATCTTCAATTTGATCATGGTGAGTACGTCTCCGTCTACCAGCACCAAATCTACCAGTCACATTGCTGTCATATAGTTGTTTTGTGATTCTGCTTTCATTCATTTTCTCTACATGCCCAAACCACCTTAGCATTCCTTTTCCAAGTCTTGTCACTACATCTTCTTTCAAACCACAACGAACGAACGACTAACGAATGTAATTCAATTTATCAACTGAACTATTGTGATATGCTAGATATATAAGATAACTAGGTGACCCGTACCCATATCAAGGTTTAATTAAGCTTTGTAACCTTTAGTCAATTCATAAACACAGAAAGCCCTCGCAATGCCTCGTACGAGGCTATGCGTAATTTTTACGTAGAACGTTATTGCTGTTCCACATTTGCTAGGGCGTTCCCGTGCGCACTTAACCAGGGGGTCATTAAAAAATTAAAAATACTATTAATTACAATCATATATAGCCTATGTCATTTGGGAATTATGTAGCTTTCCACGGGTGAAAGAATTTTCAAAATCGGTTCAGTAGTACCGGAGATCACTCCGAACATGCAAACTCACAAACTTTACGACTTTATAATATTAGTATAGATCATTTTTTATACAGGAACGTAGTTTAATACATACAAGACAAATAATTTAAATGTCCCACTGGTGGGCTCGGGCAGTATACATGCCACGCTTGTCCAAGGCGGTTTGGTAGGTTTGACACAACGGTTATCTCGATGTGCAGGTTGCATCGCGATGTTTTCCTTCACCGTTGTTAGTTCCTGGTAATTGTAACAATATGCACATTAGATCAGAAAACTGACTAAGTGGGGCATGCGTTCCGGTCAGGATTGAACCCGCGCCCTTTGAGCTTGGGACGCGTGCACTAGCCATTACGCTACCACGACTTTTAACATAACATACGGCATACGACTCTAAAACTTCCGCCAAGTCTTCAGTAAGAGAGATAGGGTCCAAATAACCAATCAATCATAACAATATATCATATAGGTTCAAACAATCCCTTGCATATTTTACTTGTTAGCTTGTTCTAAACACAGTCTGTTAGGTAAACTTATTAAAAATGTATAGAGGGGCTAGGATTGCGTGATATAGCTCAAAGGGATGAAACAGAACGCGTGTTATTACGTGAAAGCTTAGTGCTTTCAAGAAACAGGGAAAATCGTTAAAGGTTTTCCTGTGATAAAATAATATATAGGTAGATAGATAAATACCAAATTATTATACACCAATACGAAACGAACTTCAGACTAAAATAAAAAACTTCGTTTAAAAAAAACCGACTTCAAAAATTAAAAAACTAAAAAGTATAAAATAACTTTTTTTTTGTTGTATATTTATTTATGCTATCCGTGCAGGAACGGAGAAAGAATACAATTTCCTGCGGCCCGGCGGCCTGTCGTAAGAGGCGACTAAACAACCCACAGCCAGGTGGTAGAGTATTTGCTCGACTGGATGGCGACCACCCCTGGTCTAGAGTATGCCGCCATAACAACCTTGTGTTGTGTTCCGGCATTAGTGACCAGGTTCCAGTCTCCTTTAAGAGAGCAGCAGCGCATTTGTAGCACCTTTGGTGTTGCAAATGTCCATAGGCGATGGTAACCGCTTTCCATCAAGTGGGCCGTCTGCCTGTCTGCTGAACTCCTGCAATAAAAAAAAAATTAATTTAATTTGTCAAGTGACAGCTGAAAATTGACATCGAAGAAGAAAAAAAAATATACATATATATATATATATATATATATATATACAACTTAATTTATTAAAGATAAAAACTACAAATAGTAAATAGGTCCCAAATCACCGTCAGTTGGGAACGTTCCCAAAACGCCGGCTGCATTGCCACGTCGTATGGCAACGCTTATGCGTTGCCCAAAATACAGGCCAGCGATTTGGTTTCGTGAGACATCTATTAACCGTTTTGATAGGTCTCGATAAAGGCGATGGGCTTCTGGACCCCATGGCCCGAGAGTTATTTTATTATTAACTTATTTCTAAAGCTATTATTATTAATATATATTATCTAAAACATCTTAAAGTCGGTGCTTAGTGAGTAAGTTATTTTATACTTTTTAGTTTTTGAAGTCGGTTTTTTTAAACGATTTTTTTTTTATTTTATTTGTTACTTTTTAGTGTCTAGCTATGTATGGGTAGACCTACGAAAGGTGCCGCGCTCCTTAAAAAAATATAGGTCCCAAGAAACGGGAACAAAAAAATGTTCATAAAATGAAAACTACTGGGCCAAACTATGTCAAATTTTTAGGGGACCAAATGGCAGCTATTCCGCGTCGAACAAAAAAAGAATCACGTAAATCGGATCATAAATCTTGGAGTAATCGGTGAACATACATAAAAATTAAAAAAAAAAAAACAAAAAAAAGATTCCGACGAATTGAGAACCTCCTCCTTTTTATGAAGTCGGTTAAAAATTATATCTAGTTATGTACAAAGGGCGGTCTTATCGCTGAAAAGTGATCTCTTCTGATGATAATGGCGATGGTGGTATACGTAACATATAATACGAACTACTTACTTATGACAAGAGTTATGAATGTCAAAGAGGCAAGTGAGGTGTGTAAGAATAAGCCTAAATGGCACTCTGTTGTTCGTGCCTACCCCGCAAGGGAACTGGCGTGAAGTTATGTATGTATGTGTATGTATTTACTTATTAATAATAAATACATTATACACACAAAAATTGTATATATTAAATACATATATACTTAATATACATATCTACAAAATATGTGAATGTTTATAGATGAATTTAAATATCATATTCCAACGATAGGTAGTATGTTTTTTATTTATTTTTTATTGCAGGAGATCAGCAGACAGGCAAATGGCCCACTTGATGGAAAGCGGTTACCATCGCCTATGGACATTTGCAACACCAAAGGTGCTACAAATGCACTGCTGCTCTCTTAAGCGAAACTGGAACCTGGTCACTAATGCAGGAACACAACTCGAAGGTTGTTATGGCGACATACTTTAGACCAGGGGTGGTAGCCATCCAGTCGGGCAAATGCCCTACCACCTGGCGAAGTATAGTATTTTTTGGTCATAGTTTTAAACATCGGTAGTGACCTTGCTTGTCTGAAAGCAACAGGCAGCGCGATTAATAGACTCTTTATATTTATAATATAATAAATCTGTAGGGGAGTTGAGTTTGTAAAATAAATTTAAAAAAGAGAAAAATTCAGGGAGGGCAATTCAATTCAATTTTTGAAATATTTGTTTACTGTTACTTATTACTAGTTTTGTATACTGTTAGAGCATCACCTAATGAATGGATTTAAATAAAATTATACACGGAGCTAATTTATATCCCGGGTCAAATCTTAAGATACTTTTGAACTTAAAGTATAGTTAATTTAAATAATTATTAAAGTACAATGACAAGCTTATAAACTAATACAATAAAAGAAAACTTAGCTTATAGTAGTATAGCTTATAGACTATAAGTAGAATACTGAGCCAAGATCAGCGTCTTCTATGGGTAAGGTGCCCAGAAGGCTGGCAACGTTTCCTCACTGGATCGCCATACTGATTCGTTGCCTGAGGTAGGCTTCAGCCTTCTGATCACCTGAAGAGTCAATGAGTGGTTTATTTATAAATACTTTTTGTTCCGATAAATGACGTCGTTTCAGTGGGATGGACAAATACAGCCAAACCTACACTAACAAACATATCGTCGTGGCAACGCGATACTAGTAATTTTGTTAAGCTACGATATCTGATATCACAGCTTTATAAAATTACAAAAACAAATTAGAGTAGGGTAGTTTATCTTCCGGGAAACCCAGGTGAATATCGTTAAGAGTTATCAGTGCAGATACAAATATATGTAAATTAATCCTTCTACAGTTTTATACGCTAATTGCAGTGCAAAGTTGGGTATGGAAGAGAGAGCATGAAAGTAGAGTAAACGCGGTCGAGATGCGAGCACTGCGCAAAATCTGCGGAGTGACGCTCGCGGACCGCGTTCGTAATACCGAAGTAAGAAAGAGAGTTGGTCTGAAAGAGAGTGTCGGGGTGAAAGTAAGGAAAGGAATGCTCCGGTGGTTCGGGCATGTGGAAAGAATGCGTGATGAAAGAATGACTAAACAGATATACAATGCAAAAGTGGATGGATGCAGAAGTCGTGGAAGGCCACGACACACCTTCCATGATCAAATTGATGGTGTACTAGCAGAAGGTGATGTCAGGAGCCTTAAGAACAGACGAGCGTGCATGACAAGAGTTATGAATGTCAAAGAAGCAAGTGAGGTGTGTAAGAATAAGCCTAAATGGCGCTCTGTTGTTCGTGCCTACCCCGCAAGGAAACTGGCGTGAAGTTATGTATGTATGTATGTATGCAGTGCAAAAAATTAAGAAAACGAATCCCTTCGAACCTCAAAGCTAGCGTCCCAAACGCAATTCTAAAATTATGACAAAAAGTAATACATTTTTATAAAACTACTAGAAAGAAAGGATTGCATTATTTAGGACAAATAAACACTTTAACAATACTGGGAATAATATAAAGACATCAATGAGTCCTAAAATTGGACCCAGACTCAGCATAATGCTAGCCGTTAAGACCAGCGCTGTTATTCCGCCTAGGACCACCAGGTAGAGTCACGGAGGACCATACAACACAAGTAATATAAAATTGGTTCAGTTAAATAATTATAAAAATAAAACGGGTTATTAGATAAATTTACATCTAAATAATAATAATAAACATATACCCGTATACCCGCAGGGGGGCTTTGTGGCGAAGCCTTAGGTGAATAGCGATACCTCGTGCCTGACTGCGGGGGCCAAGACAAGGCCCCCACCTCTGTGCTTGCCTTAGCCAGCCGGCACGGAATGGAGATCGCTAGCTAAGACTCAAGCTCCAGGGGTGGAAGTGATAAATGGCATCACGTCAGAAGTAGCTTCGATGAACCTGTAGCCCACCTCTCTACACCCCTTAGCCACTCACACCCATGTTGCCCCTGCTTTCTATGGCATTTTTTGGGGCCCATGCAGGGAGTGGCGAGTCACCGTCTGCCCATTTTTCCATGTTCTTCGAACATTGCGACGGGCAGACGCCATAGTCCCCATATTCCCAGACCCCTAGTACCACTAGCAGTTCACCCCAATAGCCCGATACTTTTGTCCTCATTTCCCACAATAGTCCTACATTGGTCGGGGCTTGTCCTTAGGTGCATTACTATATGGTGTATTCAGGGATAATCGCCGGTCAGTGTCACGCCACATTTACATTAAATTTGTCAAGGGGCCTCTACGTGTTGGCCTGCCCATGGCCCCAGGCAAGCCCTCCAAAAGTCCGGGCCATTTTTATGGTCCGTGGTCTACAAAAACATACATTATAAACATATATACATAGATATATAAACATAGTGAGATATGTGAACAACAAAAACAAGTAAATAAAATAAACAGAATATTGTTAATATTATCATATTAGTAAAATAAAACCTCAGCCAGAAGGCCCAGCTCGCCGTACACAACGCGGTGCTGGTACCTACACTCACGTATGGAAGCGAGAGTTGGGTATGGAAGAGAGAGCATGAAAGTAGAGTAAACGCGGTCGAGATGCGAGCACTGCGCAAAATCTGCGGAGTGACGCTTGCGGACCGCGTTCGTAATACCGAAGTAAGAAAGACAGTTGGTCTGAAAGAGAGTGTCGGGGTGAAGGTAAGGAAAGGAATGCTCCGGTGGTTCGGACATGTAGAAAGAATGCATGATGAAAGAATTAATAAACAGATATACAATGCAAAAGTGGATGGATGCAGAAGTCGTGGAAGGCCACGACACACTTTCCATGATCAAATTGATCGTGTACTAGCAGAAGGTGATGTTAGGAGCCTTAAGAACAGACGAGCGTGCATGACAAGAGTTATGAATGTTAAAGAAGCAAGTGAGGTGTGTAAGAATAAGCCTAAATGGCGCTCTGTTCATCGTGCCTACCCCGCAAGGGAACTGGCGTGAAGTTATGTATGTATGTATGTATGTAAAATAAAATAAAATACTACAAAATAATAAATAAAAATATTATGAACTAATATAATACATAAAACTTTAGTTAGTTGTATTGTATTCTACCTATAAACTCTCAACACTTACGGTCTTATTCATAGAGATTTAGAGTAAGTCTTAACGCTTCTTTAAGAATCATAAAGAAGCGTTCTAACTTACTCTGACTTTTTATTAATAAGACCGTATAATTAGAATATTCTCTTATAAGTCGTGGTAGCGTAATGGCTAGGGCACGCGTCTCAAACCCAAAGGGCGCGGGTTCGATCCTGCCCGGAACGCATGCACCACTTAGTCAGTTTTATTATCTTAATATATATAAATCTCGTGTCACAATGTTTGTCCTCAATGGACTCCTAAACTACTTGACCGATTTTAATCAAATTTGCACACCGTGTGCAGTTTGATCCGACTTGAAAGATAGGATAGTTTTCATTTGGATCCGGTAGGTGGCGCTGGAATCGGGTTCTAAATTTTATTTCTTCAGGGCAGAACAACGTCTGCCCGGGCAGCTAGTCTTTATATATATATATATATATATATATATATTGACGGCCTCTGTGGTTGAGCGGACTAAGCCTTTGCCGACCTACCTCACTACGACGCAGAGGCTCCGGGTTCGATTCCTGGTATAGTAAATTTCGGAAAGGTATTTTCTCCGTTATTTACTATGGTCTGGGTGTCTGGGATCGGCTCCAGAGTAGTCCGTTGTATATTACCCATAACACAAGCGTAACTTGCTTAATTTGGGGATATACAATATGTGTGTCTGTCTGCCGACTTAACAAAAAAAAAGTTACACGTCAATTTCTACATCAGTTCACAGTTTTATTATCTAATGTGCATATTGTTACAATTACAACGTGCTAAAAACGGTGAAGAAAAACATCGTGATGCAACCTGCCCAACGAGATAACCGATGTGTCAAACCTGCCAAGCCGCCTTGGACAAGCGTGGCGGTAATACTGTCACCATATTGTATAAGTAAGGTGCCCAGAAGGCTCGCTACGTTACCTCGACTGATCCGGTGTCCGGGGTATAGCCACCAGCCCTCTTATTACCTGATGAGTCGTTTTGATACGACTTCTTAAGGCTTGTGGCCTCAATAAAAAAATGCTATGTTACATGACCAATACAAACATTAAAGTAAACATCAAAAGGATACAAGGGATTACATCATATTTAATAGTGAATGAATGAATAATTGAATAAGTGGAATATCCTCCCAAGTGACACGTGACTGTGATGCAGTTCATTGCTCGTCCAAAACACTGGCCTTAATATTTGCCGCATTAAGACAATATTGTGAATCTGGGATTAGCGGTCGCTTTTGCAGATTCATATTTTGAATTATACTAGCTTCTGCTCGCAACTTCGTCCGCGTGGAATAGTAAAATAAAAGTAAGTAAAAAAAAACTCCCGATTTTGAAACATTCTTCATTGGTGCTCCACTCCTATTGGTCTTAGCGTGATGATATTTAGCCTATAGCCTTCCTCGATAAATGGGCTATTTAACCCTGAAAGAATTTTTCAAATTAGACTAGTAGTTCCTGAGATTAACGCGTTCAATTAAACAATATATTAGTATATTTGGCTACAACACTAATACTTACATTTTAAATATCGCGATATCTTTTGAATGAAACGTCCGAATTGAATAATTCAAAAAGTTCTAGAAAGGTATTGAATTTGTCTTGAATATGGAGTAATTTATTTTGATAAAAACTAATACCAAGGTAGAAAATAAAGAGTTTTTGAAGCGACGGCATTTTAATTATTTAAAAAAATATAAGAAAACATTTATTGTGAGATAACTACAATAATCAGACATATGGTTACGCGATATTTTTGTAGACAATTATATGTTCTGCAAAGTGGTAGTACATTGTTTTGTTTTATAATAAATAGTTTTTGCAGCGCACGCCGTGTAAAGATTTTTTCGGGTCATTTTTTTACACCTTGGGTTACATTATTGGACTTTTAGTAAGGATCACTAATTTTTTTGAAAATATAATATAGCCTATATCCTTCCTCGATAAATATACTATTCAACACTGAAAGAATTTTTCAAATCGGACCAGCGGTTCCTGAGATTAGCGCGTTTAAACAAACAAACAAACAAACTTTTCAGCTTTATAATATTAGTATAGATAAGATATGACGAATATGCAGAGATGTCATGTTTAAAACAAGTTGTTCTAATACACTTGTTTAAAACAGTTTGATATAAAACGATGTTTCTTTTTTTTTATTGCATGAGTTCAGCAGAAAGGCAGACGGGCCCCACTTGATGGAAAGTGGTTACCATCGCCTATAGACATTTGCAACACCAAAGGCTTTACAAATGCGCTGCTGCTCTCTTAAGGAAAACTGGAACCTGATCACTAATGCCTGAACACAACTCAAGGTTGTTATGGCGGCATACTCTAGACCAGGGGTGGTAGCCATCCAGTCGGGTAAATACCCTACCATCTAGCTGTGGGTTATTTTGTCGCCTTTTACGACATGCCACCTGGCTGCAGGAAATTGTATTCTCTCTCCGTTCCTGCATATATGATGATATTTTTTTTATTTTCCATTAAAGTATGTCGCCATAACAACCTTGAGTTGTGTTCCGGCATTAGTGACCAGGTTCCAGTTTCCCTTAAGAGAGCAGCAGTGCATTTGTAGCAACTTTTCGACGGCCTCTGTGGTTGAGCGGGCTAAGCCTTTGCCGGCCTACCTCACTGCAACGCAGAAGCTCCGGGTTCGATTCCTGGTATAGTAAATTTCGGAAACGTATTTTCTCCGTTATTTACTATAGTCTGGGTGTCTGGGATCGGCCCCAGAGTAGTCCGTTGTATATTACCCATAACACAAGCGTAGCTTGCTTAATTTGGGGAGGATATACAATATGTGTGTTTGTCTGCCGATTATTATTATTACTTTGGTGTTGCAAATGTCCATAGGCGATGGTAACCGCTTTCCATCAAGTGGGCCGTCTGCCTGTCTGCTATCTCCTGCAATAAAAAAAAAACTTTTTTTAAGTATAAGTAATTTATTGAATGAAAAACAAACAGTAATCATTTTAATTATAAATAATAAAGTTGGTACCATTAATTAAGGTATGTCAACAAATTGACCTCTTTGTTTGTACTGTGACTGAATTCACAAGAACTGGATATTATATCATATGCTATGACGACTGACTATGTATATATGTATATATAGTGTATTATGTGTACCACGCTATTTTATTGGTGACAACTGTAAGGATAGCGATGTTTGTAAGTTAATAAATAAATAGTTAACAATCGATATTTGGTGTCATTATTCACTTTTACAAGACGCGACGAGCTTAACTTTTGAACACAAATTAAATACCTATCCAATATGAATTTTATGCAATATCGTCGGATACTAATTTTTATCACAAAAGGCGGCACAGAATAAGGAATAGGATAACAATTTTAATTAATAAAAAACTAGTTATTATAAAGACATAAGGCACATACTGCACATTTACTTCCTCACAACACCAGCATGTAATATATACACTCTACGTTAGAATAAGTTTAATATTAAAATTAGAATAAATTAATATAATAAGTTATTCTTAAGGTACACCACAATATAAAAATCACTAAATTAATGTCAAACACGGTAACAAAAATGAACAATAAGCTTGTATGAACTCTAAAAACTTTCATAGAAATTAAGTTGTATAAAAGGGTACGGAACGCGAGTCCGAAGAGTTGTTAAAAAAAAAACAATCAAATTTGTGTGAGTGAGACAATGTGACAAGAAAGACAATACTTACTTTTTCTTATTTAGGTATTGAAAAATTGAGACAAGAGAATTAATCCAATAATATAGTTTAAAGGGTTTCCCTATTAAGAAAGTACGTATATCAGAACATACAAGATGTATAGGTGTAAGTGTTAACTAAGGCGAATTTGACAATAGTATAGAAATGACAAACACTTGTTTAAAAAATTTTGAACTGTTTGTTTTATAAAATAAAAAAAAAACGGTTTTTTTCTCCAACCCTGCGTATATGTATCAAAATAAAATGTTTTTTTTTAATTGTTAATTTTTTAAAGCTTTGCAAAGCTGGCAAACGGGCAGAAGGCCCAGCTCACGGAAAGTGGTTTCCGTCGCCTATAGAAGTTTGCAATACCAGGGGCGCAAACAACGCATTGTCACTATTTAAGCTGGGATAAAGAGGATAGGATGGAGAATGATATAGAGGATCAGACAGGAGGAAAGGCGTAGTGGGTGTTGTGGACAGAGAGTATCCCTGATCCGCCTGCCGGAGCACATCTCCGCGCCCTGCATACCGCCGACGCCTATAGCTCACACAGTTAGCGGCTAGGCGTCGGACGGAACATGCCACATAAGAAACTGCCATGGAGGCCGGAGTTGCACTCCATCACTCTACAACAACTCTGCCTAATCTAAGTATAATAATATAAGTAATACAATCCACAGACAGTTGGTCTGAAAGAGAGTGTCGGGGTGAAGGAAAGGAAAGGAATGCTCCGGTGGTTCGGACATGTAGAAAGAATGCATGATGAAAGAATGAATAAACAGATATACAATGCAAAAGTGGATGGATGCAGAAGTCGTGGAAGGCCACGACACACTTTCCATGATCAAATTGATCGTGTACTAGCAGAAGGTGATGTTAGGAGCCTTAAGAACAGACGAGCGTGCATGACAAGAGTTATGAATGTCAAAGAAGCAAGTGAGGTGTGCAAGAATAAGCCTAAATGGCGCTCTGTTGTTCGTGCCTACCCCGCAAGGGAACTGGCGTGAAGTTATGTATGTATGTATGTACAATCCACATCGAATTTTATTTAAAAGAAGCAACTGCCACTAATAGAGGGGATGGAATATGGGATTGGAATGGGGGATGTGATAGGGAAAATTGAATAAGGGGAAGGGAAGTAGGCCACTGAAACTGTCACTCATCTCCCGAAACACGATTAGCTTAAGGTTGTTTCATGCCGATAGTCTTTGCTATTGTGGCATCACACCGCTCGAGTCGGCCCCAAGAGCTAAAATATTTATTTTACTTATTTAAAGGAACAACAATTACCTACATACAAAATAAAAAAAGTTACAATAAGATCATGTAATAATATTGAAGCCAACGACGTTGTCCACATGAAAACATTTGCAAGATTATTAATAAAAATCTTATCCGTGCAGGAACGGAGAAAGAATACAATTTCCTGCGGCCTGGCGGCCTGTCGTACGAGGCGACTAAACAACCCACAGCCAGGTGGTAGGGCATTTGCCCGACTGGATGGCTACCACCCCTGGTCTAAAGTACGTCGCCATAATAACCTTGTGTTGTGTTCCGGCATTAGTGACCAGGTTCCAGTCTCCCTTTAGAGAGCAGCAGCGCATTTGTAGTACCTTTGGTGTTGCAAATGTCTATAGGCGATGGTAACCGTTTTCAATCGAGTGGGCCGTCTGCCTGTCTGCTGACATCATGCAATAAAAAAAAATAAAAAAAAATACAAGAGGTACAAAAATATTAACAATCAGTAAAAATAATTAATAGAACATATTACAGAAGAAAGATTAATATTACATTGTTAGAACATAAAAAGTTATTCCAGCTCGCTTGTGCTATCAGTCAGTTAATACAAGCAAAATGGACCTTTTAAATTTGGCAAGAGAACATGCAAAAATATCAACATTAATAAATAGAGTGTGATATGAATCAATCACGCGACGTACTAGACAAGGAAATCCAGAGTTAGTGCGACATTAGCCTAATGCAAACAACTTCTTAGATCGGATCTTATGTTGATGGAAACTTCTCGGTTCGACTGAAAACAGTTTATTCACTAAATCAATACAATAAAAATTATTATTCATAATGTTGTACAATGTCACGGCTTCTAAGTACTTGTGCCTAGATGAGAGACTCAGGAGATTATATTTAGATAATAGCTCTTTGTATGGGAGAAATGACTTATGCAATTTATAATTTATGATTCGTCAAAATTTGCGTTGCAGTTTCTCAATTGCACCAATATAAATTTTATAAAAAGGATTCCAGATGGAGATTGCAAATTCAAGTTGCAAACGGACAAGAGTTTTATATAAATATAAATAGGTTCTGGTTTGTTTAAGTTCAGTTGCAGATCTAAGTAGGAAGCCAAACATTTGGAAATCTTTATTAACAATACTACCAATATGCATATCTAAATATAATTCAGTGTCTATTATATCACCTAGGTCCAGCAACAAGTTCGTTTTAATAAGTGGCATGTTACAAAGGTGTTTGTTATAGGAAGTTAATTATGTTCCTATTCTTAATGACTGTAATACATTCTCATTTTGGCAAACTAAATTGCAGATTGTTAATATTACAATAAGTACTTAAACTATTGAGGTTTGTTGAAATAGAATGTAATCATCAATACTTTTTATGGATTTATATAATTTGAATTCATTTGCATATAGAAGGAAATAAGTATTCTGAAAACATTCGTTAATGTCATTAATAAATAATATAAATAATAACGGATTTAGTATGGACCCTTGGAGAACCCCAGGAGTAACATACTCAACATTGGACTGATTGCCATTTACCACAACTATTTCAAATCAAGATAATGATACCAGCAGAATCTACTACTATTTTTTTTTGTTATTTTTTTAATGTTTGCTTGTAAGTAGGCAAACTGGTAAACGGGTCCACTTGATGGCAAGTGGCAACCGTCGTCCATGAACATCTACAAGATCATGGTAGTCGATGCGTTACCTACCTCGATGAGGCTTTGCTGTAGCGCTCTGGGAAACCGCGAGAGGTCATTCCATGTTTCCACTTTTATTATTAAAACCTGGAATGTCGACGACATACCCATCCCTGTCGTGAACTTTTTAGCCACCCTCATGTTGCGTGCCCACTGTTGGGCAATGGTAAAACCCAGAGTTTTGCCACTGGTTACGTTTCCTGTGCAATATAATCCAACATTCCAGTGGTTATGATCAAAAAGCGAGACAAGACCTATGCCGCCATATTGTGAAGCTTTAGGAGTTTTTAGAGCTACGTTTTTACTAGGCAATTGTCCTAGTATTTATTTTTTTCATAATGTTGGCAATACTTATCACAAACTCTCGCATTTTTCGTGTAATAAGAAATATCGCAAGCTATTTTTTTCATAGAAGTTCCCAAATAGTACTATTTCTCGATCGAATTGCGGACGCATGTTATTTATTGCAGGATAAAACCGTCGAATTGATTGAATTTCTTACATCATCCGAGAAGCGAACCCGCGTCCTAATGGCCTAATCTACACAAATAAGCCTGAAGGTTATATGAAATATTCTGAGTCACTTCGTCACATAATATTCTTGTGTCTTAGTCCATACTAATCTATAGATACCTACCTATAAAGAATCTGTAGATTTTTAATCGACTTTCAAATAGGAGGAGCTTCTTAATTCTTCGTCTAATTTTTCTGTATGTATATCTAGTTTAACTGTCATGTTTTTGAACTGATTTGACAGCCTCTGTGGTTGAGCGGGCTAAGTCTTAGCCGGCCGAACTAGCTGGAACGCAGAGGCTCCGGGTTCGATTGCTGGCACGGTAAATTTTGTAAGCGAATTTTTTGTTATTTACTATGGTCTGGGTATCTGGAATCCCCAGAGTAGTCCGTTGTATATTGCCCATAACACAAGCGTAACTTGCTTAGCTTGGGGATATACAATGTGTGTGTTTGTCTGCTGCTTTATTTATTTATTTTGATAATTCTTTTTGTGTTGAATTCAGTACAGCTCCAAGATAGTTTCGCATAAATTTCATTGTTATTGAATACCACACCGTAAATTAAAGTGAAAAAAAAACATTTTTATAGAAAAAAGAAACCGACTTCCAGAGTCACTAAAAAGCAAATAATAAAGTTTGTTTTTTCTACAATATCTTGAAATCGCTGCTAAGTAAAATATATGAAAACAACAACAAAGCAAAATAAAGTCATTTTTATGTTTCACACCAACTTCGCGAAGTTGTAGAAAATATTTCTTTTTTGCTTGTTACGCTTGAAGTCGATTTCTTTTTTAGTTACTCTTGAAGTCGGTGTCTTTTGTAGTTACTCTTGAAGTCGGTTTCTTTTTTTAGTTACTCTTGAAGTCGGTGTCTTTTGTCGTTACTCTTGAAGTCGGTTTCTCTTTTTGTCCGTAAAAGTTTGTAAACAGGAAAACGGGTCTCTTGATGGAAAATAATTGCCTTGCCATCGCGTTGTCGAATTTTAAGCGGTTCAGTATCCCTCTGTGCAGGAACGGAAAAAGAATACAATTTCCTGCGGCCGGACGGCGGTCGTAATAGGCGACAAAACAAGCCACAGCCAGGTGTTAGGGCATTTGTCGACGGGATGGCTAACACCCCTGGTCTAGATGGCGCCATAACAACCTTGAGTTGTGTTCCGGTGTTAGTGACCAGGTTCCAGTCTCCCTTAAGAGAGCAGCAGCGCATTTGTAATATCATTAGCATCCATCAAGTCGGCCGTCTGCCTGTTCGCTGAACTCCTGCAATAAAAAAAACAAAATCTGGAGTTGCTAATGTCCATATGCGATGGTAACCGCTTTCCATCAGGTGAGTCAAACGGTCTGTTTGTTGAATTCATACAATAAAAAAGCGCCTTTTTTAAATGACCCCATATGGTAGCTCAGAGAGCTATTTCATCATTTTATGGTTACAGGAGGAAGAAATATTTCGCCAAACCATAATAATATACATGTATATTATGCAACGCCATAATTACGATATTGTGTTATGAATTCCTGGTACCTACGCACCTGTGCCATTACTTAACCTTGCTTCTTAATATTTAACGAGCAACTTAAAAGTTATCAAGCTCTAAGTATGTACTTAACGAAGCTGTTGGGCATAAAATATTCATAACCCCCATAACAAGGTAGTATAAGGGGTTTTCGTATCATGACTTACTTTTAAATTAGGATTAAGTTTTCAATGAGTTAAGGTATGTTTCAACGGGACCCTTATAGACGTAAGTGCCTTTGTCAATACATGCCTTGGAATTTTTTTTCCTCTTCAACTTTAAGGTCCGACAAACAATATTACCTACTTGTATTTGGGGTTCCATAATGTTAAGTATTGCGGGATTCGAATTTAAATACCGTTGGAAAGACCACAAAATTTATTGCAAGTACTGTACGGTGCAGGTGGTGTACTGAATGAAACACATCTTAAATGGACTGTATTTATTTTTTAACCGACTTCAAAAAAAGGAGGAGGTTCTCAATTCGTCGGGATCTTTTTTTTTTGCTTTTTTTTATGTATGTTCACCGATTACTCCGAGACTTATGATCCGATTTACGTGATTATTTTTTTGTTCGACGCGTAATAGCTTCTATTTGGTCCCCTAAAAATTTGACATAGTTTGGCCCAATAGCTTTCATTTTAAAAACATTTTTTATGAAAAAAATTCCGTTCCGTTCCATATGTACACCGATTACTCTGAGAGTTATGATCCGATTTACGTGATTATTTTTTTGTTCGACGCGGAATAGTTGCCATTTGGTCCCCTAAAAATTTAACATAGTTTGGCCCAGTAGTTTTCATTTTACGAACATTTTTTCGTTCCCGTTTCTTGGGACCTATATTTTTTAAGGAGCGCGGCACCTTTCGTATGTCTACCCATACATAGCTAGACACTAAAAAGTAACAAATAAAATAAAAAACTTCGTTTAAAAAAACCGACTTCAAAAACTAAAAAGTATAAAATAACTTATTTCTAAAGCTATTATTATTAATATATATTATCTAAAACATCTTGAAGTCGGTGCAAAGTAAAACATAAAGATTACTATTTTTTTTTGAAAATTACTAAGCACCGACTTTAAAATGTTTTAGATAATATATATTAATAATAATAGCTTTAGAAATAAGTTATTTTATACTTTTTAGTTTTTGAAGTCGGTTTTTTTAAACGAAGTTTTTTATTTTTAGGTGCTACAACAATAATAGGTATGATCAGCACTACTGCACTAAATAACACGTTCTAGGTCAATCAACACAAGTTAACACTAGAATCAGGATGTTCCACTGAACATTGATAGCACTAATTGTAACGATTTCACCGATCAATACGAGTTCACTAATCAAACAGACTGGTATCCACAAGATCCACGAATGTCACGCTGAGAGTCCAAATGGCTGTAGTCTTCCGAATGCTTCTTGGTATTCCTGATCTTCCTTTTCTTCGCTTGTGTGTTTTACTTTGTTCGGAAAGTGTTTGTATACTTGACCGATTGATATTAACCGCTCGCACTGCACTTGCTAAGGTACTACTTTTAAGCTGACGCTTAGCTGCTAACCGAACGAGCTACATATTTGCAGGGCGTGGGGGTACGGGAGTTGCGGGGGAGAGGTCAGGGGGTGATTCTATCCGCAACAAGTACATCATTTACAGTTCTTATATATACAACGAAATATAACAAGGTCAAACCGTAAGGCAGATCGCAATAATATAAAATGCAGTCTGTCGATGTGAGATTGCAGTTCCGAATGTACACTTAATAACGCCCCGATCGCAGTTGAAACTCAACTAACTCTGGTTCACCGGACCGTATATATCGTAAAATAGACATGGCCTATGATGCAAGCGCCGACTACACTGCTGTTGAAAAAACGTCGAACTCGCGATGTATTTTCTTATTAAAATTTGTATTTTTAATTTTGGAATCTTACCGCATATTTAGAAACAAAACCCGGTGCAAGATCGGGTTATGATTTTTATATCATCCAATATGTGTGGAAAGACGCCGAGCGAAAGAGATAGTAGCAATATTTGCACGAATAAATAACGTAAGCGCCAATAAATTCATGGCGCTTTCGACCTTTTGGATGCTAGTTAATTTATAGAGACACTAGTAATAAAATGTTTGAACAGAACGCATAAACGCCCATGAATACGTGTTGCTTTTTGGTCACTAGTCGCTAGTTTCATAAGGGTAGGGCTATGGAGAATCGAGTTGTCCACGCCACTGATGCATAGACTATCTTTTTTTATTGCATATGTTTAACATATAGGCAGACGGTCCACCTGATGGAAAGCGGTTACCATTGCCTATAGACATTTGTAACTGTTGCGGTGGCGCTGGGTTCAGTGATAACAATGGAGTATGTCAATTTTATAGAAAAAGAAGTGTTGAGCAATTTAGGTGGGAATGTGAGATTGAGCACGCACGTACCTGATTAATGGACATGAAATGCAGCTGCTCCTCACTTTCACTTCTTCATTTCAGTTCACTTGTTATATGTTTATAGTATTTAATATTATATTTATTTTATGTTAATTTGTGTTATATTATCCGTGTAGGAACGGAGAAAGAATACAATTTCCTGCGGCCGGGCGGCCTGTCGTAAGAGGCGACAAGACAACCCACAGCCAGGTAGTAGGGCATTTGCCCGACTGGATGGCTACCACCCCTGGTCTAAAGTATGTCGCCATAACAACCTTAAGTTGTGTTCCGACATCAGTGACCAGGTTCCAGTCTCCCTTAAGAGAGCAGCAGCGCATTTGTAGCACCTTTGGTGTTGCAAATGTCTATAGGCGATGGTAACTGCTTTCCATCAAGTGCGTCGTCTGCCTGTCTGCTGAACTCCTGCAATAAAAAAATAAAAAAAAATTGCGGTGCGGAGTGGGTTATTTATAAATTATACACAATTTTGGTGTGTTGCGGGCGCGATATATTTTATGTTAAACTAGCTGATGCCCGCGACTTCGTGCGTGTGGTGCGGTTTTTTAACTATCCCACGGGAATTCTTTAATTTTTCGGGACCAAAAGTATCCCATATGTTGACCAGGGATATAAGCTACCACCTTCAAATTGGTAGCTACCAGCTACCAATTGCGGAAACGATTTTTTTCCTTTATTTCTCATGGTCCGTCATGTCCGTCATCCATCATGATCCGTTGTATATTACTCATAACACAAGCGTAACTTGCTTAATTTAGGAATGTGTGTTTGTCTGCCGATTATTCATTTATTTAATAAAATAATACCAAAAATTTGTGGTAGTTGCCACAAATGTTCGTGATAAATGATTGTATGTAGAATTGTTTTGATACTTATTTCAAGCCGGTCAGCAGTTTTCAATTGCTATAACAGACGGACAGACGAAAATTGTAAAAGTTGTACTTTGAAACCTAATACTCCGAATTAGATTCCCTGATATTTTACACACTTTTAAATGCATTCTACAAACTCGAACCATTTACAGACTAATTATATTACACTAGTTGTCCCGGCAGACGTGGTTCTGCTTTGAAGAAATAAAATTTAGAACCCGATTGCAGCGCCACCTACCGGGTCCAATTGTGAATCTAAACCATCCTCGAATCCGCTTGAACACACACAAAAAAAATCATTCAAATCGGTCCAGCCGTTTAGGAGGAGTTCACTGTCAACACACGTATAGAAGAATTATATATATAAAGATATAGAGATTTTAGTTTAAGTTCCAACCGAGTCATGTTAAATAACATATGGGAATATTTACTCCAATGAATTTGCCGGCACACGTAAAAACTAAAAACTAGTATGTAGTTACAACTTTTAGATCGTTTACAGTGCAGTAGTTCAACAGTTTCGAGTTGGAGGCAACTTTTTAATCAAAAACTGACAAAAACACACTATAATAAAGTTGACAATTTCGACGATTAGTTTGTCGCGTATGCTTTATTGAATTTTGAACGGGGAAATTTAATTTAACTTTACGTGTCCATACTAACTTTTGTATCCCTGGTAGTATTAAGTTTAATTATTGTAAGTTATAAAAGGTGTTTGTTTATAAACTTTTTTTAATTTTTTTATTGCAGGAGTGCAGCAGACAGGCAGACGGCCCACTTGATGGAAAGCGGTTACCATCGCCTATGGACATTTGCAACACCAAAGGTGCTACAAATGCGCTGCTGCTCTTTTAAGGGAGACTAGAACCTGGTCACTAATGTCGGAACACAACTCAAGGTTGTTATGGCGACATACTTTAGACCAGGGGTGGTAGCCATCCAGTCGGGCAAATGCCCTACCACCTGGCTGTGGGTTGTGTGGTCGCCTTTTACGACAGGTCGCCCGGCCGCAGGAAATTGTATTCTTTCTCCGTTACTGCACGGATAAACTATTGTTTAGTTTTCGTCACCTCGATAAAACATTTATTTTTTTTAAATTAAGGGGTTGTAACCTAAATAGAGTTAGCTATCTCCCTCGCACATTACCACATTTTGAGGATTTAAAAGAATCACAAAATTTACATACTTATGACAAATAACAAATTTGCCAGGTGGTAGGGCTTTTGCCCGAGTGGATTGCTACCACCCCTGGTCTAAAGTATGTCGCCATAGCAACCTTAAGTTGTGTTCCGGCATTAGTGACCAGGTTTCAGTCTCCCTTAAGAGAGCAGCAGCGCCTTTGTAGCACCTTTGGTGTTGCCAATGTCCATAGGCGAACTGCTGAACTCCTGCAATTAAAAAAAAATGAATACCATAAATCTTAACAATTTTATTTTTTTATTTTTATTGCAGGAGTTCAGCAGACAGGCAGACGGCCCACTTAGTGGAAAGCGGTTACCATCGCCTATGGACATTTGCAACACCAAAGGTGCTACAAATGCGCTGCTGCTCTCTTAAAGGGGACTGGAACTTGGTCACTGATGCCGGAACACAACACAAGGTTGTTATGGTGGCATACTCTAGACCAGGGGTGGTCGCCATCCAGTCGAGCAAATACTCTACCACCTGCCTGTGGGTTGTTTAGTCGCCTCTTACGACAGGCCGCCGGGCCGCAGGAAATTGTATTCTTTTTCCGTTCCTGCACGGATAATAAACGGATAAACGACGAATGTTTTTAAGAAATTTGATATTGATTTTATATACATTTCAGTAAATGAAAGTAATTTCTGCGATTTTTTTATGTATGATACGTTGTCTGAATCAAAATTAACTTTTATGAAATTTTTAATATTATTATTGTTGAGATTTGTGTAATACAGATTTAATTTTGTCATCCGTAAATTCTGTAAATTTTATAATACCCAATTAAAAATATTTTAATGCTTAGTTTGTCGCGGCCTCGCTCGTAATTTAACTTTGTGTACAGGTACATACATACTAACTTTTGCATTCCTAGTACTATTGCCTTTATAAATTAAAATAATTTCATACTGTTCTAGTTACTGTTGTAGTTGAACAGGGTTGCTGGTTCAGTCAACCAGCGCTGGTATTCCGCTAGGGTCATTACAGTAAGGGACAAAGAGGCAAAAGAATAATATCAACATTATATACCCTGAGCTCTGTGGTATCTTAAGCTCGCTAATCGACAGTAATTCAGCTAAAAAAGGCCCCTCGATTTATCCATAATTATCCTCATTTTTCCGTTTTCATTCCTCCAAAAATATGTAACGATTAATTATATGCTTCGAATAAATTGTTACGTCATAAAATAATATAGCCAGCGAGATTGCGGTCTGGTTGGGCGAAATTACTTGGCAGGCTTCCTTGCTTTATTATTGGCGGGCTATGGGGAAATCAATTCTGGCAGAACACTGCTTGTGTCTCTTACATTCATAAACCCTGGTTTTTGGAAGAAATTACATCATTAAAGGCACAGAATATTTCAGAATATTTATATTTATTGCTGAAATGTAAATGACATCTAAATTATTATTTTTTACTTATATATATTTGGTGTATCTTTTGACACGTAGGCCGCCTTCAGCATTTTCCAGCATTTCTTGTCTTTGTTATCCTAGTCCGCGCTCGCGGACCGCGTTCGTAATACCGAAGTAAGAAAGAGAGTTGGTCTGAAAGAGAGTGTCGGGGTGAAGGTAAGGAAAGGAATGCTCCGGTGGTTCGGGCATGTGGAAAGAATGCATAATGAAAGAATGACTAAACAGATATACAATGCAAAAGTGGATAGATGCAGAAGTCGTGGAAGGCCACGACACACCTTCCATGATCAAATTGATCGTGTACTAGCAGAAGGTGATGTCAGGAGCCTTAAGAACAGACGAGCTTGCATGACAAGAGTTATGAATGTCAAAGAGGCAAGTAAGGTGTGTAAGAATAAGCCTAAATGGCACTCTGTTGTTCGTGCCTACCCCGCAAGGGAACTGGCGTGAAGTTATGTATGTATGTATGTTATCCTAGTCCATGTAACCTCCAAGTCCCTTTTGTCGTCTTCCTATATTATGTGTTGCTTGTTCCCTTTCCATCCATGGGTTGTCAGTATTCTTGTTGCTAACATTCTGTCAGTATTTCTTTCCTGTTTTACTAGTTGGTAAATTATATACAATTTTCACTTCTATTTAATTTATCATAGACTACGTTTGGAAAACGTGTCGGGAGATGATTTTAAAGTTTCAAATGACTGTATTATATTGGAAATATTTTTTTTTATTAGAAATCACGTTCTTTATACATATTTCCATGAGTTTGAGACGAGTTACGTAGGCTAAGCCCTTAGATTAATTAGTAGTGAAAGTTTTGAATATAGTCTGTAAGGAAATCATGTAATCTTTAGTTCATTATATGCCTCGAACGAATCCAGTTGTCTTTTTTAAAAGCTGAGTTGAGAGTGAGTGCTGAGTGAGTTGAGATAAAAAAGGCCAATATGTTAATTCTGTCACAATATGTCGCTTAGAATTAATAATCGTTCACCCATCGATATACGTCCTAGAATACTTAATAAGTGCTGATTGGTGATGGAATGAAATTTCTATCCTGTTTTTACAGTTAAGGGCCGTTTACATGGAGAGATTTTATCGCACGTTTTGGAACTAAAATCGTATACTATTTTCGTAGGTGATAATCTTTAGCAACCAAAAAAACAAAAACTCGCCTACGAGTATGACATACGATAATCGTAAGGTAATTATCACCAAGAGTTTTGCTTACACTACAACACAAATTATTTTCTATTATTTTATCCGTGCAGAAACGGAGAAAGAATACAATTTCCTGCGGCCGGGCGGCCTGTCGTAATAGGCGACTTAACAACCCACAGCCAGGCGGTAGGGCATTTGCCCGACTGGATGGCTACCACCCCTGGTTTAAAGTATGTCGCCATAACAACCTTGAGTTGCGTTCCGGCATTAGTGATCAGGTTCCAGTCTCCCTTAAAAGAGCAGCAGCGCATTTGTAGCAACTTTGGTGTTGCAAATATCCATAGGCGATGGTAACCGCTTTCCATCAAGTGGGCCGTCTGCCGGTCTGCTGATCTCCTGCAATAAAATAAAAAAAATACGTAGTTAATACAGGTACCAAGTTCTTATAACAGAGACGACATAAAATAAACAATGGTAATTTGTTGCAGTGATAGCAACAGCACACAACATCACCTTCCTTGACGTGCCAAGGTATGGAGACCCGGCGCGGGAAGCGAACTTGGTCTGCCACTACGTAAACGCGAAGGACGATCCCCCACTCCACTCGGTCAAATGGTATCGAGGAAGCGATGAAATCTTCAGATTTACACCTGGAACTCATGTAAGTGCTATTTATTACACATACCATTACTAGACATACAAGCACATTGCATATCCTTGCTTGGCACACACGTTGTAGGGGTGACCAGAGTTGTATGACCTATGGAACACCTGATCACGCCTACAATGTATGTCTCTGTGTTGATGATATATTTAGCTGTGCCACCAGTTTAAATCATATGTGTGGGTTAAGTGAATATGTCGCTTATTACTGGATATTTACAATGCTTTGATTTATCACTGATTCTTTGGGATTGTGTGAAGGATGACATGATGATCATATGTGTGGGTTAAGTGAATAAGTCGCTTATTACTGGATATTTACAATGCTTTGATTTATCACTGATTCTTTGGGATTGTGTGAAGGATGACATGATGATATGCGGTGTGACAGAAGAGGTATGTCAGAATAGAAGAGTGTGGAAGGAAAAGACATATTGTGCCGACCCCAAGTAATTGGGATATGGTGAAAGAAAAGAGAGAGAGATTTATCACTGATTCTAACATTATGCAAGGGTATATAGTTTAAATAGAGATTGGCTTTGACTTTAAGAACCTCAGCGGGCAGAAAGCCGGCGTTGGATATCGCGAATACTGAGTGTTGACTCGATGGTGATCTTGCTGCGTCTCTCCTCCTAAATGCCGCGGGCGCCCTTATATACTGCTTGGCTTGTTGTTGAAGACGCGGGTGGCCCTTACAGGTGTTCTACAGGCCTGTACTCGCAGCAACCGCCTTCAATTTATTGCTATGGAGAATAATGATGATATGATCATGATTAAAGGGAGGTTGTCTGGTGCACCACCATTCATATTATAACTATATATCCCCAAGCAAAGCAAGTTACGCTTGTGTTTCTAGTAGTATACAACAGTCAATACAGAGTCCATAGTGACTTTTTTTTTGCGGGAGATCAGCAGACAGTCCGACGGCCCACATCATGGAAAGCGGATACCATCGCCTATGGACATTCGCAACAGCAAAGTTGCTACAAATGCGCTGCTGCTCTCTTAAGGAAAACTGGAACCTGGTCACTAATGCCGGAACACAACTCAAGGTTGTTATGGCGACATACTTTAGACCAGGGGTGATAGCCATCCAGTCGGGCAAATGCCCTTCCACCTGGCTGTGGGTTGTTAAGTCGCCTCTTACAACAGGCCGCCCGGCCGCAGGAAATTGTATTCTTTCTCCGTTCCTGCACGGATAGGTGACTGCCTATGTCACTATGACATAGGTATTGTACCTAGAAAGCTGGCAGCATTACTTCGCTGGATATAGAGGCTAATACTTATTCAAATTGAAATACAGAAATCAATCTAATATCGGCTTAGATACATTTTCAAAAATTAGTATTTTTTCCCTGTACCTACACAGACAAATAAAATTCGTAGAAACTTTTATCCATGTGTATCTTTATCAGCCTCAAACAAGAACGTTCAACACGACGATGCCTGGAGTCACGAAAAGCTCCTGCAGCAGTCACATTTGCGCCATCAACGTGGTACTTCCGAAGAGTTACAACACAAGGCTGACGTTCACCTGCGAGGTTTCCACCGAAGGCCCAAGGTTCGCCTTCGTGAAGGAAACAAAGAACTTGACAGTTGCTGGTGAGGTGTACTTTTGTTAAATTTATTGACAGTATCTTTGACACACAACTCTTATTTTACAACAGGTGCTCTTATATTGATTTCATTCTTTGTGTTAAATTAAATCTATATAATCTGTCTAGAATACAATAGAATATTATTTATTGCACACAAGAAAGCAATACACATGAGTTAACAATCATTTAACTAGTACAATCGGTGGAAACTTCTGTAGATAATTTCACATTTTTAATAGCGGGTCTGTATTTAGTGCGCATAGTTTAAAATATATATAAACATATATACAACACATATATTAATAGCAAATAAAAATACACGTATATATAAAAATATGTACATAAAGTTACATACTGTTACGAGTTGCGAGACTCGAATTAAAATGCCGTTGGAATTATTATAGAGTTTATTAAAACTATACAAATATGTATAACACAGGTACAAATGTAACCAAACACAACAAATCCAAACGTAATGCAAAAGGTCGTGATTCAATAAAACGCGCAAAGTCCGTCACTATTAGATTCTCGAATGTACACACGTCACGCCCGTATCGTAGCCGTAGCTTGACTGCTTCCCCTCTCCATCAGGCCGTCGTTTTATACCTCACAAATACAAATGTGCCCGTATCGTATTCGAAGTAATCCGCAACACCTGGCTAATGATTCAGCCGCAAGCGGCCGTAAACGAGTATAATAGAACAATAGACTGTTCTCTAGAAACGTATGCCAATTAATAAGTAAACAAAAGAAGACGATCATAAAAGAATTGCAATTAGTTCAAATGCCGGCAGGTAATAAAATATGTTTTTACAGATTAGGAGTGGAATTTGTTTTTGTCGAAACCTAAGTTGTAACAATACACATACATAAATTATTGTTTACAAATTAAGGTAGTGATCTTTGATTCACTACTTTGTTAGAACCAGTTTTTAACATAGGATATCCCATGGTAAGAGATTGGTCAAAGTGGGCGTGAATCACAGAGCATTAATTCTCTCTATCGATTGACATTGAAAAAGGCGTGATTTTTAAATCATCCAATGATATTTGAGTATTTCGTCGTTAATGCCATCAGCGCTCCATAATCTGTTCCACTAGAGTTTATGACTAGAGAACGCCCGCAAGCAAGTTTATTAAAATATGAAAGTGACTTTGCACTTCTGATGCTCATTGCTAATGTGACAAGTGTGACTGATTGGAACATCAACGCACAGCCAGAGTTCGAATCAAGTAGCGAACACGCTTTTTCGCTCTCACGTGTCGCTTACAGCACTCTAATCATTCTATCATTTTATATCAATCATTATCATTTATTATTAGTTTCATAGTTTTCATAGTTGATCATGTACTAGCAGAAGGTGATGTCAGGAGCCTTAAGAACAGACGAGCGTGCATGACAAGAGTTATAAATGTCAAAGAAGCAAGTGAGGTGTGTAAGAATAAGCCTGAATGGCGCTCTGTTGCTCGTGCCTACCCCGCAAGGGAACTGGCGTGAAGTTATGTGTGTATGTATGTATGTATTAGTTTCATAAGTATCCTTATCATTTACCATTTTATTTAATATACAACCAATATAGCCAATCAAGTGAATATCATATATCACCGCATTTCATTAACATCATTCTCTCTCATCACCATCACCATTTGTACGGATGTCGCGTCATAGCCCCGTACAATTAGAAACATTAGTAGAACGGTAGCAGTTGCGTGTCTTTAGTAACATTACTTACTTATTCCAGGCTTTTACGGGAATTTCTAAGTTTCATGTGTTTTTCTTGGGGAGGCCTACGTCCAGCAGTGGACTGCAAATGGCTGACGACGACGATGTGTTTTTAATAAAACGCTCAAAAATAATATAATTTGCAAAATCAAATCGGCTGGAAAAGCATCTACTACTTAGCAGTTTTCTGAATATTGTAACAATTATCCCGTGCTGACGTAGAAGGAACATTGTGACGGAATCGGCACATCGAAGCCGTGAAATGTCAAACCCGCCAATGCTGTTACACAACAAGAAAACTCATAGATGACAGTCAAGATTATTAAAATACTTACTAATTTTGGTTCCCTAGTAACATTGAAAGAAGACCCGGTGATATCAGAAATACCAGGCAGCGTGCAGCTCGGTGAAGACCTGCTGCTGAATTGCACCACGTCACCAGCGATGCCACCTGCCAATATAGTTTGGTACATCGATGGAAGGCCTGAAAGGGTATGTTAATTTAAAGCGGATATAAACACGCCATTGCTGATTTTTAACTCCTTGGTATTTTTGCTCCTTAAAAAACGAAATGGTGAAAATAATTTTAAAAATAAAACGATGCCATCGAAAGTGAAAACAAAATTGTCTAAATATTGTTGTTTTTTGACATTGCATAAATTAAGATAGACTCTCGCTAATGAAGGCGCCTGATGTTCGTATCGATAACACATGTCATAAAATTAAAGAAGTGGGATCTTCACAGTAGATACATAATAAAACGAAAAGCGAGACAGGAGCGATATTTGGTTCTATCTAGTCCTAAAGGATTTAAACCTAAAATTATAAAAAATCAAGCAAACAAGAAGTTACTTACTAACTTTTAAAAACTATTAACCAAAAAAGCGGTAATAGAATTTTTATTTTCAGTAAATGAAAAACAATTTTTAATTTAAATATGTAGATAGATAGATAACACTTTATTGTACACCATTACAGAAAAAACTTACGAACTAGTATTAGTCTAGTTGGGTACAAAGGGCGGTCTTATAAGGGCGATCTCTTCCAGACAACCCGTGGCAAGAATATTCTGATTAGAAGTGGCGACGATGGTATACATAATTATTGTACGATTACTTACATTTTAATAATAAATATATAACTATACTATATTTATAAATATACACATAAGTTATATACATATACAAGATATGGTGATAATATGCAACTATTTAAACGCAATGAACATATAACTATATGCAATATAATATCTACTAATTATATAAAATTACATGTCATTATATTGCAGATAGAATTTCCTGACTAAGTTCTTAAATGTTATTAGGGATTTTGCTTGTCTGACAGCAACAGGCAATGAATTCCAAAGTTGGACAGCCTTAACCGTGAAAGAATTATTGAACGTTGTATTATGAATAGGAGTAATAAGTCTATGTTGACTGGAAGGGCGTAAATTGTGAGAGCAAGAAATAAATTAGAAGCGTTATTTAAGGTACTGTGGAGTATTAGGGATATATACCAATTTTACAAACTATATTTTATAATTAATAAAACTATATTTTATGGCTGTCCATCAAGGGGTATTAGTACCAAGGTTAGTGTACGGAAGTGAAAGTTGGGTCTACCAGAAGAAGCATGAAAGTAGGATAAGTGCAGTTGAAATGAGAGCTTTGAGAAGTATATGCAAGGTTAATGTAAGTGACATGATAAGAAACAGTGTGATAAGGGAGCGTTGTGAATTGAAAGAAGATGTAGTGACAAGAGTTGAAAAAGGAATCTTAAGGTGGTTTGGCCATGTAGAGAGAATGAATGAAAGAAGAATCACTAAACAAGTATATGACAGCAATGTGACTGGTAGAGCTGGTGCCAGTAGACCACGACGTACTCACCATGATCAAATTGAAGATATTTTGAAGCAAGGTCAGATAAAAAGTAGTTTAAAGAAGCGTGTATGTATGAAAGGATTAACGAAAGTTGATGAAGCGAAAAGTGTTTGTCAGGATCGTAGCAAGTGGAGATCCATCGTCTGTGCTTACCCCAATGGGAAACAGGCGTGATAATATGTATGTATATTCTATATAAATATAATTATATTAAAGTGATACAACCAGGTATTTGATTTAACAAAACCAAACTGTTTAAATACTCGTTCGCTCCGATGAACACCTATCGTTAACCGATAATAATTGAAATATAAACATGTTTCAATTTACGCAACACCAATTTGATCGTTTTACTGATGAATGTTAAATATTTGATTTATTTATTATAGTTTTGCACAAGTGCCTGAAATTATTACTATAGCAAATATTTAACTTACTACGTATATTAAGATTTGTATAGGCACTTTTGTAATAGAATATATACATATCTACTGTTTTTGCATAATACAAGACAGTCGCTTTCTGCGTCTGTCTGTTTATCCGTTAACTGTTATCGTTATAAATCATGCAATTAATTTTTGTTGTGTTCACCATCATTTAGATAATTTTTCACTGAAAGTTTATATATATATAAGAAACTTTCTTAAGTTTTTATGCATGTAAAATAGACCCAAATAATAAATAAAAACATTTTTTTTATTGCAGGAGTTCAGCAGACAGCCAGACGGCCCACTTGATGAAAAGCGGTTACCATCACCTATGGACATTAATTTGCCAAACCAGACGTGCTACAAATGCGCTGCTGCTCTCTTAATGGAGACTGGAAACTGGTCACTAATGCCGGAACACAACTCAAGGTTGTTACGGCGACATACTTTAGACCAGGGTGGTAGCCATCCAGTCGGGCAAATGCCCTACCACCTGGCTGTGGGTTATTTTATGGCCTCTTATGACAGGCCGCCCGGCCGCAGAAAAATGTATTCTTTCTTCGTTCCTACACTGATAAAAGATAAAAGAATTTTATTGTTACCAAAAATATGTACAATTTTCGCCTTAAAATTAAAACTGGGAACTAACACTTAGACTAGGTCAAGCCTGTGTCCTTAGGTGTTAGTTCCAAAAACATTCCCCCTGCGTTATCAAAAAAAAAGGTGTTAGTTGCTTCCAGTGACTTAATAACTAAATTTGTGTAACAAATTAAGTATACAACAACACTTACCTCCTAGGATTTGAACCGCGGCGTAGCCGTGACGAAAACGCTTGTTTACAATGAATCTATACCCCGGTTGAATTTGTAAAAAAAAAATTAAAACAGAAAAGAACCAGGAAAGGTAATTACGACCAGCAGATTTTGAAATTGCAACTCTTAGTAATTTACTGTTAGTATACTGTTAGAGCATCACGTGAAAACTACTGAATGAATTTAATAAAACTTGACACAGACCTAGCTTATAACCTGGGTGTCAAATATCACCACTTAGGATAATCATCATTAAATTACGGAATTCCTTTTAAAAACCAGGATAAAAGCAATAATTTATATCTCAAAATTTCAGGATAACTTTTTCGGTAGGACTAAAATTCAATGGAAGTAAAACCACATGAAAAGTTCTAGTTATAAGTTTGTGGCAAGACCGCCTAACTTTAATAGCATAGCAAACATTTGCATTTTATGACCATATTTACAGTATTGCTATCGCTTTTATTACAGTAATATTAAGATCATAATATTTTCATGTTTATGCAGAATATAATATTAAGTATTATTTTATACTTTATTTACATTATATAAAGTAGACTAAGTATACCGTATTTAGTGATTTATTAACATTTAGGGGCGCTTGCATAACGATCGCCTTTGAATAAAATTAGTTAATCATATTAAATTGCCTAAATACGTTTTACACAAAACGTATTGACAGTTCTTTAGACGTATTTAGCGGCATATTTTGCGTTGTGCAAGACGCTAATTGTATTTAAGGTTGTTAAATACGTTTTGTGTTTCTTAAATAAATTTAAGCGACCTTATGCAAGCGGCCCTTAAACATGAACATAGCCTTTCGCTTTATGTATTATTTTGTAATATATGCGAAAAATTAAAAAATATCAGTCTATAATCTTCCTGGACTTGCCCCCGTTCCATTATAGCGGAAGTTAAGGTATACTTTTAAGGTAATTTGCGTGATTCAATCTTAACTAATATTATAGATGTGAATGTGAGATTGTTTGTATATATGTGTATAGTGACATATATACAAACATATACATTTTTTTTAAGTTCAAGACTTGGCAACTAGGCCTTTAAGCCAGACGTCGTTGTATTACAGGCTACAATCGACGTCATTCAACGGAGTTCTTGTCAAGACTCGAAAGGCCACATTTGGCTATATAGTTCACATTTCTCGCAAAAACACATAATTACTACTCAAAAACTGTCAATATCCTACCAGTATTGTTAATTTTAGAGTAATTTTACTCATTTTTAGAAAATAAAACTGCACAGCACAACATCCCCTTTTAGTTCCCGCCAAAAACTCCCAAACATATAATTACTAATTGTACAAGCACACGTTGTCTTGCTCTTAAAAATAAAACCTAGAAAGCATTGCAGCGCCACCTACCGGATCCAATCGTGAATCTAAACCATCCTAGGATCCACTTGATACCACACAAAAATAATTTCACCTTTATCCTGGAACCCGATTGCAACGCCATTTACCTGTTCCCAATATGAAATTAAACCATCTCGGGACCCCCTTGAACACACACAAAAATAATTCACCTAAATGAGACAAATGAAAATGAGTTGAAATACCACCATTGCCGAAATCGGCCGGGAAAGACCATATTACGTGAATGGCTAGACTGATGTTGTGACTGATTTTTAATGATATTTTTTTTTATTGATGATTATCATATTTTAATACTTATTATTCTATTCTGGACGAAGACAATTCCAAAAACACAAAAATCATAATAATTGGTCCCTCAGTTCTTGAGTTATAAGTGGTGTAACTAACACGACTTTGTTTTATATATATAGATATATTTCAAAATATATAAGTTATTATAATAAATGTAATACATACATACATACATACATAACTTCACGCCAGTTCCCTTGCGGGATAGGCACGAACAACAGAGCGCCATTTAGGCCCATTCTTACACACCTCACTTGCTTCTTTGACATTCATAACTCTTGTCATGCACACTCGTCTGTTCTTAAGGCTCCTTTTTTTTTATTTTTTTATTGCAGGAGTTCAGCAGACAGGCAGACGGCCCACTTGATGGAAAGCGGTTACCATCGCCTATAAACATTTGCAACACCAAAGGTGCTACATATGCGCTGCTGCTCTCTTAAGGGAGACTGGAACCTGGTCACTAATGCCGGAACACAACTCAAGGTTTTTATGGCGACATACTTTAGACCAGGGGTGGTAGCCATCCAGTCGGGCAAGTGCCCTACCACCTGGCTCCTGACATCACCCTCCGCTAGTACACGATCAATTTGATCATGGAAGGTGTGTCGTGGCCTTCCACGACTTCTGCATCCATCCACTTTTCCATTGTATATCTGTTTAGTAATTCTTTCATCATGCATTCTTTCCAGATGCCCGAACCACCGGAGCATTCCTTTCCTTACCTTCACCCCGACACTCTCTTTCAGACCAACTCTCTTTCTTACTTCGGTATTACGAACGCGGTCCGCGAGCGTCACTCCGCAGATTTTGCGCAGTGCTCGCATCTCAACCGCGTTTACTCTACTTTCATGCTCTCTCTTCCATACCCAACTCTCGCTTCCATACGTGAGCGTAGGTACCAGCACCGCGTTGTGTATGGCGAGCTGGGCCTTCTGGCTGAGGTTCTTAGCGCCTAGAAGTTTATTATAAATGTAATAGCCTGATTATATTGTGTTAATAATTAGGTACTTAGGAATTAAAAATAAATTTATTAAATTAAATTAATAAATTAACTCAATTCAAGTCATCAATATAACAATGTGTATTCAGGTGTTGATTTAAATGTAACATTATTTATAGTAAGCACCTTGTCCAAAACATTATAATTTTCTTTTAGAAAGATATGAACTTGTAACTCAAATTAATAACTATTTTAGCAACTAAATTGTAGCGAATTACATAAGCCTAATTATTGGAAAAATGGACAATATTCTTTATATAACATTGTCTTTTAACAGACTGAGCCGTGGATGGTGAACAATACTCAAGTTTCGGCAGCCAATGAGTTTGGCCTTCGCTCCAGTTGGCGTGCCTTGCGGTTAAGGGTGGCCACGACCAACAGCCACATGGCCCTCCGCTGTGAGGCCACGCAACCGACGTGGCCACCTTACGTTAGGTCTACGAATACGACTATAGTAGTGGCCAGATCACCACATCTGTCTATGTTTACCGCTTCAGGTGAGTTGGAACAATTCGCTTTTCAATTATGGTATCCTAGTACAAAGGCGAATTATATAGTTAGTTTTTCTGCTTACATGCTAATTTTTAATTAACTACAGCAGTATGTAGTGAAATATAAATAAACTAAATATTCTTAGCCCGGTCTTAAACCTGTACGTTTTGCTCACGTAAGCCTTTAGGGAAGATTTATATTAGACCGGGCCGTGTCCGGGGCGTGCCGTGTACGTGGCCCGGACGGGGCACGAATTTGAAACGTTACATACATTTTGTATCGCCCGTGATTTATATTAGACCGGGCCGTGTCCGGGGCGTGCCGTGTACGTGGCCCGGACGGGGCACGAATTTGAAACGTTACATACATTTTGTATCGCCCGTTTATCACCCGGTGTAATATAAAAGTGCAGCACGGAGTGGCTCCGCTCCGGCCCCGCCCCGGCCCGGACACGGACCGGTCTAATATAAATCTTCCCTTAAAGCACTCACTATGTTTTATTAATACCAGACTCAGCTGTAAAAGAATCACACGCCGTCATCACGCCGCTATTGTTTGAATTTTTATTTTTGTGTGTATAATATGGATGTTGTCCGCCCTCCTTAACAGCGATAGTGCGGTGGTGCGCGATGGCTGCGCCATTGCGCCAATTCTACGCAGTTTGGCGACACCGTGCCGACACTGTGGCGTTGTCGTGTACTTATAGGTGTTAGACCGGGCTTAGTACATTTTTTTAATTTTTTTTATTGCAGGAGTTCAGCAGACAGGCAGAAGGCCCACTGAATGGAAAGCGGTTACCATCGCCTATGGACATTGCAACACCAAAGGTGCTACAAATGCGCTGCTGCTCTATTAAGGGAGTCTAGAACCTGGTCACTAATGCCGGAACACAACTCAAAGTTGTTATGGCGGCATGCTCTAGACCAGGGGTGGCAGCCATCCAGTCGGGCAAACCCCTACCTCCTGGCAATCCATATCATAGACCCAGTAGTTACCAAGAATCTTTTCTTTCACCCTCTCCCAATCATTTGGGATCGGTATAATATGTCTTTCCCTTTCATACTCCTCTATTATGACATACTTTCTCTTTTACACCACAAATCATCATGTTATGCTTCACACAATTCATCTATCTCTTTTTTGGTCTACTTTTATATTTTTATCTATCAATCTTTCAATTTAACATTCTTATTATCACGTTAATTTCATCCTTCCCCAATACATGCAAACAATTTTACTCTTCGTCTTCTCAATTTTTCAATCACGGGTGCAACTTTTAACGGTTACCTTGTCTACTCATTTTTCACCTTATCCATTCTTGTAATACCACACATTCATGTCAACACTGTAATCTCTGCTGAGTGAAGACTGACTCCAAGAACAATGACTATAGCGTACTAGATGGAACCGCAGAACAAGACGAAAACATATGGGATCCCCTTTTTGCTACTATGGTTCAAATATACTCCGTTAAAGTACGTTGACGTAACCTACTAAAACAAATTGCATGATTTAATCTTGCAAATTGTCAACAAAGCCATGTACAGCGGACTAGAGACACAAAACCCCAAGTCCCCGTTGTCCTAATTCAGAAGTGCCCGGGGCTTTCTAACTATTTCGCATGTCGTGTCACGGATTCCCGTGACGACAGACTTTAGATAGTTTGGCAACAAGATTCTGTGCAAGTCATAAGCGGACGGCAACATAATATCTGACTAATCCGGGACCTTTTATATTTCTCGAGATTTCCTAACTTCGATCAGGTCAGGTAAAATATAAAAGCCACGTGATTTGGGACTTGCTTGATGTGACAGTTTCTATCAGACATCTTTAGTAGAACAATTTTAGGTATACCTTAACGTGAGTTTTTGCTGGAATCTTCAGGATTCATGTATTTTATACTAGAAATCTATTGCTTTGCTGGAAATACATTCCGATTTTAAATAGTGATAACACAGCTGTAATCTTTGTTACCTATCCAACATGGAACAAATCGCGGTTATATATTAGTAATCAATATAATCTTTTGACGTGATAGAGTCATGATGGAATCATTATCATGATTATTTTATTATATATAGCTCACTGAGTCGGATCGATTGTTGTGATACCACGCGTGTAAGGGATATCGGCGTGAAATCTTTAGCGTTGAGCTAAACGTCTTTCGTACAATGAGTTAGAGTTCCAATGGCCCGCTTCCTCCTACCCCATTTCCCGATCTTATACACTTTTCTTCTTATTCCTCCTGACTATTCTCATTCCTCCATTTATCTCACCCCTACTGTCCTATCCCCTCTATCTTACGCTCAAGGCTGGCAACGCAATAGATTTATCCCTGCTTTTGCAAATGTCTATAGGTCATGGTAACCACTTTCTATTAGGTGGGTCTTCTGCTGGTTTGACAGCTTCGCAATAAAAACAGATCTGAATTACCACTTGCTAACGGTGAAAGAGAACATCGCGATGAAACTTGCACATCGAGATAATCCATGTGTCAAACTTGTCTAGTCTCTTTGGAGAAGCGTAGCAGGTATATCGTCCGTTCCCGTAATCCCGGAAAGCCTGAACCTAGCAGTGCAACGTTTATGGGCTATTATTAAATTCTTTTATTTGGAGTGTGCGCTATATGTGTAAATCCGCATCATCAGTTCCCTAGCTGCTTCCGTTCGTCATTTTTATGGGTATTCGCTGGTTACTAAGTGAATGAAAAAAGATTGAATCATCACATCGAACCCCACACTTGACTTCAGATACCAGGGGTCTAATTCTGCTAGTTCAATGTCTTGCCGTTGCAAAGATATTAAAAATACAATTCCATTGTGATATTCCTATTCTACTAAATACGCAATATATTCTCGATATCGTCGCGGCGGAATAGTACAGTAGAAAAAAAAATGGAATTACCATCAGCAGTAATGGCGTTAGCCGATATGAATATTGAAAATCTATCAACATTTTAAACATTTATGGCGAAATGAAGCAAACCTACGATTGAGATGACAATGTCTGGCGATTTTCATGAGATAGTAATTGCAGAGTTTTGTGCCCCTGGTTGCTCGATAATAACTGAGTCGTTCCGACATACAACATATGTATAAAAATACAATAAAATAGTATACCTACAGATGTACAAAACGACCGAACTTCTATAACCATTGTTATTACTGATTAAAAGGTATAAACTCCATTCAAGTAATGTCAATTTTGTACCAATGGTAAGTAAACGAATGTATAAGTAAGCTATATTCCAGTAGAAACCGTTAATCTAAATAGCCCAAAAATTTATGTTCACTTTTGGGACCCTCGGGAAACATTCGCCTCTTAAACTACAATCAATCACACTACCATGTAACCCCGAATTCAAATACCTTGGTTCACTACTGCAGAATAATTGTGATATAGAGAGGGATGTAAGGAGAAGAACAAATGTAGCATGGCTGAAGTGGAGACAGGTAACCGGTATGACGTGCGACAAACTAACGCCACTGAAACTAAAAGGTCAAATATATAAATCTATCATACGACCAGGCATGCTATACGGGTCGGAATGTTGGGCCACTAAAGTGATAAACTACAAACGTCTCCACTCAGCTGAGATGAGAATGTTGAGATGGATGTGTGGTGTTACAAGAATGGATAAGGTGAGAAATGAGTACATAAGGGGATCTTTGAAAGTTGCACCTGTGACAGAAAAATTGAGAGGAAGAAGATTAAGTTGGTATGGGCATATAATGAGGAGGGATGAAAGTCACGTGACAAAAAGAATGTTATACTACAAGATCGATGGGTACAAATTTAATGGTAGACCAAAAAAAAGATGGATGGATTGTGTGAAGGATGACATGATGATATGCGGTGTGACAGAAGAGGTATGTCAGAATAGAAGAGTGTGGAAGGAAAAGACATATTGTGCCGACCCCAAGTAATTGGGATATGGTGAAAGAAAAGAGAGGGGAAACATTCGTACCTTAGCATCTTAATAGAAATTATTACATCGAGATCGAAATCAAACCGCCCTGAAATTTCGTTCGTCATAAATATTCCAAGTAAGTCCAAACGCCGCTATCTCTTCCCATGCGTACCAAAGCAAGCCATCCATGAATTTCGCACTCCACTGCTCTTCCAATCGAGCAGCAACAATTATCGACGTACATGAGCGCACATGTACGTTGAACAGAGTCAACGCTTCGAGTACGGTAGATGCCATCAAAGACGCAAGCACGTTTGATCTGCATGTATAATAATAATTCGTCATATTTCGCTGGTTGTATGCGATCTGCCAAAATGTATGTTTAAATTGATCATGCAAATAAAATTGAAAAGTATAATGTATTACGTTTAAATTTAAGAATCCTGTGGTTTCATAAAGTATATTGCAAATAATCACATATTTTAAAACATTGTTTGTACTATTTTGCGTTTAAAAATGTGAAAAATATCAAGAGGATTTCTTCGGTAGAGCAGATTCCAAAAATGCAACTTTTGGAAGCATCAGGCGAAATCTACTGAACGGATTTAAACTTGACACAAAGTTAGCTTATACCCTGGAGCAACATTCAGGTGAAAAAAATCAGGAGACACATTCGGACCAGCAGATTCTGAAAATACAAATTTGAGAATTTTTGTCTGTCTGTCTTTCTGTCTATTAGAGCATCACGTGAAAACTATTGAACGGATTTAATTGAAACTCAACATAGAGCTAACTTATATCCCGGGGCGTAAATTAGAATACTTGTTATCCCAATAAATGACGTCGTTTCCGTGGAATAGTCGAAAATAGCGAAAAAGATGGTGCTGCCATCGCATCTTTTTTGGAAAGAACTTAATGTATATGAATGAAATGTGACATAGTGCTGGCTTATAGCCCGAGTTAAGTTATACATTCTTTAAAACAAAAAATGTTAATTTAGTTCATGGGCTTTTATCTTATGCCTCTTTTTTATCTGGGATAATGTTATAGTTATTGACTGTTTCACACAGATGTAGCAATGAGTTTAATGCGTTATTTGTGATGAGATATTGTTATTAATTGTTAATAACGTTAAATAATTACAGATAACCTATATGTATATGTAGGAATCGTATTTGTTATTATAAAGTAACCATATGACGGAAGTAGTCAATAACCGGATAGAGTATTCTTTCATGTAGTAATCGGAAGTCGTTTAACCGGTTGTCAACGTAGAAGCATTTATTATTAAGCTAACGGATATCGGAAATGGAGTAACCGGATATTGGAAGTTAATACGGATGGCGACTGAAGTGGCGCCACAGCATTACCGGATGGTGTCACTGGGGCGCGCTACGAGGACCTTATAAATACTGGGTGTTCGGGCAGAGGAGGGGCAGTCTTCAACCGGCAGTCTATGAGGCTACAACGAAGTCTACGACCGACAGTCTGCATTGATAGTCTTGGACGAGGAGCACATAATATATTGTGGTCAATAATTACTGTTTGATAATCGCAGTATTCTTGGAGGGCAAATTGCTGCTCGACACCTGACAAGCGTGGATGCAACTTGGAGTTGTCCTAATATATCTGTATATTATTGTGCAATATTTAATATCGTAATTGTGATAATTCTAGTGTAATAAACTTTGATTATAATATTTCAGATTATTATTGTGTTTTTCTCGAAGCGTCATTCGTTCGCTCCCGACATATACAATAAGGTAGCTATATTTTTTAAACGATTTTCACCGTCAGTTGAATAAATTTTAATTGAAGGTTTACATAAAAAACATAATTAATTTTTTACGTAAGGAACATGTAGCTACAAGCTAGGGTTTTTTGCGCGGCATAGCTGCGGGGAAAACGCTATTTCTATAATAAAATTAACGGTGCTCTTAAAGAGCTTTTATGTTTTCGTGTTACGTGACGGGACTAAATCGCATTATTAAAACTTTGGCTGCTCCGTACGTAGTTTGCATTACTCAAAGTTCATCAAACACGTTTTACAAATAAATTGGACCAAACTTATTGAAGTGAAATTTCCAAAAGCCTTTTTTACGCCACTTTATACGAGTGTACGCCGAAATAGGATTTGTACAAATTATTATTATTGTTAGTCTGGAAACTTTCTTATGTACAAAAACGTAATATTTTCCTCTGGTGTAATGAGAAATTTGAGTGAGTTTTCTTTGATACTACTTAACGACGGAGCTTGTGTGCGACTTTGACAAATACGGAGTCAGAGTCTAATTTAAGTTACTAGGACATCATGAATGTTATGAAAATTATATGATACACCCTATTTAGTATTCAGCGAAAAAAGACAGCTAATATAAAAGCAGAAATAGGAGGTAGATGATGCAAAACCTAGCAAAGTGCGTGTTGTCTGGAGATAGAAGGATTCGTTGTGGCAGGTAATATTCAGTTATGGTGTTGTGTTATTTATATTGAGTTAAGTAAGTTTGAATTTTTGTTTTTAGTTCTTAAAGAAGTTTTCTGACTTACTCTAACTCATTATGAATAAGTAGTCTGGAAACTTTCTTATGTATAATAAAACATTACATATTCCTTCGATATAATGATAATAGAGTTGTCTATGGACGTAACTGTTACCCATTACTAACAGATATCGGTTAAGTACTATAGTGAATTTTACATCTATTGACGACTGTATACCAAATCTTTCAATCATTTCGTAATTCTCTGGGTAGTAACTGACTGACAGACAGACAGTCGGACGGATTTATTTCATATTTTTTCTATTATAGTTCTGGGCAACATCGCTTGTTGCGCCACGAGTAATATTTATCTATAGTTTGTATTTTATTTAGTTTTCTTAGTGGTGTAATTGTTCGTTGCCCTAAATATTTTTAAGACTAAATTTTATCCGTGCAGGAACGGAGAAAGAATACAATTTCCTGCGACCGGGCGGCCTGTCGTAAGAGGCGACTAAACAACCCACAGCCAGGTGGTAGGGCATTTGCCCGACTGGATGGCTACCACCCCTGGTCTAGAGTATGCCGCCATAACAACCTTGATTTGTGTTCCGGCATTAGTAACCAGGTTCCAGTCTGCCTTAAGAGAGCAGCAGCGCATTTGTAGCACTTTGGTGTTGCAAATGTCCATAGACGATGGTAACCGCTTTCCATCAAGTGGGCCGTCTGCCTGTCTGCTGAACTCCTGCAATAAAAAAAAAATAATAATATATATATATATATATATATATATATATATATATATATATATATATATATATATATATATATATATATCGTCGTCAGCCATTTGCAGTTCACTGCTAGACGTAGGCCTTTCCAAGACGGCGCCACTTATCCCTGTCCTCCGATTTCCTCAGCCAGCGCCTACCGGTGACCTTGCATAGGTCGTCGGTCCATCGGACTGGAGGGCGTCCGACACTACGTTTACCGAGACGCGGTTTCCACTCCAGGACCCGTTTGCTCCATCGGCCATCGGTCCTGCCGCAGATGTCACAGTGGGCCGGTCACTTCAACTTGCTAATTTTGCGAGCTATGTCGGTTACCTTGGTTCTCTTACGGATATCCTCATTTCTAATTTTATCCATAAGAGAAACACCCAACATAGCTCGCTCCATAGCCAGTTGAGCGACTTGGAACTTGTGGACCAATCCTGCCGTCAGTGTCCATGTCTCGGCCCCGTAGGTCAGGACGGGGAGGACGCACTGCTCGAAGACTTTTGTCTTCAAGCATTGCGGAATGGTCGACGAGAAGACTTGACGAAGTTTACCGAACGCTGCCCAGCCCAACTGAATCCTCCTATAGGCTTCCCCCTCGAAGTTGTGCCTGCCGACCTGTATGTTCTGTCCAAGGTAGACATATTCCTGCACGGCTTCCAGAGGGACGCCATCGACGTTTACCGGTCTCGGCATGACGTGTTCATTGAACATGACTTTCGTCTTGTCCAAATTCATGCCGAGACCGACCCGTCGGGAAGATTCATTTAAACTGCCCAGCATTTCGGCAAGTTCCTCCAAATTCTCTGCAAAGACCACGATATCGTCGGCGAAACGGAGGTGAGATATATATATATCCATGGCTGGCGGGAATACATTGATATCTCGACATACATCTTTTTTTTTTATTCGTTTAGACGCTTCCTACGCCTGTGTTTTTATAGGAAAAAATTGACAGTCCGAAATATTCATAACTTTTTAAGATTTTTCATTACTAGTCATTACTTTTCATTACGATTTATCATTACTAGTCAAACTTTAAAATTGCGCCCCTGTAATATTGACATTTTTAACATGCCGACATATTCACGCCAGCCACGGATATATAATGAGGCGTTTCAGTTAGGCAGCTATGCAGTCTAATTGTGTTACTAGGAAATCATAAATGCTAGGAAATTAAATGACATACATTATTTTTAGTATTCAGCGAAACCAGACAATACTTGAAATAAACATGGATAATATGGCACAGTACGTGCCGTGCAGGTAGCAAAATGGTTAGTTAGCGGCGAGGAATATTTTCCTTCGGTTAATAGTTTCGAATTCGGGGTTTTGTATGGGACTTTGTCAGTAAATCTATTTTTATACCATTTAAAGTGACTAGGACATTACAAATATTTAGAAAGTGAAATTATATACACTATTTTTAGTATTCAGCAAAAAAAAGACAGGACGTAGAAATATACATGCAAAATACGGCAAAGTGCGTGTTGTCCGTAGATAGAAGGGTTCGATAGCGGCGAGAAATATTCTCTTATGGCCGTTTACTATATCCGACCGTTTTTTTTTTTTAATAACTCTCCGGACTCGAGTTCCGTACCCTTTTATACAACTTAATTTCTATGAAAGCTTTTTAGTGTGTGACATTAATTTAGTGATTTGTGTGTTGAGGTGTACCTTAAGAATAAATAATTATATTAATTTATTCTAATTTTAATACTAAACTTATACTAATGTAGCGTGTATCTGCTACATGCTAATGTTGTGAGGAAGTGCATGTGCAGTGTGTGCCTTATGTCTACGACCGTTCATTTGCCTTACTATCGGTTAAAATTTTAAATAAGAATCATACGAATAATGACAATTATCAACTGATGGTAGGGCAAGTGAATGAATAGTAAAATATAGGAACTGGCCAATAGATTGGAAACTTTTTTATATATTTAAAATATTATATTCTCCATCGGCGTTAATGAAGCTTTCGGGGAATTTTTCTTTGATACTCCTTAAAGAAGGAGTCTCTTATGCGACTAGACAGTTTAATTCGTGTTAGGTACTAGGAAATCATAAATATTAAGAAAGCTTCATCACATACACTATTTTTAGTATTCAACGAAAAAAGGCAGACAATATAGGACGTAGAAATAATAAACATGCAAAACCTGGCAAAGTGTGTGTGATCCGGAGATAGACGTGACGAGGAATAGTCACTTAGGATGTTGTGCAGAGATATTTAACTACCGGTTAAAATAAAATTATCGCTGTTTAGCCTAGCTTTAGCGATTATTTTATTTTAACCATTGGTTAAATGTCGATGCACACCAGCCTTAGTCTGGAAACTTTCTTATGTATAAAATAATACATTTTCCTCCGACGTAATGAGGCGTATCGGTGATTATTTTATACTTAACAACGGAATTTATTGCGTCTTTGACAGTAAAATCTAATCCAAATCACTAGGATATCATAATAGTTACGGAAGTTACAAGACGTACATTATTTTTAGTATTCATCTAAAAGAGGTAGATGATAGGACAGGCAAAGTCCGTGTCGGTATCCGGAATTGGGGAGTTCATGGGTAATAAGGAATAATAATTAATTTTATTTGTAAGCAGAATAATTTCTAGAAATTGAACTGAACTAGGAAACATTAGGTACCTTTAAAGTTCTACAAACTGCAAAGAATACTGTAAAATATCTTCTTGTTCGCAGGCTCATACATTCATCACCAAGCGGGTATACTGGTAGTAGCGGCATGTGTCATAGTACATATGTTGGCTAAACTCAGTGCCTTCATACGTGTATAATTAAGGTATGCTGGTTATTATACGATAGTTAGGATACTGAATTGAAAGTAACTATGTTTACATACTATTTCACGATCATTAACGGAACTTATACTACAGGTACATTTATATGTAAAATATGAATTGCACGGTTCAACCAAATTGATTCAATGATATTGAATAATTCAATGTTCTATTTACATGCATTTCACTTCGATTCACTTCCGAATTGATTCACTTTGATAACTTGAGGAGGTCCTGCTCAGATGAGAATCTTTTAACCACAATTGAAACGACTGGGATTCTTAAGGATTTACTTAAATGTAATTCGCTATCTCGCTCGCACATTACCACATATTCGAAGTTATAAATTCACAAAGTTACTTACGACAAATGCGTATTACGTAAAACTTAAAAAAAAAATACGAATGTTTCACAGTAAAATTTTGATTCACATTTTGTCCATCCAGTGGGCCGTCTGCCTGTCTGCTGAACTCCTGCAATAATAAAAAAAAACTATTTCAAACTATAAATAATATGTGTTTAATCGTTGTACAATTGTTTTCTTCTTTTTTATCACTTTTTTCTTTTGTATTTTATTTGCTTCCGTGTCTGTGTACTGTTAGTCCCGAGCACTTATATGTTTTTAAAAAAAAACAATTTTGGCTTACAGGAACCTTTTATTTTATTATTATGAATAATAATTGACTTGGAGTCTCAATATACGGGACCTCAAAGGTCTACCGGACCGATATGGTATTAGTTTTGAGCAATCCAGCCGGCAGGCATAAACCAGGTCCGTTGCTGTAGAGCTGTGGCTAATAACCAAGAGAACTCTATGAATTTGTAAAAAGATTTGGTATTTATAGGCAATTACTGCTGATCGACATTTTGGAAATCTATGTCAATGAGATGTTTGACTCAGCAATAAGTGCCTATTGCATAGGGTTGTAACAGTACGTCACTTTATTGGCTCCAGCGGAAGATCAGCGCTGGTTAACCTAACCAGCAACATGCTGAGCTAGGACCAATTTAGAGGTTGCTTGGACACTTGCTTCGCTTCTTTTATTTACTGCATGTTACATTGTACATTTGTTTATCTATGCTAGTGTAATGTGTTCTCATGTGTTGTAGTTCGAAATAAATGTTCTCTTCTTTCTTTTCTTACTTTCTTTCTTTAATACCGATTTATCGTAAGTAAATTATCTGAATTATATCTTCGAAAGTATGATAATGCGAGCGAGATACTAAATTTTACTGAGATAGGCCCTTAAGATAATTCTTGGTTTTTTCATATTTTTATTAATGACTTTATTTATTTACTTTTAAAGAAATCCCTAACATACAAATTATTATTTGTCTATTATTAAAAAAAAATACCAACAGTAAAACTAAAGATAAAAAAATGATTATAAATATTGTTACTCCTAGGGAACGTTCCCAAACGGCTGGCAACGTTACCGCGTTGTTTATTTTGAAGAATACGCTTTTTTTTATTATGCACATCAGACTATGTACAATTGTTTATCGTAATTTAAAATAATGTATTTTCATTTAAAATTATTTGTTTTTTTAAAATATCCTTAGAACGACTAATAGCTTAGACCTATTTATTAATTATTATAATAACCTTATCTTAAAACAACTAAGCATTTATTTTTGGATAAGGTAACTTGTTAAAATGTACAATCGTGAAATAGACAGATAAAAACTACTGTAGTATTTTGATTTTCGACCTTATTAAAGTTGTATTTTGATAACACTGTGTAGTTTTAAGTTTCATTACCATAAAGCGCTTTCATTATTATTATTTTTTAAGTTTAAGTCTTGGCAACTAGGCCTTTAAGCCAGGCGCCGTTGTATTGTAGCCTGCAATCGACGTCATTCATTGGAGTTCTTGTGAAGACTCGAAATGCCACATTTGGCTATATAGTTCACATTTCTCGCAATAACACATAATTACTACTCAAAAACTGTCAATATCCTACAACTATTGTTCACTTTAGAGTAATTTTACACATTTTTAGAAAATAAAACTGCACAGCACAACGTCCCCTTTCAGTTCCCGCCAAAAACTCCCCCTAAAGCGTTTTCATTATACATATTTGTGACGTCGAATAAGTTTATAAAATATTTTAAAATCTTACAACAATTATAAAATTAATCAGACTTGTTCTACAAATTGCGAGAACATATCAAATAAGAAGAAGCAGAACTCATTATTAATAAGAGTAAATTTAGATAATTTATTGTTTTCAAATTAACGAGTTGTTAAGTTTCATATCATTCCAAATTGTTTGAAATTAACTCAAACAAAAGCAATTAATTACACCTGTTATATGATTAAAGTTTTATTAATTTCGCCAACTCATATAAAATCATTCAATTAAAATGCTGTACAAACAAACAGGAAATAGTATGTAAACAACAAATAACATCTGTGTATTCCATTTTGTAAGCTACAAATTCCGACAGCCTCTGTAGTTGAGTGGCTAAGCCTTTGCAGGTCTAGTTCATAGTAACGCTGAGGTTTTGGGTACGATTTTTTTTTTTTTTTTTATTGCAAGAGTTCAGCAGACAGGCAGACGGCCCACTTGATGGAAAGTGGTTACCATCGCCTATGGACATTTGCAACACCAAATGTGCTACAAATGCGCTGCTGCTCTCTTAAGGGAGACTGGAACCTGGTCACTAATGCCGGAACACAACTCAAGGTTGTTATGGCGACATGCTTTAGACCAGGGGTGGTAGCCATCCAGTCGGGCAAATGCCCTACCACCTGGCTATGGGTTGTTTTGTCGCCTCTTACGACAGGCCGCCCGGCCGCAGGAAATTGTATTCTTTCTCCGTTCCTGCACGGATAAAATGTTTTTAAATGTCTACAGGAGAAGACTACACATGTTGATATGTTTTGATTCGCAAACATGGATTGCTATATGAAAAGTTGTTTAATTTTTACTGCTTAATATATATAAATTACGTGTCACGTTGTTTGTCCGCGATGGTCTCCTAAACTATGTGACCGATTATAATCAAATTTGCACACCGTGTGCAGTTTGATCAGACTTGAAAGATAGGATAGCTTACATTTGGACCCGGTAGGTGGCGCTGCAATCGGGCTCTAAATTTTATTTCTTCAGAGCAGAACAACGTCTGCCGGGACAGCTAGTGTTTCTATAATTAAAAAGTTTATTTTTTGTTATTGGATTATTTCTCCACGTCTCCCAAACTGAGGTGTTCAGTATCCCAACAGTCTTACATGAGGAGACATTTTGGTTTAAACGAGAGCAATGAAAATAATTTATTTGTTAAAAATACAAAAGACTGTCAAATCTAACATGCCCACAACATAATCCAGTATAAAGAATCTATTCTTTATATATAATACAACGCAAGCAAACTTAACTTATTTTTATTGTATTCTACTCATAGTCCCTCAAGACTATAAGTAGAATACTGAGCCCAGATCACCGTCTTCTATGGGTAAGGTGCCCAAAAGGCTGTCTACGTTTCCTCGCTGGATCGCCATACTGATCCGTTGGGCGAGGTAAGCACCAGCCCTCTGATCACCCGACGAGTCAATGAGTCGTTTCGATAAATTTTGGTAGAGGCTCATGGCCTCAGGACCCCACGGTCCAAGCGTCTCGACAGCAAACGGCACAAACATATAACTCTCACTGAGAGTTGCTCTAGACGTGTTTGGCAAATGGGATGCGGCCAACGTGTCTCCGCAAGTCGCATCCCACACCAAAGGCTTGCCACGCTTCCAGGGAATTAGAGTAATTCCGTCGGGACGCCTACCATCGTCACGTGAAATACCGTTCGGCTCCAATAAAGCCGGCACGTTAGCGGTGGCAAGCGCCCTCCGTAAGACATCATTCAAGGCAGCGTGGCGTGACCATCTGCCGGCACTGCGGCGGCTATCCAGTATAATAAAAAAATACATGAACAAATAATGTACATATGGAATTTATGTAACTTGAACATTTTCGGCCTTACTTATAATAATCTCGTTAAGAAACGATTAGCCATCTCTTAAGTAAGAGAATCAGAATCAGACCCTAATCAATGAATATCTTTTTTTTTCACTTATAAACGTATTACCTGTTGTTTACCTAAGAGGAGCAGAGATAAACGAAATTTGAATGATTAACGTAGGTTGTACCCAAAATCTTCGACTAAAGAAGAGTTTATGGGTAAGATTTTCAGTCATACTAAAAATGTATGTAAAAAATTACGTATCAAGGATTGTTGGGACATTAAATAAATATATAAACTGTTATAACCACATTTAAATATCAAAGCATAATCCTAGTGAGTGTGTGAACCCCCCGGGGGACGAGTGCAGTGTGGCGGCGGACTGGTGGCGAGGTAAGTCCTTCCTTGCTTCTTTCTCCACGTCCTTTTGCCTTCTCCCGGCCATCGCATCGCGCCCGCATTTGTTGGTTTATGTATAGTCGTGGAAGGCCACGACACACCTTGCATGATCAAATTGATCGTGTACTAGCGGAGGGTGATGTCAGGAGCCTTAAAAACAGACGAGTGTGCATGACAAGAATTATGAATGTCAAAGAAGCAAGTGAGGTGTGTAAGAATGGGCCTAAATGGCGCTCTGTTGTTCGTGCCTATCCCGCAAGGGAACTGGCGTGAAGTTATGTATGTATGTATGTATTTTCACTAATCAGTTGCTGAGCAGTTTCTCAGCTTGTCTTTAAATTTAAGAAACTATTATAAGTAAGGCCCTTTATCTTCCGTTTTGTGCCATCTTGCTTCTTAGCAGTCACATAAACTACCTCTCGATGTTGGTTATTTTTGACAGTTATTTATGAGCTACTTTACCACCTCTTACCCTTAAGAGGAGTTTATGGGTAAGATTTTCAATAATCAGATGCTGAGCAGTTTCTTAAAATTTAACAAACGATTACAAGTAAGGCCATTTATATTCCGTTTTTGTGTTTGATCCATATGGTCAATTTTATAAACGATTTTTCCTTATATTTAAAATAGTTTGAGTTTTTGTCATTGGCAAGCATAATACAAGCGTTCTTTATTTAAGCAGAAAATAGATTCCCATAGTTAAAATCAAACTACAGCTATGTAATATAGAATCAGATTAATACACCCGTCCACAAAAAAAGTAGGGTCAGCAGATTGGTCTATATATCCCAAAAATTTTTGGGTGCGATATGTACGAGCGTTGCACAATCACAGACACCAACACCCGAGAGGAAGAAATACACATCTGTGTTCAAAATGCCCTCAGGTGCAGTGCACCTAAGTTCAAGCGGTTATGCGCAGGATCAGCGTGGGCTTAACTACGTTCTGAGTGTCACGCTTTCTCTACCATGAGCGCGGGGCATATGGGAGGAAAGGGGTTTTAGTGGAGTATTAGTCGGTGAGTTACAAGCCAGCAATCGACTCTGTTATCTGCCCTATCTTCAGTGGATAACTCTCATTGCTTTGGTCTAATCCCAGTAAAGGACCCGGTAGTGTACGAAATGTATTTCCCCCTGCCTAAAAAAAAAAGATGTTAATGTCTAGGCTCCTAAGCAGGGAAACTAAACTTCGCGTCTACAAAACTGTCAATAGACCAATTATGATGCACGGCTGTGAGGCTTGGACACTGACACTGAAAGAGGAGAACCAATTACTGGTCACAAAGAGGAAGATTCTTAGGAAAATCTTGGGCCCAACAATAAGAGAAAATGGCAGCTGGAGGGACTGAACCACCTCCGAAATAGAAGACCTCATAGCCGAACCCAATATAATTGTGGAGATAAAATCTCATCGTCTCCACTGGCTCGGTCATGTAGAACGGATGTAGGAGGATCGGAGAGTAAACAAAGTATACTTGGGGCGACCAGTCGGCGACCGATTCGTCGTAGACCGAGATCCCGTTGCAAAATTACTACGTTCATGTGTTATTTAATTAATTTTTTATAAAACAATGTACAATACAAAGGGTATTTGTGCAAGTAATTGTTGGTAAACCAAATAAATAAATTAAAATCTAGTCTTCATATATAATTATACATGGGTTAATACATTTTTGCTAGGTTTCCCATAAAAATGTGGCCGCTAGTATTTTTAATTAAAATAATATTAGTTTGATATTTTGGTTTAGTTGTATTTATATAAATTATATACTAATTAAAAAGCTTAATTTTTTGTGTATGTTGGAATAGGGTTTCATATGTAAAAGTAGTCGTAAATAAGGGTTGCCAGCTGTTAAAGATAGTGCGCTACGAGGGACGTTACGCTAGCGAGGGACGGAGCGCGTTAGCTCTCTTTGACTCTAATTTATCTTTAATAGCTGGCAACCCCTATTCGCGGTCACTTTTATATAGATAACCCTATTCCATAAAACATAGAAAACAATAGCTCAAATTTGATATATAATTTACTTTAAAAGCAAGTGAATGAAATTTTTCCCAAAATATCAAACTAATATTATTTTAATTAAAAATACTAGTGGCTACATTTTTATAGACAACCTAGCAATTATGTATTCCGCCGTATATAATTATCTATAAAAAACTGAAATTTAATTAAATAACACATGAACGTAGTAATATTGCAGCCGGATGTCGGTCTATCGTCCCAAGTATCGCTGGAAGAATAGAGTGAAGCTGACTTGACCACATTACAAGCCCAAAACTGGCAAGACACTGTGCAGGACAAAGGAAAGTCGCGTGCTCTCGTTTTGGAGGCCAAGACCCACTTTGGGTCGCTAAGCCAACGCACTTAGTTATTTATGTACGAGCGTACATAATATATCTGTCGTACCTACTTATGACCAAACAAATAGGTACAAGTTTAAAGAGTTTAATAGCGCATTAAAATACTGTTTAAAAAGTAACTAAAATTAGTTCTATCATGATATGTTAATCCCCCCTTCCATGATCAAATTGATCGTGTACTAGCGGAGGGTGATGTCAGGAGCCTTAAGAACAGGCGAGTGTGCATGACAAGAGTTATGAATGTCAAAGAAGCAAGTGAGGTGTGTAAGAATGGGCCTAAATGGCGCTCTGTTGTTCGTGCCTACCCCGCAAGGCAACTGGCGTGAAGTTATATATGTATGTATGTATGATATGTTAAAAGTTGATGTTATTTTAATGCAGGTTCTTTCATACAAAGTAAAAACAAATAGTATTTATTGTAACTTGTGTGTGTGGGGGTGTATCCGCATCTTTATTCCTATATGAACATTTTTCTAATTAAACTTGAAGATTAATTTAAAAAAAATATTCAAAAATTCAAAAGTTTTTATTCAAAATAAGTTCCACTGGAGAACACTTGTTGAAGGTGTTAAAGTAAGTTAAAATTTAATTTTTTACTTCCTATTCTAAGTACACCGCTTGGCAACGTGTTGATGCTGTAAAGGAGAAGAGGCGGCAAGAAACTCCCCAGCAACACGTCTAGCTAAATATTTTTTTTTTTATATTTTATATTCTATTTATATCTCAAATTCTTTTTTTTAATAAGTTTTGTACAGAAGTATGTTACAGAATCACTTTTTGAAGAATTAATGGAGTAGTAGCAAACAATGCATACTTAATAAGACCAAGACAATAAAAGGAAAGAAAAATAATATTATAGTTATAATAATGACATGACGTGCTAAAATGTTATGCTGCAATATGTCTCCACAAATTCCTTACAAGCATGGCAAAAAAAAAAGTTATGCAAAATTTAGTACAAGAGGTTGGAGCTAGGTGCTATGTAAATGAATTTTTGTCATTTAAGTATTCTTCAATAGTGTAGTATCCCTTTTTAGCAAGATGCTTTTTAATTTCATTTTCAATTTAGTGAAAGGCAGATCTAACATTTCACTCGGAATCTTATTGAAGAAGCGTAAACCAACCCCCAAGAAAGAGGACAGTACTTTTTGCAATCTAAAGGATGGCAATATTAGTCTATTAAAATGCCTGGTGGTGAAATTGTGTACATCCTTATACTGCTTGTAGGCACTCAAATTATTACGAATTTATATTCGTAATAATTTTTCTGCCATTATATTTTTAATGGCAGAAAACACCATGTTATGGTGTTTGAAAGAGAAGAAACCAGAACGAATGCAAGGATAATGGTCGATGATGTTATGCTGGAGCAAGTGAATGAGTTTGTATATCTTGGATGTGCTTTTAGCAGGGATGGAAGGTACACCGCTGATATAGAAAGAAGAGTGAATTTGGGGAATAGTTTAAATGGAGCGTTAGGTAAACTTCTAGGCGCTAAGAACCTCAGCCAGAAGGCCCAGCTCGCCGTACACAACGCGGTGCTGGTACCTACGCTCGCGTATGGAAGCGAGAGTTGGGTATGGAAGAAAGAGCATGAAAGTAGAGTAAACGCGGTCGAGATGCGAGCACTGCGCAAAATCTGCGGAGTGACGCTCGCGGACCGCGTTCGTAATACCGAAGTAAGAAAGAGAGTTGGTCTGAAAGAGAGTGTCGGGGTGAAGGTAAGGAAAGGAATGCTCCGGTGGTTCGGGCATGTGGAAAGAATGCATGATGAAAGAATGACTAAACAGATATACAATGCAAAAGTGGATGGATGCAGAAGTCGTGGAAGGCCACGACACACCTTCCATGATCAAATTGATCGTGTACTAGCAGAAGGTGATGTCAGGAGCCTTAAGAACAGACGAGCTTGCATGACAAGAGTTATGAATGTCAAAGAGGCAAGTGAGGTGTGTAAGAATAAGCCTAAATGGCACTCTGTTGTTCGTGCCTACCCCGCAAGGGAACTAGCGTGAAGTTATGTATGTATGTATATTTTTAATAATATAATATATAATTTATTATTAAAAATATAATGGCAGGCGACCGTCATAATACCAATGGGTGGGTGGTAATGGGTGGAAATGTAAGGGTATATCTAAAGAACAGATGGATGGATGAGTGAAGAATGACATGTTGATTTGCGGTGTGACAGAGGACGTATGTCAGAGTAGAGGCGAGAAGAAAGAGACATATTGTGCCGACCGAAAGAATGCTGAAAAACAGCTATACTATAATTTCCTTAGCTTATATTTTCTTAAGTTTTCGCGACTTGTATACATAATAAAACTACGTTTTAACGGTTTTAAGCGCGGTAATTTTATTTGATTTTGGTTTTTCCGACGTTTCGGCCACTTTTCAGTGGCCGTGATCACGGAAGACAAAGATGTCAAGTGTCAACGAGTATTGTTAAAGTTTTATTTAGCCTACCGCCAACTTGTTAATTTTAATTTTGTTTATGATTATTATTTACTCTATGGGAGCCTAATCTAATTTACTACCGCTTCGCAACATGTTATGGCTCGAAGAGAAGAAGCGGCGCAAGAAACTCTTCAGCAAACATGCCTAGCTCTAATCATTTCATATAATATTAAAATGGGTGGAAGTAAAAATAAAAATTATCAGTCAAGTTGGTTTGTGTTCCGTTGTACGCAGAAAGAGCTCACAGTGTCTTGAGGTCTGGCAGCTGGTTTTTGCTGGGTTTGGGTCTTAATAGTTTTGATAATTGGATCCCAAACAGGTGGTACTCGCCAACCATCTTCTCTATTAAAATTTGGGTGTTTTTTTATTTCGCCGGAAAAACCAAAATCAAATAAAATTACCGCGCTTAAAACCGTTAAAACGTAGTTTTATTCCTTAACTAATATGTATGCTTCTAAATGCGACGGGTTTCATAACTGATTTTACGCGGTCGTACTGTTTAGTTCTCAATTTCCACTGTACGCTTTCCTAGCCTTAGTCGAGTATAGCACAGCACGTTATTGATCTTAATTAGGTACTTACTTGTTTTAGGATTGTCTTAAACCTAACAATATTTCAATACATTATTATTTGAGGATTTTCTGCTATATCTTCGGAACCCAACGTCCGATAACAATAAATTTATATAGGACCATTTCGAAGCTTCGCTGAATACAACGCGAAAAAGGTCATCAAAATCTGCTCAGAAACCGATCGATTTTCATCCGTGCAGGAACGGAGAAAGAATACAATTTCCAGCGGCCGGGCGGCCTGTCGTAAGAGGCGACAAAACAACCCACAGCTAGGTGGTAGGTTATTTGCTCGACTGAGAGTATACCGCCATAACAACCTTGTGTTGTGTTCCGGCATTAATGACCAGGTTCCAGTCTCCTTTAAGAGAGCATCAGCGCATTTGTAGCACCTTCGGTGTTATGTCCATTGGCGATGGTAACCGCTTTCCATCAAGTGGGCCGTCTGCCTGTCTGCTGAACTCTTGCAATAAAAAAAATGCTACAGCAAAACTTGTCTCAACTACGTAGAAACCTGGAAAGTTTAACATAAGTTATTAGCTCACATTTGCGAATATGTAAGGAAATACTAGGTTATTAAACTTTGTAAGCCGGTAGCTGCTATTAGCATTTTCTTTAGTACATTATTTTATTCCAAAAGGAATGAATAAGAGTATACAGTACTTCTTCATTGGTCTTCTTTTCTTTCCAACTTATTCTCTCCATGCGTCTCCGACACCACATTTCAAATACTTCTAATCTATCGCAATCTCTTTATGTTTTATTATTTAGGTTTATTTAAAAGCTATTGTCCGCGGCATCTTTTTTCTATTTTTTTATTGCAGGAGTTCAGCAGACAGGCAGACGGCCCACTTGATAGAAAGCGGTTATGGACATTTGCAACACCAAAGGTGCTACAAATGCGCTGCTGCTCTCTTAAGGGAGCATGGAACCTGGTCACTAATGCCGAAACACAACACAAGGTTGTTATGGCGGCATACTCTAGATCAGGGGTGGTCGCCATCCAGTCGAACAAATGCCCTACCACCTGAGTGTGGGTTGTTTTGTCGCCTCTTACGACAAGCCACCCGGCCGCACGAAATTGTATTATTTCTCCGTTCCTACACGGATCTGTCGCGTTAATGTCAGGTATTCTACGGGAACCATAAACCGGGATAAAAGTAGCGTATGTGCTATACCAGACTATAATCTATCTCTGTGCCAAATTTCAACCAAATCCGAGAAGCCGTTCAACCGTTATGGCGTGATTCATTAACACCTATCCATCCATAGATTATATACATACATACATATATAACTTCACGCCAGGTACCTTGCGGGGTAGGCACGAACAACAGAGCGCCATTTAGGCTTATTCTTACACACCTCACTTGCTTCTTTGACATTCATAACTCTTGTCATGCACGCTCGTCTGTTCTTAAGGTTCCTGACATCACCTTTTGCTAGTCACGATCAATTTGATAATGGAAGGTGTGTCGTGGCCTTCCACGACTTCTGCATCCATCCATAAATTAATTGTATGAAATTGGTTGAAAATAAACAGCACTTGTATGATATTAATTATTATTAACGAAGAAGTGTGTTTGGATCTGAAGGTGAAGGTGGTGAAGGAGCAAATGAAGCTGAATGGCATGCGTCTAAAAATAGATTAAGCAGAAGGAAAAAGGATTTTTCCAAAGATGAATTTTCCTCCACGCGAAACGAATTTTCCAGTATTGAACAAGCCTTGACGATATCACTGGCCCAAAGGGAACGTAAGCTCATAGCTTGTTTGACAAAGTATTGGAATTCCTGCGTTGCATTGCCAAAGGCTCTGCTCATTCTTATATATTAGCATATCCTATATTGCGAAAAGAATTTCACATGGCGTAGAATATACGTCCCAATATTTAAAACATTTATATGCAAGTGTTCTAAAAGCAATCTGTATTCAAACAAGCGTAAAAAGAAATATACGAAAATCGTTATAAAGTCACTTCCACATTTACATCTTAGGCTTCACGCGTAGTGGCGGTTGGAAGTCTAAGCGGTTCGTTTGAGTGGCTAACCGCTTGAAGCGGTTGACCGTCTTGGTAGTCAACCGCGATGTTGCACCACGTCAAACGGCTGGGCCGCTCTAAGACGGAGTAGTTACATATTATCAGTCCCTAAATTAATAAATGTCGTCGAGGTAGCTTGTGTTATCTATTATTATTCTCGAAAATAATGAAAGAAAACCAAACCGCACAAGAATATCATATTTCAGGGGTTGGCTAGTAATTTTCAGTGGAGTCCAGATATTGTTAAATATTATTGTCAAAATCCAGCAAAAGAATGATGATAATTAAATACTATTTATTATTTTACTTTCAAATTAAGTAATTTTATAAAATATAACAGTTAAATTAATGCGAAAAATTACACTGACGGTCTTGAGCAAGTTTTTTATAGTTTGATTCAAGAGGATCTCTTTAAGGTGGGCAGTATGGATCTAACAATATGTGGCTGTCCGAGGTTCGACCTTCCACGGTCCGCCTGTTGCTGGCCGCGGCCATAGTGAGTATGAAGAAGGCTAATTACAAAGCGGGTCGTTCTTCCCTCCATTCAACCGCTGCGGTTAAAAAAAGCATTTACATATTGAAATAAAATAGTGGCTAGCGTTCCCCGCGGTTAACTGCTAGTGCTTATGAGGCCTTAGTACTAAATCATTTGCGAAATTCATATTTTGAAATGACATTCATTCATTTTTCGATTTTATAAATGGAATACACTGATCTATAAGTTACAATTGTATTATATTAAATGTCGAACGTAAATATAAAAAAATATATATTATAATTAAAAAAAATATTTCATAAATAAAATAGCGAGAGCACTGAAATTCGATGTTTTATGTCACGAAAAAAAAAAATGTAATTTATATTTACACATGTTGAAGGACGGCTGCAGCTAAATTTAAAAAAGTGTATAAATATAAACAAAATATGAATATGAAGATTGTTGTTAATACGTGTTAAAGTTAATTAAAATTATTCGCTCTTTAGTATCCTTGAAGAATTATAATAGGTATGACAATGGCTCAGTAAAAAATGTTCAAAAGTGACGGCTACTAGATGGTGCTGTAGGTTATTCTCCCAGTTTTAACGTTGTATTATTGAAAAAATTGTGATTTTTTTTGTAATTAAATTTATTGTTTCTATTTTTAACGAATAAATATTTTCAAATGTGTACTCCCTTCTATATCTCCTTACCCGTACCTTATCACTAACGTCCGCTTGACACCAAAAGTGCGGCGGTGGTATGGTGGCAGCGCGGCAGCGGCATCGTCTGTACGCATGCAAAAGAAATTACCTATAATGTTATTATAAAATAAAATTAAAGTACATAAAAAATAAAATTCTGCGTACAAAATCTATTGATTGATTTGAACTAAGCAAATATTTTTTATGTAAAAGTGGCGAAATCAAATCAGTCAGTACAAATCAGTCGGTGAAGCTAAGACACCTGGAGTTCTGTCTTCGAATTGTGGTTGGCGTTAAATTCCTTTAAAAAAGTTAAAATACGAGTCGTGTATGAACTTACCCCAACTTACCTTATATGCAGACTTCGCAACTTTGACTATATTATACATATACTAAAGCGTCTTAAAGTGTAAAAACAACACCGACGGCGCTATCTAGTCTTTATGTTTAGAAGTCTTTCAAAAATACGTTTTTTACTGGGCGCTTGTAATGCCTAGTGTTCTTTTATAAGTCTATAGTATGAACCCTTAATGATTTTTATTTACGGACTTTCACCACTGAGTTCAGAGTTGGGTAGTGGTTCATTGACTCTAAATAATGACTGTTGTATTTATTGTTCTACTAATTGCTCTGGGTATGCTTTCATAAAGTTAATTGCATATGAAAAAAATATAACAAGAATTTTGTTAATTAATTGTTTCAATACATAAATACTATTTTGTATTATTGTTTTATACACTAGATAATTGGGCGAATCTCCTAAAGGCATCATTGTCCGCAACCGCGCTTTTTTAAGCCCGTGCATTCATTTTTGGCAACAATATGGAGGCGGATTTTTTTTATATGAAATAAGATTACAAAAAATAGAAGGTAGCGGCCAATGATGCGCAGAGATTCAACAAATTATCTAAAATCGTATTTTTGAATTACTCATCTGAAATGTGTTTGCAGACGTTTCTATTTCATATGTTAATCATATGAAATGGGGTTTGAAAATAGTAACCTCAGAAAGGGTTCGTACTATAAAAAATGGACAGAAAAATAATAAAGTTAGAACAGAGACGTCTGTTTATACAGAAAAAATATTTCTAGAAAAAGTGATATGAACCTAATATACAGAGTACAATAAAAGAGTCATTTATAAATAATGTACTTTCTTGATATCTATTTATTTTAAAACAACTAAAGAGAATTCAATACGATTATCTATATTTGATACATTTTATATACCTATATAATCCCCGACACGATATTTGAGCTGTAACCTTGGACTGCGCAAAAGTGACTTGATGGCAGTTGCTTCTTCCAAATTAAACGCTCGACCTATGTGGACTGTATTTATGATACATTATGGTACTTATTTGTATGATATTTACAAACATTAATTATCTTGGGAGCGATTTAAAGCGGATCGGTTGAAAGAAAACCGAATTCCAATGTATTATTTTCTATGATCAATAAAAAATCTCTGTCATAAAAGCCATGTGTGACATGTGTGTATGTGATGTGATTTATCACCATGTCAATAATATTATACTTTTGTCCTTTTACCTGAAAGGAACAATACCTGATATTTAGAAAATGATCCGAAATTTCACTTGTGTATAGTCCAAATTGAACGCTCAAGAATCGTGCCATAGTTTATAAATTATATAGGTATATGTGTAAACGTAATAAAATGTGGAAACACTATACTTTATTTAAATAATCAAATATTGTTCATATTATTGTATCGTTGTGGTATATGTATATTGTATAGTATCTTTTATCAAATTACTTATTACTTACTAAGATATTCACAGTATTTACGCACTTGTTTTAAAATGCCTCTCTTTGGAAAAGTTATTTTTCTGTCCATATATATGTTTAGTTTATGCAACGAATTTTGAAATATTTCTCATCTTGTAAATATTGTATTTTGTAATTTTCTTTCTATAAGATCGTGTGAAGTATTCTTTGAAATTTTAAGATTGACTTATGTAATGGCATGTATTTTGATTGTCGTGCTTATAATATCGTCGACAAAGAAAATATAAATAATTGATATTTGTATTTTTTCTCTTTTGCCTCCAAGTTTATTTTTAATTCTGAGGAACGATGTAAAGATGAAAAAAAAAAGGCTCGACCCTCCCCATTTTTAGGGTAGACGTTAGTTACATCTGCCAACCTTGTGCAAGGTAAACTAGCGGATTTGATGGCACTAACTGATATAAAGATTATTCTACAGGAATGGTTATTTATTTAGTTACTTTAATAGGAAAATGGACAGTTAAATCCAATGAGATACCTTTTATCATCTTACAAAACGTCAACTACTAACTTTTGTATAAATAAAAGAAGACAAATAACGCGTTCGTTATTTTTAGATAGGAATTACAATAATTTCTAAACTATTTTAAAAGTAAATAGATAGGTGTTATTTTAACGCTTGTAATTTTATATGCAAATAATGTTTTATTTTAAAGAGACTAGCAAGCCCCATTCTCCCCTAACATAGTCACGGTCTTTCACTAATTCAATGTAAATGTTAAAATTTATTGTAATATGTGTTCGCATCTCTATTACAAATAGTTAACGGTGAAGGAGGTACAGAACGGAAGAAAACTTGTGCAGCTGAAGAATCGATGTGATGATTCACATCGATTTCTTGATCGATATCTGAAAGACGGCCGACTTGAACAACCACGCCAATTATATTTCTTCAGAATACATTCAAGATTTCATATTCATTGTTTAGAAAAATATAAACAAACTTCTATTTCCGGAGTATTATAGCAAATTGTTATATAAAAAATATTAGAATTCAAGACTATGTTCTAATATAATTATTCTTTTATCGAAATGAAATGGAACACTAGAATGTCAAAGTAAGCACTTACAAAGACACAATAAAATACCTTAAACGTTCCCTTATAAAAAGAAGCCAATTTATTCGGAATGATATTTAAGGAACAAAAAGGTCGTTACAGAATAAATTAGTTCAAATGAATTACAATTTTTAGCGCTGGAAACGGCGCCTAGCAGTTACTTTCATTTTATAACCCATTTTAGGTAATTCTGATTAAAAGTAGAATACTTTTACTCGAGTGTCGTTTTAGTCGGTTTTTAAGTACAAGCCGTGCGCAGAATGTTTGCCGATGACTACTTACTATTATTGTATTGTATTACTTACTATTATTGTATATACTTATGTATATACTTTATCCGTGCAGGAACGGAGAAAGAATACAATTTCCTGCGGCCCGGCGGCCTGTCGTAAGAGGCGACTAAACAACCCACAGCCAGGTGGTAGAGTATTTGCTCGACTGGATGGCGACCACCCCTGGTCTAAAGTATGCCGCCATAACAACCTTGTGTTGTGTTCCGGCATTAGTGACCAGGTTCCAGTCTCCCTTAAGAGAGCAGCAGCGCATTTGTAGCACCTTTGTTGTTGCAAATGTCCATAGGCGATGGTAACCGCTTTCCATCTAGTGGGCCGTCTGCCTGTCTGCTGAACTCATACAATAAAAAAAAAAAAACAAAAAAAAAATACTTATGTAAAGTATATACAATAATAAATTAATTGCAACAACTATTTATGTAACCTTTTTTGTCAACCCTACTGACTATCTACGCGTGACATCATGAGGCTATCGGCAAGCCTTCTGCGCATGGGTAGTTATTGCCGCACACACAATCGCCTAAGTGTCCGTTAACCTTCATTGCTGAAGTACAGCAGACAGGTTGAGGAACCACCTGATGGAAAGCGGTTACCATCCATTATGGCTATTTGTAAAAGGGAAGGTCCTACCAATGTGTTGTCGGTCTCGAAAGTGGCGCTGGAATTTAAGGTTTGTAGCAACGCCAACGTCCTTGGGGGTTTTTTCAGTACTGATTTTTTGGACGTTTCGTTTCGTCGTTTTCCAGGTGCATTGTTATTTTTTTGTGAATAAAATACAGTAGTATTTAAAAAAATAATACAAATTATAATATTTCTTTTATAAAGGTGTAGATATTTTACTTATTCTTTTTTGATAGAAATTAAACGAGTAAAATGGTTTCATGTTATTAATTTGGAGGTGATTTGGTGATTTTTTTTTTCTTAAATTAAAATAACTGTAGAAAATTTCCGAAAAAACCACGTTACGTCTCATATCGTGAAGAAATATGATATTTTTTTTGGTAAATTATTGATTAATAATTACCAACGAAAAGTTGTTTCGTTTGCACCACACTTTCAACCTTTTGTGGGAACAGGAGCCTTAAAAATCCATACCGAAACACAGCTCGAGGCTGCCGAACAAATGGCTAACCACCTGCTTGTGGGTGATTTTGTCTCTTGCGCGTTTATACGTAAGTAGGTAACGCCGAACGGCTCAGCTAGCCTAACACAGACCCAGCTTTAAACAGATTTAAACCTCTCATTATCTCAATCTTCATGGTATAAATATAAAAGCATGATTGTTTCAGTATTAACATGTACTCTTACAGAGCTAACGTATTTAGATTTTGTTCTGGTCTAAAAATTTCAAAGAATAACGTCAGAGTAAGGCTCAATTTCTTTAATCCAGGCTACTATATCTAGTCACAAATAACTGCTTCAAGACACAAAATTTTCAGTAAACTGCAAGTTAAAAGTGCTTTCTGATACTCCTGATATTATCAATTTACGTCAACTCTACTAAAGACATAACAATGTATAAGAATAAAAAACCCGAAAAACTTATCCTATAATCCTATATTGGAAAACTATTAAGACTAATGATTGTGATAAGACATAAAAATATTTCTTTATTTCCTACCCAAAGTACAAAAGTATAATGAGAAACACAACACTGACATATATTATTTACATTTATGAATAAAGGAGACAGGGGCTTTTTGGACAAAGAAATCTAATGAGTTGAAATATGTCTTAAAAGCGTTATATTTTTCTAATGCAAAATGGAAAACATCAGCCCTAAACTCTGCATGGAAGATATGAAATCCTAAAAATAATATCACAAATAAAATAAGTTATCAATTATCATAATAACTAAGCCCGCTAAAAAGTAAATTATAAAATCACTCTCATCTTTTTACAATCTTTGTCCAATATTCTAAGAAAGCGTATTGATTTATAAATCAGTAAATTGTGACTAGTTGTAGTGGACGGAATATAGTTATATATTAAGTTATAAATAATTAATTTTAGGATAAGTCCTTCTAATATTCTCACTTGAAATTGTGTGATAATTTATTAGTATTGTAATTATATCTTTGAAATAAAAAATACAGCGAATTTTGATATTGACAACGACCTTAAAAACACGACTTCAAAGTATGCTGAATTAATTAGAAGAAAACTAATAAATTATTACACACTTTACTTAACACTTACTCTTCGTGCCAAAATTATCTAAATTATAATGTAAATTATGTATAAAGAGAGCAAGCTAGGTCTGAATTTAGATAAAAAAACAAAATGAATGTATACCTCTGTATTATTATTTGTGAAGTTACTGGGAGATGAAAATAGACAGTAACAGTAAAAAGTAACACAGTAAGTGTTACTTTTACAATATAGTCCCAGAAACGACTACAGGTTGATATATGTTAGGGCATAATAATGCTCTGTAATGGTATTTGCAGACTGCAAGGTTATGTTTCAAAAATGTTCAACAGCAAATTCATTCATATATTTTCCTATAATATATAGGGGAAGGTATATTATTGTGGTCGTTTAAAACAGTAAGCGTCTAACCTGAATGCCCCCTCTATTCGAGCATGCAGCGTTCGTGTCAAACTCATGGAAACGCTAGCGGATGTCCCTAGTGGCGCGGCGATTCCAGCGGGCATGTTTACGTTGAGCGACGCGTCGTGTATATAAACACTACGCCCTGCTTTGTTGTAAGCTCGATTCGGGCGTGCACTGAGACCGTACATAAGCTAATTTAAATGTATGTAAACGCTAACGAGTGTCCCTAGTGCCAGCCGAGATGTGCGTCGAGCGAGACGTCGCGTACAGGTTGAAACCAGTCTATGAACGATGAACGTCGAGCTTGCCTCAGGCCACTCAGTTGGACGCCCCGCCGGACGCTTTACCACTCAGGCCGTACCCTAAGCGCGTGTATACATGCCACCGCCACGGTATCACAATCCTGTGTATCGGAGTATCTTAATATACAATAATAATAATTAATTAATTGATATAGGACTGTGACCTAGATAAAGATTCCAACTTTTTTTTATTGTGCCACTTTGATTTAGAGACAAGGTCTTGAAATTAGCATACTGTAACAACCGCTGTAGCCACAATCTCCTATTGACAATTGTTACCTACTCCAAGAGCTCAATTCTTTACGGCATTACATTTCTCTAGATCAAGGTGGTTATAATAAGGCCGGTGTGCACAAACATATATCCGACGGTTAAAATAAGATAATCACTGTTTAGGCAACTTTTAGTATGCACCACAATATTATCAGTGTTTATCTATGTCAAAGAATTAACTTAAAATATCAAGTTCTGAACACGCGTTTAGTTAAAGCCATGTTTATTAACACTGCTTTAAGTATTTGTACTAATGCAATCGATTCAGTTTGATTTTACAAATCGTACACACAATTCGCTTGTTTGAAATCAACACCAGGTAGTAAGTTCTCTCCCAAGAACTGAAATAATGAATGTATGTATTAATTTTCTTAATGTGACGTGTTTGATGTTATTAATTTTCATTTACCTAGTGATCGTCCACGCTGTAAAGATATGGTCAATTTCGAGCACTATCAAATTGTTCTGTGATAAATGTGTTTGTTAGTTTAATATCGCATCATTGTATGTAATATTGTCATTGAATGTCAGTTCTTAATGGCGATGAATAAACGTATTTAAAGTGATATTGTGGTTTTATGCTGGTGTGCATAGATATTTAACCGATGATTAAAATAAAATAATCGTTAAAACTTTATGGCTAAACAGCGATTATTTTATTTTAACCGTCTGTTAAATGTCTATGAACACCGGCCTTATTCCAACTTCCCAATAAACCGATGTTTAAATTTAATCTGACGTTTCAATTTTTCAATAGTTTTTATAATGAAGTGAAAAAACAGAATAATACCAGTGGAGCTAATTCAGATTAGCAATTTCAGTTTTTTTATTTAACTTTTGTCTGTATGTCTGTTAGAAGGTCACGTGAAAACTGCTGAACGGATTTAAATGAAACTCGACACAGGGCTAACTTATATCCCGTGTCGACATTTACGATACTTTTTACGCTGATAAACGATCTCGTTTCCGTGTAACAGACGAATATACCTAAAAAGCGCTGCGGTCGAGTTTTTGTGCTATCGTTGCTATTCATTAAAAACGTCGTAATGGCAACGCGAACGAAGTTTCACTGGCACAGCTAGTGTTATACAAGTACTGAAAATTCAAAAAGCTTGCAGATAAAGTCGAAACTTCAACCTAAATAGACCAACTAAAAGGGACGTGAATCATGCACGTTGAAGTGTCTCGTAGAGGCGATTTCCACTATATAGGCTACGAAGCCATAAAACATGTATAGTTCGCATTCCGTAGCGTCATGTAGATAACATCTAACCATCAAATCTCATCTATATAGATCCAGTAGTTTACAAAAATTTCCTTGACAAAAAAGACAGAGGGCCGCGATAGAAACAAAGCATTCATTTTGCCAGAAGCTACAGATCCTAAACAATGAAAATCAAAATTAAAAGAGCGCTTGAATCTGTAACTACTGTATAAAAAAACTTCGAAAAAGCTAAGAAGAGCCTTGCGTTTTATAAAACAATAGTATTTTTTTTAATTACTGCAGTACGTCAAAATGAACCCTGTCATTCTAAACTTGTTTTATCATGGACAGACACACACAGTCACAAAAAGAAATTACTATCGCAATTGTTTTCCGTAATTATTTCCAACAATAATTTTGCTGAATCGTGATTTTCTTAACAATAGTACCAGGAAAACAGAGAGCAGTGGTACATACAAACATTCAGCACGGTACAATAACAGAATCTCAAACCAACCGTGTTAGGCGAAAGGGAGCAACGATTTACGGGTCGCGGCGTACGAATGGGTTGATGTTTTTCGTACTAACTACGTCGCTTTATGTTTCCCTAGTATTTTTCTGAATAGAGTGAGAGGGTTAAACGACACAAGAGACATGTTGAACGAATATTTATTTTATTTAAGATATTTTTTTTAGATAACAATTAAAAGTAGATAATTTGTTATAAGATATCATGACAGAAATGGCCGTATAATAAGGCCGATATTTGTCAGGTCATTTCAGTCTTTCAATTTGGATGCATCAACAAAAATGCTCAATATAAACTTCGACTTGAATCGTTCAAAGTCATCCAATATCGTCGTGTCGTTTATTTTTTAAATGTTTGCTTACAGGTAAAGAAAAGAAAGAAATAAAGACTTTATTTGCAGAAATAGCGAGGTAATTACTTTATAGTCTATAGTTTATACACAGAGCATATTCTGTGAACTTGTACGCCTCATTTTCAACAAACAATGTTTGCACTCAGCATATTACTGTGCCGGAATTCAGGCAAGCTGGTAAACGGGTCCACTTGATGGCAATTAGCTACCGTCGCCCATAGATATCTGCAACACTAAGGGAGCCGATGCATTGCCTACCTCATTGAGATTTTAAATATCTGCTTACACACATTTTGAAGAGCCCCATATTGTAGAGCTCTGGGAAAACCGCGGGAGGCAGCACATTCCACATCTAGCTCACGTATGGCATAAAAGAGCGCCACGTACAGTGGACAACTTCTAGGTGTCAAGGAAGTGTGCATGAACTCCTCCCAATCACCAGCGAGCAATGCGGTGGCAAAATGGAGACGTAGGTACCAAACCAAATAGCTCCTCAGAACACTCCCCATTGTACAGACGGTAGAACGCGTTTAGAGCGCCAACATCTCTTCTGATCGTCGAAAATCCGGACCGCTCGGCGCTGCAAGGAGTTAAGTGGGAGCAGCTGGTACTGAGGTGCCCCAATCCAGAGATGTGAGCAGTACTCCACGTGGGGACGGACTTGGGCCTTATATAATAACAGCCTATGTATCGGTGTGAAGTACCGTGTTCATGCAACATTGTACACGGACTTGGTAGTATCGATATAATCAGGCGGCGCTCGCGCCGCCACCCCTGTCCTCCCGCGGCCTTGAACGAGTAAAGACGTGCATATCATTTCGGCGGAGTTAATAAGACATTTGATCAGACGTGTGTCTAATTACGGCGGCAGTACATTAATTTTGTGATAAACTACTGTGATAACAAGGACAGGTGATAAACGCGACGTGTGCGTTTTCTTTATGTTGTGAGACCAGCCGGCCGGCAAGGCACCCTCAACAGCGCAGCCTTGGTGAGTCGTTCTACTTTGTTCTGTTGTACAAGTTGCCAGGGAAATAGAAAATACCGACAAGCAAGGAGCCTACCTATATTCCTACAGTCCACTAGGCTAGAAATAGCCCGAACATACCGCTTAGCCCTATTGAGCACCCCAAGCCCCAAATTTTTAATATAACACTGTAAATTCAGGCTCATATAATTTTCATATCGGAATGACATCGATATAATATCGAACCTCTTCCACCTTTAGCTTCGGAAATACGTATAATACATGCTTGAATGCATTTCCGATATCGTAGAGGCTACTTATCGCTTGGCTGCATGTTCGAAATTGCAGTCGCAAATTTAACACCGACCACAATTTTGATTACGTTTATCAGGATCGTAGCAGATGGAAAGCCATCGTCTCTGCCTACCACTACACACCAATGGAAAACAGGCGTAATAATATTGTTACGACCGACAGAGACCAATTCACACCTGCAGTTTATTACCTTTCGGTATTTGGACTTCTTTTGTTTATAATAAAACTACGTTTTAACGGTTTTAGGCGCGGTAATTTTATTTGATTTTGGTTTTTCCGACGTTTCGGCCACTTTTCAGTGGCCGTGATCACGGAAGGCGAAGATGTCAAGTGTCAACGAGTATTGTTGAAGTTTTATTTAGCCTACCGCCAACTTGTTAATTTTAATTTTGTTTATGGTTATTATTTACTCTATGGGAGCCTAATCTAATTTACTACCGCTTCGCAACATGTTATGGCTTGAAGAGAAGAAGCGGCGCAAGAAACTCTTCAGCAAACATGCCTAGCTCTAATAATTTTATATAATATTAAAATGGGTGGAAGGAAAAATAAAAGTAATTATCAGTCAAGTTGGTTTGTGTTCCGTTGTACGCAGAAAGAAAGAATTTTAAAGAAGAAAGCAATTTATACCATTTATGATAGCGAGTCCTTATTTATTGGTTGATAACTCGGTTGATATACAGCAGGCAATGACTCCTGCAGACGCGATAACCACTTTAAGTAAACAATACTGCTATTTCCCGCAATATAACGACCAACAAAATTCATCGGTGGGTTAAAACATTATTACATTAACCAGGTGTGATTCTTGGAAATTCAGTCAACGCGGTTGAGTAGACATATTGTATTTGTACAGTATAAAACAATGCCCCAAGGGAGGGGTGAGGCAGTCGAGCGATAACCAGTCGCGAGGCAAGACTTGTATACAATCGATAATCTATTTAGTGACGGACTTTGCGCGTGTTATTGAATCATGCATTACGTTTGGACTGATTGTGTTCAGTTATATTTGTACCTGTGTTATACGTGTTTGTATAGTTTTAATAAATTCTATAATAATTCCAAAGGCATTTTAATTCGAGTCCTGCCACTCGTAATAATATGTATGTATGTTTGTATATCGGATGCTAGATTTTGAACCTTTACAGTTGATATATACATATAAATCATTAGACCCAGCAGTTGCTGAAATAAAATACTCTGACATGATAAGTTCCGTTTTTGCCAAACATTTTACGGAACTGTGAAATGTTTAGGCTCCAATAAAAACTGATAGGCATACCCTAAGCTTTTGCTAAGCGCTAAATTTGTATTTTTAACACGCACAAAGAGTAAAATTTATGCTGGATAATTTTGAAATTCGGACGCCCTTTCTAAATATTACTTATTTATTGTTTGAAGTGGTTTTACGAGTGTCTTCGAGTTACACAGCGACGAGAAATTAATCGTCCCTATATATTACCGACCATTTTTGTTTTACTATCGGGTTTTTTTTTTTTTTTTTTGTTTTGACGCGTGGGAAAATGCTTAACCGATTTACGCACAAACTGGGTCATTGCTAGGGGAACGACACGCGTCGGTCGGGGGCGATAACACTGCAGCAATAGTATGCTCTTGGCAGCGCTCCGTCCGCGATCGACGTCACAGAATAGTGTGGAAGACTCCGAGCGTTGCTGCACGGGCGAGCAACCCCAATACCCACTAAAAACCCCCTCCTCCCTGACGACCCTGCGCTTTGTATGTGTTGGAAAGGCTGAGATTTAGAACATAGTTACGCCCAGCCGAATCGGTTATGTTTTGATGTAACCTCCATACAAGTAGTGTCAAATTGCTGCCGATGGTAAATCAAGTGAATGAGTAACGCCGGTCATAGGACCAATTAAATTGATCAACTAGAGTTTGCTGTGTTGTTTTGCTCTCCTAATCTTCAATCCCGTATCCCACTGGAGCTGTTCCATATTTAGCGATAAATACTAGTCCGCCTGAACGTAGTCCTGCTCTGAAAAATTAAAAATCTAGATCCCGATGGCAGCGCCACCTACCAGGTCCAATTATGAATCTAAACCATTCTCGAGTCCACTTGGACACACAAAACAATTCATCAAAATAGGTACAACCGTTTATGAAGAGTTCAGTGACATAGACACGAACAGAAAGATTTATATATTATATTATTTATTTATGTAATTTTCGTATAATTGTATTTTTTTTGTCATTAACTATTTGAGCCAATTGTTATTTTCATTACATAAATTATTTTTTAGTAGAAACTTGATTGTTTTATATTTAAGAATATTAATTATTGTATGTTTCCCAAACAAATTAAATAAATAAATAAATAAGACGTATATTTCTATTTAAATTCTACCAAATTGCAAATTTGTATGAAAATCGAAAAAGAAAAATACAAAATAAGACTTTAATCTTTATATATTATTTAATACATAGTGCCAGAAGGAAGTAGTCGGCAATGAGATTAATTTTGAAAACAATATTAGATTAACTCATGTTAGTTATGCTAATACTTCATAAACTCTATGTGCCCCTGGTACCTACCTATAACATATCGTTCAGGTAATATTTATAGCATGTTCTATTATCATCAATTTACATACATACATACATACATAACTTCACGCCAGTTTCCTTGCGGGGTAGGCACGTACAACAGAGTGCCATTTAGGCTTATTTTTACACACCTCACTTGCTTCTTTGACATTCATAACTCTCGTCATGCACGCTCGTCTGTTCTTAAGGCTCCGGACATCACCTTCTGCTAGTACACGATCAATTTGTTCATGGAAGGTGTGTCGTGGCCTTCCACGACTTCTGCATCCATCCACTTTTGCATTGTATATCTGTTTAGTTATTCTTTCATCATGCATTCTTTCCACATGCCCGAACCACCGGAGCATTCCTTTCTATACCTTCACCCCGACACTCTCTTTCAGACCAACTCAACTAAAATGCCAAAATAATTTGAGAATTGGATTAATAAGAATGCCCAAATCACTAACGACCATTTTTAGAATATGTACGTCCGTATGTCTAAAAGTCTGTCTTGGATTCGGACCAGCAGATTCCGAAAATACAATTTTTAGAATTTTTGTCTATCTGTCTGTTAGAGCATCACATGAAAACTACTGAACAGATTTAAATGAATTAGAAACGGAGCTAGAATATATCCCGGGTTGTAACTTAGGATACTTTTAAGAAAATAGTGAAAAAGATGGCGCTGTGATCGCATTTTTTTTTGGAATCTATTGAACGTATGTGAATAATAATATTATAATACAGTCGCATTCCGATGCGAACGAAGTCGCGGGCACAAATTGTACGTTGTATACTCCAAACTTATTCTTTTTTTGAAATTTTCATTCTTGATATCTACAGGAACATGTTAAAAATCACGCGTAGAACAAATGGTCCATAAAGTCGAACCTTTAACCCGCCATTGGCTTAAAGTATCCCGTAAAAAGTATAGCCCTTTCGCCTTATGTTGCATATTGTTTTGAACACCCCATACAGTCCATTTGGGCAGATAGTCGTCGTGTTAACCCGTGCCATGCATATTTAAACACGTTTCGCAAGTGGTATTTCGTAAATGTACCTTTAACGTTGCTTATACACTAGTTGTTAATATCTACATTGAATTTTGCACTCCTGGTACAGAATAGGTACAAAGGATGAAACTGGGGTTTTTTTTTTTTTTAAATTTTTATTGCAGGAGTTCAGCAGACAGGCAGACGGCCCACTTGGTGGAAAGCGGTTACCATCGCCTATGGACATTTGCAACACCAAAGGTGCTACAAATGCGCTGCTGCTCTCTTAAAGGAGACTGGAACCTGGTTATTAATACCGGAACACAACACAAGGTTGTTATGGCGGCATACTCTAGACCAGGGGTGGTCGCCATCCAGTCGAGCAAATACTCTACCACCTGGCTGTGGGTTGTTTAGTCGCCTCTTACGACAGGCCGCCGGGCCGCAGGAAGTTGTATTCTTTCTCCGTTCCTGCACGGATCAAATTATTAAGTATTTATTTAACTTTTAACGTTTAACTTCATTCATAATAGATTCATATGACGTTTATGCATATAGTTTCGTGAAAAGATATCAAAATGTTACATTTATTAATGCGTTTATGAATAATACCATTGTATAACGGGCGTATAAACCTCATATAACTAATATGAGTAAGAGGGCAAATGTTTCGGCTTTTATATAATTATCTCTTTATACAAACACATTTTTATCAAAATCAGTACTAGTGACAAACTTTATATAATGCAGTTAAAACACATGGCTTACTTAATCTTAGAGATATATTTTTTTTATTACAGGAGTTCAGCAAAATATTGATGCTATTTGAAAGTAATTGCTGATGATATTGATACAATTAATTAAATTTTCACATCACAAAAAAGTTAATTTAAACGAAGTCAATTGCATTAAATTAATTGTAATAACTGTTTATGGTTTATTATTTAGGTACAGCCTTTATAATATCGAAACATGAAAGTGACTTACTTTAGACAATTGTGTTATCTTTCTTGACAGTATTGAAGATCAATCGATTATTATAAAATTTGAGGTGAATTTTAAATATGTTTTATCCCGGAGAATGGGTTATTTTCGTCTGGATCCCGGGAAACTGAAATACTAGTTTCAGCCCGCAAATACCCTACTAATGGATGTCCATTTCCTTTCAGAAGAAATCGTCATGCTCATTGAAGGTGAACAACCGAAAATCCTTCACACATAGTTAAACAGATCGATCTGAGTCTCACACAGCCAGTTTCTCGCTGTGCAAGTTTCCTAGTATTGTTTCTCTTTCAGTAATATAGTAATAATATAATTAACAAATAATAATAATAGGCAAACACACATATTGTATATCCCCAAATTAAGCAAATTACGCTTATGTTATGGGTAATAAACAACGCACTACTCTGGGGCCGATCCCAGACACCCAGACCATAGTAAATACATACATACATACATACATAACTTCACGCCAGTTCCCTTGCGGGGTAGGCACGTACAACAGTACAACCATAGTAAATAACGGAGAAAATACGTTTCCGAAATTTACTATACCAGGAATCAAACCCGGAACCTCTGCGTTGGAACCTACGCCGGCAAAGGCTTAGCCCGCTCAACCACAGAGGCCGTTCAGTGATTATTGATATTAGGTATCTCGGAGAAGATTGGAAAGTCGACCGGCTAAAATTTTGTTGCTCCATTTCCCCCCTATTTACATCTTATATTAATATATAAAGCTGAAGAGTTTGTTTGAACGCGCTAATCTCAGGAACTACTGGTCTGATTTGAAAAATTCTTTCAGTGTTAGATAGCCCATTTATGGAGAAAGGCTATAGGCTATAAATCATCACGCTAAGACCAATAGGAGCGGAGCATCAATGACGAATATTTCCAAATCGGGTTTTTTCTACTTATTTTTTTTTTACTATTCCACGCGGACGAAGTCACGGGCAGAAGCTAGTATACTATATGCATCTGAATTATTTTTATGAGAACTCTGACATTGGCAAAATCAAAGCTGAAAGTGTTGGAGCCCTAACCCCCGACAAAGATGAAGAATATTGTAGCGAGGGATGGTGGAACGATCTAGTTGGTTTAGGGAGTTTCAGAAAAATGTAGAAGACTCCAGGAAAAAAATACAACGACAGATACATTTTAGAAAAGAATAGATGTACAAAAGAATAACGAAATGAAGATCGAAATTATGGATTCTAGAAGATTCTTCCGCATATATAAGCTGCGTAAGACGCGCCTACCAAAGAGCTCAGTGGAAGACAGCGAAGCAACAAGTGCGATACAAGAGAGTTTGAATATAAGTTTAATAGAAGATAGTGACAAGTTTAGAGACTTGGAAGAAGAGTTTAGTCAAAAAAACCGTGACTAGTTTCGTGAAGGGTTTAATGGTGAGTTTAGTGAAGGAGGAATTTAGCATAGTTTAAACACATAACTAACAATAAAACTTATACACATACTCAAACCTACGCGCACTACCATCGCATTGCATTACACGCACACTCCACAAACAAACCAAGGCACACAAAGAGCCTAAAAATTAATAACCCAGGCACAGAAAAGAAAAAAACAACACACATGGCACTAGATACGACTATATATAAGTATAGATATAAGGCCAACACTGCACATGCACTTCCTCACAACACCAGCATGTAACAGATACACTCTACATTAGTATAAGTTTAGTATTAAAATTAGAATAAAATTAATATAATAAGTTATTCTTAACGTACACCAAAACATAAAAATTACTAAATTAATGTCACACACAGTAACAAAAATAAACAATAAGCGTGTATGGCGTCTCAAATTTTTCATAGAAATTAAGTAGTAAAAAAGGGTACGGCACTCGAGTCCGTAGAGATATTAATAATTAAAAAAAAAATAGTTCAAAAGGGGACCAGAAGAGAGCTACGCGCGGTAAATTCGGAGGTGAGCACCGCAGCAGCAAGAGGGGGTCTAGGCAATATCGGCGACGGTATTGTGAATGAGAGTTATCTTATCGTCAGGACAGTGCGTCGTTAGTTGTGCGTGTAGGGGCAATCCTGCGGAGAAGAAACACATACGGCTGTGTAAGTTAATAAAAGTAAGTAAGTTAATAAAAGCATTTAGTTAAAAAACCGGTTTCTTTCAATCCCAAGGGTGTAACCCCCCCCCGCTCGCACGTAACAATATACAAACATACATGACTCCACGCCAGTTCCCTTGCGGGGTAGGCACGAACAACAGAGCGCCATTCAGGCTTATTTCTTACACACCTCACTTGCGTCTTTGACATTCATATCTCTTGTCATGCACGCTCGTCTGTTCTTAAGGCTCCTGACATCACCTTCTGCTAGTACACGTAACAATATGTTAGGTATTTAACACATTTCACAAAAAAATACTAATACCATATAGGATATACCATTGCTGGCACTCCCTCCCTCCTCAAATAACACCCTTATATTATTCAAAACTCTCAAAAATAACATTATGAATGTTTCACGGAAATCATTTTGATTCAAACAAAGTTATAAATAATGTATATGTATATGAAATAAAAATCTTCATGTGTGCTTTTTTTTGCAGGAATTCAGCAGACAGGCAGACGGCCCACTTGATGGAAAGCGGTTACCATCGCCTATGGACATTTGCAACACCAAAGGTGCTACAAATGCGCTGATGCTCTCTTAAGGGAGACTGGTCACTAATGCCGGAACACAACTCAAGGTTATTATGACGACATACTTTAAAGCAGAGTAGCCATCCAGTCGGGCAAATGCCCTACCACCTGGCTGTCGGTTGTTTTGTCACCTCTTACGACAGGCCGCCCGGCCGCAGGAAATTGGATTCTTTCTCCGTTCCTGCACAGATAAAGATTTGTAACTTCAATATTAAGTCGTATCGTAAGTAAATCAATTTATATCGCGAAGTCTATTTAGGTAGCCATTTTAAATGCAAGTTTTAATCGTACATTAGAATACCAGGATCCCAAAGACGTCAGAAAGTCGGCGAGCAACGCGCGTTCTAGGGTCCGAGTATTAAATAATTCAGAAGCTTTAAAGAGGACCGAAAACGTGAAGTTCACCGTACCCAAAGTCGAGACATCATGCACTATTCATGTTGGTAAGGCTATACTTGTACTGAATCTGTCAATTTATAAACAAACATGGCTTAGCAGAACAATGACCCTAAAGTTTTTAGGGCTCTCGAGACAAAGACGTATAAAATACAACAACTAATTCCACGAGGGATTGAAAATGAATGTATATATTTCAAAATGTAATCTTATTTATTGAAAGTCATGAGTCTACCACTGCTTCTAAAGCAATCGTAGTTACTGTTAAAGGAGAAGAAGCGGCGCAACAAACTCCCCAGCAGGATATCTTGACTTCATAATTTATACTAATATTATGAAGAGGTAAAGTTTCTGAGTTTGTGACGTTGTAGGGGGTAATCTCTGGATCTACTAAACCGATTTTAAAAATCCTTTCACTGTTAGAAAGCTACGTTAACAGAGAGTGTCATAGGCTATATAACATGCCGCTATACATCACGGAGGCGGGACGGAGCGCGGGTGAAACCGCGCCAGGCCGCTAGTTATGTTTATAATAATTAATAATACGAGAAGCAAAAACTGTGTACCCCATTTTACATTTCGCACACTTAGTAAATGGTTCGATTTTGTACAGTCACGGTGTGAAAAGGTTCTTCAACTTAAAGTCGACTTTTGCTTGTACAAGAAACAGTACCGCCAACTTTTTTAAAAATTAGTACGTTTTGTTACGTTTATAAAATATGGAAATGTGAAACAAAGAAGAATTGCAAAATGTTGACTATGTAGGAAACCTACAGAGACACTGGCTGTATGGAAGCCTAATTATTTTATAATAAAACCATGTGTCTAATAATATAGTCAGTTGCTATTGAACTGAAATATAGTCCAAGTGAAGTGCAGTTTTCATTTTATATAGATGTACGCGCATACACCAGCTAAGCAAATTACAGTCTGCTGAACCAGAAGTTTTAAACATGGTCCTTCGAGCCGGATCTGAACCAGCGACCTATGGATCTACAGGCAATGACAGACACTGGAGATTAACAATAGTCTTCAGCATCAGAAACAAAAAGGATATAATCACTACGCTTATCATAAATATTCAAACCAATAAAAAAATTATACAACTCTTAACAATCTTGTCTAAGATAGAAAATCAAACAACTTTGATCTAAGTAGTTTTAAACTTTATTGTCAAACAGCTAAACGTAATTTTCTGTGGAATAGTCTGTTCTGTGAATTAGCTCGAAAAGGTAACATGTGCTCACGGAACGTTAGATGAATTAATTTGAAAACTGGCGAACCTTTTCATACCGCGAATATATGTGTTTAAAAATGTGAAAAAAATCAGGGGGACTAATTCGGACCACTAGTTTCCGAAAATGCATCTTTTATGATTTATATCTGTCTGTTTATATCGACACAGATACACACTCTTTATCCCAATAAAGGACATCGCTTCCGTGGGATAGCCGAATATAGCCACAAATGTACCGCCACGCTGTTGCAAATTCACTAACATCTCGTCTTCGTGGCAACGCAAACGAAGTTTCACCGGCGCAGCTAGTCACGGTATAAATTTGACACAAACAGAGCTTTAATAAAAAACCTTAGCATATTATAACAGTCAAAGTGCATGCAAGTCGATAAAATTAAATATCATGAATCAATTCATTAAATTTGGAAAATCCAAATAACTACACATCGAACATTCTGTTGCAAAGGCTTTTAAAATACTAGACATACGGATATAACATCAGTCGCGGATTATTTCTTTACGTAACCCATTAGTGAGGTATTTTTGGACCTCGTTTAGGTGATATAATAGAGGAACAGATAGTCAAATCAACTGACATACGTTTTGTCATCGTAACACACGTTACGCCAGAATTAGCGGTGTTCATTGCTGTGTCTCAATTTGTATAGAAATGAGACATAAAAAAATGTGTGTGCAGTTCACACGCAGTAGAAGTGAACCTTCTGAGAACATACTTGTTGGAATCTTCAATAAATAGTTTTTATTGATTTGCTGCGGAATAGTACTGGCCGCCGACGCCCATAGCTAGCGCGATTAGCAACTAGGCGTCGGACGGAATGCGGGTATAGGAGGCCGAAAAAACTGAAAATGATTACTGCTGATACTACCACTTCAAGCAAAATTATCAATTCAGCCACTCAGCTATATTGTACTCGACTCTCTTTGTTATACTCTTTAAATGTACATTTATAAATAATAATCATACAGTCCATTATTACGTCGAATTTTCATTTACAAACCCGAGGTGCAACTGCCACCAATAGTTTTTTGGTACTTCGCCGCCGGATAGAAGAATCGCAAAGAAGAAACGAGCAGTGTCTTTTGCTCCATCGAAACCTCAAGAAAGAAGAAAGACCAACTCTATACGGTCTCGTAGCGGCACCCTAAAGAAGAAAGAAGATTATTATAGAAGATCATCGTGGGCAGCCCGGACTACGTACTAGGAGACCAAGAGTTCCTGCCGGACTACGTACCAGGAGACCAAGAGTTCCTGCCCCGGACGCCGAGGCTACGCGTCTGCAGGATCAAGACCGGAAGAAAGAATAACGTTACTTCGTACCGTGACCGAGTGACTGTCCACCTAACGGTGCCAAACGGCCAGTTCACAAAGTCATAGACGGTGCGCTGTTTCCAGTTAGGTCGGTCAAAGGTCTCAGTGTTTAGTGTTTAGTGTAGTAAATTAGGATCGTCGGTTATACACACACATATATACACACTGGTCAGGGTAGTCGGTCATACGTGTTAGGCTAAGGCAAGGACCGAAGATGCCGAACACCAGGAGCAAGACCGCCGAAGACAGAGTGCAGAGAGCGTATCAAGAACCCCCCGCGTCGCCGTCCGTACATATATCCGCGTCCGCGTCCGCGCCGAACGTATCGCGACCCGCGTCGCCCGGAATGCAACAGACGACGACCGCGCAAGTACACACCGCGATTCGTACTGAACGCCAATCGCGATCACCGTCCGTCCGATCACACCGTTCGCAGCTCAGCGCCGCCACTTTGGTGAGGCAAGTGGAACTGGAAGCAGAAGAACAAATCGCCGCAATCCGTCGGGAGGAGCTCCGGTTACAAGTGTCGCTGATCAAGAAGAGGGTCGCTGCGAACATAGCCGCCCTCAAGGAGCAGACAGACGGGAACAGCGTGTGTGAAGACGATGGGGTGGAAACAGAGAGAAATATAACAGAGTGGTTGAAGAATACCCGCATACGGGGGGAGTCGCCGAGCGCAGGCGACAGGACCGAGCCCGGAACGAGAGGAGCCGGACCGCGACCACCGTTAGACGCTGCGGGAAGAGCAAGGGAAGAGTATCCAATGGCGCGGGACCGGTCTGCAGAAACGAACGACCAGACCGCTCGTGTGACGTTCAGAACGCCGCGCAACGCAAGATCGCCGACGCCGACCAGATCCAGGGATCGTGGAATCGACCGTCTAGCAGACGTACTGGAGCGCATGACACGCAACAGGCCGACGCCGCGACAGTGCCAGGAGCTGCCTACCTTTAGCGGGGCCCCGGGAGAGTGGCTACCGTTTAAAGCTGCAATGCGCGAGTCGACGAGCTTACACGGATTTTCACCTGCGGAGAACTTAGGCCGTCTACGCACTTGCCTTAAAGGCGAAGCAAGGGAGTGCGTGACAGCCCTGCTGTATACCGCCGTGGACCCTGCGATCATTATGAAGACGCTGGAGCGCTGCTATGGACGTCCAGAGATCATAATCAGTCGCGCATTGGAAGACATCAAGAAGTTGCCACGATCGGGTTCGTCTGCCAGCGAACTCAACAGCCTAGCCACCAAACTGCAGAATATAGTGACGGTCATCTCGTGTGTCGACAACAAGGGATATTTACTTAACCCTATGTTGACACGACAAGTCGTCGAGAAGCTCAGCCCGCATCTACGAACGAAATGGTGCGACTTTGCAGATGAATTCTCGAGCCGAGACGAGCCGGAGATTATGACACTATCGAAATTTCTAACGGGCGAAGCAGACAGAGCAATGAAGTATTCTTTCATGACGTCATCACTGCCTACGACGAGTGTAAACGTCACTAAAGAAAATAAAGTGAAGCCGCCGAGGATGAACGAGCGTCGCCGTGTGTATGCTACAACGGAAGCCAAGATCGTGTGCTACTGTTGCGGAGCTGAGCACCAGACAACGCAGTGCGGCAAGCTGGCTTCGATGTCGTTGCCAGCCAGATGGGAGTGGGCCAAGGAAACGAGAATATGTTTTTTGTGCCTACTAAGTAAACACAGACGGTTCCGTTGTAAGGCGAGGAAGTGCGGTGTTAATGAATGCCGCGAGCCGCATCACGCACTTCTACACCAACGAAGGGAAACTGGAGCCGTCAGTGGACCGATCGACCGAGCGGAGTCGGTCAGTCAACCGGCCGACAGAGAGGAGTCGGTCATGACGGCATCGGCACACAATTCTAACACCGAGAGAAGAGTGTTATTGAAGGTGTGTCCGATTACCGTCAAGGGGCTTAACGGAAAGGAAGTGAGCACGTACGCGCTGCTGGATGAAGGGTCCACGATCACGCTCGTCGACGAGGAGATAGCCGGGATGCTAGGGGCAGATGGCCCGAGGAGGCCATTGAACATTCACGGCATCACGTCGAGCCAGCGGGAAGCGGAAAGTAGGATGGTGAGCGTCGCGGTGCGCGGAAGAGCGCAACCGCACTACCATCCTATCAAGGCGCGCACCGTGAAGAAACTCGCACTGGGAACTCACTCCGTTAAGTCTGAAGTCATACGACAGTTACACCATTTGAAGACGCTTCATATAGACGACGTGTGCTTTATGAACGCCAAGCCGCGCGTATTAATTGGAGCTGACAACTGGCATCTGATCGTGACTAGAAAACTGTTGGCAGGAAAGAAGAGCCAACCAGCCGCTTCCCTGACCCTCTTGGGGTGGACCATACACGGGAGTGCACCCAGAGGCCTGGTGACGCAGGGAAACGACACCGTATTACACGTCCGAACGTGGCAAGATAAAGAGCCGCGGGAAAAGGACGAATTATTCGAAATAGTGAAGTCTCATTTCGATATCGACGCACTCGGCATATCGAACAAGGTGAAACCTGTAGCGGAAGAACAACGGGCGCTGAAGATATTTTCAGAAACCGTGAAGAGAGAAAACGGCCGCTTCGAAGTCGGACTGCCCTGGCGAAACGATGACGTCACCATGCCACCGAGCTACGACATGGCAGTGCGTCGTCTACGCGGGATCGAGCGCAAAATGGATAAGTCGCCGCAGTTTAAACAAGCATACACGGCCCAGGTCAACAGGCTACTAGCAAAAGGATACGCCGAGCCTTGCGAACGAAGCCACGAAGGAAACCAACGCATGTGGTACATGCCTCACTTCGCCGTTACGAACCCGAATAAGCCTGACAAAGTGAGACTGGTATTTGACGCTGCCGCCCGTTCAAACGGGGTGTGCATGAACGATGCGTTACTGGATGGGCCAGACTTGCTACGTGCCTTATACGGAATCCTGTTCAGATTCCGGGAAGGGAAGATCGCCGTAACAGCTGACATACGTGACATGTTCCTTCAGGTGAAGATAAGGAAAGAAGACAGAGCGGCGCAGCACTTCTTATGGCGCGGTGACGACCGCCATAACCCGCCTCGGCGCTACGTTATGACGTCTATGATATTCGGAGCACGAAGCTCGCCATTCCTCGCACATAGCGTGAGAGATAGGAATGCGAGTGATCATAAGGAAACATACCCACGGGCGTATCACTCAATCACGCAAAACCACTACATGGACGACTGGGTTCAAAGCTTCGAAACGGAAACGGAAGCGGCCAAGGCGATAGCGGAAGTACAAGAAGTGCACAGGAAGGCCGGCTTTCAGCTCGCGGGATGGGATACGAATCGCGAGCGCCTTATGGAAAATATCCCGGATGAAGAGAGAGCCAGACAGCCCAAAGAGCTCGGTGCTAGCGCGCATCCCTACGGGAAGACATTGGGTGTGTTATGGATGCCGGAAACGGATGAACTCGCGTTTAATACCGCTATGCCAAGAGTTCCACACAGCATAAAATGCGGCACGCAAACACCCACCAAGAGAGAGGCCCTGGGCATGGTCATGTCACTTTTCGACCCATTAGGCTTACTCAGCCCGTACACTATAAGGGCGAAGATAGTGCTACAAAGACTCTGGAGGCTTAAGCTAGGCTGGGATGAACCCTTGCCAACGGAAGAGGCAAGTGAATTCGAAGAATGGATCCGTGACTTAAACTCTATAAAAGAGTTAAGATTACCGCGGTGCTATGGAGGGGATAGAGACGTCGTAAACATGCAATTACACGTCTTTACGGACGCCAGCGAACAGGCCTACGCAGCAGCGGCTTACTGGCGCTTTGAGCAGCGCAACGGGAACGTCGGCGTCACTTTAATCGCGGGAAAAGCGAAAGTGGCCCCGATGAAGGCGCAAAGCATCCCGCGGATGGAGCTACAAGCCGCGCTAATAGGAGCCAGGTTAGCGGCGGAAATAAAAAAGGAACATAGTTTCAAGCGTTATGACGTCATCTTTTGGAGCGACTCGAAGACCGTTCTTCACTGGATAAGAAACGACTCGGTACGATATACCCCATACGTTGCACACAGACTGAGCGAAATCGGCGAAATAACCGAGTCTGAGCAATGGCGATGGGTGCCGACAAGTTACAACGTCGCCGACGACGCAACCAGGATTAACGTCTCGAGTATGAAAACGGACGACCGCTGGTTTAAAGGCCCGGAATTTCTCCATGGACCCCCGACGAATTGGCCGAAAGAAGAACCGACGGAAACCGAAGATGACGAGGTCGTGGTAACTTACACGACCGATGAAAAGCCACTCGTTGACGTCACAAGATTTTCGTCATACGGAAAATTGCTACGAGCGACCGCCTACGCGCTCGCCTTTATCGACAAGTGCAGACGAAGGACTCGCACTATGGAAACGCGACACATAGAGAGAGCTGAACGTTTACTCATTCGTCAAGCGCAACAGGAAAGCTTCCCGAAGGATTACGAGCGTTTGAAGAAAGGAGAACGCGTGTCACGTGACAGCCGGCTTTATAAGCTCGACCCCGAATACGGGGGGGACGGGGTAATAAAGCTAAACGGCAGGATCAATGCGGCCACCCTGCGCGAGCTTACCGGCAACCCACCGATCTTAGACGGGTCACATCACCTCACTCGGCTGATTATAAGAGGTGAACATGAACAGCATCATCACATAGGGAGAGAACATGTCGTAAACAACGTCCGGCAAAAATACTGGGTGCTACGAGTGCGACCTACTGTGCGAAACATCCTGCGGCAATGTACGGTCTGTCGTTTGAAGAAGACTGCGCCGACAGTACCGGTGAAAGGAAACCTGCCAAAGGACCGTCTAGCTGCCTACGCACGGCCTTTTACCAATTGCGGAATTGACTGTTTTGGCCCCATATGGGTGACCATAGGACGTCGCAAAGAAAAACGATGGGGAATGCTGTTTACATGTATGGTGACTCGTGCCATTCATATGGAACTTATAGCAAGCCTTAGCACAGACTCTGCTATCATGGCCCTAAGAAGGATGGGAGCACGACGCGGCTGGCCTCAAGTAATATGGTCTGATAATGCAACGAATTTCCATGGAGCGGACACAGAGTTACTAACGGCGTACGCGAGATGGAAGGAAGAGATGCCAGATCACGTAAAAGGGAGACACTTAGCGTGGCGTTTCATCGATCCCGGCGCACCGAACCAGGGGGGAGCTTGGGAACGGTTAATTCGGTCGGTGAAGACGGCACTCCACGCGACATTGGCGGAACAAGCTCCCAGGGAAGAAACACTTACGACTGTCATCACGGAAATAGAACATACCGTAAACTCGCGCCCGCTAACTCACGTGTCGGTGAGCCCTGAAGACGACGAAGCGCTCACCCCGAACCACTTTCTAATCGGGTCGGCGACGGGCTTGCCAATCACGGGAACGAACGAGTTAGCAGACAGGAAGACATGGATCGCCACTCAAGCTTTAGCGGACATGTTCTGGACTCGTTGGCTACGCGAGTACTTACCTACATTGGCACCGAGGGACGACGTAAGACGACGTGAGGAAAGCATACGTGTTGGAGACGTCGTTATCATTGCGGACGGTCTGTTGCCACGTAACGTATGGCCCCGGGGTCAAATCGAGCGCACTTATCGCGGACCGGACAACATAATACGGAGCGCGGACGTGCGAACGCGGGGAGGCATCTTCAGGAGACCAGTAAGGAGGCTCATCGTCCTGACGAGAAGAGATGGCTTCGAGGATCTGCGCCGGGGGGAGGATGTTGCGGACAGAGAGCACCCCCCTGACCCGCCCGCCGGAGCACATCTACACTCCGCGCCCCGCATACCGCCGACGCCCATAGCTAGCGCGATTAGCAACTAGGCGTCGGACGGAATGCGGGTATAGGAGGCCGAAAAAACTGAAAATGACTGCTGATACTACTACTACATCAAGAAAAATTATCAATTCAGCCACTCAGCTATATTGTACTCGACTCTCTTTGTTATACTCTTTAAATGTACATTTATAAATAATAATCATACAGTCCATTATTACGTCGAATTTTCATTTACAAACCCGAGGTAACACAAGTACGAGCATGTGTGGAGTACGGCTCTCACCTTTGGGATGGCTCAGCCAAATACCAACTCGAAGCACTTGAGTCGATTGAGCGGAGAGCCAGGAGGCTGGTTGGCAACGACCAGATTTTCGATGACAAAATGCAAAGTCTCGAACATCGGCGCAGGGTTGCCAGCTTGTCGGTTTTCTATCGGATTCACTTTGGAGAGTGTGCAGCTGAGCTCTTCAATCTGATCCCGCCATCTCCCTTCCATCATCGGACAACCAGACGAACCGGCATGCGGCATCGACATATGGTGGATATTCCACCTATAAAAACGAAGCCCTTTGCATCTAGCTTCATCATACGCGCCGCAAAGGAGTGGAACTCATTGCCGGAGTCTGTCTTTCCGGATACATATAACCTGGGTGTCTTCAAGCTCCGTGTGAATGTGTGAAGGTACCTTCTAGGCAAGCGTGCTCCATCCTAGACCATATCTTCGCCCCACATAAGGCAAGATTGTGGTCAAATGCGAACCTATTCTACAATTAAAAAAAAAACTGTATAGTTAAATGTGGCCTTTTGAGTTGTCACAAGAACTCCGTTGAATGGCACTAGCTGATTATCTACAGTTCAGCAGTGCTACACATAGGTTTAACAAAATGAAGAAACTATATTGTAAACTAAGATCTGGCTTAAAGGCCTAGCTGCCAAGCCATAAACTTAAATAAAATAAAAACATTAAAAATCGTCATACAATTCGCACGTGCAGTTTTATTTTATAATTAAAATAACTAGTGGTCGCTCAGTGGTCGAAATGCGACCATAATTAATTTAAATTATAAGTTTGAACCTTACCAAGGTTCTATTGCCAAAGATTTATACTTCTATAAGTACAGATTTCGCCAAGGATACACTGTTAGTTTGACTTTAACAATAAACAAAAGAGTTATGCGTGTGTGTGTCAAATACATGGTAGTGTGTGTAATGTCTTTTTATTGATTTCATGTATTTATTATGCGTAATTGAAAATACATATTAGCATTATGCACTCATTCTCTATGTAAGCTATAAGTGTGCTATATAAACTATAAGAAATTTCATACTCCTCCGTCCGCGCAATTTATGTAAAAAGGGGCAGAAAGTTTTTACTTCACTTATTAATATAATGATTACAGTCCACAACAAATTAATATTTAACGAAGTGCCTTTAGCCTATATTCGTCAAGGAATGCTCCGGTGGTTCGGGCATGTGGAAAGAATGCATGATGAAAGAATGACTAAACAGATATACAATGCAAAAGTGGATGGGTGCAGAAGTCGTGGAAGGCCACGACACACCTTCCATGATCAAATTGATCGTGTACTAGCAGAAGGTGATGTCAGGAGCCTTAAGAACAGACTAGCGTGCATGACGAGAGTTATGAATGTCAAAGAAGCAAGTGAGGTGTGTAAGAATAAGCCTAAATGGCGCTCTGTTGTTCGTGTCTACCCCGCAAGGGAACTGGCGTGAAGTTATGTATGTATATGTATGTATATTCGTCAATATATTATAATACAAAATAAACTTCTTAAGTATTACTTTAAATTTGTCACTGTTTTAGTCTAAAAAATATTATTATCCGTGCAGGAACGAAGAAAGAATACAATTTCCTGGGGCCGGGCGGCCTGTCGTAACAAGCTACAAAACAACCCACAGCCAGGTGGTAGGGCATTTGCCCGACTGGATGGCTACCACCCTTGGTCTAAATTATGCCGCCATAACAACCTTGAGTTGTGTTCCGGCGTTAGTGACCAGGTTCCAGTCTCCCTTAAGAGAGCAGCAGCGCATTTCTAACACCTTTGGCGTTGCAAATTTCCATAGGCGATAGTAACCGCTTTCCATTAAGTGGGCCGTCTGCCTGTCTGCTGAACTCCTGCAATTTAAAAAAAAAGTATTATCAGTTTTATTTCGGTCCAAATTGACTCTCTAACCTGTGCTGCACAATGTAGAACTCGTATCTCATTCTCTTGCAGGCTTAGTCTTGTAGATTTATGTGTTTATCTCTTTTTAGTGTCGCTTTTTTGTTTCATCGAGTTTCGAATCACAACCATTCTATAGAAGTTTCACTTATAAAAAACGATCATATTTGGTAAGAAAGGTTTCGTAAATGACTTTTTAACTGCTTTTTTCTAGTCGTTTCTTTTTTAATTCTTTACTAGTTTTTCCGTGCCGTTATTTTATGAATAACTTATGTGGTGATTGAAAAATCGGCCCTAAATGTATAATATTATAAAATTCTAAACATGTCGTGTCCTGTACATTGAAGCTATTTAAAAAACGATGGAGAACATGGAGCGATTTTGTTAGATTTCTTGTTTGTTTAATCGAGATTAACGTAAAAACTACTGGACTGATTTCGATTCGATTTTTACTAATCGATAAAAAAAATAATATATAATAAGATGTGAGATATTTTTAGCGTGATATCCCGCGGGAATTTCAAGTCAAGCGTGTACAGTCGCGGGCATTTCTTCCTATTAAACGAATAAAAATAAACAATAAAGACTACAATAAAAAATAATCACTAGGCAATCACAAAGCGAAGAAGAAATAATATTTAAACAGAAAACGAAATGTTGTTTACCTTATCATCAGCCAAAAGCTAAACCTATTTACTCCGATGCACTTTATTCTACCAGGCTTGCATAAAATTCAAGAGGTGACAAATGGCCGTGGGAAATGAGTTTCGCAGGCTTTTGTGATAGGTACAAAACCGTTGCAGTTGAGCAGAATAGCACTATCTGCACGTTGAAATGATTAACTGATAGTGGTTCGGCGTTAGTACTTTTATCTAGGATGTAGTAAATAATGGATATGTTCATAATTTTTGCTATAGTCGTCCCTAATTTATTATTATTGTCTAATAGTACTATACGGTACTCTGTATTATGTGAGAGCTATTTTTGTCGAAATGTATTACCTTTATAACTATAAGTGAAATAATGTGTATAGTGTGTGAAATAATGAAAAACATAAAAAAATATTGCAGCAGCCACCATACATAGAATTGATAATGAGAGATGATTTTTTTTTTCACATAGACCCATATTATAAAAAAACATAATGAAGTTTGCTAATAACTATATTATTGAAGTCAATACTGAGATATACGTTTCTAAAGCCGTATAAAGGATGGAAGGACGCTCTTTTTATGACTTGAATTAAAGGCAGGCTCTACAAAAGCTGGTTTAAACAAGATCCGGTAAGTAGTTTTAAGATATTACGATGCATTTTAGATTAAATGTATTTTCTAAGTTTCTTATAGCAAAATAACAAAATCGTTGTTGTTCTCCGATACATAGGCTCTTGCTGGTTTATCCGTTTAGGGATAACAATGATCTAGAGGAAACTTCCCGCCGAGGTTTTCCATTTAAATTACCGTGCTTAATTCAAAAATATCCAACAAATTTACTTAATCCTTCACCCTTTTATCGATATTACCAAAATCCGCAAGACTAACACTATCACTAACTCGTAATATACCAAGAATATACATATTTCATATAAATCCTATATAAACAGAGTGAGACAACAAGACAAAAACGATCATGTGCACAAACGCGGATGAGCACTGTCATCGCGGACACATATATGCTACTAGTGAGCTTAAGGGTTAAATTAAAAAGTAATCAATTCTGTGATAATCTATGCTTATATTAGATACAAATCCAACTAGACTATAATGTATCTGTGTTTCAATTTCTTATAAGAAAAACACACATGGATAAAACTCACACGTGTTCACTTAGAGCACCAAAAAAATTTACAAACAACTTCCAAATAGTTTTCTGCCCTTAGTAGTTATGAAAATGTAGCTACCAATACTAAAGAAGTAGTTTTATTATTGTAATTTAATTTAAACACTAGAAATGAATTTATTTCTAACAGGGTTCAAACCACCGCAGAAAGACGAAATGTTCCATGTCAAAATTTGGCTCGATTGGTTGTCATGAGCAACGTTCATTGTATATCAAAACCAAGATAATTGTTTCGTCTCTTTATTCCCGTATAAATTCTATGTAGTTAGAGTGAGCCAATAACATTAGAAAGTTTCGTTTCCAAATATTTATATTTGACGAAAAATTGTGGTATGAGTGACAGCTTATAGAACAATCTTATTGTACTTTCTAAAAATCTTTATTTTTGTTGAATTAGGCAAAATTTTTGACAGTGTAGCAATTTTGATGGCTAACAAAAAGTAATAAAATTGAATGGTGATAAGTATAAAAATTGCTTTGACGCTGCCGACGCGTTGGCAACGTATTCGCGATGCACGTGACAGCAACAACTTTCATCCCTATTGCAGGCTCTCTGTAAGTTTAGTTTTTAGAATGCCGCATCCATTTTTAATTAGTTCTGGTAACCCAGTCCTCTGAGCTAGTAACGTGCATGAATAGCGGTGCCTCTGCAGCTGTATTGTGATGAAATCTCATACAGCGGCGCGTTCAAAGCACTAATGAAATGACTGCTCTAAATAAGTAGGTAAGCTTGTAGGTATTTATAGACATTAAAACTTTGCTTAATATGATTACTTTTCGTACGATATCTCACAAAATACTCCATTTGACGTTGATACATGGCAGTCTTGCCAGTGCCTGCGAAATAGCAAGGCTAAATACTTGTGGCCCTGGCATGAAGGCAAAGGACGGAACACTGAGGGTTTTAGTGGGTATCCCAGATTCGGGTGGCAATAAGCACTTCTTGCTTACCCCAACGTGGCAAATCTCACACGTCCCCATCGTACTTTCATGCGGTGGTTTGTCCTGAAACAGATTTCCGCTCGTTAAAAAAAGGTACATGAAAGTACTTGATACACTCTTTATACACATTTTTGACCCATACTCCGTAAAACACGCGCCAAACAAAAAAGCTTCTTAGGACAAAAATCGTAGGTATTAAAAATCAACAGTGTTATTCACAAGTATTGATTAATTTTTAAGCAATACTTTAAACAGTTATTTAAAGAAAACTGCATTCATAAACACTTATACTTAATAACCTGTTTAAACAGTTACTTAAGTAGCTGTCAGATTAAACAACCTAACCCCACCGCTTAACTCTTTTAAGTAACATAAAATAAAAAAACTTCTTTTAAAAATACCGACTTCAAAAATTATAAAATAACTTAATTCTAAAGCTATTATTATTAATATATATTATCTAAAACATCTTAAAGTCGGTGCTTAGTAATTTTCAAAATATAGTAATTTTTATGTTTTACTTTGCACCGACTTCAAGATGTTTTAGATAATATATATTAATAATAATAGCTTTAGAAATAAGTTATTTTATACTTTTTAGTTTTTGAAGTCGGTTTTTTTAAACGAAGTTTTTTTTATTTTATTTGTTACTTTTTAGTGTCTGGCTATGTATGAGTAGACCTACGAAAGGTGCCGTGCGCCTTAAAAAATATAGGTCCCAAGAAACGGGAACAAAAAAATGTTCGTAAAATGAAAACTACTGGGCCAAACTATGTTAAATTTTTAGGGGACCAAATGGCAACTATTCCACATCAAACTAAATAAGAATCACGTAAATCGGATCATAAATCTCAGCGTAATCGGTGTACATATGGAACGGAATGGAAAAAATTTCATAAAAAATGTTCATAAAATGAAAACTGCTAGGCCAAACTACGTCAAATTTTTAGAGGACCAAATGGAAGTTATTCCGCGTCGAATAAAAAAAGAGTCACGTAAATCGGACCATAAATCTCGGAGTAATCGGTGAACATACATAAAAAAAAAGATCCCGACGAATTGAGAACCTCCTCCTTTTTTTGAAGTCGGTTAAAAATGGCGGACAAAACTATTGTTTCGTTTAATAGCTGGTGTTTGATTTTGTGAATATTGAGACAAAAAATGGAATCTTAATTTCGGTGACAATTTACACATCGAGAGCTTCATTGTGCATAAAACAAAACTAGTTGATTGTATAAGGCTCAAATTCGGAATACCCTTCTATTTAGGTACACTTGCATACTGGTAAGACTTTCTAAATTGTAACATTTCATAGATTTTAGTAAACAACAAAAAAAATGCATTTTTGCATATACACCCATTTGTTATGAAGCCCTCGACATTATTGAGCAAGATGTATTAGATATATACGAATTCAGGCGCCCTAGTGCTGAGGTTTAGAAATATAGATTGGACCCTATGGCGCAGTATGACGAAGTAGAATTTAGAAAAAGTATAGGTTTGTAAGGAAAATATGATGATAATTAAAGTGAAAAATTAGATTAGTTTCCTTGTTTTCAATTATTAGATTATTATCAATTAGTTGCGCCAGTAAAATAAAAAATAAAGTAAAAGGCCACGAAAAAAAAATACACTTTATACAACAGTATTAAAATCATTTTGACAATCAAATTCTACCAAAAAGTTGCAAGGGTAAAAAAGTTAAATAGTATTAGTTAAGCAATGTAAAAGTTTTGATTATGAATAAGACATTTTTAAACACTGTTTAAGGCTTAATCAGTTGCTTGGTTAACTAATGTTTAGAACGCTAACTAACAAATTTTTAGGAAACGGATCGGTCAGACGTATAGACGGTTTTTTTTATTGCAGGAGTGCAGTAGACAGGTAGACGGCCCACTTGATGGAAAGCGTTTACCATCGCCTATGGACATTTGCAAGACCAAAGGTGCTACAAACGCGCTGCTGCTCTCTTAAGGGAGTCTGGAACCTGGTCACTAATACCAGGACACAACTCTAGGTTGTTGTAGCGACGTACCTTAGACCAGGGGTGGTAGCCATCCAGTCGGGCATATGCCCTAACATCTGGCTGGTAGGTTGTTTTATCATCTCTTACGACAGGCCGGCCGGCCGCAGGAAATTGTATTCTTCCTCCATTCCTGCAGGGATAAAAACGGACATGACAATTTATAAAGGTAATTACCGTATTTATCTAAATTGCTACCCTAACCCAAAATACAAAAAAAAAGTAGGAACGCAACCATCTAGCTTTATATTAAAAGAAATAGAAACATTATATTCCCTTATCCATAATGAGTACACTTGTATTGTATATAATATTTAATAATACATACAAATAAATGGTTCTTGGGAATCCGCTTATGTATATTAATCCCCTGGATTCAGAACCTTCTCTGCGCATGGCCGGGAATAATCTTACATCATTATTACAGACAAACTAATTAATTGCAGATCTGAATTATTTATCACATATTCGCTAATTCGGGTCTATTTAGGTGAAAATGGATTTAATAAAAGGTAGAAAATATCCAGAAGTCTAGAAAAAGAACTTTCATCATCATAATTATGAGCGTCCAGGTTATCAAACTGTAAAACTACAAATCTAGTGAGAACGAGATGATTCGATACAAGTTGTTACACGCGTATTTATTTTAATTTTTGAATAACAAAGTATATTATTGTTAGTTTTATTAAAATTTTAGTTATATGTTTTACTAATTAAATATTACAAAAGTATAATTAGTTTTATTAATTATTACTTTTATTTAACAAAATTGGGTCGTTTTGGGATCTTACATCATTATTACAGACAAACTAATTAATTACAGATCTGAATTATTTATCAGATATTCGCTAATTCTGGTCTATTTAGGTGAAAATGGATTTAATAAAAGATAGAAAATATCCAGAAGTGTAGAAAAAGAACTTTCGTCATCATAATTATGAGCGTCCAGGTTATCAAACTGTAACAGTACAAACCTAGTGAGAATGAGATGATTCGATACAAGTTGCTACACGAGTATTTATTTTAATTTTTGAAATAACAAAGTATTTATTGTTAGTTTTATTAAAATTTAGTTATATGTTTTACTAATTAAATTAGTTTTATTAATTATTACTTTTATTTAACAAAATTGGGTCGTTTTGGTCGTACGCCAACAGGAAGGTTTGCACTGAAAATCAGCGTTGTGTCGGATATAATTCCAGCACAGCAACATGCTGAGTGCAAACTTTGTTTGCTTAAAATGCAGCGTACAAATTATCAATTTATCCTCTGTGTATAATCCCTATTAATATTATAAATGCGAAAGTAACTCTGTCTGTCTGTCTGTCTGTCTGTCTGTTCCGTTTTCACGTAAAAACTGCTGGACCGATTTGGCTGAAACTCAGTATATATATATTTTCGATGCCGAGAATGAACATAGGATACTTTTTATCCCGGAAAATGGGATAGTTTCCGGGATAAAAGTATATTTGTCTCTCTGTTTGTTATCCTTTTATGGAAAGACTATTGGACCGATTTGGCTGATACTCGGTATATATGTAATTTGAATACCGAGGGTGGCCAAGGGATACTTTTCATCCCGGATACTGGGATAGATTTTGGGATAGATTTATGTAAAGTTTATCCGTTTTTTATTTGTGGTTTGCCATTTTCGTCATTTTGTTTATTTTGGTCAATTTGGTCGTTTAGGTAGTTTTGGTAGTTTTGTTTGGCTGTTTTGGTAGTTGTGGTAGTTTTGGTTGGTAGTTTTGCTATTTTCGGTAGTTTATGTGGGTAGTTGTGGTAGTTTCAGTTGTTTTGTTAGTTGTGGTAGTTTTGTTTTGTAGATTTGGTAGTTTCGGTAAATTTGGTAGTTTTGGTTTGTAGATTTGGTAGTTTCAGTAGATTTGGTAGTTTTGGTTTGTAGATTTGGTAGTTTCTGTAGTTGTGGTAGTTTTGGTAGTATTGGTAGTTGTGGTAGTTTTGGTTTGTAGAATTGGTAGTTATGGTAGTTTTGGTTGGTAGATTTGGTAGATTCGGTTATTTTGGTAGTTGTGGTAGTTTTGATAGTTGTGGTAGTTTTGTTTTGTAGATTTGGCACTTTCGGTAGATTTGGTTTGTAGATTTGGTAGTTTCTGTAGTTGTGGTAGTTTTGGTAGTTGCGGTAGTTTTGATAGTTGTGGTAGTTTTGGTGGTTGTGGTAGTTTTGGTAGTTGTGGTAGTTTTGGTGGTTGTGGTAGTTTTGGTAGTTGTGGTAGTTTTGGTAGTTGTGGTAGTTTTGTTAGTTGTGGTGGTTTTGGTAGTTGTGGTGGTTTTGATTGGTAGATTTGGTAATTGTGGTAGTTTAGGTAGTTGTGGTAGTTTTGGTTGGTGGATTTGGTAGTTTTGATTGATAGATTTGGTAGTTTCGACAGTTTTAGTATGTTTGGTAGTTTTGGTCGTTTGTGTAGTTTACACAATATTTAGTTATATAAATGAAACTAGAACGGGTTGAAATAGGGTATTAAAGTTTGTATGGGGGACCAATCGTTTAACAAGTTTATAGATATAATAATTCAGAATCTTTAAAAAATGCGACTTTTACTCGATCTGTCTGTCTAAATACCGAAAATGGACATAGATACTATTCATCCCGGTAGATGGGATAGTTTCCGATATAAAATGAAGTAAATCTTCCGAGGGCAAATAGCACCAACATAAAAATACAATACAATATATCCTGTATTAACGCCTGCTCTTAAAACAAGAGGTACGCAGTAGAGTTTGACGCGCGGCGGAGCCGCGGGTTAAACTCTAGTAATGTATAAAGAATGTAATTACGTCGCTATTACTTCGAATAAAGTTTTTCTTTCTTTCTTTTTTCTTAGAATAATTATTTATAATATTAGTTCGGTTTGTTGGTTATTTGAAACAAGTAGAAGAAGAATGTAAGCCCCTGAGGAAGTCTAGGACTTAGGAATTAGTTTTTTTTTCTCCATTCTTGCACGAATTATATACATACCATTGACAACAAACTAAGCTACCTATTTACAAGTCGTACATGTCGACACAATCAATTTGCACCCAAAATCACCGATTTGAAAACCAACTAATCCATGTAGCGTACCAGATATCCCATGCTTTATTATTATTATTTTTTTATTGCAGGAGATGAGCAGACAGGCAGACGGCCGACTTGATGGAAAGCGGTTACTATCGCCTATGGACATTTGCAACAGCAAAGTTGCTACAAATGCGCTGCTGCTCTCTTAAGGGAAACTGGAACCTGGTCACTAATGCCGCAACACAACTCAAGGTTGTTATGGCGACATAGTTTAGACCAGGGATGGTAGCCAGCCAGTCGGGTAAATGCCCTACCACCTAGCTGTAAACTTTATCCTAAAACGTGAAAATCTCAGCCCTACAGTGGGCATTTATGGGCTTGTATTATTATAATAATCAACATAACTACCAACGTATGATTTTAAAGCAAAGGTATTATTTGCAAGCCATTTACGCCTCTACATTGTCTAACATGGATATTAGCCCACAGGGACTAACCCTCATTGTTCGCATCCCCGTTTCATGTTGAAATAGTAATTTAAATAATCCTCACAAATTTTCTGTTGTTTAAAATTAAGGTCACATGGCTAATTTACCACAAATTTGACTGGATAATGTTTATCTGTTTCTATATCTCACGCTAAATACAACACTGACACGATCCACAACTTTGCCAAATCGACTTTTAATGCCATCTATTGTAAATCATGTAAAGGGTTGTAATAGCGCTATTCATAGTTTGAAGTAACAGAAATATCGTGCGACAGCATCGAACGATGAGAATTGCACGATGAGCATCGCGCGATCTATTAGGACACCCATGTTCAATCATCATACGTCGAGAACGCATCGTGTCATCGTAAAATCCTTACCAATTAGAACGACGCCTAATGCATTATTTATGACTAGCTGCGCCCCGCGGTTTCACCCCCGTGGTGATGGAAAATCGTTATATTTTAGACAATTCACACACTCTATCTTTATAAATTATAGCCTATGTGTTATTCTGATGTATAAGCTATATTATTGTAAAGTTTCATCAAAATTCATTCAGTAGTTTTTGCGTGAAAGAGTAACAAACATACATACATACATCCATACATTCTTACAAACTTTATAGGCTGCGATACTGTTGTTAATTATTAACGACGTTACATATTGACAGATAATGTATGTGTATATACTACTGTGGCTTTGGCTTAAGACGCATTTGGCCACAGTCAATATCTTTAACATTATCGCAAGTGTGGCCCCACGATAGAAAATTATTCCAACTTCGCTTCGCTATATAGGGTTACCCGTATTTATTATAAGTACTTTGAGGTAAATATTGAGTGCGACATTTCTAAAAATATAACACGCCCGCCCTCTTCATGACATAGGTATAATTTTTAATGCAAGCGAAGCCCCGAGCGTAAGCTAGTCTACAAGGAATCTGTAGACGTGACGAGATTTTACAATTAAATTAAAAATGAAAAAAATTAGAGAGTGCTAATTCGGAATAGCAGATTGCGAAAATGTCGTTTTTAGAATTTTAATCTACTTGTTAGAGCATCACATGAAAACTAATACACGGATTTTAATGAAACTCCACCCAGCTAGTTTACATCTCAAGCCATCACTTATGATACTTTTATGTTCATAAATTACATCGTTTCTGCAAGAAATCAAATATAGCCAGAATTGTAACGCTACAGTAGCGTTTTTTTGTGCCGTCGTAATAATTCACAAACAATCATGTGATCATGACAACACGTACGAAGTTTTGCCAGTACTCCTAGTATGAATACGAAAGTAAGTGTGTTTGTTCATAAGGATTAATACGGGTTCACAAAATCCTTTAAACCCAGTTGAGCTCTTAGGATTCCGAGGACGTATTTCATGTTAACATAATCCAATTATTACCTTTATATTCTATTAAACCGACCCACAAATCGGTTAAACCGCTAATACATCACGACTGTAGGGAGGCCCTGAGACCTCAAGCGGACCGAAACGGCTGCAAAAGGTCCGAAAGGGCTTGAAAGATAAATTAGGGACGGAGACGTGCTGATTGCCTTCCCAATACTTTGCCCATCGGTGGGAATGAGAACACCGCGAGTAATGGTCCTATAGACCATTAAGCACACGTGGCAGGATATTCTTTTTTAGTTCTTTAGCCATTTATAAAACGAATTTTGTGTTATTTACTAAGCTATGTTGGGTTCTAAGAGTCGAACAGCTCTGCTAAGTAGTAGCGTGTTGTGTATGGCTCCTAGGCTCTATAATCATCTACCAAAATGTATTGTTAACATTCAAAACATACATAACCTATATATATAAAAATCAATTGCTGTTCGTTAGTCCCGCTAAAACTCGAGAACGGCTGGACTAATGTGGTTAATTTTGGTATTGAATTATTTGTGGAAGTCCAGGGAACGTTTAAAAGGTGAGTAAATATGAAAAAAAAATGCTTGGAATTTACTAAAAACAACAATTTCGCTTTCCCTTAGAAACTATTCCTACTTGTCAAATATTTGATGTTCGTCCCGTCGTTTAGAAATCGATTAAATTTAAAAGTGAAGTTTTTTTTCATTGTGTTGGTTTTGAATGTCAAACGTTTGATATTCGTCCCGTCGTTCAGAAATCAAGATTTTTTTTTATCGATTCTGAGGCGGTACGAAGTTTGACGGGTCAGCTAGTTTTAAATATAGATTAAAGGACATTTTTGATTGACAAATCATTTACAGTGTTAATGATTATTTTAATACATACATACATAACTTCACGCCAGTTCCCTTGCGGGGTAGGCACGAACAACAGAGCGCCATTTAGGCTTATTCTTACACACCTCACTTACTTCTTTGACATTCATAACTCTTGTCATAATCTATACATACATACATATAATAAAATTGTAGACGTCAAATTTCTGTACAATAAAAAAAATGCTAAAAACCGAGTAAGGGGTATGTAAAAAGTGTAATAGAACAACTACTTTAGATTTTTAGCAAATTTTTTGTTTCTCTGTTTGTCTGTCTGTTTGTACCGGCTAATCTCCGAAACTACTAGACCGATTTAAATGAAATTTTGTATGGTGGTAGCCTAGATCCCTGTTCAATATATAGGATACTTTTGATCCCGAAAAATTAAAGAGTTCCCGTGGGATAGTTAAAAAAACTTTCCACGCGGACGAAGTCGCGGGCAGAAGATAGTGTTAAATTAATTTAGTAATTAGTAATATATAGCGTATTAGAGTAATATATTTAGAGTACAGTAAGTCATCGTTTTATTTTGTACTCCCCTTTCCATAGGCCGAACCTATCTCCTATTTTATCCGTGCAGGAACGGAGAAAGAATACAACTAGGCATGCACGGTAACCTTCTCCTGTGGTTAGAATCGACTTAACAACCCACAGCCAGGTGGTAGGGCATTTTCCCGACTGGATGGCCACCACCCCTGGTCTATTGCTTTTTGTATGTCGATTTATAACAACCTTGAGTTGTGTTCCGGCATTAGTGACCAGGTTCCAGTTTCCCTTAAGAGCGCAGCAGCGCATTTGCAGCAACTTTGGTGTTGCAAATGTCCATAAGCGATGGTAACCGCTTTACATCAAGTGGGCCGTCTGCCTGTCTGCTGATCTCCTGCAATTAAAAAAAAAATCTAGCACGGCGCTTAGTGGCCAGTTCCTACATCTCACTATTCATTCACTCATTCTACCATTGGTTGAATTTTATCCTTACTTGTATGAAACTTATGTCCAATTTTAACCAATAATAAAGAAAATGAACGGTCGATAAGGTATTAAGAACCGGCCATAAGCTATGGGCTCTCGCCAGTGGCGCATCGCCCCATCAACGAGATAACCAACATAGACATAGAGGTTGATGGCCTCTGTGGTTGAGCGGGCTAATCCTTAGCCGGCCTACCTCACTGCAACTCAGAGGCTCCGGGTTCAATTCCTGAGATGGCAAATTTCTGAAACGACTTTCGTTTCGTCTGGGTGTCTGGGATCAGCTCCAGTCCGTTGTATATTACCCAAACACAAGTGTAACTTACTTAATTTGGCGATATACAATATGTGTGTTTGTCTGTCGATTATTATTATTATTAAAAAAAAGACTCACCACTAAAATGTTGTCTACCCTCACATAGTTTTTGATATTTTTCTTTTAAATACAGAACCCTTCATTGTGCATTAGCTGTCACGCATTTAGCTGATTTTATTATTCATCACAAATAGCCCAAAGAGCTGTTGGAAACTCGCACTCCATCACGGCTCAGCCAAAGCCAAACCTTATCTCTACAGTAAACCACCAATTTTATACCGTGCATCACAAATCAAGAGCTATTCAGCTAAGCTTTGGCCGGCTTCCAGTGAAATGTTGCCCTTAATGGAATGTTTAGATTGATCGTGTCTTTGGTCTAAAAAGCAATTAAAAGTCTGCATGAAGTCAGACTAAAATCTTCTTCCGATTTTATTTGCCAACACAATCACTGTGGCTAAATTTATATTTATTTACTAGCGGCCCCGGCAGACGTTGTCCTGCCTTAGAAAATAAAATTCTAGAACCCGATCCCAGAGCCACCTACCGGTTCTAATTGCGAATCTAAACCATCCCGGTACCCACTCAAACACACAAAAACAAAATCGCTCCAGGTGATTAGGAGGATTCCAGAACCCGATCTCAGCGCCACCTACCGGTTTTAATTGTGAATCTAAAAGAGTAATATATTAATAAAAAATAGGGGTTGATCGTAGAGGGGTGAAAATTTAGGGTTGTATGTATTTTTGTATGTTGTATCATAAAAAAATAGAAATTAAAAATTTTGTCTAAAAAATAAAAAATAAAAAATTAGGGGTGGACTACCCCTAACATTTAGGGGGATGAAAAATAGATGTTGGCCGATTCTCATAGATACCGGATAAGCACAAAAAATTTCATCAAAATCGGTCAAGCCGTTTCGGAGGAGTATGGCAACGAAAACTGTGACACGAGAATTTTATATATTAGATTAACTTACAAACATCACCATCATTACAATTGTCACCAATAGGATAGAGTGGTACACAGAATAGATTATATATACATATTCAGTCAAATTCAAATTCAAAAGTTTTTATTCAAAATAAGTTCCACTGGAGAACACTTTTTGAAGGTCATACATGTATGTTAAAATTTAATTTTTACTTCCTATTCTGTGTACACCGCTTCGCAACGTGTTGATGCTGTAAAGGAGAAGACGCGGCAAGAAACTCCCCAGCAACACGTCTAGCTAAGTATTGTTTTTCTTTATATTTCATATTCTATTTATATCTCAAATTCTTTTTTTTTTATAAGTTTTGTACAGAAGTATGTTACAGAATTACTTTTTGAAGAATTAATGGAGTTGTAGCAAACAATGCATACTCAATAAGACCAAGACAGTAAAAGGAAAGAAAAATAATGTTATAGTTATAATAATGACATGACGTGCTAAAATGTTATGCTGCAATATGTCTCCACAAATTCCTTACAAGCATGGCAAGATAAAAAAAAAAACGTTACACAAAATTTAGTATAAGAGGTTGGAGCGAGCTGCTATGTAAATTAATTTTTATCATTTAAGTATTCTTCAATAGTGTAGTATCCCCTTTTAAACAAGATGCTTTTTAATTTAGTTTTAAATTTAGTGAATGGCAGATCTAACATTTCACTCGGAATCTTATTGAAGAAGCATATAGCAACCCCCAAGAAAGAGGACAGTCGTCATAACATATAATATAATATGCTATGTTCTTGTGAATTCAGTCACGGTACAAATAAAAATGTCAATTTGTTGACATATCTTGTTCAATGTTCGCAAGGACTGTGTCATCGGCGCCTTATTAAGTAGGTACTGTCGTATGGTAGTACGAAAATTGGTGGCTGCCTACGTCTCATCATAAAATGCGCTGGAATGTTCAATTTCAGCTAATACGCCTGGGTTAAACAATTTAAATAAGTGCAGGAACGGAGAAAGAATACAATTTCCTGCGGCCAGGCGGCCTGTCGTAAGAGGCGACAAAACAACCCACAGCCAGGTGGTAGGGTATTTGCCCGACTGGATGGCGACCACCCCTGATCTAGAGTATGCCGCCATAACTATAATATAATATGCTATGTTCTTGTGAATTCGGTTACAGTACAAATAAAAATGTCAATTTGTTGACATATCTTGTTCAATGTTCGCAAGGCCTGTGTCATCGGCGCCTTATTAAGTAGGTACTGTCGTATGGTACTACTAACATTGGTGGCTGCCTACATCTCATCATAAAATGCGCTGGAATGTTCAATTTCAGCTAATACACCTGAGTTAAACAATTTAAATAAGTAGGAGACCATTGCAAATTTGAGACTGGATGGCAAATTATTATATCCAACCATGCCTAAGACAAACAAGGTGGGTAAACAAGGATAAAATGAGTAAACATCATACCGTCTTAGGTATAAGAATCTAGTAAATTAATTTTGTATGTGGTCCAACATGAGACTATATTAGATATACAGTAACTAATTCTTTCTTAAGTTTTTGTGACTAGTACACATAATTTAAAAGTTTTTAGGTGTTAAAATTATAAGCGCCTGTAGAAAATGTAACACTGGCACGCGTATACAAGCTTTTTTGTCTAAGAATGTAGGCGCTTAGTGTTCTTTAATAAAGTTTACGCTCGATTTACCTGGAATCTGCTCACCATACTGCCTTGGTAACCATGACACCATCTCGGGGGTATAAGCTTACGAATAAAAAAATACATTTGAAAATCGCTCCAATTGACAAAGAAGTCGGTTAACAAATTTATCAGGGTTTCTCTCGATTTCCCTAGGATCCACTCCTCACATCCTGACATGGTGACTATGGGACCAATTTGGGAGTATATACCCTTTCGAATATAAAAAAATAAATTGAAAATCGGTTCACAATTTACGGAGAAATCGTGTGAGGAACATACGAAAAAACATAGTTAAAATCAACTAAAACGCCGCGCTTAAAATGGTTAAAAGAAGTTTAAATTATATGTCTTAAGTAGTATATCCGGGATTAAGTCTATATGTTCATATTTTCTCAAGAGTGCAAGTTAACAATAAAACAGGTGAAAGTCATTTTCACTGAAATCCGTTAAGCTACTTCGAAGTCTCTTCGAGAGAAACTTTCAGGGAGACAAAACAAGACCTTTTTTAAAAAGGTTTTTAAATACAAGCTTTTGAGATGCTGGATATCATGTAGCAGCAGAGTGCTAGCCAAGACAAGTAAAACAAGCCCCAACACGACGGGTCTATCTTGTTTTAATGTTGCAAGCCGATAATCCTAATCCTTTGCAGGTGTCTTATTACCGCCTTGAATTTGAGTGATCTATTGTTCGCGCTAATCTCTTTGTTCACGCCGCCGTAAGACGTCATAAAACCTTCTTTCCTCTGTTGGTATTTCATGCGAATTCTTGGAAGCCATTAAGCTGACCATTTAACGATTTCAAGAACCAGTGGGCGGCATGTTGCTAGGAGGCCATGTCTAATTTACAAATAGATGAGGGTCGGTCAGTCGGAAAATGCACCAGTCGTGTTCTGACTGCAAACGAAGCGTTACCTAGTGCACTTTTGGAGCGAGTATCTTATAATGACGAACTTTGCGCGATTTATGTTATAACGATTTTCTGCCCTACGCTTTGGTTTTGTTGTTTTCAGCTATACTTGTAAGAACTGTGAATAGCATGTGTGTACTCCTAAACTTAGTGATAATTCCGACGGCATTTTCAAATTTAGATCCTACAAATTCGTAACAATTCAGCCAAAATATTATTTCATATCCCAATGAAACTATACTTTTCGGGGACAAAAGTAGGATATTATCTTCATTGTGCGTTTTCTACGCGAACTTGTCCTATTTATTACGTATTTTAAATCGTCTGTTTACCAATAATAGAGAAATCTCAGCACAGTTATGGGAGGAACGTGACCTGATAATATATCGCAGAATATAAAACGAGCCTATCATATACTGGTCAGCCGCCTTAATAGTTTTCTCGGGTTACTGATAGAGCAATCAACCATCTGAAGTGAAGTCATAGCTTGACATTTGATATCTATTCTCAACTACCCACACAAACATAATCTTTATAAAGGCTTATGAACTAAATACGAGTGCTGTAAAAGATAATGTGCTGGAATATTATACTGAGATACCCTCATCTTATTGTTACGAGTGCGGGACTCGAATTAAAAATGCCGTTGGAATTACTATAGAATTTATTAGAACTAAACAAACACGTGTAACACAGGTACAAATAAAACCGAACACAGTATGTCCAAATGTAATGCACAATTCAATAACACGCGCAAAGTTCGTCACTAAATATACACAAGTCTTGCCTCGCTTGTGTTATCGCTTTGACTGCCCCTCTCTCCATCCTGCCGTCGTTTTATACTTCACAAATACAAATGTGCTCGCCCGTATCGTCGACTTAATTTCCTAGAATTCGTAATCCACACACCTGGTTAATTATACCTGCAAACGGCCATAAACGAGTAAAATAGGCTGTTATCCACAATAACCAATGTATAAGTAAACAAAAGAAGACAATCATAAAGATATTATAATTGGTTCAAATGCCGACAGGTAATAGCGTGCTTCGTGGAATTTGTCTTTGTCGGGGGGCTAAGTTGTAACAATATTATACTAAGTACGTATAATCCTACGTAGTAAGTTAATAGTAAAAATAAATAATAGTTTACAAAAACTAAAAAATACGCTTTTTAGAAAATATAACTAAAAAATAGAAAATAAATTTGAATTAACAATAGTGTAAGAAAAAATGATTTTATTGTAAAAAAAGCGTGGGGTGCTTTTTAAACTATTGATACCATGCACCTCACGCTTTTTTTTACAATAAATTCATTGTTTATTACACAATTTTTAATTCAAATTTATTAAAATTTATTTCTCTCTATCTTTTTTAGTTTTTTTTAACTATTATTTATTTTACATTATTTAGTGATTTAATTCCCTTCTCCGTGGAAACTTTGAAAAAAGAATTAAATACACTCTTATGATAAAATGGAACGTTATGTAAAAATAAGCTTTTTAAAAAGGTTTTTAAATACAAGCTTTTGAGATCCTGCATATCATGTAGCAGCAGAGCGCTAGCCAAGACAAGTGAAACGAGCCTAAACACGACGGGTCTATCTTATTTAGTACAGGAGTTCCTATGGCCACCTTCCGACTCCATCACAAGATCAGCTCCGTGGTACCATATTATTGCATTGTCACGCGATATACACATACGTGCAAAATTTTAGTTCAATCGGAAACCGGGAAGTCGTTCAATTTTAACTTGAAAGATTCCGTTACATACTAACATACGTATGAAGCTAATAAAAGCGTATTAACAATAGAAATTAAAGACTATATTACAGAATGGGCAATTATTACAGTCAAATATATTCAGAGGGTTTCCTCTCAAACGTCTTTTGTAGTTCGTTTTCATTTTAGAACTTTCTACTTGTCTTATTTTATATTTAAGTGCATTTTTCATTGTATATTTCATTCATTTTTTTACATACATACATACATACATAACTTCACGCCAGTTCCCTTGCGGGGTAGGCACGAATAACAGAGCGCCATTTAGGCTTATTTTTACACACCTCACTTGCTTCTTTGACATTCACAACTCTTGTCATGCACGCTCGTCTGTTCTTAAGGCTCCTGACATCACCCTCCGCTAGTACACGATCAATTTGATCATGGAAGGTGTGTCGTGGCCTTCCACGACTTCTGCATCCATACACTTTTGCATTGTATATCTGTTTAGTCATCCTTTCATCATGCATTCTTACCATTCATTTTTGTGGTGTCTATTATATTATAAAATTCTAAACACGCTGTGTCTGTACTTTGAAGCTAATGACAAAACAACTGGAGTATACTATATAAACGATGAAGACCTAAAAACTACTGACTGATAAATTTTTCTGGGAATGATTTAAAATGGCCAGTTTAAAAAAATCGAATTCCAATATGATTCTTTCACTGCCCGATAGAAAATTTTATGTAATAAAATTTGTGATATTATTATCCCGGGAATTCAGCAGGAATTTTCCCGGGAGCGGTTTGTAGTTTTTCGGGTGTATAAAAAATTAGCTTATTCCGACACAGTTTCCACTAAAACGATAGCTGCGGTGCTTTGTGTCCAGGGTATCCAGCGGGAATTTCAAGCCAAGCGTGGACAAAGTCTCGGGCATAACCTATTATTGACTATATTATTGTATTTTTAAATAAACTTTTTTTCTTTCTTTCTTCTATATCAAATTTCATTTCGGGCTGATCGGACGGAAACGAACGCCGAAAAGCGTTTGAGAATAGGGCCTCGAGCACTTTTTATCGTATTACAAAATGTCGTAGCAAACTAGATTAGAAAAAAAAACTGCGTTTAGTCATTTTTTATGAAATATAATAAATAGAGATGCCACGAATATTCGGTCATCATCATCATCATCATCAACTTTTTTAACTGTTCGCTATTCGGCCGAAAAGTGGACAGTATTCGGCTGAATACTAAACTGAAAAAGTAAACGCGAATATTGCTCAAAATTGTATATATTTCCATGAAAAATTGATAATTATACCATGGATTATCCGTGGATGGATGCAGAAGTCGTGGAAGACCACGACACACCTTCCATGATCAAATTGATCGCGTACTAGCGGAGGGTGATGTCAGGAGCCTTAAGAACAGACGAGTGTGCATGACAAGAGTTATGAATGTCAAAGAAGCAAGTGAGGTGTGTAAGAATGGGCCTAAATGGCGCTCTGTTGTTCGTGCCTACCCCGCAAGGGAACTGGCGTGAAGTTATGTATGTATGTATGTATTATCCGTGCAGGAACGGAGAAAGAATACAATTTCCTGCGGCCGAGCGGCCTGTCGTAAGAGGCAAGTAAACAACCCACAGCCAGGTGGTAGGGCATTTGCCCGACTGGGTAACTACCACCCTTGGTCTAAAGTATGTCGCCATAACAACCTTGAGTTGTGTTCCGGCATTAGTGACCAGGTTCCAGTCTCCCTTAAGAGAGCAGCAGCGCATTTATAGCAACTTTGCTGTTGCAAATGTCCATAGGCGATGATAACTGCTTTCCATCAAGTGAGCCGTCTGCCTATCTGCTGAACTCCTGCAATAAAAAAATAAAAAAAAGGTAACGAAGATTACAGTTATTTTGCTAAATTAAAGTCAAAAGGTCATTTTCAGCAGAGTAATAGATGGATAGTATGAAAATTCATGAATCCCGGAGTTTACCCTAAAAGCTCGGAATACTTAATGTTACTAAAGGCATAAACAACTACTAAAAACACATAACTATACTTTAAAATTGCTTGACGCATTTTAATAAGCCCGTTGCCTTAATAAACAACTTGTATTGCTCCGATTTTTGTCTCAATACTACCCTCACATATCTATTTCCTATAATTATATAAAAATCAATTGCTAAAACTCGAGAACGGCTGATTTGGCTCATTTTGGTTTTGAATTATTTGCGGAAGTCCAGGGAAGGTTTAAAAGGTGAGTGAATATGAAAAAAATGCTTGGAATATAGTAAAAACAACAATTTCGCTTTCCCTTAGAAACTATTCCTGCCTGTCAAACATTTGATGTTCGTCCCGTCGTTTAGAAATCAATTAAATTTAAAAGTCATTCAGAAACCAAATTAAATTTAAAAGTGAAGTTTATTTTTCATTTTTGTTAGTGTTAAATGTCAAACGTTTGATATTCGTCTCGTCGTTCGTAAATCAACAGTTTTTTATTTAATGATTCTGAGGCGGTACGAAATTTGCCGAGTCAGCTAGTATAAATAATAAATTAAATTCATTTGAAAATAGAACATTAATTAAATATTACAATAATAAATGGACAGATGCGCTAATAGGGGTAAATGTAAACTAAATGTAACTGGTTATTTCTCTATAAGTGAATTGTAAATTCTTTTGAGAAATAAATGTCTTAAATCTTAACTACACTTGGTGCGGCGGCGCTGGATTTAGCGTTAAGCGAACTGTGTCAAAGTAAGAAAATAGGAGATTGGGAATATTTTGACGGGAATTTGAGAACGAGCACGCACTAACCTGATTAATGGGAATGAAATGCAGCTGCTCCTCTGCTCCTCAGTCCACTTCACTTCACTTTATTGTTAATTATGCTGTAGTTTATTTAATGTAATATGTTTTAATATATCGCACAAAACTAGCCCTTAACTAGAATAGATAATAGGTCCTTGAAATGTATAATATAATATAAGACAACTACTCATGTGTAAGAAAATAGGGTAATCAAAATGTAATAACAATGTTTTAAAAATAAAGAAAACAAAAAAGATATCCTATACCTATCCTAACCAATCCAGAGCAAACCCACCCACTTTTAGGCAACATCACGTAAATAAATTTAGATGTATTATTATGTAATATATAAAATAGATAAAAATAGTTACAAATGACAAAAGTAGGGAAGTATATACGCATGGGCACGATCATCTTCCCGGGCCAAGTTAGCTGACACAAACACAAATCGTGTACGCTAACTTGATCTGGGAAGGCAACGCGTGCTCATGGGTATGTAGTATACATGTATATATATATATATATATATATATATATATATATATATATAATAGTGATTAAATCCGATATATAGTATATGTAAGTTTATAATATTTCAACAAACACAACCCTCCTAAGTAACCATATATATAAACCTAACCCAATCCCATTACCCTAATAATATATAAATACCCTAGATAAAAATAACAAAGTTAAGATATCTCTGTCTTGACCAATGACAGAGGCCCAGGAGCATCAAAAAAAAAAAAAAAAATCTCGCACAATTGTGGTGCGGAGCGGGTTATTTATAAGTTATATATATTTATATTTATTTATAGTGTTCCGGGCGCGATATATTTTATGTTACATTATGTTATTTTATATATATATATATATATATATATTTGCATTTGCGGAGCGATTTAATTTATTTTATTTTATGGTATGACAATGAATGATGTGACGTGCGAAAGGGGATCGCGCCGTCAGACTTGAAGGAAGAATTTATATATGTTAAACCTATCGCCGCTACATCTGCGTAAGACGATCGCTATTACTAACATAATCCTAAATGTAGCAGACGCTACGTTAATTTTAATATTAATGAGTTCAGCAGACCAGAACACCATAGGTGCTACAAATACGCTGCTGCTCTCTTAAGGGAGACTGAATGTTAGAAGAAAAGATCGTATAGGTTGAAAGGAGGTTTGTATGCCGGTACCAACACTTTTACTTTTTACTAATTTTGTTTTACTAAAGTTTTTTGCGATCAGTGAAAATTTTGCATCAGAACCATATTTTTATCGACCTGGTGACTTTAAACCTCTCCTAAGAAAATTACCGTACGATTCTCGGGATAAAGTACCGCTAATTTTTAGTTCAGGAATTTATTACCGCCCAGCGAAAACCACACCAAAATCGGCCTAGTAGTTTTAACGTGAATCCCGAACAAACGGACAAACACAAAAAGTGTAAGAAATAAAAGACTACACTTTTACAATTTCATAATGTTATATTTAATTTATAGTATTTTATTCATCCCTACTACTCCACAGTACCTTAAAGAACGCTTCTAATTTATTTTATGCTCTCAAAATTTACGCACTTCCAGTCAACATAGACTTATTACTCCTATTCATAATACAATGTTTTTCAATAATTCTGTCACGGTTAAGGCTGTCCAACTTTGGAATACATTGCCTGTTACTGTCAGAAAAGTAAAATCTCTAATAACATTTAAGAACATGGTCAGGAATTTCTATCTGCAATATAATGATATGTAATTTTATATAATTAATATTATATTGCATTTAACTATATATTTATTATGTTTAAATAGTTGCATTTTATCACCATATCTTGTATATGTACATACATACATACATAGCTTCACGCCAGTTCCCTTGCGGGGTAGGCACGAACAACAGAGCGCCATTCAGGCTTGTTCTTACACACCTCGCTTGTATATGTATATAACTTATATTTGTATGTATAGTATAGTTATATATTTTTTTTTTATTTTTTTTTTATAGCAGGAGTTCAGCAGACAGGCAGACGGCCCACTTGATGGAAAGCGGTTACCATCGCCTATGGACATTTGCAACACCAAAGGTGCTACAAATGCGCTGCTGCTCTCTTAAAGGAGACTGGAACCTGGTCACTACTGCTGGAACACAACACAAGGTTGTTATGGCGGCATACTCTAGACCTAAAATGTAAGTAATCGTACAATAATTATGTATACCACCGTCGCCACTCCTAATCAGCATTATTCTTGCCACGGGTTGTCTGGAAGAGATCGCTTTTTAGCGATAAGACCGCCCTTTGTACACAATTAGAATAATACTAGTTCGTAAGTTTTCTGTAACGGTGTACAATAAAGTGTTATTTATCTATCTATCTATGTTATAGATATGACCTGATATGATATACCTTCAATGAAAACTAATGATGAAGGAGGAGTTAGCGGATATACAGACAGTCACACGCGGAGAGCGACTTTGTTTTATACCTACGTAAAAATAGTGAAGATCCAAATGTGAGTATGTGTATTTATGATGCTCTTGTTGCGTCACGATTCATCCATCAATTTATTGATGTATAATTTAGCACAGTTAAAGACTTATGGTTAATACATGAACGTGATGCTATGTAAATACAGATAGATGATATCGCTGTTAGAGTTCCTAATAAGATTGAGCATCTGTCTGTAGCAGTAAAAATGCCCAATCTCATAAACTTGTAAATATAATATTTAATATTGATTAGAACACTAGTGTGCACATCACGTAAACAATAAGATTTCTGTATATATAAGTATATAGTCAAAGTTAAATTAGGAACAATGAAGAAATTAATATACTGTACAACAACTAGAATGAATGCGAAGAAAACACAGGTTATGGTGTTTGAAAGAGAAGAAACCAGAACGAATGCAAGGATAATGGTCGATGATATTATGCTAGAGCAAGTGAATGAGTTTGTATATCTTGGATGTGCTTTTAGCAGGGATGGAAGGTACACCGCTGATATAGAAAGAAGAGTGAATTTGGGGAATAGTGTGAATGGAGCGTTAGGTAAACTTCTAGGCGCTAAGAACCTCAGCCAGGAGGCCCAGCTTGCCACACACAACGCGGCGCTGGTACCTACGCTCACGTATGGAAGCAAGAGTTGGGTATGGAAGAGAGAGTATGAAAGTAGAGTAAACGCGGTCGAGATGCGAGCACTGCGCAAAATCTGCGGAGTGACGCTCGCGGACCGCGTTCGTAATACCGAAGTAAGAAAGAGAGTTGGTCTGAAAGAGAGTGTCGGGGTGAAGGTAAGGAAAGGAATGCTTCGGTGGTTCGGGCAGGTGGAAAGAATGCATGATGAAAGAATGACTAAACAGATATACAATGCAAAAGTGGATGGATGCAGAAGTCGTGGAAGGCCACGACACACCTTCCATGATCAAATTAATCGTGTACTAGCAGAACGTGATGTCAGGAGCCTTAAGAACAGACGAGCGTGCATGACAAGAGTTATGAATGTCAAAGAAGCAAGTGAGGTGTGTAAGAATAAGCCTAAATGGCGCTCTGTTGTACGTGCCTACCCCGCAAGGGAACTGGCGTGAAGTTATGTATGTATGTATGTATGTATGTATGTATGTATGTATGTATGTATGTATGTATGTATGTATGTATGTACAACAACTCGTCGTCTTAATTTGTACTCCCCTCTCGGGCGACTGGGCTAGGCTCTCGCCTAGTGCGTCATCCTATCCAACGGGGTAACTATCATTGACGCACCACACAACTTAAATAAATCCTCACACTCTTACACCTTAATTACGCAACAAATCATCGCGAAATTTTGTATAAACGTTATCAGAACACAGGGCCACCTTGCATCGAGAAAAAACTGCTGTTGCCATAATAAAAAAGCAAAATAAATAGGAACACATTCACGACATGTAGCTATGAATTTTACCTGCTTTCAGAGATATAACTTTAAATTGTGTCTTGCAAGTTTGACTTAATTAAAACCCCTAAACAACTGTTCAACCAAAACATTACCCAAACTAACATAATATCAAATACACAATACAACAACAAAACATGTTGTTACACACAACCAATTATAATAAATCTATTGTCGTTTCCTACAACTTGGGTCTGTGTACCATCTGCGGGTTGAACTTACTAACTTCAGTTTGGTAAGACTTAACAATTTTAAACTTAGATTGTGTTGCCTATATCGATTTTATGCGGGTAGCTAAGCTTTGTAACTCCTTTGAATCGCCTGAAACCATTAATAATAAGCCGTGGAACAGGTTTCTCGCAGTTCTTATGTATGAGGTTGCCAAATCTCTTTGGACGTATTGAGTGTTCATATCAGACTATTTATTATACAATACCAACATGCGGTTGTATGCTAGAATAGAGGGGTGTTACCTGATGGAGAGTGGTTACTGTCGCCTATAGATGTTTGCAACGCCAGGGGCGAGGCAAAAACGTTGCCATCGTTTAGCATAGGATGGAAGTGATGGGATAGAGAATAGGTGGATTCGGCGGAAAATCGTAGGCGCCGCTATGCGCAACTCCTCCCGTGATTCCATTACAGGGTGCCGCGTGAAACAGGGGAGCCCGCGGACTCCCCCCTCCTTTTGGTGACGAGGGTGTCCTTAGGCACACCAATGACGTCGCAGTCGCCGTAGATGTGTGTCTCAAAACTAGTTCTTGTGGCGACCCGTAAATGCGCATAGGAGAAAGGCGCAAGTTAGGTTTAGTACCCACGAAACCACCCCAAAAATTACCCAATTTAACGACTGACACCCCCCTATCCTCTGCTCGGCCGTTCAAGAATTCCACATAGCCTTCGGTTTAAAGCCTCCCCCCAGGCCCGAGGTTGGTGTCGCAAGAACAGATATTCCTCTGCGTCAATAAAAAAGGGGGAATAGGCTGATGGGTAAGGGTAGGGGGAAATGGACTACCGGAACTCTCTTGGTGAGTGAGAGTTCCGATGTCAACATTAGTAATATAACAGACTGTATGTCTTTCAAGACCTCGGGCCATAAAAATGAACCTGGACTTTTGGAGGGCTTGCGTGGGGTCATGGGAATGCCAACACATAGAGGCCCGTATTTATTAAGTTTCATAGAGTACAGATTTCTCGTAAGTAATTTCTGTCAGTTTATATCTTCGGAAATATGGTAGCGAGATAGCGAACTCCGTTTAGATAACCTACTACCTCAAAGGTAGTGAGGAAGAACGCCCAGCCGATGGCTAAGGGTACAGTGGTAGAAAAAAGACGAAGATACCATTTTGACTATACTCGGACCGATCCCAACGTCTTGGACTTGATTTTTGCTGTTGGTCTAGACCTAGCTTTACCGGGAGTTTTTCGAGCAACCTGCACGAGAGATCTTTCTAGGGGCTTTTATCTCAGCTAGACTGTTGCCATGTGAGGGGGTTGATTGTTATAATGCCAGTCAAAGGGCGACAACATTGGACTAATTGATGACAGGCGATAACGATGGAGTAATCTATGACTGGCGTCAACAATGTACTAATCGATGACGGACGACAATAATGGACTAACTGATGATGAGTAACAATAATAGGCTAATTGACAACGAGTGAAACCAATGAACTAATTGATGACGGGTGACGAAAATGGGGTAACTGGTGACTGGCGGCGTGCAATATGAAACCCGAAGGGAAGGTTCCCGGCGGACCAACATTATCTCACTACCGCCATTTAGTAACGTGTTTACTGTGAGAGATGACACGTTTTTAAAAAAGAAGAGCCAAGGTCATCGTAAAACTAGTTATTCTCATGAAATCGCGGTTCACAGCTAATACAATTACTATAAATAACTTTAATGCATGACAGAGTTGATAACGGACGACTATTATTTAAATTTATGTAGCTTGCTCCCAAGTTTGTTGTCTGAATACAAATTACTTAGAAGTCGATATTTGGAATCTCTAATAAAGTTATCGACTTAATAAAACGCAAAGTTGGCTTGTTAAAAGTTTATGCTAAATGGACTATTTCGCTTTAGCTATAATTTTATTTGTTTATGAAGTATCATTTATAATTAACGAGTATTTAAACCTAGATACAATGTTACTCTAAACAGCTCTAATTGTAATATATTAATTACTTTTAATCGTGACCAAAGCTTTAATATTCTTCTTGTCGTCTTCAAGAACTTACTTACTTATTTACTCCGTTGGCTCAGCGACCAAAAGTGGGTCTTGGCCTCCGAAACGAGAACATGCCACTATTCTCGGTCCTGTGCGCTTTCTTGCCAATTACTGGCTTCTAGCTCCGACAGGTCTGCCTCTACTCTGTCCTTCCAGCGACATTTAGGACGGCCGACCGGACGCCGACCTACCGGCTATGCCAAATCCTCTGATCCTGTCCCATCTTCAAGAACTGAAAAACGTTTTATATGGACGTTGTGCTTTTGTATTTCGTTCGTAAGCGGATAGCTATAAAACATTAAGTGATACACTTTTTTTAATTTTTATATTGAATAGGTTTGCGTTTGACCGACATTGCGCCTGATGTCAGGTGGTAATGCAGTCTCAAGTGGAGCTCGCTTACCTAGAAGATACCTGTTCACACGAGACTTGAAGACACCTAAATTGTGTGCTTCTGGTAAAACAGGCGACGGTAAAGAGTTCCACTCTTCAGCAGTATGTATGGTAAAGTGGAAGCATAGCGTTTCGTCCGCTTTGTTGATATTTCCACCACATATCGATGGGGTGAGCTCGTACGTCTGCTTGTCCGGTGACAGTGACGGTGTTAAGACTATGAGTAGATTACTGAACTTAGGTAACCGTCTTCTATGAGTAAAGTGAAGTCTTAATACGTTTTTATTTATTATTAACAACTCTACGGACTCGAGTTCCGTATCCTTTTTTACAACTTAATTTCTAGATGTATTTTTTTTAATTTAACACGCTTATTAGTTATTTTGGTTCTTGTGTGTGACATTAATTTATTGATTTTTGTGTTGAGGTGTATGTGTCTTATGACATATTATATTAGTTTATTCTACTTTTAATACTAAACTTATACTAATGTAGAGTGTATCTGTTACATGCTGGTGTTGTGAGGAAGCGCATGTGCATTGTGGGCCTTATATCTATACTTATATATATTGTACTATCTAGTGCCATGTGTTGTTTTTTTTTCTTTTCTTTGCCTGGGTTATTAACTTTTAGGCTCTTTGTGTGTCTTGGTTTGTTAGTGAAGTGTGCGTGTAATGCAATGCGGTGATAGTGCGCATTGGTTTGAGTATGTGTATAAGTTTTATTGTTAGTTATGTGTTTGTGACTTTGTGTAGTGTTATAATTTATTGTTTACTTGTTGTCTTAATACGTTACCTCGTTGGATTCCCATATTTATCCATAGTCTAAAGTAGGCACCAGTCCTATTAAAAAAAAAACAGTTAAGAAAAGCAGGAAAAAGGAATTGTAAAATACAAGACATGAAATAGAGCGGAAATTATTAAAAGTTGAAGCAACTAGCACGTTAAGTGGCGTTAAGTTTTTCTATTTTACAACTTTACTCTTGAGAAATGTTTTAATTTGAAAAGTAGCCAGGTCTCAACTTAACTAAGTTACGATACAATTAAGTTATTTTGTAAAATTCATTTATAATCCAATAATAAAATTATTTTGCTGTTCAATATAAGATTTTACATTTCTTTTATGACATTACTTGATGATATCGTTATTAGCTAAGTTGAATAACGGAGGCTATTCTCAATTCGTTTGTAAATATTTTTGAAGTGAAATTTCTTTGGAATCGTAGTGATTTGAAACTCGATGAAACGAAAAAGCGACATTAAAAACAGACAAACGCATAAATCTATAGGATTAAGCCTGCGAGCGAATGAGATAAGAGTTTTACATTGTGCAAGACAGATTAGGGAGTCAATAATACCGATGCGTAACCATTGATCCAATTTGGACCAAAATAACTAATAATAATATTTTTTTGACTATAGCAGTAAAAAATGAAAGTGATATATAAGAAGTTTATTGAAGTGAAACTTCTTTCGATGAAACGAAAAAGCGACAGTAAAAAGAGATAAACACATAAATCTATAGGACTAAGCCTGCGAGAGAATGAGATAGAATACATTATATTTAATCATTTAAACACTATGCTCATACAGATAGAGTTGGAAATATTTTGAAGATTTTCGGTGATACTTCAAATTTCGTGTTTTAAAACTTAAATATATTATAACGATATAATATATGAAATGTGACGAAATTTCGAATCCCACCCACCCCTTGCAACACTTCGTCTCAATTCTTCTGGGTATGAACTGCACACACAGACATATTTTTTATATGTATGGTCTGCCATGACTTCGTTTATGACCGATTTTAAACATTCATTTAGAGTTGGTTTCAGTACTTTACAGTGGTCTCATGTAAATTGCATTGATATTAGACATTGAACTCCGAAGATCTGAACTCCTCAGAATAAAACAACGTTGTTGCTATTGCTAGGTTTAGGACAATCCAAAATGAGTACATACGTAACTACGATTAAAAACAAGATAGATAGGACTGAATTTGGACTAGGAAGGCATTACAACCTTCTGTAATATGGTGATGTAAAAGGGGAAGAGAAGACGCAGCTTGCTCAGTAATGATTCGTCGCAGCAGATCAGGGCGTTGAAAGAGGAATTACCACCAACTCCTTTCGCATTGACAGCGGCCTTGGGCGGTGAAACGGGGAATCTCATCGCACCGAAAAAGGTGTTCCTGCATGTGCGTCTAGTGAAGTACGCAGAGAGGGCGCAACACCCAGCGTGCATGAAAAGGAGCTTATAAGGGGTAAGAAGTATCTTTGGTTCCCAAGACTCTGAAATTAAGATGTTGCGATGAAACATCGTGGTGGTTTAGTTAATAGGTCCGCGCATGCTATTGGGAGTCCAAAAATACCTTACTGCTATCCCTAGGAGGTAGGTAAATGTGTAAATTGCGTTATGAATTCCGTTTCATTTAATCGTCGTTTCTGAATTCAAGAAGCTGCCTCACTAGGACTACCCATTCGTAACTTAAAAGTGTATTTTTTTATTGTGAAATTAAATCAAAGTTCAGTTCGTCGGTTTGTAAAAATTGTCTAATGAAGATTTTTGATGCTATTTAACAATTCTAACAAATTGACCAAATGCGAGGCCTTGACAAATTACATTGCGACGTTGGTTAGTATGAATTATGATTTATTATTCTGTCCCAATTGACCAGTAAACTACAACCAAGATGAGTATAAATCTTCCATATCACTACTATCCTATCGCGTTTCTGATGTCCTATTTATCATACTGTGACAACGTCGTAGAGTTATACACTGGTAATTAAGATAGAATGGTTCATGGGTTATGTTACCCCGGTAACAAGCAGTATGTTACTATTAAACAATAGAGAAAGATTTTATTATTTATTTATTACATTTTGTGTTCTTTATTGTGAAATTGTGATTAATAAATAATTCACTTTTATGATCAATTTCAAATTTTTAAAAGACGTGTGTTTCATTCAATATTATTTGATAATAAATATCCACTATTTGGATAATTTGGCTATGAAAATGTAAAAAAACGTTTGAACTAAAATAACTCATATCTCACAAACCAGTATGGATTATGTTCAAATCAACTCTTTGAAAGTATTTATTTAGCGCAGGATCGATCGCCGATGGAGCAAATGTGTCCATGGACACCGTTTCTCAGGAACGTAGCGTAGGACGCCCGCTCTGCAGCCCTGTAGACCGACAACCTACCCAAGGTCGTCCATCAGTGGCCTATGATTGTATGAAGATAAATTTTTAACTGCACTGTATAGGATAAAAGTTTCATTATTATGGACACAATTTTTCGATTTGGAAGCGATTATTGGCCTACATAATTGGCTTGAATAACAAAGTAATTAAGGTTTATATGCAAATATATTACTCAAAATATTGTAGAAAATAGGAATTTCGGTACAATATAAATTTCATATTAAATAACCTGGAATTTAATAATGATGGGATACATTAACGAACAGACGCGCCTCGCACTTATATCAAAATTTTATAAACGTTCATTTGTTGTTAAAATGGCTACGGAATCTTAATAGAGCGCTATTTTATGTGAAGAATAATGATATTTTGTAATCAAGTATATTATTCTTACAATCGATGTTCCGAGATGCCGAGTACCATCCAGGTGTTATATTACCCTTGAAATTTAAATTATTTGTAATACTTTTTAGGATTGTCTTAATTGTGCAATCACTGGTTCGCATTCATTTTCTAAGTTTTGAAAAGTGTCATCTATTGTTAGTCACCAATCCCTTTGTCTTTGCCGGACGGCTGTCCAGTCGGAGACATCATAAACCGTTTTATTGCTGAGATTCCATTGCAAGTCCCTAAAAGCCATGTGTTTCGGATTAAACCTGACCATTTCGAGAAGTCCAAATGTATACTGTTAGGTAGGTAGGTCCATGTTAATTTCGCGAATGTGCAATATTGCGAACGCCGGCCCGTAAAAACAGAGTTAATTGAGATCGAGGCCTTACTAAGTATGCTGTCAGAATGAGAATCTAATATCGACGGAATTTGCTCATATTATGTTATTATGATCTTCTGCCTACGGTTTGGACCCGTTGTATTCTGTTGTCTGTAAGAACTGTAAATTGTGTGTGTCTACTTCTAATAAACTTTATGTACATTCGTTTGAGATCCAATTTCGAATTCCGCAAAATTCGTAACAATATTTGCTGTCAAATGTAGATCCATCGTGGTACCTCAATGGATTTTACATCGATGATATATTTTATGTATCATTTAAACTAGGTTATATTTTCACGGAAATGTGATTTATAATTTACTGGACGTCGCTTGCTGACCTGTTTTGGCCTTGCGTTCATTAACGTTGCTAGGTTATGAAAATGCTCTACAATTTTGCACTAACAACAACAGCATTTAATGGATGTTGCACGACAGCGAAATATCGTCATATTTAGTCACTAACTAGCTGATTTTGTTATCAGTACAGAACACTACGTGTGTGAATTACAGGGTTTAGAGATTTTGTTTTAGGAATTTCCCAATTTGTTAAAATTATGCAATAATTTAATAAACATAAGATCTGTACCGTCGTTATTATGAGACACATTTGCGTACTTGCCTCGCATTTTTACATCCCAGGCACAAAATTGTATACGTGCCTCAAATTTTGCCCCCAAATAAAAATATTTTTGGGCAAAATTCCACCTAATGTGAAGGCTCAGGACTGGAATGACGCGTGCTTGGCTGACAATTTACTGATGATATAAGTTCTTGGCGGAACTAAAGGGTCATGTTTTGCAGTTACACTGCAATTTTTTTAAGCAACAATTTTGATTAAAATTGAACAATGGATGTAGAATATGGATTATTTTTAACGAGTATCTATAAATGTGTTTTTTAAATCTCAATTTTTAAGTGAAATGTGCCTATTAGAGATACCACAAGAACTTTCTCGTTTGTCGTTATTCAAAGACAAGATATAATTTGGCTGAGAATAATATTTTCTTAAGTTTTCGCGACTAGTATACATAATAAAACTACGTTTTAACGGTTTTAAGCGCGGTATTTTTTTATTATTATTCCACCGTTTCGGCCACTTTACAGCAGCCGTGATTACGGAAGACCAAGATGTCAAGTGTCAATGAATATTGTTACAATTTTATTTAGCCTCCCGCCTACTTGTTCATTGTAATTATTTAGTTTTAATTTTGTATATGGTTATTATTTATTCTCTGGGAGCCTAATGTAACTTACCACCGCTTCACAATATGTTGTGGCGTGAAGAGAAGAAGCGGCGCAAGAAACTCTTCAACAAACATGCCTAGCTCTAATAATTTTATGTAATATTAAAATGGGTGGGAAGAAAAATAAAAAGAAATTATCAATAAAGTTGGTTTGTGTTCCGGTGCACGCAGAAAGAGATCACAGTGTCTTACGATCCGGCAGTTGGTTTTTGCTGGATTTGGGTCTTAGTAGTGATGATGGCTGAGACTAGCTTCAAAATTATTCTAAAACTTAGACGTAGACTCAGTAGTTTCGGAGTAAAGTGACTCTCACATACAAAGACCGACGGACAAATGGAAGATTTACCAAAATAGCTAAGGAACGCCAAAAAGTGGATTGTTTTAGGTAAAATTCAAATTTCCTTTTGGTTCCGTCTTTGTCCATCAACCTTTTAAGTAAAAGCAGTAATGTTGGTGAGGGCCTTACAACATCACTCATTGATACATCCACATCCAATAAGCGAGGCGAGCCGAGGCCTTTCGTTCCAGTAATTTGCCTGCCACTTTCCTTGAAGGTTGAATAAATTCAGTATATCAAGTACCTGCCAACACATATTGTAAATATACGAGAATGAATATATTTAGGGTCTTAGTCATATAGATACATCTATACAAATAAATAAAATTGAAGTGTCTGTTTGTAATGTAATGCGCCAGGAGATTCCGAAATTGCAATTTTTAGAATTTTTTTCTGTCTTCCGGCTAATATCTGAAACGGCTGAACCCATCTTGACGGGACTTTTACTGGCAGATAGCTGATGTTATAAGAAGTAACTTAGGCTAATTTTTGTCTGATTTTGAGTGATGACGCAGTCTATGGATGGAGCACGCTTACCTAGAAGATACCTATTCACTCGTGACTTGAAGATTACAAGATTCTATTTATCAGGAAAAACAGACTCCGGCAAATTATTCCACTCTTCGACAGTGCGCACCAGAAAAGCTGAAGCGAAAAGCTTGGTTCTGACTGGTAGTGTTTCCACCATGTAGCGGTGACGCAAATCGGTGCGTAGAGGAATCAGCTTGTGCAATTCTAAGGAACACTCCCCGAAATGTATCCGATAGAAGACAGTTAGCCCTGCAACCTTGCGTCTATGCTCTAGACTCTGAAGTCAAGCATAAAAAAGACGAATATTGCCGATCAGCTTCCTGGCACTTTTCTCAATTGATTCCAACGCCTCCAACTGGTATTTGGCTGACCCATCCCAAATATTAGAACAGTACTCCATGCAGGAATGGTCAATGCAATGGCTAAATGCTTATCGTTTTGCCTCTTTTATATTTACGTTGTCTTCTTATTTCTTCTTTTCCATTAAGAAGCGTACAGACAAACAAAATCTGAATGGTAAACATGTTTGTGATCACTATAATTGACTAAAGAACAAAGAAGAGACATCCATCAGGACACGTTCATAGAAATATAGACGCTCGGTATTGCGTACACCAAGCTTACCGTTTCCGCTTCGCTATTACACTGACATATCAGAAAGCGGAATTTGTTTTCTAACACAACATAATTTTTTACAGGACTTAATATAAAAGTACAGCACTACTATACTGTATTGGTCTTAACCTACCTCCTTGACGTATCCCTAATAAAAACATTACGGCCCTCCGCTAAAAGCTTGTGGCCGTATACCCAATGAAAATGGAAGCGGTATATAACCTACTCGTAACTATATTTTACTTAGGTACAGCTATTAGTTGTTTGATTGATAATATCATTAGCAGCTAATCGTCATTATTGACGAGTCATATTACATGTCATATGTAAGGATGCAAATACAACAAGAGACATGAAGTTTTTATTTCTTATTTCACTTGCTGTATTAAATGGTGTGCCTTTACAAACGTCGTAGGCGGCATCCTAAGTGACGCTATACGCCTCTAATGCGCTAGACTCTTTAGGACACCTGACGTGGTGTATATACGCTATGCACCACATACGTTGTACGCCATGTTCGTTGTCATTCACGAGCATTCCAGTGTAAAGGCGGCGCGTTTTTGACATCAATTAATCTATTAAAGAAATCTCGTCAATCATACAGAATACACCGGAAAAACTCTCGCGCATTTGTGGGTCGTCCCTATGTCTTAGTATTCATTAATTTGTCTTACCAACAGTTGAATGTTGATATTACTTGTATGGAGCCTGTTAAGAATTCAACCAGAGGCTTTCTAACATTCTATGTATGTATTAGTTTTGTGTTTGAAGATGACTGTTTTGTCGAGCCCTAGATGGCGGTAGCGTCGACTTACATCGCGCTATGTTTTAAATACGACAATAGTATTGGAGACAGCTTAGCTTTCAAATGAAGATCTTGCTTTGAGGTAACCACCGTTTTATTTGGGGTACCACGGGTTCAAGGAACCAGTACGAAAGGTGTATAGAGCCTATGTTAACCGGATAGTAAGACAAATGAACGGTTGGTAAAATGAAATATGTAGGAACGGACTATTAGACCTTTCCAGATTAACCATCGGTATGAGTCGAAAAAAAAGAACTAGGAGGAATTTATTCTCTATTGCCTCAAAATTGGAAGTACTATAATATTAAGAAACAAAGATAAATAAGTTATATTTTTTTTATTGCACTTGATGGAAAGCGGTTACCATCGCCTACGTACATTTGCAACACTAAAGGTGCTGCAAATGCGCTGCTGCTCTCTTAAAGGAGACTTGGTACCTGGTCACTAATGCCGAAACACAACACGAGGTTGTTATGGCGGCATACTCTAGACCAGGGGTGGTCACCATCCAGTCGGGCAAACACCCTACCATCTGGCTGTAAGTTTTTTTGTCGCCTCTTACGACAGGCCGCCCGCCATAGGAATTTGTATTCTTTCTCCGTTCCTGCACAGATAGAAACTGTATATATGTGGTACTGCCATGTATACCTTCTTTCGGCCTATTGAAACTTTTCTTTTAACATATTTTAATTCTACTTTTAAATTTGACGGTGTCTTCCCGTTTTCGTAGACACGTCACTCATTCATTGTCATGTAATTAATAAAATAAATTAAATTAAAATCGCTCTGCTTTGTAAATAACATAAAATATGTCGCGCCCGCAACACATCATAAATGTATATAATTTATAAATAAGTCCGCACCGCAAATATAAAATATAATAAAAACAAATATATACACATAAAATACATACATACATAAGTTCACGCCAGTTCCCTTGCGGGGTAGGCACGAACAACAGACAATTGATCGTGTACTAACAGAAGGTGATGTCATGAGCCTTAAGAACAGACGAGCGTGCATGACAAGAGTTATGAATGTCAAAGAAGCAAGTGAGGTGTGTAAGAATAAGCCTGAATGGCGCTCTGTTGTTCGTGCCCACCCCGCAAGGGAACTGGCATGAAATTATGAATGTATGTATGTGTATTTGGTGAGCAATAAACTATTATCTAGATAGATAAAAGGATAATGAAAAAGTAATACCCTGTGTCAGAGACAGCGCCATACTTAGTCCAATAGTTCAGTCAGTACAAATCTAGATGGGGCTGTCTCCTAATCGAACACGCTATTGTTTGTACAATATATTTTGGTAACCTCTTTTGTACTTTTCTCATTATTTAGTTATCACAAAACGGCTGGCCCGGATCAGCCCGCCCGCGGTTAGGACGGCAGGCTGGCAGGCACGGACAGACAGACACAGACACAGACGGCGGCGTCTCAGGCGCCGCCAATCAAGATCTCTCCACGTCTCTGCGAGGGACGTTAGGAGACATAGCCCCCCCCACAGGATAGACTAGGCGTGTTGCTGGGAAGTTTATTTCGCCGTTTCTTCTCTCCCAGCCATAACACGTTACGAAACGGCAGTAAGATAGCATAGGCTGCCGCGAACCGCCGATCCCGGCCCGCCGGGATCCTTCCCCTCGGGCTTTATATTACCCGTCGCACGTTCTCAATTAGTGCTTTGTGTCGCCCTATGATGGGCATCATTAAATTCATCCCCCTCTCATGGCAACAGTCCAGCTGAGGTAAAACTCCTTAGGGAGCTCCCTCGAGCAAGTTGCCCCCCCGGGCTCGAGCGCCTTCGCTTCGCGAAGGCACTCGCCCCAAAAACCCCGGTAAAGTTGTAAGGTCTTCGGACCAACAACATAAAGTCAAGTCCAATAAAAAAATTATTTAGTTCAGTTCAATAAACCAGTACAACAAGTCAAGTAAGTGTTTTATTTAGTATTATATAGGTCAACTAGGACACCCTGACATATCGTGTTTGTCAGAAGGAGAAAATTAAAAAAAACCTCGGTGAAGCGTAGGAAGTCTTCAATGAAGCACCCTTTGGCTTCAAATATGCGTATATTTAAATATTATACGATTTTAAAACACTTAGTTACGCGTACTATTTTTCGTCGTCATTCCGTTTTTGATTTTCGAATATTGGCGGTTGGCCGTAGACAATGAGCGTTTGTCATAGGCAATTTTGATATTGCGTGTACACACCGGCGCGAGCGTACTGATTACATACTCGGCTGGACCAGTGTGTACCTCTCCAGGCTAATAGTGCGCCGACACTCGGTATGATGAACGACATGCTAACAACTGACCGTTCCGTCTGAAACAAACATTATCGCAATGCGAATGTACATGTTTAACTACTAGTAACGCACACACGCCTTCGTAGATTGCAAGAACTATACGCAAAACACATTTTGTTATTAGTCATCAATGAAAATTTTAAGAGGACTTATTAGGATTTTAGTTACAAAATTTACGGCAACAAAATTGTTTCAAAAACCATTGTTATAACTGAACTCATAATAAAATAAGTCCTAATTCTGATATTTTATATCGCTGCTAACCAATTGTTGGCAAAACCGGAAGGCGTGAACCATTAAATGATGATTATTGGCTACTAATTTAGGAAACAATTAATTTGTTAGTACGGTATTACCAAACTCGATTGGGATTAATTTGTACCATTTATCTAATCTACATTAGTGTTGTCAGATACATAAATGGATGATTTATAAGACTACTTGTTCCACTGTATTGCTTATATCAGGTGGCTAATATAAGGAATTGGCTTATATTGTTTATTGCAAACTTATTTCTACCTTATATAATTACGTATATGCAGGCCTTTGATGTCACTTATTTTTTGAGAGCACGCTAATTCTCGAATCTTGTAAGTCCATTATTTTTTGTACCCCCCCGCCCCCTTCCGCCCCATTTTCAATGTTCTGATTATCACGCATTAGGCTTATATCACGATTTTGCAAATCTAAGCTCACTTAGCTCTTCAAGGGCATCGCACATTACGTATGAGGCGACGCGGTATCCTGTTCAGGAAAGATAGATTAGAATTTGTTTTTGGATAATTTTGACCTATTAAAAAAATTCAAAACTATCTGTAAAGATTACCAAAATTGTTCTTTTATTTTTTTTATTTATATATACATACATACACACACATATATATATATATATATTCTATACTATTTTGTATTCACCTTACTCATGCAATCCAGCCGTTGATCCCACACACACTATAGCTTCGTGTCGCTAATGGAAACCGCCAGTGGGATTCAGAATGTTCACGAGGATTACAATAATTGCATTTACTAGTCCTTAATCGATCGATACATACATCAATATATAGTAGGTATATTGTCTCTGGGTAATCGACAGTCAAATCAATATATATATATATATATATATATATATATATATATATATATATATATATATATGTGGAACCCATCAATTGTTCTCTTCGCCTATAAATTTTGGCTCCTAGCGAAGACAGGGCAATCAAAAATCAAATGCAACGATGTCTCCGATGTTCCAGGTTCACAGGTACATGAAGAGTCTTCCTTAAGTTTAAACGCATTGCCAGCGCTTAGGTTGGAATAGAAGGGATGGGATAGGACTGATGGGGTAAAATTAATAGAAAAGGGGAGAGGTAAAGTGGAAAATTTTCTTTCATGTTTTCACGTCCAACATAAATGCCTTATTAATGACATCGAAGTGAGAGAACAACAAACTTCTGCTAAGTGGAAGATCCGGATATGTTTCCTAGAATGCTTTTATCAACAATTTTTCCGTTATTTGCTATGGTCTGGGTGTCCGGGGTCAATAGAATATGCCGTTCTATATTACCCAGACGTTATATTTATCGACTGATTTATTTCTTGCAAGAAAGAGCGAACGTCAGTCCACCTGTCTGTCTGTTACATTTTCAGTCCAAAAATACAGGAGCATTTTTGGTGAAAATTGGCATATAAGTAATGTAAATACTGACGATGGACCTAGGATACTTTTCATCCCGTAAAACGGAATAGTTTCTGGGCTAAAATTAAGTAAATTTCCCGAAAACGGAACTGTTCTTAGATAAAAATATAATGCAATGTGAATCGTGTGAATGCTTGCTCTCTAAATGAGGAAGTTTTACTGTTTAATAATAGATAGATAACACTTTATTGCTCATCAAAATGAACTAAGAATCTCTTTCAGACAACCTAGCTTTAAAGAAATTCTGAACTAATCTGGCGATGTAGGTCGAGCAGGAAAAGGATAGGACTGTAATATAAATATTAGATCTACACAAACAAAGTCGCGGGCTGAGCTAGTTGGCAATCAAATACGATAGCAAACTCTGTGATCCCCATAATCCTCTCACAAAGCGAACTGAACCACTTATCATTATGGAACTAGTTGTGATTGATGATTTAACACGGAATGCAAATAATGAATTAAATCCACCCCAGCCAGCCGTGGTTACGTTGACACGTACTCCGTTGCTAAATTGTTCTAACATGACCATATTATGTTAACAACCATCTCGCCAAAACAAAGAGACACACTAGAAAAATGAACTCTATTCTAAATGTGATTAGTGTCAAATCGAGATGATTTCATACTAAACCAAAATTGTATTTCGAATTATGTATTTCAAATTGAATTACTTATTGCTAAATTTGCATTGAATGAAAAGCACCTTTCTTTCCTAATGTGAAATTAATGAAATCAATTCTGAAGACGTTTGAAACTTAAAAAAAACTCCTGATCACAGCAGTGTGATTGACGAAGAGGATGATATGTGCATAATAATATTTATTACGTTTAATCGAGGGTAAACACTGGGATTGGAAGTACTTATTGACTACTTACAAACATTGTTAAAACTTCTAACCCATAAGGGCAGAGATCGAATCTTTAGTATTTTTGACTGACCCACCTATGTTTTATTACTAACTCTATGGACACAGAACGATTTCACGTCGATAGATTATAATCTATCGGGAAATAATGCGTTAAATTGTAAGCAGTTTGTTCCGGTTCACAATATTTCAATAGCTCTCGAGATAGATTATAATCTAACGGTCTGTACAATTTAACCATGACATATATACTCTAATATAGCCAATTAATAACGGCGTTCATTTTAACTTTATAACTAAGTTGCATTTGGCCACAGTACCTAACTATAATATTATTTCAGATGGAACAGAGATATTAGCCGAGCCCAGCTAACTAAAGATATATTATTAACCTACAAATTTTATAAATAGTCTCAAGTTCCTGTTTCTAACCAGATATTTCAGTTCTCTTAATTAAATCAGGTTTTTCATACTTTTGTTTACATTCTTTAATACTTGATGACACTGCTTTTCAGCTTTGAGTTTTCGTTTTTACTAAATACTAACTGTCTTATTCATAGAGAGTTAGAGTAAGTTTGAACGCTTCTTTAACCACCATAAAGAACTGTTCAAACATACTTGACTATCAAATGTATCATCATCATGGAAACGCGAAGGAAGTTTCGCGGGCAGACGATAGTCTATAATATTATAATATGCTAAATATGTCGTCTCTCTACATTGAAGTTATTAAAAAAAAACACAATTGGAATAGACTATATAAACGATGGAGACACGATGATTTTTTTTAGATTTCTTGTCTGTTAGTCGGTTTTTCTGTTTGTTCGGGATTTACGTAAAAACTACTAGGCCGATTGCGATTCGATTTTCGCTGATCGTGAGCAAATTCTCACACTTAAATTCTGCGCTACCTTTTATTCCGGAATCGCACGGGAAATTTTCCGGGAACGGTTTAAAGAGGCCAGAATAAAAAAAAGCTTTCTTATTTCGATGCGATGTTTTTACTCATTGATAGCAAATTTTCTGAAATTAAATCTGTGATACTTTTTATCCTGGGGATCCCGCGAATTTTCTCAGGAGCTGGTTAAAGTTGTTAGGACGCTTACAAATTAGTTTATTTATTCTTACACGATTTTAGACACGATACATTATTTTTTAAATACAGCAATACTTTGTGTCCTGGGCATCTCACGGAAATTTTCCCGAGGGTGGTTTCTAGTGGTTAGTATGCATATAAATTAGCTTATACTAAAACACAATGCACTTTCTTTTTCAAATAAGTAAAAATAGAAAAAGTATAAATTATTTATTTGCATAACAATTAGTTGATTCAGATTCAATTGATACTAAAACGATGGTTTACGTTCTTTTCCGAATGCTTTGTTAGTTTATATTCCGGGAACCCCGCGAAAACTTCCTTGGAGTGGTTTAAAGTCGTTATACTGCATAAAAATTGGCTGATTCCGATACGATTTCACCAGAACGTTAGATTAAGCTTTTTTCAATGACTGGGGTATATTATATATATGTATAGTATGATCTCAGTATAGATCATGAGAATTCATATACGTATTAGACATTAAAATAGTATCCAAGAAACATCAATTATTCATTGCTGATAAAAAAAGGTTTATCTCGAATTCTAAATTTCTTATGTATTGAAACTCTTTAGTAGATATTTCAACAAACTCACATATACATAGAAAATATACTCACATATACATAGTGTATTATGTCAAATGAAATGTTAAAATTAAGTTAATATTGTAAAATAGCTTTGTCTGTACATTGAAGCTATTAAAAAAACCAATTGGGATCCAATTGTTTGATTGATGGAAAATTGAAACAATTAATGTTTTTTTTTTCATAAATATGTTAATTTCTATGAGGTTTTCACTATTATACAGACATTTTTTACTTAAATGCTGAAAAAGCTAATATCATGGGAATTCTAGTGTAATTTTTCAGGAAACCGGATTCACTTTTTCATGTTTTTACTCCTATACTTTAGTGACGGAAAGTTCCAAAATTTTCTTGGGAATAATGCGCCTAGATATAGCATGAAAACTATTCGTGTTACTCTTATTACAGCATAGTTTAATACTTTATGACATTTTTATACATGACCATATTGGGACTCTTGAGATTTCCCGGGATTTCCTTCCACTTCCAAACCACTAGATCAACTTTGACGCAATGTTCGCAAATCACAAGACACTGTCTGTAATTATTAGAAATCCTTAGTGAAGAAACATCTGTAGTTGAATAAGTCTTTAGTAAATTACAAATATCGGGAGTTTATGAATATATCCAGGATTCATGTATTGTCATATTAAATATTTATTCAATTTTACATATTGATAAAATAACTTTAATCTTTGCTATCTAAGTAATGAAAATGAAGTCGAAGGCAAATACTAGTTACGTTATAAAAATGAAAAAGATTTTTATAACAGTAATAATACTATTGGAATTTTGATTTAGTATGAAATCATCTCGATTTGACACTAATCACATTTAGAATAGAGTTCATTTTTCTAGTGTGTCTCTTTGTTTTGGCGAGATGGTTGTTAACACAATGCGCTGGTTGAGTTAACCAGCATCATGCTGGGTTAGGACCGATTTAGAACTTCATTTCTTAGTTGTATTTTCTTATGTATAAATATTGTTAAGACCGACAAAAGTGGATTCACACCTGCATACCACAAAAGCACACTTTATTACCTTTCCGCATTTTGACTTCTTTTGTTTAATTTGTGTTTAAAATTTGTATTTAGAAAAACAGCCCATTGTGTATTGTAATCTTATATGGTAGTCATTATCTGGGTGTAGTTCTAAGAAATTCAGTCCACGCGGGCGAGAGACATATTGTATTTGTGCAGTATAAAGCAATGCCCCAATGGAGATATCGTCAGTTGAGCAATAACCAGCCACGAGGCAAGACTTTTGTACATTCGATAACCTATTTAGTGACGGACTTTGCGCGTGTTATTGAATCGTGCATTACGTTTGGACTGATTGTGTTCAGTTATATTTGTACCTGTGTTATACGTGTTTGTATAGTTCTAATAAATTCTATAGTAATTCTAACGGCATTTTAATTCGAGTCCTGCAACTCGTAACAATATGTTTTGGTGTGTATGTAGTTCTAAATAAATATATTTTCTTTCTTTCTGAATACCAAATCGTGAAAAGAAAACGTACATATTAATCAAAAATTATTTATATACTTTATTCACAAATTCTTTACACTTCTACTATGTGTCCCAACACAGATTTCAATTTTCGCAGGTTTACTGCAAATTATGTTTTGGTTAGGTTAGGTACATTTTAATGAATGGATTTTTTTAATTTAAACATATTTTATTTTATCAAACAAAAAAACTGAATTCGATCTGGAACTAATAAAAACATCGATAGTCTACTCTAGCATTATGCCACCTTTCAACACGGCCATGACGCTTTTTCGTGACAGATAAAATCCTAATACCCCCCGTCTATATAGAAGTTCCACTTTAAAAAAAAAGCTAAGGATACTAACAAACGGAAAATTTCACGAAAAATCAATGACGTGACATTTCAAAGAACTCATTATAAAAATACAACAAACCTTTAAAGTAGAAACATCACACGACCAATATTCGGCTTAGCCGAATACCGAGAGATGCCGAATATTCGTAGTATCTCTAATTTAGACACGGTTCCAGTATACACACAGACTCAATGTAATCTTGACACGTATAAATAATAATCAAGTGTAAGGTAGATTTCCCCCGCGGCGTGGTGCGTGCTTTACCAAAGCGTTCGTACAATTTGTATAGCTTTTGTATGTTTATAACATAACCATATTAATGTACCTCCTATACATAACCTCATTTATTCGTAACTATGGTACGCGTCAGTGTTCTGTTATTTGAAAATTTATAATTGTCAAGATTTACATATCATACATTATCAATCTTTACATTGCAGGAATTCCTTCAAGCGATAAGTGTTCCCGGTTGGTCACTTTTTCAGCCGGCAAATAAATACATTCATAATCTGTTTTTTTTTTTTATTGCAGGAGATCAGCAGACAGGCAAATGGCCCATTTGATGGAAAGCGGTTACCATCGCCTATGGACATTTGCAACACCAAAGGTGCTACAAATGCGCTGCTGCTCTCTTAAGGGAAACTGGAACCTGGTCACTAATGCCGGAACACAACTCGAAGGTTGTTATGGCGACATACTTTAGACCAGGGGTGGTAGCCATCCAGTCGGGCAAATTCCCTACCACCTGGCTGTGGGTTGTTAAGTCGCCTCTTACGACAGGCCGCCCGGCCGCAGAAAATTGTACTCTTTCTCCGTTCCTGCACGGATGAAAATGATTTTTAATTACCTGGACTAAAATGACAACTGCGATAGGTGAGTTGGATAAACAACTCACCACTGGAGTTAAAACCTACAGAATGTCTATTTCTCTAAGCTTGGAGCCGTATAGATTAGACATTAGAAATCAGAGTATAGTATAGCGACACGCCGGACGTTCGGCTAAATAAGTCCACAATTTTTTTAAGTTAGCTATGATGGATCTTCGGAATTTCCGCCGCGTACAGATTGGCGCCGATCCTTCGTTACCAAAATTTCCGCGCGGAACGTGCCGCAGCTGTGTTGCTAGGCTTTAACTGCCGGAAAATTTGATTATACTATTACATAAATCTGTAGATTTTGTCTGTACATTTCAATTTACAGTGGGATAGTGGGGATAGGATAAAGGGGTTCAAACATGGGGGAGTGTTTAATAAAGAATGTAAACTATCGTTTCAGTACAAACTTTGTCGGAATATAGTACATTATGGTACTAGTGTGTAACATTGGTGATTACCGCCGAGGCGCCATTGAGACTCGAGCCGTAGGCGAGGGTCTTAAGAGAGCCGAGGACGGTAATCATCAATACACACGTGTATCATACGACGTTTTTCAACACACTTGTGAATAAAATAACAACAAAAACTCATTTTATTTAGTAGATAAAAAAAGTTATATATGAGTGAAAGTTTTATTTATTAAACACGTACGAGTTAAAATTATCTATTTAAATTTTTTTTTTAATAAAAACTTTTTTAAGAACAAAGCAACTCAACCAATAAAATTTTAAATAAAATCTATAACTCACTAGTGAGTTATAATGTTTTTTACTCACAGTTTGATTATGGGTGTCATTCTGTGCCTAATTGCGGTGACCATAGAGCAACTTTATGAGCAAGTGTGTTGAAAAAGTAATTTTTGTTGCACCCGAACAACTTCAAACTACTCCTTGGGAAATTTCCGCGGTATTTCCAGGATAAAAAGTAGCGCAGATTTTAAGTCTAAGAATTTAGCAGTTGATCAGCGAAAACGTTATCGAACTTGTTTATTTTTAAATAGCTTCAATGTACAGACATGTCATTCTTAGGTTTTTATAACCCCTATTAATATTATAAATGCGAAAACGTAGGAAAGCGGACCCTGGGCGTCGGAGTGAACGCTCAGATGATGATGATGAATATTTTTTTTTTATTCCGTATAGGTTCGCGTTTGACCATTATCTCGCTCGATTTGAGCGGAGATATGGTCTAAGATCGAGCACGCTTACCTAGAAGGTACCTATTCACACGAGACTTGAAGACACCCAGATTGTAGGTTTCGGGAAAAACAGACTCCGGCAGTGAGTTCCACTCCTTTGTGGTGCGCATAATAAAGGTGGACTCAAAGCGCTTTGTTCGTATAGGTGGTATGTCCACCATATAGCGGTGCCGCATGCCAGTGCATCTGGTTGTCCGATGATGGAAGGGATACGACGGGATGAGATTGAAAAGCTCCAATGCACACTCTCCAAAATGTATCCGATAGAAAACTGACAAGCTGGCAACCCTGCGTCGATGTTCGAGACTTTGTAATTTGTCATTAAATAGCTGGTCGTTGCCTATCAACTTCCTGGCTCTCCGCTCAATCGCTTCTAGTGCCTCGAGTTGGTATTTAGCTGAGGGCTGAAACTCAGTATATATATATATATATATATATATATATATATATATATATATATATATATATACATATTCGATGCCAAGGATGAACATAGGATACTTTTTATCCCGAAAAATGGGACAGTTTCCGGGATAAAAATATATTTGTCTCTCTGTTTGTTATGCTTCTATAGAAAAACTAATGGATTGATTTGGATGAAATTCGGTATATATGTAACTCTAGAGTTTGAAACTTTAAAACTCTAGTATTATATATAGATAAGTTCGCGTTTGACAAGAATTGAATGTTACAAGTGGAAATGCAGTTTAAAATGTTCAGCGGTACGTATGATAAAAGTGGAAGCAAAGCGCTTGGTCTGCTGAGTTGGTATTTCCACCATGGATCGGTGGCGTGAGCTCCTAAGTCTGCTTGTGCGGTGGTAAAAAGGTAAGGGAGGAAATCAATTTGTGCAATTCCATGACACACTCGCCGAAATGTATCCTATAGAATATTGTCATTTTTTTTTTATTGCAGGAGGTCAACAGACAGGCAGACGGCCCACTCGATGGAAAGCGGTTACCATCGCCTATGGATATTTGCAAGACCAAAGTTGCTACAAATGCGCTGCTGCTCTCTTAAGGGAGACTGGAACCTGGTCACTAATGCCGGAACACACTTCAAGGTTGTTATGGCGACATACTTTAGACCAGGGGTGGTAGCCATCCAGCCGGGCAAATGCCCTTCCACCTGGCTGTGGGTTGTTAAGTCGCCTCTTACGACAGGCCGCCCGGCCGCAGGAAATTGTATTCTTTCTCCGTTCCTGCACGGATAAATTAACGAGTCTGCATGATCAAGGCTCTGATTCATTATCTATACATATAATAAAACTTCCATGATCAAATTGATCGTGTACTAGAAGAAGGTGATGTCAGGAGCCTTAAGAACAGACGAGCGTGCATGACCAGAGTTATGACTATCAAAGAAGCAAGTGAGGTGTGTAAGAATAAGCCTAAATGGCGCTCTGTTGTTCGTGCCTACCGGGGTACCGCAAGTGAACTGACGTGAAGTTATGTATGTATGTATAATAAAACTGTAGAGGTCGAATTTCTGTACAACGAAAAAAATTGCTAAAAACCGAGTCAGGGGATGTAAGAAGTGAAATAGAACTAATTTAGATTTTTTTCAATTTTTTTGTTTCTCTGTTTGTCTGTCTGCCTAGCTTATATCCTTGGTCAACATATAGGATACTTTTGATCCCAAAAAATTAAAGAGTTCCCGTGGGATAGTTAAAAAACCGCACCACGCGGACGAAGTTGCGGGCATCAGCTAGTGTGAGTTAAATAGATAATTTTCCTTCAATACGTAGGTAACATGATGAACCAACATAAAGACCTGACAACCTTATTCTTTATATACACTGATTAATATTAGGCGAAGTCGGATGCCCCGCGGCGCGGCACGTGCCAGCAATATTGCCACTAGACCCCAAACTCAAAAAGGCTTTGTTCTTACATTTTATGAATTTAATAACACTGTTAATACGCCTATGTAAATTTAATAAGATTCTTTTCAACACACTTGCTCATAAAGTGGCTCTATGGTCACCGCAATTAGGCACAGAATGACACCCATTATCAAACTGTGAGTAAAAAACATTATAACTCACTAGTGAGTTATAGATTTTTTTTTTTAATTTTATTGGTTGAGTTGCTTTGTTCTTAAAAAAGTTTTTAATAAAAAAAAAGATCGTGTTCTATAGAACAAATAAATTAATGTTTCTATTGCTTGTTCATTTCATGCAACTTCTTATTTAAATAGATAATTTTAACTCGTACGTGTTTAATAAATAAAACTTTCACTCATATATAACTTTTTTTTATCTACTAAATAAAATGAGTTTTTGTTGTTATTTTATTCACAAGTGTGTTGAAAAACGTCGTATGATACACGTGTGTATTGATGATTACCGTCCTCGGCTCTCTTAAGACCCTCGCCTACGGCTCGAGTCTCAATGGCGCCTCGGCGGTAATCACCAATGTTACACACTAGTACCATAATGTACTATTACATCACTGCCTTCCAAATTTATATACAAAATTGGTGATATTTTAATAAAATTTTCTTATCTACATTATAATGTACGAAATTTTTTATTAACATGAAGAATTTTGATAGATAATAAATAATATGTCAGCAATACCTATATACTTATTTTTTCTATAATAAAATATTGAATTAATAGAGTCTTTAATATAATATTAACAACCTTTTAACTAAATACTTAAAAATAAATATGTATCTAATTATAAATAAACTAAATTATAAATAAATTAAACTGTTGCGGACAGAGAGCACCCCCCTGACCCGCCCGCCGGAGCACATCTACACTCCGCGCCCCGCATACCGCCGACGCCTATAGCTGGCGCGATTAGCAATTAGGCGTCGGACGGAATGCGGGATATAGGAGGCTAAAAAAGCCTGAAGAATACTACATCAAGAACAACTATGAATTCTGCCACTCAGCTATTCATATATTGTACTCAAAACTCTCTTGCATACTCTTTAAATGTACATTTATAACTTAATAATAATCATACAGTCCATTATTACGTCGAATTTTCATTTACAAACCCGAGGTGCAACTGCCACCAATATAAACTATACAATAAATTAAACTATAATATATATTGAATCTATAATTTTAATAACTGGAAGTAGTCTGAACTAGTCCGGGCCAAACATGCCATTCCCTCGGGCCGGTGTGTACACGCAAGAGAAAATTGCTCCTAATGCTAATCGCTCAATATTCTATGGCCACCCGCCTAATATTCGAATTTCAAATTTATACTTAAGGGCCACAGCACACTAACTACTTTTAGCATCGGCGATCGGCGATTTTGCGACTGCATTGATGCTGCATCGCGTTTTAGCGAGTCTCTGCGTTCGAACGCGGTATCAAAATCGCGCATCATGCTTTTTTTTTTATTGCAGGAGATCAGCAGACAGGCAGACGGCCCACTTGATGGAAAGCGGTTACCATCGCCTATGGACATTTGCAACACCAAGTTGCTGCAAATGCGCTGCTGCTCTCTTAAGGGAAACTGGAACCTGGTCACTAATGCCGGAACACAACTCAAGGTTGTTATGGCGACATACTTTAGACCAGGGGTGGTAGCCATCCAGTCGGGCGAATGCCCTACCACCTGGCAAATGCTGCATCATTCGCGACTTTCTGCGTTCGAACGCGGTATCGGAAACGCGCTAGCGACTGCTCAGATGCTGGATCGCGTCGGCTGTAGTATTGTCTATAATAGTTTCCCGATTTATAACTTTGATTACTTATGTCTGTGATTTGCAATGATATTGCAGTATTCTGTAATCTGTGGTTTTGTTTACTTACAAATAAAAAAAATGTTAAATCGATGCTATCGACATCCGAATGTGTGGAATGTAGCGTTCAGCTATGTCGTGCTTCTAAAAAGCGACTCGATATCCACGTTTGGCGTTTTTAAGCGTGCGGTGTGGAGAGTTCAGTCGCCGTATAAAAGCTACTAAAAAGCGACTAGTCGCCGATCGTCGATACTAAATGTAGCTAGTGTGCTGTGACCCTTAAAATACCTTTGGAGTCATTGAAGGATGAGGTTTAGTCGTGCAGTTTTATTTGCAAAAATATTGTATTATTTATTCCTAGTAGTTCTCCTTACCTTAAGGAATGTTTTAAATTCCTTCGCCTTTCTACTTCTCACAAATTGCGCACTCATACGTATCGTAAACTCACTACACCTGCACACACTTCATCGTTTTATGATAATTCTTTTACAGTGCAGGCTGTCAAACTTTGGAATGCGCTGCCTCTTACTGTCAAAGAGGCGAAAACATCGCCTATATTTAAGAACGCACTCAGAAAACACTACTTTTCTTAAATAATTATGCCTAATTCTTATCATATAGACTAATAATATACATACATACATAACTTCACGCCAGTTCCCTTGCGGGGTAGGCACGAACAACAGAGCGCCATTCAGCCTTATTCTTACACACCTCACTTGCTTCTTTGACAATCATAACTCTTCTCATGCACGCTCGTCTGTTCTTAAGGCTCCTGACATCACCTTCTGCTAGTACACGATCAATTTGATCATGAAGGTGTGTCCTCATAATATATATCTTATAAATATGTTTGTATGTATTTAATTTTTAAAATATGTAGTTTAAGTATGTTTGTTTATGATATATCTAATAATCTGCACCACCTATATCGCCAGATTGGGTTAAATTATTCCTTAAGTTAGGTTGCCTGGAAGAGACTGCTTTAAGCGATAAGGTCGCCTATTGTTTCTACCATGACAATATTGTAATTGTGTATGTTTGAAATTGTATATTTGGTGAGTAATAAAGTGTTATCTATCTATCTATCTATTGTAATACGGTTATAATATTGTTACAACTTAGCCCCCCGGACAAGAAAAAAATCCGCGAAGCACATTTTTTTTACCTGTCGGCATTTGAACTAATTGTAATAGTTTTATGATTGTCTTTTTTTGTTTACTTATTCATTGGCATACGGCCATTGTCCTATTGTACTCGCTCATTAACATCATTAGCCAGGTGTTACAAGCTATTTCTAGGAAACTGTTGATGTTGCTATAATTTATTTGATGTGAGGTTTAAAGGTATGTTGGATGGAATATTATACACTTACATAAACTAAATACGGATGTTTTAATACTACTTCTGTTTGGATGTTCCGGCTAATCTCTGAAACGGCTAGACCGATTTTGACATTACTTTCAATAACAGATAGTTGATGTTATAAGGAGTAACTTAGGCTATTTTTTTAGTTGGTCCTATGCACTCGCTTCGTAGCATGGTCGATGCGATGCTTGACGGTCAACATTCCTGGATTGCAGTTTCCTCCTTCTGCGAATCCGTCATGTCACAGAAGGAGGCCGCTAAAATAACGAGAGAGGAGGCGGACCGGCGTTCGTAGGCGCCGGGACGCGTATCTCCTCCCATAGTTACTGCCACAGGGGCCGCTGGCACGGGGGTGACATCAGACTTCCCCCCCTTGCTGTATGAAGTGGGTCCCAGTTACAGAACGAAGGGGCGGTGCAATAACTCTGTGCATGAACTTAAGAGGCCCGTAAAAGCGCTATAAATGGGGCGCAGGAAGCAAGCGAGAAGACCCTTGACAGGTGATAGGGCATTTGCCCGACTGGATGGCTACCACCCCTGGTCTAAAGTATGTCGCCATAACAATCTTGAGTTGTGTTCCGGCATCAGTGACCAGGTTCCAGTCTCCATTAAGAGAACAGCAGTGCATTTGTAGCACCTTTGGTGTTGCAAATGTCTATAGGCGATGGTAACCGCTTTCCATCAAGTGGGCCTTCTGCCTGTCTGCTGAACTCCTGCAATAAAAAAAAAAGAGCCGGTCGCTAATAGTCCCGCACACCCTCGATGTAGGTCTTAAGCCTGAATTTTGGCCCTTCCCACAAAGGACCCGTAGGTAATGTTAATGGCTAGTGCAAGCGTCCCAAACTCAGAGGGCGCGGGTTCGATCCTGGCCGGAACGCATGCACCACTTAGTCAGTTTTCTGATCTAATGTGCATATTATTACAATTACCTTAAAAGGCTGTGGAAATTTAGTTCCTTTGCCTGCCATTGTGGCAAACATAATAACAACAACAAATCTATGAACGCCAACCAATTCGCTGTCGACTATCGTCATATAATATTAACCCAGATATGTTAGCATCGGCACACAATATATATATTTAATTTCGATTGCCTGATACCGGAAATTGTCTACGAAACACCAGCCGACATATTCCCTATATTATTCTCACATGAATTTTGATATCGCGATTCCAAGAACTGCTTCAATATAATCAACTTAAATGGAATAATTCATGAGATGTGAACGTTTAATGATTGTAATCACAATCGTGCAGATGCAAAATCTTATTATAGTTGGTGTAATTTATGTTGATTACTATGACAGCAGGTATCTGGATGAATATTGATACAACAATTAATATAGTAGTGCAGGGTTGATGTTCATAAAATCGTACATAACTAAGTGTAAGCATCATCGAAATTTCGCATAATAAATCAATAGACACATATATCGTAACCACAAAATCAATAGAAAGAATAACTATATTAATAATAAAAGAATTTTTATTGTCACCAAAAATATAACAAATTTTGACTTAAAATTAAGACTAGATAACTAACACCTAGATAGGCCGAGCGTGTATCCTAGGTGTTAGTTGCTTCCAGTGACGCAATAACTATGTTCTACATTACAAATACAAATTACAACAAAAAATTGGAGGTAGTTCCAAAATTGTTAATGTAGCGACTTGATAAACACTTACTTATATATATTTTTCTTCTAGTGAGTGTAGTGAGTTTACGAGTACAAAGTTATTTAGATTATTTATATACTACTTATATTATTTATATACTTGTGAACAATATATGATTACTGTACATATTTCGAATAATAAATATAATTTATAATAGAAACACGCACACACATACACACACACACGCACGCACACACACACACACACACACACACACACACACACACACACACACGCACGCACACACGCACGCACACACATACACACACATATATATATACATATACATACATATATATATATATATATATACATATACATACATACATATATATATATACATATACATATACATACATATATATATACATATACATACATACATATATATATATACATATACATATACATACATATATATATATATATATATATATATATAAATATATACAACTATATATAACTATTTCCAATCATTCGATAGCAATACCTATAGATATACTACTACCAAGAGGACATAAAGAATGCCAAAATTTCAGGGAAAGCTAATATTCTTGTGATACCCAGATCTTAAATATCAATTTTCAGAACTTTTCTCTGCAATCTGTCTGAAAGTTAGATCTCAAATTAGCAGCAGCAGCAGCAGCAGCAATTCGAAACAGCTCAAAGGATTTAAATAAATATTTTCGGGATTAAAATAGCATTTTTCTCATTTCAATGACAAATATCACAGGAATAGTATTAGATATTTTTATCTATACAACAACGGAAAAGAATTCTTATTCCTGCAGCTGGGTGGCCTGATTTATATTATCCAGCTACTTCAAAGCAGACTTCAAATTTGAAGGAAGCCAGCGTTGGCTTAACACTGGCATCATCATACGGGGTTAATATACGGTGTCGTGCATTACCGGTGCGTGTTCTAGCATCTAAGGAGCAGAGGAGTCTTCACCCCTGTTGACGAAGTGAGTTTGACTTTCCCGGCAGCTACGTTCTAAGTCTCACGCTCTTCCTGCCATAAGCGCGGGGCACATGGGAGGAGGGTGGTGTTAGTGGAGTATTGAGTAATCGAGTCTCCACAAAAGCCGGCGATTTCACTCTGGTGCCCATTCGTGGTCTCATCTCTCGTCGCTTTGGTCTAATCCCTAATAAAGGACCCGGTAGTGTGCGAAACACATTTCTCCCGCCTCAAAACAAAAAAACGGTGTCGTGGACGGTGGCGACACTCTTAGCAGATGATCCGCCCTGGAATCACTAGGCGGCGGTACTTGCTAAGGTGCACCGCTCCCTGCTGGAAGCACGTGCCAGAGGCCTGGTGTATTGCCTGACCGAGATGAATGCGATCATAGCCCGGGAATCCAAGGCCATGATCAAAACATGGCAAAGGGACCTTGAAACCCCTGAGGCCGGCGTTGAGACAGTGGAGGCAGTTCGTCCTCACCTATCGCGATGAATCATTCGGAAACGTGGGATCATGACCTTTAGGATGACGCAGATTCCTACCGGGTACGGGTGCTTCAATAAGTATCTGCATCAACGAAGTGGGATGTTTGTCTTCCCCTCAATGTAGTGAGTGCGGCGCACTAGACACTGCGTTTCACACGCTGGTCGAATGCTCTGCAGGAATTTCAGAGGTTCGATCTCGAGGCTATTGTAGGGTTGATCGATTTGCTGAGAAGCCTGGTCGAGACCATGCTCCATCAATGAAAGGCGGTTGCATCCGGGGCAGTAATGTCTGAAAAGTAGGCCGCCGAGAGAGAGAGAGGGAGAGCTGCGCATGCAACCTCCGGATGTCGTCGTCAGACTGGCCTCCGGTATAAGATCCGATATGCGCAAAATCTCCTCCCGTGAGGCGGCAGGTCTAACCTATGCTAGTAAAGTTGGTCATTCTGCATCCAGGGGTGACCAAAGCTTGATGCGTTACAGATAATTCCTCTCTAACTTTTATTAATATAAATATAATTTCTTTAGCCTACATCCGTCGACTCGTTCTAATTCAAAAAATTCAATCTAAATTACACGTTAAACCAATACCATAGAGTTTAAAATTCAATTTACTTTTACGCACAATTTCCTTTAAGCTACGTATAAAATAATATATGCCTTAACTACATACAGATAGAGCTAAAATTCATTTGAAATCTTTTAAGTGTTATGTAAATTGAAAATGAATACTAACGGGTAAGAGAAATGTGTTTTATTATTAATAAGGTTGAATGTTAAGTGTTAATCTCTTTTAGTGTTGCTTTTTCGTTCCATCTATTTTCAAATCACAACGATTCTAAAGAAGTTTCACTTAAAAAAAATTAGTTGGGGTCGGCACAATATTTCTTATTCTTCCACACTCTTCTATTCTAACATACATCCTCTGTCTCACTACAAATCATCACATCATCCTTCACACAATCAATCCATCTCTTTTTTGGTCTGCGTTTACCGATCAATCTTGAAGTTTAACATTGTTTTTGTCACGTGACTTTCATCCCTCCTCATTGCATGCCCATGCCACCTTAATCTTCTTCCTCTCGATTTTTCAGTCATGAGTGTTGAAAATATCAATATGCGGCGGTAAAAACTTTTCATCAAGTGGGCTATCAGCCAGGATCCAGAAATAAAAAATAGCTAAAAAGTTATGATCGGATGTAACGCATGTTGCGAAGGTGTGCGAAATTATCCGAATCGGCGCGAAACTAAGCACATAATCACAATTAGTAACTGAATATATTTAACAAGAATAGCTGTGATAACGAATTTGCACAGTTGCGAGTAGTTGGGGAGTTTTCTGCTGTATGAGGGACAAGAGAGAGCGGGGCGTACTATTACTACCTCTTCGTTATGTTACCCTGATACACCTTTTTTTTATCCAAGGGAAATCCAGGTTTTGCCAGGTGGTAGGGTGTTTGCTCGACTGGATGGCGACCACCCCTGGTCTAGAGTATGCCGCCATAACAACCTTGTGTTGTGTTCCGGCATTAGTGACCAGGTTCCAGTCTCCTTTAAGAGAGCAGCAGCGCATTTGTAGCACCTTTGGTGTTACAAATGTCCATAGGCGATGGTAACCGCTTTCCGTCAAGGAGGCCGTCTGCCTGTCTGCTGATCTCCTGCAATAAAAAAAAATTAAGCCGGCTAAAGGAAGCTTGATTACGCCGCAATGCGTTATGAGAATTTAGTATAAACATGGAATTAGTAAGGATTAAGTTGGAATATTTTCCAGTAGATGCATTACTATTATGGCCAATTCCTATATCTTATCTTTGTTGACCGTTGATTTGCCTTACTATCGGTTAAAATTTCACATAAGCTCCATACAAGTAATGTCAAAATAAATCATTAGGCACACAGATGCAAACTACGTGTATACTAACTACATCAATTTAGGCGTACAAGTTTAAAAAAAAATGTTTTACATTTGACGCTTTGAGTTGTATTCCGGCATCAGTGGCTAGGTTCCAGTTTCTCCTTCAAGGCCGGCAGCACATTGACAGCACCTCTGATATTACTGATATCCATAGGCGACGGTAACCACTTTCCATCACAGTTGGTTACGGTAATAAGCCTATCTACTGTGCTTCAGCAATAAATAAAAAAATGAAATAAGTTAAAAACTTTTTGTTGAAGATTCCAATATAAGATATTAAATGAAATGTACGTCTCTTCTAAATTGCAACACTTACCACGATCGACTCGCCTCCGACTAGCTATTTAGCAAGTCTGGGCGAGTTTGTTACACAATTAGGCGCCGGTTAATCAGAGACTGGAGGCAAACAGAATGTATTCTAAATTAATAATCCGTCTACAACTAGGTCTAGGGGAGAACCGAAAGGAAATTTAAAACCAAGTCAAAGATAAGAAAATTTGATTTGCTAAATAATTTAGACGACTGAATGACAATATGATTAACAATGCCTTTACAGTCAGTTACGTTTATTAGAAATCATAGTAACTAAGAATATTAAGGGCCGCTTGCATAACGATCGCCTTTAAATAAAATTAGTTAATCATATTAAACTGCCTAAATACGTTTTACACAGAACATATTGACAGTTCTTTAAACATATTTAGCGGCAAATTTTGCGTTGTGCAAGACGCTAATTGTATTTAAGGGTATATACGTTTTGTGGTTCTTAAATAAATTTAAGCAACCTTATGCAAACGGCCCTAAATCTAAACATACAGAATTATTTAAATATTCTAATGTTATGAGTATATTAGACAAGTATGTTTTAACGGTTTTAAGCGCGGTAACTTATTTTATTTTTATTATTCCGACGTTTCGGTTACTTTTCATTAGCCGTGATTACGGAAGACGAAGATGCTATTTAAGATGTGAATTATGATAACTCCGCTTTTTTTAAGTCAGAACTAAACACTTGAATGATGATAACAATTCCTCGCGTCTGCTTGTATTTTTGATATAACAATATTGTTTAAATTCATTTTTTAAAAAGGCACTATGTATCAAAACCTAATGTATTCTACACTACTCTCTGCGGTACGAATAAACCCATGAGATTTCTGTGCCACAGTCAAATGTGTATGAATGTAAGCATATTGAACAATAAATTAAAAATATTGTTACGGGCTACAGGACTCGAATTAAAATAAATGCCGTTGGAATTACTATAGAGATTATTAGAACTGTACAAACACGTATAAAACAGGTACAAAATAAAACTGGATGCAACCAGTTCACACTGCACGATTCAATGCAATTCAACACGCGCAAAGTCCGTCACTATGTCGCTAATCGAAAGTACTAAACACGTCTTAATCGTATCGTAGTCGTCGCTGGACTGCCTCACTCCTCCGTTCGGTCATTTTTTTATACTAAAGTGTATAATAGAACAAAGGATCGCGTTCGCCGAGCTAATCCCGCACACCTGCCAAGCTTCGACTGCCATAAAAAAAGGATTAGTTAGACTCTAATTACAGCCATAAAATAAGTACGATAACAATAGATGATTTTAAAGTTTAAACACGAAGTAAATAAAAGAACTCCGAATGCGGGAGGGGCAATAAACAAGGTGTTTCTTTTTCGGTATGTAACAATAGGTATGCAGGCGGCCCAACTTGTAACAATATATATATATATATATAATTAATAAGTTGGAGTTACAGGTCCACTTTTACTACAGATGGGTTCCTATTATAAAAGCCATCTAATTCATAAAACAGCCATAGCTGTGTTATCAACCACTTCGTCAGCTGGCTAATGGTTGTCGAGTAAAACCGACAACTGATAAGCCTTCACCGTCGGCTGTCAGTCGGCGTATCTTTCATCGATTAGTCAAATAGCCATCAAATGGTTATTAGCCGGCTAATGAACCACTTATACTACAATTAGGCGGATGGCTAAGTTTTTTGGAATTTCGGTTATTATCCCACCGCTATTTTTACGCAAACCTGCTAGATATGTGGCGAACAAATTGTCTTCCTTTCTTCTTTCTAGCTTCCACCAGGTCCCGGTAAATGGGATAGGCCCGAGAAATTAAAGAATTTATTCGAAACCACTAACATAGTGTACAGGAACAATTTGGTATCGCAAACAACTGCTGTAGTATAACTATGTTGCAGTTGTTGGTGCCCAATTCCAGACAACTCGTTTGTTATACAATTAAAAAGAAAATTATTTTAAAGTTTATACATTTGGAAATTTTCGTGTTAATATTTTTAATATATGTGGAAATGTATAAATGTGTAAATGGGTGTGTATATATGTATGTGTGTACATATGAACAAGTGAGTGTGTGGTTACAGACTTATTAGACTAGTGTAGTCAGTTTAGTAAATTCTCGGTGTCGTCATAAAGGAGTTCTATTAGCCAGTTGAATAATAATAATTTTAATTTACATTCGCAATGACTAAGAGAATATATATTTAGTAACATCTTAACTCGGTTTTAAATTTTGGGACTAAGGAAGTGCTGGTCAAGTTAGTCGGAAAGTGTGCCAATGGTCTCACAATATGAGATCCCAATGATCGAATGATGTAAAGAAGAAAAAGTAAGAACCGTACCTACCCCGGGCCCTAAAGCAAACACTTCAAATGCAACGATAAGCTAGTAGCAGACAAATCTTTGTTTAACTATTTTGTTATTTGTTTTCTCATTGCCGCAAAAAATAAATATTCTTAGTGTAAATCTTTTTTTTTTCTGGTGAAATGGCAAAGAAACTAAATAATCCTGGCTGCCTCAGAAACCTTCGCTACGTGTGAACCGAGACGAACCTATCCGATTTTTTATCTATAATGGTATATCGACATCTGAATAAATTTACTAGGATAGCATAAATTCGTAGTCTTACTATGTCTCAAAGTAATAAGATTTGAAATTCATGTATTTACATTCGCAATCCCCCGTCGAGACTTGACTGGGTGCAGTTTCCATGAATATTTACAGGTGGACGTGTCACGTTGTGATCTCCTAGTACCTAACTAGTTTAAATCGAGTTAACATCTCACCCGAATTATTTAACACTCTACGTGTTTATTGTATTTGCTGACTACTAAAGTAACATTAAGTTAATTATGGCATTTTGGTGTTTCGTGAGGTTAAATAAATTTTGATACAGCGCGCATTCCTCACTTAAAAAATTACTGTAATAAATACCTACCTATAGTGTTAGGATTGAAAAAAATCTAGGAATTCGAAGTATCGTTCTGAAAACGTGGCTTTGAATCCTGATCGATCATAAAAATACTCTTTTAAAAATATTTACTTAATTAAATGATTTAAATAAGCTAAAGTTGTATCAGTTTGGTTGTTGCGGACAGAGAGCACCCCCTGACCCGCCCGCCGGAGCACGCCGACTCTCCGCGCCCCGCATACCGCCGACGCCCATAGCTTCCGGCTTCGGCGCTCGCACCGTGCGGACGTGTCCGCACTCTGTGACGTCATTCTGGCTCGCCCACCCGATATTCGGTTTTTTCGGTCGATCAAGTATCGCACACTATTAGTAGGCTGGTCAATATATACACACTAGGTATATACACACAAGGTTGCGTCATCGCAATTTTCATTGCGCTCTGACGCGGGGTTGTTTCCACCCCACACCCGCGTAGTTCGTTTGCGCGAACCCTCGTGGTAATTTTAATTGTTTACTCAATTTTAATTACCACTAGGTCAGCTAGGGGATACCTAACGGTGTTAACGAACCTAGCTGGGGCGTGACCCGGGCGCCCGCCGGTTCCCCTTCAGGGAAACGGCAAACCCGGACGGGCGTGGAACCACCGGCACAGGGGGAGTACCCTTGCCGACCCCAGGCATCTCCAAATCCGTCCTAGGTGACCTCCTCCTTTTTTCCTATCTTTTGTGGTTCTGCCTACCCACAAAACAGTTAGGGACCCCTTTGCACAATAAGATCGGCAAAGGGGCTACAAGCTTAGGGCTCACCATAGGGCGCACCCCCCTGCCTTCACCCGGCAGGGGGACTAGGTCTTCACAATTTACACATATCCCTCAGGCTGCTCCCGCCTGAGGGATGGCTACCCCAAAGGATTGGTGGGTTCAGACCCTCCGCTTGCTTGAGAGCCGCGACCCGACTCTCAAAACATGGTACTGCCAGGAGATGAAGGAATTTCTCCCCATGATGGAGATAATCCCTCCATCTCCGACAGCCACCGCGACCCCCGCGAAAGCCGCGTCTTCCGCGCCACCCCCCAAGGCCCCTAAGGCCGGATCGTCCAAGGCTCCTAAAGCCGCTGCCCCCGTGGCCCCTAAGGCCCCCGCGATTCCAATAGCCACTCAGGCTAAAACCCCAACGGCCACCTCGGCCACCCCTACCGCGGCCGCGCCCGCACCCACCCCCGCCCCCGCCATTACCGAATCTCCCACTGTCGCTTCAGCCGCGTCTGAAAGCGACATGGAGATCGACCCCTCCACCCAAACCGGTGACGATGATGACGGCTTCCAAGTCGTCACGAACCGGAAGGCCAAGAAGCGACTGCTTAACAGCTCGCCTCAAGGCCACGTTGACAAGGAGCCCAAACAGGCCAAAACCAAGGCCGACAGCCAGCCCCGCCGCGAACGACTACCGCCCCCTCTGATAATCAGAGATAAACATCTCTGGAGAGACGTACTCTCCTCTCTCCCCGCCCATAACATCGTGCTGAAAGAGGCACGTGACATCCAGCACGGCATTAAAGTCGTCCTTCAGACCCCGGCCGACCATCGCGCCCTTACCCGCATCTTAATTGACAGAAATGTCAATTACTACACTTACGCTCTCGAGGAAGAGAAGCGCCTCCGCGTTGTCGTACGCGGCCTGTCCCAGGAGCTTGAAACCTCCTACATCTTGGAGGACCTCCAAGCCCAAAACCTCCCTGTGCATGAGGTTCACCGCATGCACAAAGGTAACTCAGACCGGACACCATACAACATGGTGCTCGTTATCCTTGACCGTTCGGACCGAGGTAAGGCAATCTTCAACCTGAAGAGCGTCTGCGGTCTTACCAATCTCCGCTTCGAGCGGCCTTATAACAATCAGACCCCTCGGCAATGCCACCGCTGCCAGCTATATGGCCATTCGGCAAATCACTGCCACTCCCGCCCGAGATGCGTCAAGTGCCTCGGGGATCACGGGACTAGTGACTGCGCGCGGACTCGGGACTCCCCCGACCCTCCGGCCTGCATTCTCTGCGGACAAACCGGACACCCCGCTAACTACCGCGGGTGCCCGGCCGCCCCCAAATTCAAAAAGAACGCCAAGCGTTCTCCCCCAGCCCCCAAGGCCGCCCCCAAACGTCGGGCATTCGTGCCTGCACCTCTCCCGGCGTTCAACGCTTGGACAGGTTTTCCCGCCCTGCCTACCCAGGCCAGAGCCCCGATGCCCCTTATGAGGCCCCAACCTCAACCTCAACCTCAACCCGCCACACTGCCGGCTCCCACAGGTGCTCCCTCCTCCATCTCGAGGGACCTCGCCCTGGTAACACAGTTTGCCAGGTCGCTGCCCTTCAACCTGGATGAGGTAACAACCTTAGCGAGGAAACTCGAAACCGCCACTACCTTAAAGGCTCGTCTGCGGCTCTTCATGGAGCACGGAACGCTGATGAAGATCCTTTATGACGACACTCCCTAATTTAACCTCCCAATGGCTACCACAAGTAGGGAAAAACCCCGCTCATTGACTTTGGCTACATATAACGCCAACGGACTTAGAAATCAGCGCGACTTGGTTCACGACTTCCTGGTCACCGATAACATAGACATTCTCTTAGTGCAAGAGACTTTCTTAAAGCCGAGTATTAGAGATCCCCGAATCGCTAATTACAACCTGATCAGGCACGATAGGTTAACCTCCCATGGCGGAGGGACACTTATCTACTACAAGCGGTCCTTGCACTGCATCCCCATCGATACCCCCCCTCTAGAGGAACTAGAAGTCTCCGCATGCAAACTATCGATGACAGGCCATCAGCCCATCATCATAGTTTCAGCATACTTAAAATGTCAGAAGCCCATCCTGGAAGACGATCTCAACGCCCTATTTAGTCTGGGTCCCGCGGTTATAATAGCCGGGGACCTAAACTGTAAACATCCCTCTTGGAATTGTCCAATTGAAAATCCCAAAGGAAGGGAGCTTCTCCGCCTCTCGGACAGGCTCCTCTTTGGCATTTTAGCCCCCTTGACCCCCACCAGATACCCTGACAGACCGGACGTACAACACCCGAGCGTTCTCGACATAGCGCTGCTGAAGGGAGTCTCCCTTCAGTTCCGCTCTATCGAAACACGGGATGACATTGACTCCGACCACTTGCCGGTCGTACTTCAGTTAGGCCCCCCGACTGACTCGACGCCACCGACGAAACCCATCATAGATTGGGCCAAAGTCCGGGACTTGCTCGCAACGACAAGCTCCCCGGACTTGGACCGGATCCCGGACCCGATTAACTCAGCCCAGGACAACGATGTTGCCATCGAAGCCCTCACCAGCCACCTCCAGAGCGTGGTACGGGAGTCCACTCGGCAGGTACCTCTCGAGGACCACCGACTGCCACTCCCGGACGACGTCAGAGATCTGATGAGGGACAAGAGGGCAGCATTCAGAGCCTACGGCAGCTTCCCCTCCCCAGATAATAAAGCCCAATACAGGGCACTCCAACGCCAGGTCAGACTCCGTGTCCAGGAGGTCAGGAACCAACGTTGGGACCGACTGCTGGAGGAGATCTCCCCAACTCACCAGGCTTACTGGCAGCTGGCGAGATCTCTGAAAGCAGAAACCCTCTCGAGCATGCCACCCCTCGAGAGACCCGATAACACCAAAGCGTTTGATGACGACGAAAAGGCAGAATGTCTCGCCGAAAGTCTCGAGCTCCAATGCTCCCCCAATATTGCCAATAACGACCCGTCTCACCTATCGGAGGTAGACGCCGAGGTCGAATATCGGTCCTCCCTCCCGGCCGAAACCACACTCGAACCGGTCACGGTTGAGGAAGTACAGGATTTCATCAAAGCCCTAAAGCCCCGCAAGGCCCCAGGCAATGATGGAATCAGCCATAAACTTTTAAAAATCCTCCCCGCCCAACTTATCTTAATTATGGTAAGCATCTTCAATGCCGCCATAAATAATTGCCAATTTCCAAAGACCTGGAAAGAAGCGGAAGTCATCGGTATCCGCAAACCAGGCAAACCGGCCTCAAAGCCCTCTAGTTACCGCCCCATCAGTCTACTCAGCTCGCTGGGTAAACTGTATGAGCGAGTCCTTCTTACAAGACTGAGAGATTTTGCCTTCAGCAATAATCTCATTCCCCCTGAGCAGTTTGGCTTTAGAGCTAGACACTCTTGTCCACAGCAAGTGCTCCGCATCACGGAGCACGTCCTCTCCCACTTTCAACGCGGCGGACAAAGATTCTGGCCGACAGGCGCAGTATTCTTCGACGTCGCCAAAGCCTTCGATAAGGTCTGGCACAACGGGCTGATATACAAGCTGTATCAACTCGGTGTGCCGGACCGACTCGTACTCATTCTACGGGACTTCCTCAAAGACCGTAGATTCAGATTCCGAGTGGAGGGCACTAGATCCTCCTCTCATTCCATCTCAGCGGGAGTCCCTCAGGGCTCCGCGCTCTCCCCCTTACTTTTCTCGCTGTACACCAGCGACATGCCACGGCACCCCCATACCGAGCTAGCCCTATATGCGGATGACACCGCCATATTCATTAGCGACCCCAGCAGATACAGAATCTGCAGTCACCTCAACGCCGCCATCAAGGAACTAGGCGACTGGTTCCGTAGATGGAGGATTGAAGTGAACCCCGAGAAGAGCGCAGCCATCATGTTCTCTCGTCGCTCTCTCTCACCCAATACTCGCCCCACCAACCAACTTATGCCCATCAAGCTATACGACGGAGTTATCCCCTGGGTTAACGAAGTCAAATATCTTGGTGTGACTCTCGATAAAGGCTTGTACTTCCACAAGCACACCAGAGCGGCCGGGAACAGAGCATACTGGATCCTAGGCCGACTCTATCCGTTGATATGCAAGAAGAGTAAGATGAGCCTTAGAAATAAGGTGACTCTATACAAAACTTGCATCCGCCCCATCATGACCTATGCGAGTGTGGTCTTCGGCCACGCCAGCGAAACAAACATCTGGAGACTGCAAAGAATCCAGAATCATTTTATGCGTGCTGCAGTCGACGCCCCGCGCTATATGCGGCTCGCCGACCTGCATCGCGATCTGGAGCTTCCCTCCATCAAAGATTATATAGTCACTCTATCGCGCAGATTCTTTGACCTCGCCCCCCATCACCCGAACCCTCTGGTGACGGAAACGGTCAACTATAAACCCACACCGAACGCTCCCATGAGAAATCGTCGCCCTCGCAATGTACTCATTGACGAGCCCGATAAAATCACCCGTCTCCTCGCAATCATGAACCCCCCGAGGCTCAGAACATCAGCCTGGCATAACAGACGCAGACAGAACAGACGCCGGAGAGCCCCCGGCTCGGATCCTCTTACACAAAGGTAAGACCCCACCAATCTCACACACTCAATACAGACACAAGTAGCCATACACGATTAGCATAGGCGTGTTGCTGGAGAGTTTCTTCCGCCGCTTCTTCTCCTCCAGCTATAACACGTTGCGAAGCGGTAGTAACGATAGACTAGGATCGGCTCCGCCGGCGGAGTCGATAATTGGTCCCCAAAAAACAATCATTTCAGCCTGTTGGCTTAGCTCTTTCAGCCTTTAACGGCTAATTCCCAATATAGAGTCAATCCCCCGCAGCGGTCGAGCCGAGGTCGAACCTCACAGGAGGTGCCTCCTCGAGCGTGCTGCTCCCGGGCCGAACGCCTCCGCTCCCACGGAGTCGTGAAGCCCCCAAAGTCCGGTATCGCTGAAACAGCCATCTGCGGCTATTCAGCTGGGTCCAGTTCCAAAAAAGAGTGTGCATGACAAGAGTTATGAATGTCAAAGAAGCAAGTGAGGTGTGTAAGAATAAGCCTAAATGGCACTCTGTTGGTCGTGCCTACCCCGCTAGGAAACTGGCGTGAAGTTATGTATGTATGTATTAATTATTTCGACTCATAGAGGGTTCAGATTTCCAGCAACGGAGGTTTTAGGGTTGAAGGGAATGGAACACAAATTTTATCCGAGTTTGGGAGGTTTTCGACTTATGGAGGTTCGATTTAAAGAGGTTCTACTGTGTAACGGAACGAGAATCCTTAACCGCTCAGCTACAGCAACTTTATTTACATAAGTATTTACACGCAATTAAGCATTTCTCAAACAACCAAACCTAAGCAAGTACAACTCGGTACAGAAAATCTTGAATTAGTGTACTCAAGTCCTAGCCGTATTCAAAGACTTGTTAATTAAATAGAGAGCGACAATCGTTTGTGCAGCCTAATTAGCAAGTCGGCGGCCCTTTGACAGTCTCGGTTAGAATTCAAGTTTTGCTTAAATGTATATGCCTGCGTACATTATATATAACTCTTTAACCTTACCCTAGTGACTTACATTTTAATCTTTGCAAAAAGTTTCACCTAATACCATTTTTTATCCGTGCAGGAACGGAGAAAGATTACAATTTCCTGCGGCCGGGCGGCCTGTCGTAAGAGGCGACAAAACCACCCACAGCCACGTGGTAGGGCATTTGCCTGACTGGATGGCTACCCCTGGTCTAAAGTATGTAGCCATAACAACCTTGAGTTGTGTTCCGAGATCAGTGACCAAGTTCCAGTCTCCCTTAAGAGAGCAGCAGCGCATTTGTAGCACCTTTGGTGTTGCAAATGTCCATAGGCGATGGTAACCGCTTTCCGTCAAGTGGGCCGTCTGTCTGCTGAACTCCTGCAATAAAAATAAAATAAAATAAAAAAATTAAAGACCGACGAGATATTCCTGATTTTCTACTTCTTTTACAAATTATCTCATCCAATTTCGTTTGTTCAGATCTTCAAAGCAAGGCCTACTTTAATATTCCAGCGAATTCTACAAGATTTAATCAACCCATTATGATACCTTTGTAAGTTTTAACGATTACAAACAAAACGCATTTCTAGTGTGAGCAAGCAATTATTTGAATATCGTAATAGACCGAGATCCGGCTGCAAGATTACTACGTTCATGTGTTATTGAATTAAAATCTAGTTTTTTATATAGTTATATAAAGGGGAATACAGTTTTGCTAGGTTGCCTATAAAAATATGGCCGCTAGTATTTTTAATTAAAACTAGATGATACCCGCGACTTCGCCCGCGTGGTGTTTATTATTCCTTCAAAGCTGTTTAAATAACTAAAGATTTTTTAACCATCCCACGGGAACTCTTTAATTTTTCGAGATCAAAAGTATCCTATATGTTGACCAAGGCTATAAGCTACTACCATACAAAATTTCATTTAAATCGGTCCAGACGTTTCGGAGATTAGCCCGTACAAACAGACAGACAAACAGAAAAAAAAATCTAAATTAGTTCTATTTCACTTCGTACATCCCCCTGACTTGGTTTTTAGCATTTTTTTTCATTGTACAGAAATTCGACCTCTACAGTTTTATTATATGTATAGATAACATTAGTTTGATATTTTAGGATAAAATTCATTCAGTTGTTTTTAAAATCCCTATTAATATTATAAATGCGAAAGTAACTCTGTCTGTCTGTCTGTCTGTCTGTCTGTCTGTCTGTCTGTCTGTCTGTCTGTCTGTCTGTCTGTCTGTCTGTCTGTCTGTCTGTTCCGTTTTCACGTAAAAACTACTGGACCGATTTGGCTGAAACTCAGTATATATATATTTTCGATGCCGAGAATGAACATAGGATACTTTTTATCCCGGAAAATGGGATAGTTTCCGGGATAAAAGTATATTTGTCTCTCTGTTTGTTATCCTTTTACGGAAAGACTTTTGGACCGATTTGGCTGATACTCGGTACATATGTAATTTGAGTACCGAGGGTGGACAAGGGATATTTTTCATCCCGGATAATGGGATAGATTTTGGGATAGATTTATGTAAAGATTATCCCAAAAGTGGGACAGGCTTTGGTTGGTTTTGTGATTTGCCATTTTCATCATTTTGGTTATTTTGTCCTTTTGCCCTTTTGCTCTTTTGCTCTTTTGCTCTTTTGCTCTTTTGCTCTTTTGCTCTTTTGCTCTTTTGCTCTTTTGCTCTTTTGCTCTTTTGCTCTTTTGCTCTTTTGCTCTTTTGCTCTTTTGCTCTTTTGCTCTTTTGCTCTTTTGCTCTTTTGCTCTTTTGCTCTTTTGCTCTTTTGCTCTTTTGCTCTTTTGCTCTTTTGCTCTTTTGCTCTTTTGCTCTTTTGCTCTTTTGCTCTTTTGCTCTTTTGCTCTTTTGCTCTTTTGCTCTTTTGCTCTTTTGCTCTTTTGCTCTTTTGCTCTTTTGCTCTTTTGCTCTTTTGCTCTTTTGCTCTTTTGCTCTTTTGCTCTTTTGCTCTTTTTGTCCTTTTTGTCCATATTGCTCTTTTTGGCCTTTTTGCTGATGTCTCTTTTGTCATTTTTGTAGTTTTCATTGACGGGGGATAGATAAATAAAACTAGGACTGTTTGTAATAGAGGATGAAAGTTTGGATGAGACCAATCATTTCTCAAGTTCATAGATATAAAAATGCATCGTCTATAAAAATGCGATAGTAACTCGATATGTCTTTCTGTTAAGTTTTCGGAAAACACTGGGAATACTGGATCGTTTTTATTGTAATTTTGTTTAGATGTAGTTTTAATGCCGAAAATGGACATATATACTCATGCCAGGAGATCGGCATGAGAATAATTAAATAACACATGAACGTAGTAATCTTGCAGCCGGATCTCGGTCTATAAGTAAATACGATGACATCGACCCGTTTGTAATCAGTATTCCAGGAGCCAATCGATGTCTAAGCCTTAAATTTTTCATATTGTCTACGCATTTCGGTGCCTTTTTCACGTCTGCATGTTACTTTTATCCAATAGCTTATTCGTGAAAACTTGTCATTGGCTTTTTTTATTATTTCTTTCTTTATTGTACACAAAAAGTTACATACACAATTATAAAACAGTGGTGATGTACAAAGGCGAGCTTAAATATGAACACACTCAAACTGTTGCGGACAGAGAGCACCCCCCTGACCCGCCCGCCGGAGCACGTACGTCTACACTCCGCGCCCCGCATACCGCCGACGCCCATAGCTAGCGCGATTAGCAACTAGGCGTCGGACGGAATGCGGGATATAGGAGGCCGAAAAAACTGAATAATACTGATACTACTACTACATCAAGAAAAATTATCAATTCAGCCACTCAGCTATATTGTACTCGACTCTCTTTGTTATACTCTTTAAATGTACATTTATAACTTAATAATAATCATACAGTCCATTATTACGTCGAATTTTCATTTACAAACCCGAGGTGCAACTGCCACCAATACAAACTATTAGCGCCCTCGCCTCGTGCTGTGGCGCACGATCGAAGCGATCTCATCTTATACCCAAAAAGGTCACTTTCACCTCACGTTGTTATTTTTTTTATTATTAACAAATCTACGGACTCGAGTTTCGTACCCTTTTTTACAACTTAATTTCTAGATTTAATTTTTTGAATTTACACGCTTATTATTTATTTCGGTTCTTGTGTGTGACATTAATTTATTGATTTTTGTGTTGAGGTGTATGTATCTTACGAATAACTTATTATCTTAATTTATTCTACTTTTAATACTAAACTTATACTAATGTAGAGTGTATCTGACTATTCACCTCTCCTTTAACAATAATCAATTCAATTTAATTTATTTAATGCGAAAATGGGTATACAAAAGGTGTTAAATTAACATAGTACAGTTTTCCAAATTCCGCCTTTTGGCATGCATATATATAATTATCTTGCTTACAAATTCTGGTATTAGTACATTATGGTACTAGTGTGTAACATTGGTGATTACCGCCGAGGCGCCATTGAGACTCGAGCCGTAGGCGAGGGTCTTAAGAGAGCCGAGGACGGTAATCATCAATACACACGTGTGAATAAAATAACAACAAAAACTCATTTTATTTAGTAGTTAAAAAAAAGTTATATATGAGTGAAAGTTTTATTTATTAAACACGTACGAGTTAAAATTATCTATTTAAATAAGAAGTTGCATGAAATGAGCAAGCAATAGGAACATTAATTTATTTGTTCTATAGAAGACGATTTTTTTTTTTGAATAAAAACCTTTTTAAGAACAAAGCAACTCAACCAATAAAATTAAAAAAAAATCTATAACTCACTAGTGAGTTATAATGGTTTTTAGTCACAGTTTGATTATGGGTGTCATTCTGTGCCTAATTGCGGTGACCATAGAGCCACTTTATGAGCAAGTGTGTTGAAAAATATAATTATCTAATTATTTACCTAATAAAATGTCAACCAATAAATTATAAAATGTCAATTAAAATAAAAAGTAACTTAGACACATAGGGTACTTAATTCATACAATTTATATTATTATTTAGTCATTAAATATTCACTGATATGCCTTATCAGTTAACATCTTTTTTACACATACATAACTTCACGCCAGTTCCCTTGCGGGGAAGGCACGAACAACAGAGCGCCATTTAGACCCATTCTTACACACCTCACTCGCTTCTTTGACATACATAACTCTTGTCATGTACGCTCGTCTGTTCTTAAGGCTCCTGACATGCACTTTTTTACACGTTTTCTAAAAATGGTGTTTGATTGTATTGATTGAAATTCTTCTGGGAGGTGATTATTCAGCTTTGGTGCCATGCAAAATATACTGTTACATACCGACAAAGAAATGCGCACACCTGCCTGTCGTATAACGCAGTTATTACCTTTCCTGCATTCGGATTTCTTTTGTTTACTTCATGTTTAAAATTTGCAATTAAGATAAACATCCTATTGTTATCGTACTTGTTTTATGGCCGTCATTAGTGCCGAACTAATTCTTATGCAAATTACATTTTATTGGCAGAACCAAGCCCACGAGCTTCCATTGTGTAATCGTGCAGTGTGTACTAGTAGTGTTTAGTTATATTTGTACCTATGTTATACGCGTTTGTATAGTTCTAATAAATTCTATAGAAATTCCAACGGCATTTTAATACGAGTCCCACATTCGTAACAATACTTTTATTCAGAAACGCGATTTTGTTGGGAGCGCAGTATAATTTATTCTTATGACGCATGCTCTTGCACGTTTCTAGTAAATTCATATTGCACCTAACAAACTATATCACTTCGTATAAAATATACTATTTATATAATTGAAATTATTACTTATTTGATGGAGCAAGTGAATTAGTTTGTACATCTTGGATGTGCTTTTAGCAGGGATGGAAGGTACACCGCTGATATAGAAAGAAGAGTGAATTTGGGGAATAGTGTGAATGGAGCGTTAGGTAAACTTCTAGGCGCTAAGAACCTCAGCCAGAAGGCCCAGCTTGCCATACACAACGCGGTGCTGGTACCTACGCTCACGTATGGAAGCGAGAGTTGGGTATGGAAGAAAGCACTGCGCAAAATCTGCGGGAGTGACGCTCGCATACCGCGTTCGTAATACCGAAGTAAGAAAGAGAGTGTCCGGGTGAAGGTAAGGAAAGGAATGCTCCGGTGGTTCGGGCATGTGGAAAGAATGACAAAACAGATATAAAATGCAAAAGTGGATGGATGCAGAAGTCGTGGAAGGCCACGACACACCTTGCATGATCAAATTTATCGTGTACTAGCAGAAGGTGATGTCAGGAGCCTTAAGAACAGACGAGCGTGCATGACAGGAGCTATAAATGTCTCGCGTGCGCTCTGTTGTTCGTGCCTACCCCGCAAGGGAACTGGCGTGAAGCTATGTATGTATGTATGTACTTATTTGATAGGCAAGTTCACGAATACACTACAAGCTACGTTATACAGATGTGTCAAGCATACCATTCTATTTCAATATACTTTAAATACACACATACATACATAACTTTACGCCAGTTCCCTTGCGGGGTATACTTTAAATGCCATATAAAATGTATATAAACAGTGTGTTTCCATTCTGAAGGTCACGTTGGTACATCCGCTATGTATATATTCTCTTTATTACTCGTAATTAAACGTAATAAATTAATGGACAACCCGGCCATTCATTGCGCTGTGTTCAATTTCTGTAATTAACTGGACGCATGACGTCCCAATGGGCCGGCCCTAATATTGGCCGATATATAGAGGTCTGTAGGTACAATGTACAAGCTGAATGGTTTAACATTAAAACAGCTAAGTACATATTCATCTAACCACGATGTGTTCAGTGATGACACTAGTTACACTTCAAGAAATTTTACTACCCATTCTTGATTATGCGGATGCCTGCTATCTTAATATCACCCAAGAGCAACTCATCAAACTTGGGCGTCTCCAAAATATTTGTATTAGATTCATATTTGGATTTAAAACATAGAAATTTCTAAATATCGCAACAAACTCAAGTGGCTACCAATATCACTTCGCCGGAATTCTCATCTTCTACATTTATCATATCGTACACTATTTATACCATACCTACCCTATACCCTACACTCCTCCTTACCTTAGGGAATGTTTCAACTTCCTTCTACATCACACACCTTTGATTTGGGATACTGTGCCATCGAATCATTGCTTACTTCTGCCCTTGGCGGTGGTGTATCGAATGACCCAGCACGGATTAACATTCAGACTTTATAGATCTAAAGATCTTATACTACCCGCACGTACACTACAATTGTCATCGCTTATAACTTAGAGTAAATTAATTGTCAAATCACCATTGGGTTTCACAACATACCGGCCCTGTTGAGGAGGTCCTCTACTAAGTGCTGTATTGCCTGAAGAACTAATATTTATAAGCTTAGAAGAAATATTCATGACATCCATATAGTTTAAAAAACCCTTTGCGAATTTAAAACTCCCAATAAATTCTTAAACAATGTCTATATCATAAATAGGAAAAGTCTTTATTCTAAAGTCATATTATAAAGTTCAAGTCACAAATCATGATAGAAATAATTTTAACGAAGCTTGATCTGTCAACTACCATATTTTTAGACCAAATAGTCAAAAGTTCAAATTTATCCGTGCAGGAACGGAGAGAGAATACAATTTCCTGCGGCCGGGCGGCCTGTCGTAAGAGGCAAACAACCCACAGCCAGGTGGTAGGGCATTTGCCCGACTGGATGGCTACCACCCCTCGTCTAAAGTATGTCGCCATAACAACCTTGAGTTGTGTTCCGGCATTAGTGACTAGGTTCCAGTGAACCTTAAGCGAGCAGCAGCGCATTTGTAGCACCTTCGGTATTGCAAATGTCCATAGGCGATGGTAACCGCTTTCAAACAAGTGGGCCGTCTGCCTGTCTGCTGAACTCCTGCAATAAAAAAAAGAATAAAAAAAAAGAATGAAAGAATGTTAAATACCATAATCTTTTAAAGATTACAATAGCTTTATAGTCTGAAATAAGAACAGTAAATAATATTCAAATCAAATAAGAAGAGGGTTTTCAACATGAAACGAAAAGCATTTTTTGCGAACATTAAAACACGAGTACATTTAGGATTAAATCCAAAGAGTCATGTTGTAAGTACCAGGGAAGCAACAAAAGGATATGGTAATAATTTCAAATGTTATAATAGATAAGAGATGCAAACATTTCCCGTTTGCAGTTTCGCAGTATTGTTTACATTCACTTTTATCTTTTGTTTTTCAGTCGTTCTTTTTTTAAACTGGATACAATGTACGAAATAAAGTTAATTAAAGTCTCAAACACAATAAGGGGCAAATGGAATAAAATTTTGTTGAAACTCTCCCTCAAGAACTATGTGCAAATCAATCACCTAGCGTCATGTAAAATGTTCCGGAACATATTGCGTGGCACTGGGGAACGTTGTACGTCATGTTGGGGAATATTTTGTCTCCTAGTGTATCTGAGACTTACATACATACATACATACATAACTTCACGCCAGTTCTCTTGCAGGGTAGACACGAGCAACAGAGCGCCATTTAGGCTTATTCTTACACACCTCACTTGCTTCTTTGACATTCATAACTCTTGTCATGCACGCTCGTCTGTTCTTAAGACTCCTGACATCACCTTCTGCTAGTACACGATCAATTTGATCATGGAAGGTGTGTCGTGGCCTTCCACGACTTCTGCATCCATCCATTTTTGCATTGTATATCTGTTTAGTCGTTCTTTCATCATGCATTCTTTCCACATGCCCGAACCACCGGAGCATTCCTTTCCTTCACCCCGACACTCTCTGAGACTTAATTGTAGTAAATATAATATAGTAATAGTAGGTACAGAAACAGTAATGATGTTGTTGCGGACTAAGAGCACCCCGCTAACACGGCTGCCGGAGCACACACAGCCGACGCCCGTAGCTTGCGCAGTTAGCAGCTAGGCGTCGGATAGAAAATGCCACATAAGAAGCGGCCTTGAAGGCCGAAACACCACGCCACTTAGCCACTTGCTTACTTACCACTATTTTTCGACTATTCTCTTTACGATTATTACCATTACTCTCCGCACACATCTATGTTTAAATTAATTATAAATATTATATAAATAACAAGTCATACAGTCCACATCGAGTTTTATTTGAAAAAAGTAACTGCTACAACATATGTTATATACACATTATTCGTGGTACTTGCTTTTTGACTTCATTCGCTCATGTATTAATCTGAATAAATAAATTTAAAAGTTATATTAACTGATAAAAAACATGACTATAAAGTTATTTCCACATCTACTTTTATAAATGTACAAGCTGTCCCGGCAGACGTTGTTCTGCCGTGAAAAAAAAAATTAGAACCCGATTTCAGCGCGACCTACCAGTTCCAACGATTGTAAGCTATCCTATCTTTCAAGTTGGATCAAACTGCACACGGTGTGCAAATTTGATTAAAATCGGTCAAGTAGTTTAGGAGTCCATCGCGGACAAACAACGTGACACGCAATTAATATATATTAATGATAATACTGCTCGTTGTCAATTTCGTCAAAAATCATCATTAACAATTGAAAAATGCATGAAGGAAATATGTGACGTTTTTAAGATAAATAATTTTTCACGTCAAATGAAGGTATAAGGTGCATTACAAACTATATTAGACTTTAAAATAAGACGTTTAAAGCTTAGTTTTAGAAATGGCAACAGATTAAGGAGTTAAATAGGTACTCGTACGTAGGCAACAATTGGCACGATGATAAAAAATTGTGTTTGTGTGCAGTTCACAGAGTAGAAGCGAAACAAAGCGTGACAAGGGGTGGTAGGGTTTCTAAATTTGGTGACGTCACATTTCGTATATAATATCGTTATAATATATTTAAGCTCTGAAACACGAAATTTGATGTATTAATGAAAAACTTCAAAACGTTTCCAAACGAGCAGTGTTTAAATTATTAAATATAATGTATTCTATCTCATTCTCTCGCAGGCTTAGTACTATAGATTTATGTGTTTATCTCTTTTTAGTGTCGCTTTTTCTTTTCATCGAGTTTCAAATCACAACGATTGTAAAGAAATTTCGCTTCAACAAAATACCTCGGTGCCTATTTTCTCGATGCACAACTGTGAAATGTCCCCTTCATGCACTAAAGTAGTTTGCAACAACGAATGTTTTATTTTATTGATACAATGATATAATGTGTAAAATAGATTTTCCGGTATAAGCACACGTATACTGTTGAACGTTGATCTAGATGAAAATCGATCTAAGTGAATGTAAACACGCCTTTAAGGGCAGGCCTAAGTGGCTAAATGGCTTTCTGAACGTGGACTCTGACCTCGATCTTGTATTAGTGTGAAAGCCAGGACGTGTTAACATTTCCTAAGAAAGTAGTACTTAACTAGGGCTCACTCACTAGGGCTGCGTTCCACATGAGAATCATAACGACCACGCTTAGACCACGCGAGAAAGGAAAACAACACACATGGCACTAGTTAGGATAATATATATAGGTATAAACATAAGGCACACACTGCACATGCACTTCCTCACAACACCATTTATCTGTGCAGGAACACAAGCAGGTGGTAGGGAATTTGCCCGACTGGATGGCTACCACCCCCTGGTCTAGAGCATGCCGCCATAACAACTTTGAGTTGTGTTCCGGCACTAGTGACCAGGTTTCAAACTCACTTAAGTGAGTAGCAGCGCTTCTGTAGCACCTTTGCTGTTGCAAATGTCCATAGGCGATGATAACCGCTTTCCATCCAGTAGGCCGTCTGCCTGTCTGCTGAACTTCTGCAATAAAAAAATAAAAAAAGCCAGCATGTACAGATACACTCTCTCTACATTAGTATAAGTTTAGTATTAAAATTAGAATAAATTAATATAATAAGTTATTCTTAAGGTACACCACAACACAAACATACATTCATTAAATGTCACACACAATAACAAAGTAACAAATAAGCGTGTACAACTTCTTAACTTCTTAAATTTAATTGTAAAAAAAGGGCACGTAACTAGAGTCCGTAGAGTTATTAATAAAAAAAAACGACCACGCTTACGAACACAATTTTTCCGGTTCCACTTGTCTGCGGGCGTTACAATCATAAAATAAATACAAGTGGAACGGATTATGGAGCGTTGATGTCATTGACGACGAAATACACAAAGGTCATTGGTTGATTTGAAAATCGCGCCTTTTTCAATGTCAATTGATAGAGAGGATAAATGCACCTCTTGACATGGGTCGTTGTGAGCGCTGTGTGATCGAAAATAATGACGTCATTAGTGACGTTTTCGTCAAGACCATAAGAACCGTCGATGTTATGCGGAACGGCTGACGGAGGATTTTGGGCGTTGTGAGCTACTAGAGGAACGCGCCCACGGTTTAGCTTATATGTCACTTTATTAGAGCAACATTTGATTTATTAGCAAATATCACAAACATGCCATCTAAACATGGCCTGAATAAGCAAATAACTGAAAAACACTAACTCTATTTGATTTTTACATTAACGTGATACGGTACCATATGGACTGTCGACAGCAGCAACTGCTTATATTAATTTTTACTTTAATGCAACATATCAGTACTTGGTATATTTAAAAAACTACAAAGTTACTAAAATACCTTGGCAAAGGATTCACTGGTGAATGCTTACAAGTTTACCAAGTCTATACTTCTATACTAATTTTATAAAGCTGAAGAGTTTTTGTTTGTTTAAACGCGCTAATCTCAGGAATCGATGGTCCGATTTGAAAAATTCTTTCAGTGTTGAATAGTACATTTATCGCGGAAGGCTATAGCCTATATTATATTTTCAAAAAAATTAGGGATCCTTACTAAAAGTCCAATAATGTAAAACAAGGTGTAAAAAAATGACCCGAAAAAATCCTAACACGGCATGTGCTGCGAAAACTATTGATTATAGAACAAAACAATGTACTACTACTTTGCAGAACATATCATTGTCTATAAAAAATATCGCGTAACCATATGTCTAACTATTGTAGTTATCTCATAATAAGTGTTTTCTTTTATTTTTTAAATAATTTAAATGCCGTCGCTTCAAAACTCTTTATTTTGTACCTTGGTATTAAACCTTATCAAAATAAATTACTCCATATTCAAGAATTTAATACCTTTCTAGAACTTTTTGAATTATTAAATTCGGACATTTCATTCAAAAGATATCGCGATATTTAAAATGTAAGTATTAGTGTTGTAGCCAAATATACTAATATATTGTTTGATTGAACGCGCTAATCTCAGGGACTACCGGTCTGATTTGAAAAATTCTTTCAGTGTTGAATAGCCCATTTATCGAGGAAGGCTATAGGCTGTATATCATCACGCTAAGACCAATAGGAGCGGAGCACCAATGAAGAATGTTTCCAAATAGGAGGGTTTTGAAAGCAAATTCCACGCGGACGACGTCGCGGGCACAGCTAGTTTAAAAATAAAGTTGATAAAAAAGTTTTATAAACATAACTTCACGCCAGTTCCCTTGCGGGGTAGGCACGAACAACAGAGTGCCATTTTGGCTTATTCTTACACACCTCAAGTTTTATAAACGACACGTTTAAACTCTTACCTTGGCCCCCTAGATTGGGGTAGGAGGAGTCGTTACTCACCTAAGGCTTCTCCACAAAGCCCCCCCTATCGGGATAATAATAATTATAATACTCGACGACAAAAGAGCGTCTTTCCGTGCAGGAACGGAGAAAGAATACAATTTCCTGCGACCTGGCGACCTGTCGTAACAGGCGACAAAACAACCCACAGCCGACTGGTGCCAACCTGGATGGCTACCACCCCTGGTCTAGAGTATGCCGCCATAACAAGCTTGACTTGTGTTCCGGTATTAGTAGCCAGTTACCAATCTTCATTTAGAGAGCAGTAGCACATTGTTAGCATTTGTGGTGTAACAAATGTACATAGGCGATGGTAACCGCTTTCCATCAGGTGTATTATCTGACCGTCTGCTAAACTCAACTAGCAAAAAAAACCAATCAAGTTTCAACAAAAACTAAATAAATGTACTTTTTGCAATATTACAACGTCAATATTCAGTCAGGCGAAGCTACGAAGACTGTTAGGTATACCTATGCTTCATAAACCCGCCAGGCTTTAGACTTTATTTAATACTAAGCAGATTTACACTTTTTTTTCACGATAATAACCTTACGGTATCGGCTTAGGGTGCCGGCTAGACCAGTAAATTGTAGTTTATCGTGATTTATAATAGCGCCGGCCAGGGCTAGATTAAAACACTGAAAGAGACATTATCTTCTCATTTTTAAAGTTATATTTTGTTATCTCCTATCATAATAGTATTTAATATATTAAGGGCCGATTTTTCAATCGTCGAATGAAATTTATCCATCTAATAAATTATAACCTGACTGAATTTAAAAGTGACATTTTTATTTTTTCCTCATTATACTTTATTCTTATGAATAACTGATCTGGTGATTGAAAAACGGCCTTTTTTTCTATTATAAAAATACATTGTAAACGACAGAATTTTGATTCTTCACTTTTGTTGCGGACAGAGAGCACCCTCCTGTCCCGCCCGCTAGAGCACACCTTCACTCCACGCTCCGCATACCGCCGACGCTCATAGCTCGCACGGTTAGCAGCTAGATGTCGGACGGAACGGGGGATATAAGAAGCGGCTTCTTCGGAAGAAGTTTCTTCCGCCGCTTCTTCTCCTTCAGCTATAACACGTTGCGAAGCGGTAGTAATGATAGACTAGGATCGGCTCCGCCGGCGGAGTCGATAATTGGTCCCCAAACAATCACTTCAGCCTGTTGGCTTAGCTCTTTCAGCCTTTAACGGCTAATTCTCAATATAGAGTCAATACCCCGCAGCGGTCGAGCCGAGGTCGAACCTCACAGGAGGTGCCTCCTCGAGCGTGCTGCTCCCGGGCTGAACGCCTCCGCTCCCACGGAGTCGTGAAGCCCCCAAAGTCCAGTATCGCTGAAACAGCCATCTGCGGCTATTCAGCTGGGTCCAACTCCAAAAAAAAAAAAAAACCGGAATTATTGCTCACTTGTTCACATACATATGGCACCAATACGCACAACTCTACTCTCTGTCATTCATAATTATATTCTCTGTAACTCGTCTATGTATAGTTTTAATTTAATTGTAAGTAACGCCAATAATCACTCATACAGTCCATATCGAATTTTATTTGGAACTGCCATAAATAACTTTTTTATTGTAACACAACTAAAATAATTTACATCCTAATATATATAAAGATCTTTAGATATGGTGGGCATATCTGCGATAATGGCAAATTGATGAATGTAGGTACTAAAAATAGGGGAGGGGACAATCAAATCAAGTGAGATGCTTTTTATGAATTTTTCACTAGTTTACTTATGACGTCATAAATAGGTACATATAAAACGAGTTGTGAATTAATTAATATTTTTTGAAAAGTAATTAAAATTATTTTTATGATCATATTTTGAAAGTCAGATAATAAGATGAAATTAAAGAGATTAAGTAAAAAATAATAGATAATCAAATAAAAAGTAAATAAATAAATCTATATATAATATATAAAAGAAAGTCGTGTTAGTTACACTATTTATAACTCAAGAACGGCTGTAACGATTTGGCTGAAAATCGGTAGGGGGGTAGATTAGAACCAGTAGACGGACATATAGGATACTTTTATCCCGTTAGAATTGGTAGGTGGCGCTGAGAAGATCGGGTTCTAGAATCCTCCTAATCACCTGAAGCAATTTTGGTGATTTGTTTTTGTGTGTTTGAGTGGGTCCCCGGATGGTTTAGATTCACAATTAGAACCGGTAGGTGGCGCTGAGATCGGGTTCTAGAATCCTCCAAATCACCTGGACCGATTTTGGTGATTTTGTTTTTGTGTGTTTGAGTGGGTCCCGGATGGTTTAACTCCACAATTGGAACCGGTAGGTGGCGCTGGTATCGGGTCCTAGATTTTTATTTTTTCAGAGCAGGACAACGTCTGCCGGGGCCGCTAGTAAGTAATAAAAACAAAGCCGACTTCAAACTAAAAAGCAAACAATATTTTCTACATCTTGAAGTTGGTGCATTTTGCAATTTTATTGTTGTATTTTATACGAGGGCTTCATGTCAAATGGGCGTATACGCAAAAATGCCATTTTTTTGTTGTTTTCTAAAATCTATGCATGTTACAATTTAGAAAGTCTTACCAGTATGCAAGTGTACCTAAATAGACGGGTATTCCAAATTTCAGCCTTATACAATCAACTAGTTTTGTTTTATTCACAATTTTGTCCCTTGTGTAAAATTTAACTTTTGTCTGTACGCCCATTTGTTATGAAGCCCTCTATGTTACTTGTCACTGACTTCAAGATATTGTGGATATTTTTATTTTGTATTTAGTTTAAACTCAGTTTTGTTTTTCGTAAAAAAAAGTGCTTTTCAGTTGCTTGAATAGCTTTAGAAATAATTGTAAGATATGTTGGTATTGTTAATGTGGGTAGTTTGTAAAAAGGTTAGTTCGGTATTAAATATTTATCCGTGCAGAAAAGGACAAAGAATACAATTTCCTGCGGCCGGGCGGCCTGTCGTAAGAGGCGACAAAACAAGCCACAGCCAGGTAGGGCATTTGCCCGTCTGGATGGCTACCACCCCTGGTCTAAAGTATGTCGCCATAACAACCTTGAGTTGTGTTCCGGCATTAGTCACCAGGTTCCAGTCTTCCTTAAGAGAACAGCAGCGCATTTGTAGCACCTTTGGTGTTGCAAATGTCCATAGGCGATGGTTACCGCTTTCCATCAAGTAGGCCTGTCTGTTGAACTCCTGCAATAAAAAAATAAAAAAAATATTGTTTTATTCTGTCTCTGCAAATAAATATCATTAAAGAGTGGAAATAAACATGTTTGTGCCTGGATATCTTACAATAATATTTTAAGCGCCTGTAAGAATTGTACTACCGGCATGTATGTGTACACAAGTTTTGCCTTTCGAAGATTGTAGGTACTCGGCGCTCTAAAACTAGGGTTGGTCTCTATTTCTCTGGTATCCGCAGATCCTAACTTGATGATAATGGTAACACCTCAGGCGTATACTCTCCAATAAAGCAATCGAATAAAGAAAATGTTGAAAATCGGTCCATAGTAGACGAAATAATTGCTTTCGAAGTCGGTTAATAAGTAACCCAATATTCTCAATACAACAACAGAGCAATTTGTTACTAACAGGAAATTGAAGTCCCATAAATATAAATTACGTTTCATTCGAATAATAAAACAATATCACAGTTGGGAACTTATTTAATTACATTCGATATGATTGGTAAAAACCCTCTGCTCCGGGCAGCTCCTATATCAATTAAGTGCGGTCAAACCCACCCCCGGCCCTGGACGTAATTATATTAACAAACGACAAAACGGGCATTTGTTTGTATTAGGAACACGTAATACCTATGACAATAATGGATAACAAATATAATATTTAATTAGGGAGGTTCACCGTGGGTTTTTCCAAGTAAACATCGAAAGAATCCCATGGGGCGTTATTTATTTTACACATAAAGTCATATGTATGACTGTGTACAATCAAGCAATAAGAAAGAGAGTTGGTCTGAAAGAGAGTGTCGGGGTGAAGGTAAAGAAAGGAATGCTCCGGTGGTTCGGGCATGTGGAAAGAATGCATGATGAAAGAATGACTAAACAGATATACAATGCAAAAGTGGATGGATGCAGAAGTCGTGGAAGGCCACGACACACCTTCCATGATCAAATTGATCGTGTACTAGCAGAAGGTGATGTCAGGAGCCTTAAGAACAGACGAGCTTGCATGACAAGAGTTATGAATGTCAAAGAGGCAAGTGAGGTGTGTAAGAATAAGCCTAAATGGCACTCTGTTTTTCGTGCCTACCCCGCAAGGGAACTGGCGTGAAGTTATGTATGTATGTATGTATGTATAAAGTCATAATTACTATGCTAGCTAAGTACATGTTGTGTTTAAGGTGTATGCTTCGGGCCTGTGGTCTGTTTTCGTAATGCTTCTCCGCTTTGCACGGTCTGCACCTCTTATTGTGAGACTACCGATATGCATCTTATATCTCGCGACGTCAAGTCAGAATTTATTTGTTCTACGCCACTTATTGGAACTTGTTGGAAGTGGTATGGCTAGACGTACTCACACCTCCCGGCCGTGATACGCACCATGGTCGGGAGCTCCACCGGATGGGACGCCGTCTCCTCCTTCTGCGAGCAAGTCATGTTCGCGAAAGAGGAGGCGGAACGGGAGCGTGAGCGTAATTCCCTGCTCCGCTCCCGCCAAAGGAGGACGCGCCGACGCCGGAGGTCAGACAGTGACCTTCGGCCGCCGTAAGCGGGCGGCGCGGGTGGGGCCCCTAGGGGTATAGGGGTTCTCACTCACCTGCACATGCCGTCGAGTGTTCCGCGCGCGCTCATCTCTCTTCCCGTGGGGCGCGTTACAGACCGCCCCACGCATGGACCAGATTTAGCAGTAGCCGGGGGATACGTCCTCCGGCATAGGAAGAGGCCCAGTGAGGAGGGCCCACGCCTGCCAGGTCACGCGGAGTTGGGAATCCCGCATTCACGTAGCCCTGGCATAAGGCGCAGGACGGAACACCCAGGGGTTTTAGTGGGTATCCCTAACTGGGGCGTGGCAATAGCGTGGCACCGGTTCTGACCGGGCACGCTAGTGCCACCCCCGATCTGGCGAATCCCACACTCACACGGGTCGCGAACATCCCCCCAGGCTTCTGTGCCTGTCGCGGCTTAGTCCTCAAACGGATTTCCCCTGGCCAAAAAAAAAAAAAAAAAAGACGTACTCACACAGATTGTTAAGTTAAACTCATTCAAATATTCGGGTCGTTTTAGTATTACGCCAAAAGGAGGGTTTGCACTGAAAATCAGCGTTGTGTCGGATATTAAGCCGGCACAGCAATAAGCTGAGTGCAAATCTTGTTTGCGGAAAATGCGGCGTACAAATTCTCAAAATATGTTTTTATTTTTAGGATACATGTTAGCAATGTAAGTATGTCGCTATTTCAACAAACAAATTTATTCTTTCTTTCTTTTCTTTTCTTTATTGTGTGTGGCAATCTGTGTGTCGCAAACGTTATGTCGCACACTGTATGTCGCACACTGTGTGACCCAATGTGTGTCACACTGTGTGTTGGACTACGCGGATTGAAGTATTTCTTAGAGATGACGAATGTCCATTGCTTTTTATAATTTTATTACTGTAGTACACTTATCTTCCATGTTTCTTCGAGAGTCTAATGCTAATCACATATTATGTACTTATTGTTAAGTATAAGTATATTTATTTAAATATACTCATATCTCACTGTATTTGGAAATAAGATGATGCAGTTATGAATGTGACTGAGTACATATTATAATTTTAAAATTTTAATAAGCGACCGGAAATATATTTGTGAACGTGAATCAACGTGACTTTAGGTTGGGCACAAACGAGCCACTGACCACAGCCACCGGTGGATGTCGCGTGTAGCTCATAGGCTCGGTGCACACGGGCCACACTCGACAGCGACAAAATTCCGCCGCCGATCCCCACCTCTTTCTCCCTTCGCTTCAGTCAACCCGATCGAATCGAAGGCAATGCACGCACGTAGTCCGTTTTAACGTTGATATAAGTCGTGCGCAGAAGGTTTGCCGATGATCACCCCTCCCGCTTCCTACGACTGGGACCGGGGCTTGTCTAAGTAGTACTAAGAACTAGACGACCGCGGGTCGCGGTTGTAGGAAGCGGGAAGGGTGATCATCGGCAAACCTTCTACGCACGACTTATATAAATGAATATGGATATAAAATTATTTATATCGCAAATTCAAGCCCGGCGGCATGCTGTTAGGGATACGAAAAGCGATAGTTACGTTAATAGAGGAATAAAAGGGAATCCGTCTTGTAATAAAGACAGTAGTTCCCATAATGTGGCTATACCTAAACGAAAGTACTTGAATAACTTGTTTGGATTGTTTGAAAGATTATCAAAATGTTCCTTACATTTGTGTGCGTTTGTTTGGATGTATCCAATAACGGCGGTATTGTCTTCTACGACGACGTTTTTTTTTATCAGCAGCAGCGCAATCACACCTTCTTTGTCGGAGTCCATTATGATAATGCACAGCATGGGTTAAAAAAAGTAGCGACTACCGACCGCAAGTGTCTACCACTGATCAGCTACGTTTGTAGCCGCTTCTAGCTTAAGGTAGCGGCGTTTTATGACGGTCGCTTGTGGCCCGTGTGCGCCGACCCGTAGTCGCTGCAAGTGGTGTGTGGCGGTCACCGTTGTAGCGCGTAGCTACCACCAGCCAAACATGTGTGGCGAGTCGAAAAAGTGAAATGTTTGTCGCTGGCCACCAGTCGCTACGATCGGTGACTCGTTTGCGCTGAGCTGTAGAATTTAATACGCTCGCCAAATTATTTCATAATAAATTAACAATTCATGACTATCATATATCACTTTATTAATATCACATATTTTGGATATAATAATTTCAACGACAGTGGAGGGCTTTTATAGCATCACAAAATATGTAAAAAGCTATATTTTAATGTTTGTTGCTCTCTCTTGATTATGGATTGATTTAAATGTAATTTGGTGAACATGTTCTTCCAATGACAGATATTTTTTTACTGTTTATCAATAAAAGAGTAAAAGATTTTGTGGGAAACATGCGTGCAGGAACGGAGAAAGAATACAATTTCCTGCGGCCGGGCGGCCTGTCGTAAGAGGCGACTTAACAACCCACAGCCAGGTGGTAGGGCATTTGCCCGACTAGATGGCTACCACCCCTGGTCTAAAGTATGTCGCCATAACAACCTCGAGTTGTGTTCCGGCATTAGTGACCAGGTTCCAGTTTCCCTTAAGAGAGCAGCAGTGCATTTGTAGCACCTTTGGAGTTACAAATGTCCATAGGCGATGGTACCCGCTTTACATCAAGTGGGCCGTCTGCCTGTCTGCTGATATCCTGCAATAAAAAAAACAAAGTATGGTTTCTGAAAGAAAATGTGCTTGAAAAACTATTCATATTATATTTTACACATATTTAAAAATAGACCCTCTGATATTTTAAATAAACTCTTAATAATGTTTAATTTCACTTTATTTGTATAGAGACACAAACGCCATTACAATGCAGAAAAGAGAAGAGAAGGCAATCAAACAGAGTTACCAGTAAAAAGAGAACTTAAGAGCTCACAGACCGTTTTATCCGTGCAGGAACGGAGATAGAATACAATTTCCTGCGGCCTGGCGGCCTATCGTAAGAGGCGACTAAACAACCCACAGCCAGGTGGTAGGGTATTTACTCGACTGGATGGCAATCACCCCTGGTCTAGAGGGGTGATTGCACCGCCATAACAAGGTTCCGGTCTCCTTTAAGAGAGCAGCAGCGCATTTGTAGCACTTTTGGTGTTACAAATGTCCATAGGCGACGATAGCCGCTTTCCATCAAGTGGGCCGTCTGCCTACTGCTGAACTCCTGCAATAAAAAAATTAAAAAAAGACCGCCTATTGCATTGTTGATTTTCATTTCTTTTAACTGTATCTTTTAAAATACAACAAAACATTATAGAATCAGCAAAACTTATATGCGTTCTTGAAACTCGTACAAGTCATTGTATAGGACATTATAAGGTTGACAGACAGAGCTGAGAGGCGAGTGTTGCGCTCTTGCTCGGCCACTATACGGAATTGCATGCTATCTCTCTTGCACAACGCGCCGTAAGATGTATAAACGTTACATTAACATTTGACTGAACCTGCACAAACTCAAGAACTAATTTTACTCGAACCACATTTAATTTTTGCGTGTACTTTATATCTACTTAAATGTACGGATTATAATAGGTTGGGGAAAAAGTCTTTTCGCATATAGTATGTATGAACTTGTAATAAGATCTCTTTCGCTATACCATTTGTATCTGGCTTGTTTTGGTATCATTAAACAGTTTTAATTTTAAAGAAGACAATTCCAAATTCAAATTAGGAAAATGTGTGATTTTCATTTGTTTTTCTTGTTAAAATGAGTGAATCTAATGAAGAAATTCGATACATTTTAAAATTTTACTACAAAAAAGGTAAAAATGCAACACAAGCCGCGAAAAAATTTGTGATGTTTATGGACCTAATGCAGTATCTGTGAGAGTAGCGCAACTTTGGTTTATGCGTTTTCAATACGGAAATTTTGATATCAAAGATGCACGTTGCTCTGGCCGCCCTGTTACGGTCAATATTGATGCCATTTTTGAAAAAGTGGAGCAAGATTAGCATATTAATAGTTACAATGTAGCTGGAGAACTGGGAATTGACCATAAAACGGTTTTGGCGCATTTGAAAAAAGCTGGGTACACAAAAAAGCTCGATATTTGAGTGCCTCATGAGCTCACTGAAAGAAACCTAATGAACCGTATACTCATTTGTGATTCTTTATTACGACGTAATGAAACCGAACCATTTTTGAAGAAGCTGATAACTGGAGATGAAAACTGGATCACGTACGACAAGAACGTGAGAAAAAAATCGTGGTCAAAGGCCGGTCAGGCCCCAAAATTTTTATAGCAATGGGATCACGTCCCTACCTACAAGATGGCAAAAAGTTATCCAACAAAATGACACCTACATACTTTAGTCAAATGTAAATAAACTTTATAAAAAACCCTTTTGAATTTTTATATAAAATGCGAAGACACTTTTTCCCCAACCTAATATTTATAATATTTTGAAATCGGATACTATTTTCGTATAAGTTCTATGAAAATTACATTAAAGGATCGTATTATACTTGACAGATCATACATTCGCATTCTCATATGTCAATTTATTTTATGACAAACACTACGAACTGCTGAATTGCGCGGGCTATTAAACGCGGCTTTTAGGGTTCACAGGAGGAAATTCTGATGTTCCAGAACGTAGAATTTTACAGACAAAAACACGATAAAAATAATTTATTAGGTACTAGAACATTCTTATAACAGTAAAAGAAACTGCTGTTACAACAAACGAAGAAATCGAACTACTTAATAATTAAGGAAAATATACAGGCCGCCTGAAGTCATCTTAGGCTATGAGCGTACGTACAATCTACACCCTACCTCCAATTCACCGACGTATTATGGTGGACAATAGGGATCAGGACACAAGATATTGTTACGAGTTGCAGGACTGGAATTAAAATGCCGTTGGAATTATTAGAGTTTATTAGAACTATACAAACACGTATAACACAGGTACAAATATAACCGAACGCAACAAGTCCGAACGTAGTGCAGAAGATCGTAATTCAATAACACGCGCAAAGTCCGTCACTAAATAGCTTACCGAATGTACACAAGTCTTGCTTAGCTCGTGGTTATCGCTTGCCTGTCTCGTCCCTCAATCGAGGCATTGCTTGATATTGCACAGATGCAATATGTCTGCCCGGCCGCGTGACCGAATTTCCTAGAATCAGTTTGTACTTTAAATCCGACACACCCGGCTAATGAGTGCCATAAAAGATTACAATATACAATGGACTGTTTTCTAATCACAAATTTTAACCACAAAGTAAACAAAAGGAATTCGAATGCTGAAAGGTAATAAAATGTGTTTCTACAGGTATGCAGGTGTGAATTTGTCTTTGTCGGGGTCTAGGTCGTAACAATATTAATAATTTTAATTATTTTTCAAACAATTAATACGCTAATAAAACTACGTTTTAACGGTTTTAAGCGCGGTAATTTTATTTGATTTTGGTTTTTCCGACGTTGAAATCAAAAAACACCCAAATTTCAATAGAGAAGATGGTTGGCAAGTACCACCTGTTTGGGATCCAATTATCAAAACTATTAAGACCCAAACCCAGCAAAAACCAGCTGCCAGACCTCAAGACACTGTGAGCTCTTTCTGCGTACAACGGAACACAAACCAACTTGACTGATAATTACTTTTATTTTTCCTTCCACCCATTTTAATATTATATAAAATTATTAGAGCTAGGCATATTTGCTGAAGAGTTTCTTGCGCCGCTTCTTCTCTTCAAGCCATAACATGTTGCGAAGCGGTAGTAAATTAGATTAGGCTCCCATAGAGTAAATAATAACCATAAACAAAATTAAAAATAAAATTAAATAATTAAAATTAATAAGTTGGCGGTAGGCTAAATAAAACTTTAACAATACTCGTTGACACTTGACATCTTTGTCTTCCGTGATCACGGCCACTGAAAAGTGGCCGAGACGTCGGAAAAACCAAAATCAAATAAAATTACCGCGCTTAAAACCGTTAAAACGTAGTTTTATTATGTATACCAGTCGCGAAAACTTAAGAAAATATTAATTATTACGCTATTTAACTCACTTTACTTGTAACTACTTAGTCAGAGCAGTATTTTTGGAAGCCAATTGCTTCTTGACACTTGATGGACTTGGTTTCTCGGAGCTGTCGTGATATTTCTGTGTAGTACTAAATAAGTGTGCTACGTTCAGTATTGTAATTCATGTTTCAGAAAGATTATTATTATTGTGTTATTCTCCGCCATGTATAAAGATAGCAACCCTGTGTTAAAGTCAATGTAATGAACGTATTCAATTGGTTATGCTGACGAATATCGGGGTAATGAGGTGGTTTTTATTGAATATTGATCGTGCTATTGATGGAATTGATGATTTACGCTGCAACAAAGATGCGAGGATTGTTGAGTCTACAATTTAATTAATAATGTTTATACTAGGGCATGAAAACTTCGCTATGGATTAATTAAAATCTATACTAACAAATTAAGTTGAAGTTTCTGTAATTTCAAACTAAATTATACAAATTTATTTAAATTTTTTATATAGCAAATTTTATGGAATAGAATGTGTGATATTTTATTACACAAAATTTGCTTTTTTTATTGCAGGAGTTCAGCAGACAGGCAGACGACCCACTTGATGGAAAGCGGTTACCATCGCCTATGGAAATTTGCAACACCAAAAGTACTACAGATGCGCTGCTGCTCTCTTAAGGGAGACTGGAACCTGGTCACTAATGCCGGAACACAACTCAAGGTTGTTATGGCGACATACTCTAGACCAGGGGTGGTAGCCATCCAGTCGGGCAAACGCCCTACCACCTAGCAATCGATCGATTGCTATCGATCAGTAAAAAAATCACATTGGAATTCGACCTTTTTTTAATCGGGCCATTTTAATTCATTTCCAGAAAAGTCGCGCAGATTTTAAGTCCAAGATTTTGTTGTCGATCTGCGAAAACCGCATCGAAATCGGTCCCGTGGTTTTGACGTGAGTCTCGTACAAACAGACAAGAAGTCTAAAAAAATTATATCGTGTCCTCCATCGTTTATATAGCGTATTCCAGTGTTTTTTTTAATAGCTTCAATGTACAGACATGGCATTGTTAGAATTTTATAATATTGTTACAACTTAGGTTCCGACAAAAACAAATTCCACTCCTAATCTGTAAAAACACATTTTATTACCTGTCGGCATTTGAACTAATTGTAATCCTTTTATGATCGTCTTCTTTTGTTTACTTATTTATTGGCATACGTTTCTAGAGAACAGTCTATTGTTCTATTGTACTCGTTTACGCCTGCTTGCGGCTGAATCATTAGCCAGGTGTTACGGCCCATTTGTATTTGTGAGGTATAAAACGACGGCCTGATGGAGAGGGGGGGCAGTTCAGCGACAACTACGATCAAGGCATGACGTGTGTACAATCGGGAATCTAATAGTGACGGACTTTGCGCGTTTTATTGAATTACGACCTTCTGCATTACGTTTGGATTTGTTGTGTTCGGTTATATTTGTACCTGTGTTATACGTGTTTGTATAGTTCTAATAAACTCTATAATAGTTCCAACGGCATTTTAATTCGAGTCCCGCAACTCGAAACAATATTATAGATAGATATAGAAGATTGTATTGGAATTTAGTGTAAAATATATCAAATACCCAATAGTTACTGTTTGTTATGAGAATACGCAAACGATTCCAGCAGCACAAACGGCCGTACAATGCAATTAAAATTACGCGGGGATCAAAGCTTGCGGCTGCTAAACCCAGCTCTTTGTCTCCCATAATCCCCAGCAACGGCCAGAAGCGGTTTAATTCACCGCAGTTTCTTGTAAACGAGATTATTGTAACGACTAAACCTGTCAGGTAAAGGAAAGGGAAGTTAAGAAGGATTTCTTATTAGAAAAGTGGATTAAATTATTTTCATTACAAAGTAATCTATCAAAGGAAAAAAAAGAATAATAGAGCACTTTTCTCTCTTTTGTTTCACCGCCTCCCAATTATTTGGATGAATATACTAGGGCTTCATAACAAATGGGCGTATACGCAAAAATGCCATTCTTTTGTTGTTTATTAAAATCTATGAATGTTACAAATTAGAAAGTCTTGCCAGTATGTATGCAAGTGTACCTAAATAGACAGGTATTCCAAATTTCAGCCTTATACAATCAACTACATACATACATAACTTCACGCCAGTTTCCTTGTGGGGTAGGCACGAACAACAGAGTGCCATTTAGGCTTATTCTTACACACCTCACTTGCCTCTTTGACATTCATAACTCTTGTCATGCACGCTCGTCTGTTCTTAAGGCTCCTGATATCACCTTCTGCTAGTACACGATCAATTTGATCATGGAAGGTGTGTCGTGGCCTTCCACGACTTATGCATCCATCCACTTTTGCATTGTATATCTGTTTAGTCATTCTTTCATCATGCATTCTTTCCACATGCCCGAACCACCGGAGCATTCCTTTCCTTACCTTCACCCCGACACTCTCTTTCAGACCAACTCTCTTTCTTACTTCGGTATTACGAACGCGGTCCGCGAGCGTCACTCCGCAGATTTTGCGCAGTGCTCGCATCTCGACCGCGTTTACTCTACTTTCATGCTCTTTCTTCCATACCCAACTCTCGCTTCCATACGTGAGCGTAGGTACCAGCACCGCGTTGTGTACGGCGAGCTGGGCCTTCTGGCTGAGGTTCTTAGCGCCTAGAAGTTTACCTAACGCTCCATTCACACTATTCCCCAAATTCACTCTTCTTTCTATATCAGCGGTGTACCTTCCATCCCTGCTAAAAGCACATCCAAGATATACAAACTCATTCACTTGCTCTAGCATAACATCATCGACCATTATCCTTGCATTCGTTCTGGTTTCTTCTTTTTCAAACACTATAACCTTTGTTTTCTTCGCATTCAAATGTAAGCCTCTCGCCTGACACAATCAACTAGTTTTGTTTTATTCACAATTTTGTCCCTTGTGTAAAACTGCACTTTTTTCTATACGTCCATTTGTTATGAAGCCCTCGATATGTTTATGCGGGCCTTTTTTGTCACTTCTTTTTCATTCATTAATATTTTTTTTATTGTTTAAAAACACAATATTGTTACGATCGACAAAATTGGATTCACACCTGCATATCATAAAAGCACACTTTATTACCTTCCCGCATTTGGACTTGATTTCTTTACCTTGTGTTTAAAATTTGTAATTAGAAAAACAGCCCATTGTGTATTGTAATCTTTTATGGCAGTCATTAGTCAGGTGTGTCGAACTGATTCTAAGAAATTCGGTCTACGCGGTCGAGAGACATATTGTATTAGTGCAGTATAAAACAATGCCCCAATGAAGAGATCGGCAGTCGAGCGATAACCAGTCGCAACCAGCTCTATTTAGTGACGGACTTTGCGCGTGTTATTGAATCGTGCAATACGTTTGGACTGATTGTGTTCAGTTATATTTGTACCTGTGTTATACGTGTTTGTATTGTTCTAATAATTTCTATAGTAATTCCAACGGCATTTTAATTCTAATAATGATTTTATCCATGCAGGAACGGAGAAAGAATACAATTTCCTGCGGCCTGGAGGCCTGTCGTAAGAGGCGACTAAACAACCCACAGCCAGGTGGTAGGGCATTTGTCCGACTGGATGGCTATCACCCCTGGTCTAAAGTATGTCGCCATAAAAACCTTGGGTTGTGTTTCGGCATTAGTGACCAGGTTCCAGTCTCCTTTAAGAGAGCAGCAGCGCATTTGTAGCACCTTTGGTGTTGCAAATTTCCATAGGCGATGGTAACCGCTTTCCATCAAGTGGGCCGTCTGCCTGTCTGCTGAACTCCTGCAAAAATAATTCGAGTCCTGCAGCTAGTAATAATATTTTTAGACATAAAACTTGAACTTATTCAGATGAGTAACAATATAAAAAACTTTCCCTGCCAATATACTTAGCCTAAGGTCGGTACATAAATTTTAAAGCAATCTCCAAATTTTAACCAAATTTTCATCATAAATCTGTTCACGCTTAGGAACTTTCCTGTTTTGGTCCGTGGCAGAATAATGATTTTTAAGTACCTAACCATAAATCCACATACTTCAAAGGGACAAAGATATTTAGTGGTGGAACATTGAACTTGATAAGCAATAGCTCAATAGCGATGAAACTGTTTTCACTAAAAGAGCGTTCTTTGTGGAGTCATTATTAAGTTCAACTGCGAAAATCCACTCTCACGTTCGCTCGTTGAAACTCCTATGCTATAGACAGTATTGATGAACGAATTTAATTTTTTTGGCACCTTTTTGTCTATTAAATAGACGCGAAATGCCCGGATATTTTTTTTAACAACTATACGGACTCGAGTTCCGTACCCTTTTTTAACCGACTTAAAAAAAAGGAGGAGGTTCTCAATTCGTCGGGATCTTTTTTTTTTCATGTATGTTCACCGATTACTCCGAGATTTATGATCCGATTTACGTGATTCTTATTTAGTTTGATGCGGAATAGTTGCCATTTGGTCCCCTAAAAATTTAACATAGTTTGGCCCAGTAGTTTTCATTTACGAACTTTTTTTTCCCGTTTCTTGGGACCTATATTTTTTAAGGAGCGCGTCACCTTTCGTAGGTCTACCCATACATAGTTAGACACTAAAAAGTAACAAAAAAAAACCGACTTCAAAAACTAAAATGTGTAAAATAACTTATTTGTAAAGCTATTATTATTAATATATATTATCTAAAACATCTTGAAGTCGGTGCAAAGTAAAACATAAAAAAATACTATATTTTGAAAATTACTAAGCACCGACTTTAAGATGTTTTTGATAATATATATTAATAATAATATCTATAGAAATAAGTTATTTTATACTTAATAAAACTACGTTTTAACGGTTTTAAGCGCGGTAATTTTATTTGATTTTGGTTTTTCCGACGTTTCGGCCACTTTTCAGTGGCCGTGATCACGGAAGGCAAAGATGTCAAGTGTCAACGAGTATTGTTAAAGTTTTATTTAGCCTACCGCCAACTTGTTAATTTTAATTTTGTTTATGGTTATTATTTACTCTATGGGAGCCTAATCTAATTTAATGTGTGAAAAGTGGCCGAAACGTCGGAAAAATCAAAATCAAATAAAATTACCGCGGTTAAAACCGTTAAAACGTAGTTTTATTATGTATACAAGTCGCGAAAACTTAGGAAAATATTATATTTTATACTTTTTAGTTTTTTACAACTTAATTGAAAAGAAAGTTTATTGGTTATTTTTGTTATTGTGTGTGACATTTATTGAATGATGTTTGTGTTGTGGTGTACCTTACGAATAATTTATTATATTAATTTATTTTAATTTTAATACTAAACTTATACTAATGTAAAGTGTATCTGTTACATACTGGTGTTGTGAGGAAGTGCATGTACAGTGTGTGCCTTATGTCTATACCTATATATATTATCCTAATTAGTGCCATGTGTGTTGTCTTTTCGTTTCTGTGCCTGGGTTATTAATTTTTAAGCTCTTTGTGTGTCTTGGTTTGTTTGTGAAGTGTGCGTGTAATGCAATGCGGTGGTAGTGCGCGTTGGTGTGAGTATGTGTGTAAGTTTTGTTGTTGGTTGTGTGTTTGTGACTTTGTGTGGTGTTATAGTTTATTGTTTAATTGTTGTGACAATGTGTTGATTGGGAATTGTTGTTGAAAAATTTTCAGTTGTTGTTAGTGATGCCAGGATAATATTTCATTCATTCAAATGGAACTTGTTTCTTTGTAGGAAATGTAATGTTATTTACAACTTCATTTGGCCGTTTTTAGGGTATGAGAACATCGCAAGTTTGAAAGATATCTTTATCACTCGATTCTAGTAAACGACCCTTCATACAATTATCCAATTTCTGCAATTATCCGTGCAGGAACGAAAAAAGGATACAATTTCTTATAAAAGGAAATGGCGGCCTGTCGTAAAAGGCGATTAAATAATCCATAGCCAGGTGGTAGAGTATTTGCCCGTTTGAATGGCTATCACCCCTGGTCTAGAGTATGCCACCATAACATCCTTGAGTTGTGTTCCGGAATTAGTGACCACGTTCCAGTCTCCGTTAAGAAAGCAGCAGCGAATTTGTAGCACTACTTTTGCGCGAATGAAATGTTTTCCTTGACTTCCTATCTGTGTACTGCAGATTTAATTTTGGAAAAGGGCGTACCAGAGACCGTGTTTCCCGAAAAATGCCTACTTCTATGCATTGCGAATATAGCGTTTTGTCTCGACATTCCTAATATGTATGGCAGATTATCTAGTACTACTAGTGCTTTTTTTTATTTTTTTTTTATTGTAGAAGTTCAGCAAACAGGCCGATGGCCCACTTGATGGAAAGAGGTTACCATCGCCTATGGATATTTGCATCACCAAAGGTGCTACAAATGCGCTGCTGCTCTCTTAAGGGAGACTGGAACCTGGTCACTAATGCCGGAACACAAGTCAAGGTTGTTATGGCGACATGCTTTAGACCAGGGGTGGTAGCCATCCAGTCGGGCAAATGCCCTACCACCAGGCGAAGTGTAGTGTCCAAGTTTCCCAAAAAAATAAATCCAATTGACTTTTTAAAGCTCGTGTGAACAGGTCCTAATTTTCTAAGTATATTTGTACATTTGTTGGCCATTTTTATTATAGATATTTTACACCTATTACATATTACACCTTTATCCGTGCAGGAACGGAGAAATAATACAATTTCCTGCGGCCGGGAGGCCTGTCGTAAGAGGCGACAAAACAATCCACAGCCAGGTGGTAGCGCATTTTCCCGACTGGATGGCTACCACCCCTGGTTTAAAGTATGTAGCCATAACAACATTGAGTTGTGTTCCGGCATTAGTGGCCAAGTTCCAGTTACCTTACGAGAGCAGCAGCGCATTTGTAGCACCTTGGTGTTGCAAATGTCCATAGGCAATGGCAACCGCTTTCCATCAAGTGGGCCGTCTGCCTTTCTGCTGAACTCCTGCAATAAAAAAATAACGGCCTTGAGTTGAGTTCCGGTGATAGAAGCCAAGGTTCCAGTCTCCCTTAAGAGTGCAGGAGCGCATTTGTAACGCCTTTGGTGTTGCAAATGTCTATAGGCGATGATAACCGCTTCCCATCAGGTGGGCCAGTCTGTTGAACTCATGCAATAAAAAAAAAATAGAAGCTGAGAATAAAACTTCTTTGAATCTATAGGTTGTTGTATATTTCTTCCGCTTTCGTTGTGTAGCTTCAATCCAAAAATGACAGTTTATTCTCCGCTTACAAAACCTTCTCATAGTACGTAACAGGTTCAGTTATACTTCGTCCAAATATTTTAACCACATCTTCAATTTTCTGAATAGCTCTCACTTAGCTCTTGAAGAGCATCGCACATTTTGTATGAAGCCACGCGGTAACTGTTCAGAAAACATAGATTCGATTTTGTATTTGAATAATACTGACCTTGTTGCGGCGGCGCTGGATTTAGCGATAAGCGGACTGCTTCAATTTTGCGGGAAAAGAAGTGTGGGACAATTTTGATGGGAATTTGAGAATGAGCTCGCACTTGCCAGGTTAATGGGAATGAAATACGGCTGCTCCTCTGCCCTCAGTCCACTTCACTGCACTTCAGTTCAGTTGTTACAGTATGTGTATAGTATTTAATTTTAATGTATGTATTTATTTTACATACATACATACATAACTTCACGCCAGTTCCCTTGCGGGGTAGGCACGAACAACAGAGCGCCATTTAGGCCCATTCTTACACACCTCACTTGCTTCTTTGACATTCATAACTCTTGTCATGCACACTCGTCTGTTCTTAAGGCTCCTGACATCACCCTCCGCTAGTACACGATCAATTTGATCATGGAAGGTGTGTCGTGGCCTTCCACGACTTCTGCATCCATCCACTTTTGCATTGTATATCTGTTTAGTCATTCTTTCATCATGCATTCTTTCCACATCCCGAACCACCGGAGCATTCCTTTCCTTACCTTCACCCCGACACTCTCTTTCAGACCAACTCTCTTTCTTACTTCGGTATTACGAACGCGGTCCGCGAGCGTCACTCCGCAGATTTTGCGCAGTGCTCGCATCTCAACCGCGTTTACTCTACTTTCATGCTCTCTCTTCCATACCCAATTATTTTACCCGTATTTATTTTATTTTATATTATATGTGTTTATTATATTTTATGCTTGGGGTGGGATGCGGGTTATTTATAAATTGTTATGTTATGTTATTTACAACAGCGGGGCGTATTTAATTTATTTTATTATATGATAATGAATGATTGACGTGACATGCGAAACGGGGAACGCGCCGTCAGATTTAAAGAAAGAATTTAAATAATAAAGAAAAGTTTGTATATGCCGAAAGAAGGTTACTTGGCGATACCAAAACTATTAAAAAAAAAAGAATTGTAAAGGTTACCAAAACTATTATTATTTTTCAAATTCTTTCATTTTTTTGAGTTTTTATGGCATTTTTTTGATATTTACCAAATTAAAACTACGTTTTAACGGTTTTAAGCTCGTAATTTAACAATACTCATTGACACTTGTCATCTTTGTCTTCCGTGATCACTGCCACTGAAAAGTGGCCGAAATGTCGGAAAAACAAAAATCAAATAAATTACCGCGCTTAAAACCGTTTAAACGTAGTTTTATTACGTATACAAGTGGCGAAAACTTAAGAAAATATTATTTACCAAATTTCCTTTAAGAGCACTGCGTGCCCTCATGTGTCCCCACAATTGGTGCTCCGCTCTTATTGGTCTTAGCGTGATGATATATAGCCTATAGCCTTCCTCGATAAATGGGCTATCTAACACTGAAAGAAATTTTCAAATCAGACCAGTAGTTCCTGAGATTAGCGCGTTCAATCAAACAATATATTAGTATATTTGGCTACAACACTAATACTTACATTTTAAATATCGCGATATCTTTTGAATGAAACGTCCGAATTGAATAATACAAAAAGTTCTAGAAAGGTATTGAATTCGTCTTGAATATGGAGTAATTTATTTTGATAAGGACTAATACCAAGGTACAAAATAAAGAGTTTTTGAAGAGACGACATTTTAACTATTTAAAAATATAAAACAAAACACTTATTGTGCGATAAGTACAATAGTTAGACATATGGTTACGCAATATTTTTTGTAGACAATTATATGTTCTGCAAAGTGGTATTACATTGTTTTGTTCTATAATCAATAGTTTTCGCAGCGTACGCCGTGTAAGGATTTTTTCGGGTCATTTTTTTACACCTTGGGTTACATTACTGGACTGTTAGTAAGGAACCCTATTTTTTTGAAAATATAATATAGCTTATAGCCTTTCTCGATAAATATACTATTCAACACTGAAAGAATTTTTCAAATCGGACCAGCGGTTCCTGAGATTAGTGCGTTTAAACAACAAACAAACTCTTCAGCTTTATAATATTAGTAGAGATATGTTTCTCTTCGTACAAAATACAGACTTAGTTGGTTAGAACAAAATAATCGCTTAAACTATATATATAGCTAAGCAGCAATTCTTTTATTTCAACCGTCTGTTAAATGTCAAGTGGTGAGTCACCAGCCTAAGTGAGAATTTGCGATGTCTAATTTTTTTAGGTTGTTATCTTCGGAGATAAGGAGATAAAATGAAAAAAAAGTCCACCTAAGTAGATTATCATTATAATGTATGTCTTTGTAGACCACGGACCATAAAAATGGCCCGGAGATTTGGAGGGCTTACGTGGGGCCATAGGAAGGCCAACACATAGAGGCCCCTTGACAAATTTAATGTAAATGTGGCGTGACACTGACCGGCGATTACCCTGTCCACACCATCTAGTAATGCACCCAAGCACAAGCCCCGGCCAGTGTAGGACTATTCTGGGAAATGGGGTCAAAAAGTATCGGGCTATTGGGGTGAACTGCTAGTGGTACTGGGGGTCTGGGAATATGGGGACTATGGCGTCTGCCCGTCGCAGTTTTCGTCGAACATGGAAACAGACGGTGACTCGCATGGGCCCCAAAAATGCCATAGAAAACAGGGGCAACATGGGTGTGAGTGGCTAAGGCATGTAGGGAGGTGGGCTGCAGGTCCACCGAAGCTACTTCTGACGTGATGCCATTTATCAATTCCACCCCTGGAGCTTGAGTCTTAGCTCTATCGATCCCCACTCCGTGCCGGCTGGTTAAAGCAAGCACGGAGGCGGGGGCCTTGAGATTATTATTATTATTATTTTATGCCCACTGCCACGGCAGCAAGCAGGATAATGGTCAGGGAAATGGGCAGCGCGAGTATCGAATGTTCAAATAATTTTGCGCCTCCGTGACATGGTGGAAACACCGCCAGTCAAGATGAAGCGCTTCGCCTAATCTTTCCTGACGCGCACTGCCGAAAAGTGGAATAATTTGTCGGAGGCTTTTTTTCCTGACAAATATAATCTAGGAGTCTTCAAGTCACGAGTGAATAGCTTCTAGGTAAGCGTGCTTCATCTTTGACCGTGTGATCATTCAACATCAGGGTCAGTGGTAAGACGCGTACCTATACATACGTAAAGAAGTAAAATTCACATACCTTTTTTTTTACCCTTTTTAGTCCCCTACCAAACCGATTTCCCAATCTGCTTGAAGTCAAACCACCGCGGGGAAACTTAGTGGGGCGTGTGGGATTCACCTCGTCGGGTTGGCACTGGCGGTGCCAGGCCGGATGAACGGACCCCTTCAGGCATACTACTGGCCACAACTAGCAAGTCCTCGTTATGATCCATATCCCGGCTATGGGCCTCCAGTCTAGACGGATGATATCCGACCCCTTCACAGGCTGGCCCCTCCATTTGTGAGGTACCCGGCTATCCGATATCTCCAGCTACCTTGGTTTTCATTACGAGTTGAGAAGGGGTGCGCGGAACGGTGCTTGGCTCTCTTCTCCGGCTTTTTGTGTGGACTCGATTCCTTTTAAACACTTCTTGAAATATGAATAACTTAGCGGACTGTAAACAATCTATACTAATATTATAAAGCTGAAGAGTTTGTTTGTTTGTTTGTTTAAACGCTCTAATCTCAGGAACCGCTGGTCCGATTTGAAAAAATATTTTAGTGTTGAGTAGCACATTTATCGAGGAAGGCTATAGGCTATATTATATTTCTTTTTAAATTAGGGATCCTTACTAAGAGTCCAATAATGTAACCCAAGGTGTAAAAAAATAACCCGAAAAAATTCTTATGGGCGTGCGTTGCGAAAACTATTGATTATAGAACAAAACAATGTACTACCACTTTGCAGAACATATAAGGGTCATAAACAGAACAACCAAAAAAATTGTGCATTCCATCAAAGTATTAAAACAATATACCTATTAGGCTATTATTTTTACTAAAAAATGTAACTAAACAAACATTTTAGTGATTTACCTTCAAATAGTTCTATTTTTGTTAATCGTCTAGAAGAAATGAAAAGAAATGCATCAGTTATGTCCTCTTCCGTGGACCGTTTCCAGTTGATGTTCGTTTGTTTATGAACGAATTAAAAATACATTGAACGAAAAAAATTATGTTTTTTTTTAATACTTACCTTACTTATATCTTATTATTATTAATTAACGATATTGTAAAAAATAATCATCTTAAATAGACATATCATCACACATAAACTTATTGTTATCAGTAGATCCGACTCCTTCCGTGGTCTCATTATAATACGTATTCGATACTGAATAATCGAAACGCATCTTGGCTTTATTTATTTTTGTTGGCAACACTTTTTAGCTGTCAGTTAAAACTTTCATGTTAGTGTGGTGAATGTGCGCTGTGTAAAAATAAAACAAAATTTTATTTTAATAAGTGTTTGACCATAATTTATGTCAAAGATCGTAGTGACTTTTCTGTTATATCGATATTTTGGTAAGTATTGTCTTAAAAAATAGTTGCGCTGTATATCCTTGTGAGATATCGGCGGCCATTTTTAAAATGCACATGAGTTTTTTACTAACCTCAATTTTTTTTATTTTGCACCGCTGTTTATAACCTATTTTCTCTTCTGTGGACAATCTTTTCAGGGGACACTATGTCCACCGAAGGGTAAGCGTCCACGGAAGTGATCATATTAAGCTTTGATACTTTTATGAAGAACATTTTGAATTAAGAAAGAGAAAAGCCTGGCTGGATTATGTTGCTTCTTTGCAACAGAATGACAGTATGAAAGAGATGAAGAAAGAAATTTATCGCCTCTGCAAGAACGAAACCAAAGCTTTAGTGAAAGAGAAGCGCGAAAGTATAAAATTGAAAGAAGAAGAGAAGCTGACGGAGAACTTCAAGGCGAATACCAAACTCTTTTGGAGAGAGGTTAAGAAGTCTCGGGGTTGTTCGTCAGCTTCCAGAATGGAAAGAATAAAATCTAAAGCAGGGGACGTTCTTGCTAACCCACAAGAGGTGTTAGCGCGATGGAGTGAATATTTTAGAGAAATGTATGATGATATCCCGGATGCTGGCACCACGACTGAGTCTGTGACTGAGTCCGAGGAGTCAGCATCTGAGATCACGTTGGAAGAGATCGAATGGTCGATAAGAAGTCTGAAAAATGGAAAGGCAGGAGGAATCGATAGTGTGTCTGCTGAGATGATCAAATATGGTGGAACCTGCGTCCGGGACGCTTTCCTGTCCTTATGCAACTTGTGCTGGAGGACGGGAAAGGTTCCCAAGGACTGGAGGCGCGCTGTCATCGTGCCCTTGTATAAAGGCAAGGGGTCACGTATGGAGTGCGCCAGCTACAGGGCCATCAGTTTGATCAGCACAGCATCTAAAGTGTATACGAAGATTATTGAAAAGAGAATGAGAGTGGTATCCGATGGATTACTGTGGGATGCACAAGGTGGCTTCAGAAATGGAAGGGGATGTATGGATCAAGTTTTCTCTCTCCGCAATATCGTAGAGAAGCAGCTGGCTATGGGCCGGAAGGTTTTCTGCGGTTTTGTGGATCTAGAGAAAGCATTTGACAGGGTTGTGCGGAAGGAGCTCTGGGACATATTGCCCGGATATGGGATTAATGGCCAATTGATGCGTGCTGTGCAGTCCACTTACGAGGACTGTATGGCATGCGTGCGAGTGGATGGCAGCCTGTCGCCCTGGTTTGACGTCAATATTGGCGTCAGGCAGGGCTGCGTGCTGTCGGCTTTGCTGTTCATCCTATACCTGGACGATTGTCTCCAGAGAATAAGATTGATGGATGTTGGGGTGCGAATGAGTGATCTAGTTGTAAGCACCTTGCTTTATGCGGATGATGCCGTGCTTTTAGCCGAATCGCCATCAGAACTGCAAACACTAGTCACAATGATGAAAGATGACTGTCAGGCGAGAGGCTTACATTTGAATGCGAAGAAAACAAAGGTTATGGTGTTTGAAAGAGAAGAAACCAGAACGAATGCAAGGATAATGGTCGATGATGTTATGCTGGAGCAAGTGAATGAGTTTGTATATCTTGGATGTGCTTTTAGCAGGGATGGAAGGTACACCGCTGATATAGAAAGAAGAGTAAATTTGGGGAATAGTTTGAATGGAGCGTTAGGTAAACTTCTAGGCGCTAAGAACCTCAGCCAGAAGGCCCAGCTCGCCATACACAACGCGGTGCTGGTACCTACGCTCACGTATGGAAGCGAGAGTTGGGTATGGAAGAGAGAGCATGAAAGTAGAGTAAACGCGGTTGAGATGCGAGCACTGCGCAAAATCTGCGGAGTGACGCTCGCGGACCGCGTTCGTAATACCGAAGTAAGAAAGAGAGTTGGTCTGAAAGAGAGTGTCGGGGTGAAGGTAAGGAAAGGAATGCTCCGGTGGTTCGGGCATGTGGAAAGAATGCATGATGAAAGAATGACTAAACAGATATACAATGCAAAAGTGGATGGATGCAGAAGTCGTGGAAGGCCACGACACACCTTCCACGATCAAATTGATCGTGTACTAGCGGAGGGTGATGTCAGGAGCCTTAAGAACAGACGAGTGTGCATGACAAGAGTTATGAATGTCAAAGAAGCAAGTGAGGTGTGTAAGAATGGGCCTAAATGGCGCTCTGTTGTTCGTGCCTACCCCGCAAGGGAACTGGCGTGAAGTTATGTATGTATGTATGTATTTTGAATTAAATTAATACTTTTAAGCACGTGCTACTTGGCGCTTTTATAAACTTGTATAAATTTTATTACTATTCTTTTAAACTTATAATAGGTATATGGTGTACAAATTATTTGTATAGTGCTAAATTGATAAAGCTAACAAAATTAAACCCGAATAGTGTTTTATGGTGTGTGGGAGTAGAGAGGTTGTGCTTACCTTGACATAATCATTCATAGAAGATTCTACAAATACCCTTGGGACAAAAAAAAATTATGACTTTGTACTATTATTCCATTATCACACGAACAACTTTCTCTTGTTTGATGGTCAATTTGAGCGACGAATCTCACAATACTTTGCATGACTTTTAGTCTCTAGCTTTGTGCGTATGTCTGGAATTTTGCTTTATTTTCAGGAAACGATGCCGCGAACATATAAATCTAATCTCCAGTTAAGTGACGAAGATAAAAAGGCTCGACGACGTGAACAAAAAAAAATGAGCATGCGTCGAGCACGAAAAAAACTGGACGAAATTGCTAAAGAAGAAATAAGAAGAAAGGACAGGGAAAGGTATTATAAAAAGAAAGAAAAAGGTGAAATTAAAACAATTGACCAATATACTCCAAGACAGCAGCGTCAAATAAGAAAAATGTGGCGGGAAAAATCAAAGAAACGACGTGAATTATTAAAAATGCGCAAAGCCGCAAATGTTCTACTGGAAGATAATACTCCACCGATAAGTCCTTCTTCATCATTTTCACGTATTGAAGTAGGAAGATTAATTGCTGCTCGCAACAAGAGAGAGAGAAAAGCAGAAAATGAGGCTTTGAAGATAAAGGTTTTAGAAATGCGAAGAATTATTAAAAGATACCGAATGCGGATAAGAAGGCTGGAAGCAAAAAAACACAAAGTAATAAATACGCCTAGTTCTATCAAAAATGCCCTGAAGAGAGATGTGAGAACAGCTGTTCATGATTTTTTAGTAAAGGATGAGTATAGCAAAGTAACTGCGGGAAAAAACGAAACTATTACCAGAAAGAAAAGCAAGCGCCAGATACGTTTATTGAATGATACACTCTTAAATTTGCACAAAGTTTTTCAAAACGAAACAGGCATGAAAATCTCATATCAAACATTTCGAAGATACCGTCCATTTTGGGTTCTGTTTCCGAAAGCATCAACGAGAAATACATGTCTTTGTGCATTACATGAAAATAGCGATTACATAGTTCGATCACTTTATAAAGCACAAGTTATATCTTATGGATCAGCTTCTGATATGGCTAAAGCAATATGTTGTAATAATAGGCTGAATCGAAATTGCTTAGAGCGAAGATGCAAAGACTGCAAAAATAAGAAAGTTGCATTTAATGATTTTAATGGTGACGACTTTATTAATTATGATAGATGGATTATTAAAAATGTTGGTATAATTGTAAAAGGGAAAGAGAAACAATGTAAGAAATGCATTAAAGAAACAGTGAAAACTACAAAAAAAATCTCTTGTTCGATTGTTTAACTTAAACTTACCAGTGTATATGCAGCATATGGCTAATTTAATTCATCAGATTAAGACAGTTTAAACCCTTAAACAACAATTATCTCCAACAGAAGCTTTGTTACATATAGATTTTTCAGAAAACTATAATTGTAAATATAGTTCTGAAGTCCAATCGGCTCGTTTTGGCGGATCTAAGCCTCAGTTATCGCTTCACACATGTGTATACTACAGCAATAACTTAGGGTCCCTAAATAGTAATTTTAATACAACCCCCATGTGCACTATCTCAGAGAACTTACGCCATGACCCCGTAATGATATGTGCTCATCTTAGACCTATTCTTCATAGGATCAGAGAAATAAGTCCCAATTTAACAGATTTACATATACTGAGCGACGGTCCAACTACCCAGTACAGAAATAAGTCAATGTTTTATTTGATTGCAAATTTTTTGGGCAAAGAATTGAATAATGTCAACAATATTATATGGCATTACAGCGAGAAAGACCATGGTAAAGGAGCCCCCGATGGCGTAGGTGGTTGCGTAAAGAGATTGTGTGACAATTCAGTTGCATTGGGTAAAGACGTGTCCAATTATGATAGTCTTATGACTTGCTTAAAGGAAAATTGTAGAGGTATAGAGATTTACGGCATCGGTGACCCCAGCATTCAAGACATTCAAGAAATTATGGATCAGAGCCCTGTAAAAGCTTTCAAAGGGACTTTGAAGATACATCAACTCTCCTGGAGTCGAAATGAGTCAAACATTTTACACGCTAGAAGATTAAGTTGTCTATCTTGCCCAGCATGCATGATTTGTCCACATTTTGAAATCGGACAGATAACAGTTCAACACGAGAGGGTTGTATTCAATTCTCCAAATTCTATGTCTCATGAAGGTACTTTGTCTCCAAGGAGTATATCGTCGTCTCAAGCTACAACAGAAACTTTTAGGTCTGATCTCATAACCCCAGAAGAAGAAATTTTCCAAAGCGCGCCTATTTGTCCTAAGAAAAGGTTGAGATTAATTTCTATTTCTGATGAATCAGAAATATTTCCTGTACATTCAAGAAAGAAAATTTTCTTCACAGTCAGTGAAGATGAAGATTCTATATTTTAATACATATTTACAATTGCCTATTACCGCTGATTTTAGTTTTTAATAATTTTTCTAATGGTAACAGAAAAGAAATCACTTCCCTGGACATTTTTGTTTTATTTTTTTAATCAAGAAATATTTTATATGTTATTTTGTTTCTACTTTTAAACCTTAAAGTACACTGTAATTGTTATCATGTACAAGTTTATAAAGATTTGAAACTATCATTATTGATTGAATCTCTAGTTTTATCTTTTCTGTTGATATTTACATCTTTTCGGTGGACACTTAAAAATAAAAATATTATTAATTTCCTAGAAAATAAGGTTTTGATCTCTGAATTTAATCATACTGTGATCTTTGTGTTATTATTCATAATAAATGTTGATTTTTTACACAAAAAGCGTCATTTTTTTATTTTCAACTTTTGAAACTCACATTTGTTTATGACCCATAATTGTCTACAAAAATATCGCGTAACCATATGTCTAACTATTGTAGTTATCTCACAATAAGTGTTTTCTTTTATTTTTTTAAATTATTAAAATGCCGTCGCTTCAAAAATTCTTTATTTTGTACCTTGGTATTAATCCTTATCAAAATAAATGACTCCATATTCAAGACGAATTCAATACCTTTCTAGAACTTTTTGAATTATACAATTCGGACGTTTCATTCAAAAGATATCGCGATATTTAAAATGTAAGTATTAGTGTTGCAGCCAAATATACTAATATATTGTTTGATTGAACGCGGTAATCTCAGGAACTACTTACTGGTCTGATTTGAAAAAATCTTCCAGTGTTGGATAGCCCATTTATCGAGGTAGGCTATAGGCTATATATCATCACGCTAAGATCAATAGGAGCCACCAATGAAGAATGTTTCAAAATCGGAGGGTTTTGAAAGCAAATTCCACGCGGACGACGTCGCGGGCACAGCTAGTTAAATAATAAAAAACTGCACGTGTATAATATATGACGAGTTTTTAATGGAGGGAAAAAATATTCAGATAAAAATAACACAAGAACATCAATGTTCCATATTTAAAAATAATGCATTATGGCCAGTAATAAATAATGATTCGAACAGTTACTCACGGCCGTATGCGTTCATATACCTGCCCATTTCCCTGCTTAATGCCGTGGAAGTGGGCGTAATGTAAATAATACATGATAATTCTGAAAGCATGTATGTATTTAAACATTTTCGTGTAAGGATTTCTAACGGGTGATAAAAAAAGAAACAATAATTGATCCCATAACGATAATTTGAACAGCCAAACACGAACAAGGGAATGCTTTTAGCCGTAAGCCAAAAATTTGTTTGTTAAAGAGTATCAACGAATTTTCGCTTTTATTAGGTTATTTGCGACTGCAAAGTTTATGGACTTAAAATCTGTGTGAAGAGACCGGCCAAGTGCGTGTTACGCTACGCACGGTCAGGGTATGCGATAGTGAAGAAAACACACTGTTTTTATCAATTTTGTAGATATATAAAATTATACGCACGTAATACTTTGACCTAGTTTTTATTTATATTGTACTAGAGCTTTCCCCGTGGCTCCGTCGCGTAGCTTAAATGAGTTTTTTATATGACGGCCTTTGTGGTTGAGTATGCTAAGCTTTTGCCGGCCTACCTCACTACCACCAGGTCGAACGCCCCATGCATATGTAAGATTTTTAATTGGGTAGTACAAATAAATATACACTCTAATATATTGACAAGGCATGCTAATAATTTCACAACATTGAGAGATATTCTGGGGACGTTTACTTTAAGTTAAATATTTATATTAAAAGCAAGTTAAACCAAAACTTACTGATGGCGCGGGCACGAGCGGGCATAATAGGAAAGGAAAGGACTTACAGTATAGGTCGCCGCACCAGACACGCTACGAACGATGCGGTCTTCGCAGCGACTAACACGTCTTTCTCGTGATCCTTGCGGTTTCTTCAACGAGTAGACGAGCTGGGTAAGACACAGCGGGTACCTTCCAGCACGCCGGTTGTAAGCGGGTGTAGAATGCGGCATAACACACAAAACGCGGCGAGATTTTCGCGAGCAGTGGCGCGTTCAGCGGTCGGACGTAGACTATGTCACATTACATAGTGACAGATGCAGCAAAAAAAAAAAAAGAAACAAAGAGGCGGTGACATACATACAATAATCATACATCAGACAACATAACAAGAATCTTATTGTACGGTGCAGGTGGTGTACTCAACGAAACACCCCTTAAATCTGGACTGTATTTATTATAGGCGCTTACAACAGCAATAGGTATGATCAGCATTACTGTACTGAACGGCACGTTCAAGTCAATCAACACAAGTTAGCACTAGAACCCGGATGTTCCTCTGAACACCGATAGCACTAATTATATTGATTTCACCCATCAATACTAGTTGCACTAATCAAACACACTGGTATTCACAAAATCTACGAAAGTCACGCTGAGAGTCCAAATGGCTGTAGAGTTTTACTAGTATTCATGGTTTTCCCTTTCTTCTCTTGTGTGTATAACTTGATTCAGAAACTGATTGTATACTTGACCGTCTGACATGCCGGTGGCTCGCACCGCACTCACTAAGGTATTACTTTTAAGCAGACGCTTAGCTGCTAATCGAGCGAGCCACATTGGAAGCGGGGCGTGGAGGTAGGGAACTTTCGGGGGAGAGGTCAGGCGGCTGATTCTGTTCGCAACATTTTATACATAACCTTCGTACTATCATCCAGCACCAACAGTCACAATAACTATATAAAACAGAGCTTCAGCGTTGTTTGATAGACGAACATAGAATGTTCCGAATTTTTTTTTTGTTTTTTGTGCAGGATCCAGCTGAATAGCCACAGATGGTTGTTTCGGCGATACTGGGCTTGGTGAGTTTCCCGAATCCGTGGGAGCGGAGGCGTTCAGCTCGGAAGCTGTGCGTTCAAAAAGGTACCTCCTGTGAGGTTCGATCTCTGCGGGAGGATGACTCTATCGGGTTAAGCCGTAAAAGACTGAATGAGCTAAGCCAACAGGCTGAAGTGTTGCAAATGGTGACGAGGTTACGACTCCGCCGGCGGAATCGGTCCTAGTCCATCTTTACTACCGATTCGCAACGTGTTATGGCTGGTAAAAAAGAAACGGCGGAAGAAACTCTCCAGCAACGCAACACGCCTAAGACTAAGTGTGATTGGCAGGTTTAACGTTGTGTGAGTGGGTCGGGGCCAGAGTTTCTCCGACATCTGTTCAGTCTGTGTCTGTTATGCCAGAATGATGTTGTGAGCCTCGGGGGTTCATTATCTCGTATTAGGCGAGTTCACTTCCTCTTATACTGTCGAACCAACAACACCGTCTTCACTTTTTAACAATCCTATAATATAAAACTTTTTACAAAGATTATAAAAGACTAGTAAAAAGATTTATCAAGGACTTAACAATATAAATATTACCATATAAATACGACTTAGTTTTTGTTAAAGTAAAACACACTACTTACTCAATAAATCAAGTGTAGGTATTTTAAGAAAAACAAAAATACCGTCATTTCAAAGTCACAATGTAACTTAGCATGGTAGGTAAATACATAATTTAATTTATGAATTATTTCCATATAATCTATCATATTCACTGGCGTTTACGCGTTCTGTTCAAACGTATTATTACTAGCACCTCTATAAATTAACTTGCGACTAAAAGGTGGAAAGCGCCATGAGTTTATTGGCGCTTACAGTTTTTATTCGTCCATATATTATTACTGTCATAATATCTCTTACGCTCGGCGGCTCTTCACGCGTATTGGATGAAATAGCAACGCATAACCCGATCGGGCACCGGCTTTTGTTTCAAAATATGCGGTAAGATTGCAAAATTAAAAATACAAATTTTAATAAGAAAATACATTGCGAGTTAGATGTTTTTTCAACAGCGGTGTAGTCGGCGCTTGCTTGACATCATCCGAATTTTTACGCCGAGCCACTGACAGGTATTTAATGTAAAAATAAAGTTCAAAATTTAACTCTAGACCCTTTATGGTAGGCGCTTTTTACCATTAACGAAACTAACCCATAACTTTCCAAAAACGCCAAGGGTTATTGCTAGAGCCTGTCCCAAAACAATTAATCAGCCCATAAGGCTATCTTCGAAGGTGCCCATAAAAGTTAGTTAGCTGATAACCTGAATATATATATACTGAATGCTCAAGAGCAAAATGAATTAACTCACACCCATGTAGAGTTCTAAAGTGATTCTTATTCACATAGGAATAAAAGTAATTTTGTAACTGTTACTTAGATATAATTAGATCTTTTAAGTGTGCTATTATATTAGGGTCATGCTAATTTTCTACTCTAAACGATTGATTGCAGGCCGAATCTCTATATCACTCCAAAAACCAACGTAGGACAGATTAAAATGTCTCAATTCTACTATCATATAAATATCCATAATCTAATATATAAAATTCTCGTGTCACAGTTTTCGTTGCCATACTCCTCCGAAACGGCTTGACCGATTTTGATGAAATTTTTTTTGCTTATCCGGTATCTATGAGAATCGGCCAACATCTATTTTTCATCCCCCTAAATGTTAGGGGTAGTCCACCCCTAATTTTTTATTTTATTTTTTAGACAAAAATTTTATTTTCTATTTTTTTATGATACAGCATTAAAAAATACATACAACCCTAAATTTTCACCCCTCTACGATCAACCCCTATTTTTTATTTGTTTATTATAAACTTTAATTTTTTGGCAAGAATTTTAATCTTATTTTGTCATGACTTAGAATAAAAAAGAATATATTACTCTTTTAGATTCACAATTAGAACCGGTAGGTGGCGCTGAGATCGGGTTCTAGAATTTTATTTTTTAAAGGCAGGACAACGTCTGCCGGGGCCGCTAGTAATATTATAAAATTCATTTAAAGACTTGAAAAAAGAACACCTAATATTAAGATAGTGTATAAAGGCCCTGACTATGTTAGGGGTGAAGAGGGGTCTGAAGGGCCCTTATATATAAAAAAATATATATAAAATTCTAAACATGCCGTGTCTGTATATTGAAGCTATTAAAAAAAACAACTGGAATAGACTACATAAACGATGGAGAACATGATGCAATTTTTTGTTTTTTCTTGTCTGTTTGCCGGTTTGTTTGGGATTCACGTAAAACCTACTGAGCCGATTTACGTTGCTTTATAAATGGCCGGAATGGGTGGAGGAGCGAGAAGGAATGCTCCTCCGTTTAATGAGAAGATCTTTCTCCGAGACTATTGTTGTGCCTCACTAGTCTAGATCCGACTGTTATTGTTGGAAAGTATATATTATTTTTACGTGTAGGGAATTGTTTGCGACTTCATATATTGCACAGAGCCATCTATTGGCTTGTAAGTGTTCCACTACATTGCCCTCGTAGTTAATTCCACATTCGCCAGATGGTGTTACGGGTATTCATCAATATGTGTTTTGAATTTACAAAACTTATATTAAAGCAAGCGAAGCCACTGGTAGAATTTAGTAAAGGTAATATTTATACTAACCAAACACAGGTCGGTATCGTTATTATTAGAAATTAAAAGAGGATAATCATTCATTATCCAAAATTCTGAGTATGGTACTTCTACGAGAATGCCAATTTAATTGATAAAAGCCAATAATACAGTCGAACTAATTCTCGAGTCGAGTTAACTAGGTCTCACTTCGCACAATAACTAACCCTATAGCGCTACTTGTGCATCGGAACAAAGTCAGAATAAGACTAGACGTTCGTCTTTTTTCTGTAGAGACTTTACTTTATGCTGTTGGTCCGAAGGGATTACAGCTTTACTGAAGTTTTTAAGTCGGTTAATAAATAGGAAAAAATATAGAATCAGTATATTTGATTATAAAGTGACAATCGAAAGAAAAAACTGAATTTAACAGTAGCTAAGAAGAACTTGCACATCACACGGTTGAAAACAGCATTCATCGACGATACCATCACGCTTCCCAATTTGTAAAGCAGTAGGCTCCAGAGGCTGTTTATTCGCCTGGTACTGATTCACAGAATTAGCTGATTGTTTCTCTTCATATAAGCAGTAATAAGCCCAAGCATCTGCCAGTTTTTTACCACAGTAGAATTGAGCTGACTGTCCTTCTACATCCAGAAGACACATAGCTACGACTACAGTGCAAAAGAACACGAAGCCCTTCATGGTAGAAATATTTTATGTGGTCTTTCTTGATAGACTTTTAACTTTTGTTGATGGTATTTGTAGATCTTGGAAGGATGTTGTGTCCCTAATGTACTTTCCAATAAGGTGTTCTAGGCTTTTATATGGGAGATGTTCATTAATATTCCATATTCCACCCACTTTAATTATGTAGATTACATACCTGTTCCAGATATATTTAGTATTTGAAATATTTGGTAACATCTATGTTTAAAAAATTACTCCCGACGACTTTGTCTGCTTTAATACTTTTTGAATCAAGTAAAAACACAAGTGTAGATTTTTATATCACACAACGTTTCATATCAACTTGAGATATTATGGGTTGTCTATAAAAAATGTCATCTCCTAGTTCACATACCTTTACAGCCTATGTCTCATTGTCAGTGTATTTCTTTATATTTATTACAAAATTTTAATTGCAAGGGTCTGATGCTGGAATTGCAACTGTTTGATTGATAAACTGACTATATTCTAGAAAAGCTATTTACTTTAGCCGAATGATTATTACATTTTCTATTTAAAACTAACCGTTTCTCTAGAACAGGGTTACATAAAGTGCAAAGAGCTTCTCAAAGGTATTTTACGCGGTTTCTCCATATCGTTGTACAGTGGCAAATAAAATATAGACATAGATAGACATAGACAACACTTTATTGCTCATCAAAACAAAAATTATAGAAATGCAAAACAAGACAATAGTTACTTGATAAAAAGGCGGCCTTATCGCTAAAAGCGATCTCTTCAGGCAACTCGACTCAAAAAGGCAAAAAAATAAAAATTAGATACATGGACATCAGAATACAGTCTAGAGTATGGTAAACTAGCACATACATTATTGCGTAAGACTAACATAATGTTTCCTCAGTGAATTTTTAAATACGGCAAAAGGTTTAGCTTTTCTGACGTCAGTGGGCAATATACTTTCTGTCAAACTTGATCCATATAGATCTAGTAGTTTTTGAAAATGATGACCCAAAAATAGAGACAGAGGGATCGACGAACTGATACGATGACTTCTTAAAGGTGTTTTCGCTAATATGGCTGCGGAACGTTAATAACAGATTTAATTAAAATATTAAAGGTTCAATTATTTAGATAAGTTTATAAATAACTTAGAATATTCAAAAGTCGTAGGTGGATGATGTCAAATTCTGCTTCATTGGATAATTTTAAGAGATCGGAATAGACTGATAGACGTATATGCTTTGTCGTAACAATTAAAAGGAAATTTTAGAAGTTAACGTAAACTGACATCTTCCTACATAATGATCACATATGTAGAATATTCATGAACCACTTTCACATATAAAAGCCATATATCTCAAAAACAACGCATTCATATTCAGTCTGTCGTACCTTCAAGTACTCCTCAAGTAGAACAATCATCGTTACAATATGAAGTTAGCAGTGTTTCTTCTGATCTTAGCAGTTGTCGAAATGTGCTTGTTGAGTGCCGCTGCTCAGTCTGATCAACCTAGAAACTATTGTGGAAGACATCTTGCAAATACACTCGCGTATTGGTGCCCAACCATCTACGGAGAAAAGCGCTCTGGAAGTACTAACACTATTCATGGTTATGCGAACGGTTGGTTTACGAGGCAAGTCAGAAATTCTATCCAGGAGCCTGGTATCATTGAGGAGTGCTGCCTCCAGCCATGTACGTTGAACGTACTGGTCACTTACTGTTAAAATGTCAATCTTATAACGCCAAAGTCCCATCATAGCCTCCTCAGCTCAATTGCAGTTCATCTTCACAGTTCAGACATTTTCCATAATAGTCCTACATTGGTCAGGACTTGTCTTTGAGTGCATTCCTGTAATGACAGAGATAATTGTCGATTGGAGTTTTATCACATTTAACATAGATTAACTTACTGAAAAGACCTGTACGTCTTAACCTTTTCATAGCCTTCCACAGAAATCTAAGACTTCGAACCATTTTTACGGCTCATGGTTTAATAGGACCAAGGATCTTATAAGACACCGTGTAATAAATAGACTATTAATACTCTGAACTGCTAAAACAAACAAGACAAATGGCCTCAGCGCATCAGCTACGGGAATACCTCAAGCATTCTACTTTAGGTGAAAGCAAATACAAAGAATATTGCTAAGCCGATTATGGTGATAGCCACCACTATGTAGTGAGAAAACTAAACCTCAGATCTTCGTGCCGGTAGTGTGCTGGTATGCAGCCTATTTTGGCCAAGATCGTGCGACCACACTTCGGACAGGTCCAAATATCGATTTCCACCGATATACTCGAAATCCTCATAACTCCTATCCTTTACAAAATATTTGTATCAATTTAAGTGAACCGCACAGCCGCAGCACTTGGTTGAACGAGGAAGCGATTGTCACAAATGGATGCTGCAAATAATTGAGGCTACTCACCCATCAAGGACTTATTACAAACTATGATGACGACTTATACGACGGACGAGTAATTAATAATGGTTTTAGCCCGGCAACATTTGTAATTATCTAAATAAATGTAACTATAATTTATTGTGGGTGTTACTTCTTGACTGGTTGATATTTTGATTTTATGGATTTAAAGAAAGAAATAAATTATTTGTCCGGTGAACGGCAAAGAAATAAAATGAAACAGTTCAAACGTTGATATTTTTAAATTACGGGATTGTATACTGCAATTCAAGAATTTTTCAAGATGAATAATTTTACTAAACTGTTTTGAGCGCCGTTTGCGGGGTATATCCGCCACACTTCTCTAAGGCCGATTATCGGATTTGGCACATAAATAATCTCAATTACAGTAGTAATTGTGTATAACAAACACAAGTCCGGAAACTGGACGAAAACTGAATTAGGCCCTCACGCTCGCGTAAGCTCTAAGGAATGTTTTTATATTAAGGCCTTACCCACTATGCGACTTGCCGCAGTCCAGTTAGCCGACCGTAGTATACGGTAGAATATGTGACCAACTTGATGGACTGGATGGACACTGGAACTGGAGTACTAGCCGCATACTGAACTACATAGTGCGTATAACAACCGAACGTCTAACTAGTAATAGGAATCGGATCGGTTCGCCGGCAGCTACAGCGTAGTGCGTGTAGAAATAAGTTTTAAATACATCCAAAGCTAAACCCTTTGCCATATATAAAAATTGCTAGTATATCATACTGTAGACTGTAATCTGCTGTCCATGTATGTCATTTTTATTTATATAAAAAAAACTCGTGTGGCACTCTGGGACTGCCGCGGTAAAGCTATTGCATAGCATTTTTTATCAACTTATGCAATTATAATTGGACCTACTTATGCAAAATGGAACCAACCCACATACTGACAGTTTTGAGAAAAAGCCGTTTTTATTGAAAATTTTGCGTACAAAAAAATATGTCTATATTTTGGAAAAACCATTTAGAATATTGTATATTATTTTTTCTCGTTATGATTTTTAATGAGTCGATAGAAGGTGCATTTTGAAAGTCTTCAGCATCCTTAACCCAATTTTGGCATGTTTGTGGATTGGTTCTGTTTTGCATAAGTAGGTCCAATTTTTTTTTTTTTTTTTTATTTATGCAGTATTTTTTTTTCTTTGATATTAATTCAAGTTACACTTTTTGAGCATGGTGACCGATAAGAAAACAAATTAATTGTTGTACATAGGTACACCTATGTATACATATATACCTACTAGGCGCTAAGAACCTCAGCCAGAAGGCCCAGCTCGCCATACACAACGCGGTGCTGGCACCTACGCTCACGTATGGAAGCGAGAGTTGGGTATGGAAGAGAGAGCATGAAAGTAGAGTAAACGCGGTCGAGATGCGAACACTGCGCAAAATCTGCGGAGTGACGCTCGCGGACCGCGTTTGTAATATCGAAGTAAGAAAGAGAGTTGGTCTGAAAGAGAGTGTCGGGGTGAAGGTAAGGAAAGGAATGCTCCGGTGGTTCGGGCATGTGGCAAGAATGCATGATGAAAGAATGACTAAACAGATATACAATGCAAAAGTGGATGGATGCAGAAGTCATGGAAGGCCACGACACACCTTCCATGATCAAATTGATCGTGTACTAGCGGAGGGTGATATCAGGAGCCTTAAGAACAGACGAGCGTGCATGACAAGAGTTATGAATGTCAAAGAAGCAAGTGAGGTGTGTAAGAATGGGCCTAAATGGCGCTCTGTTGTTCGTGCTTACCCCGCAAGGGAACTGGCGTGAAGTTATGTATGTATGTATGTATGTATATATACCTACATATATACCTACATGTATACTTACGGGGCGCACATGCGGTGAGTGTGGCATTATAAAGATATGATAGATACCTATACATCTATATACTTTCTCATAAACAGCTGTTTACGTATTCGTCCGATTTCGGAGCAGCTCGTCTCGATCCGTGCGAGCTTCGTACAGTCGTACTATATACATACACGTTAAGCGAACGCTCGGCCGAGCTACATGGTAGGCAGAGTGGGGGGTGTTAGGCTTTATTTTCGTTACGGAATTTCTTGATTCGGTCGCCGCGCCCAAAGCCCGCGATAAAAGCTATGCAATAGTTTAAAAATTCTTTGTTATATAATAATTACAGATAATTTAAGAATTTTCTTTGAGTCACGTTGCCTGCAAGAAACCGCTTTTAGCGATAAGGGCGCGTTTTATTTTACCACGTTACTATTGTCTTGTTGCGCATTATTGTTTTGTTGAACAATAAAGTGTTGTCTATGTCTATTTTCTTACCTGCCGCCAGTCAGAGACGGCTGACAGAACTGCGGCTAGCCGCACAGTGCGTAGGGGCATTAAGCTTACACTAATAACCTTTAGTATCGAAGCTGTAACAAATGTAAAGTATACCAACGACGCATCCCTTAGAAAAGTATCTTGAATCACAAAAAAATAGGAATTCATAAATTTGGAATAATGACGGGAAATTTATTTTTAGGTAGCAAATATTGATTCTCTAAAAAAAATTGAGCCCTAAAATATCTATAATCGAAACAATAAATTAAGCTTACAAATAGACGCCATTAATAAAATCCGTTCATAATAAATCAGTTCCCCAGTTTCAGCAAAATTATCTTCCCTTCAATTTCAAAATCGACATGTTAACAAAGCTTCAATATTGTGCCAGAATAAATTGCTTTTTAAAATTTACGGTTTATTTTAAAAGCCATAGACAGAGTTAAAACGGCCTCGAGTTTTCACTCTCTAGTGAAAACTAGAGACCGTTTTAGCACTTGATTGAAAAAAGTATTTAATATTATCTATCTCTTTATAATATTCAATTTATTTTGTTTATTTTATTTTTGCGCATAAATGCAATGAAAGCTATTGTTTCTTATGTGTGGCTCTAAATTGGTTGTCTGAAAGGTGGATCTAAAGTAACCGCAAATTGTTACTATTTTCTATATACTTGTAATTCAGAAAGAAAGAAATGTTTTTATTTGTATATATATATATATATATATATATATATATATATATATATATATATATATATATATAAATTACGTGTCACGTTGTTTGTCCGCGATGGACTCCTAAACTACTTGACCGATTTTAATCAAATTTTCTCACCGTGTGCAGTTTGATCCGACTTGAAAGATGGGATACCTTACATTTGGACCCGGTAGGTGCCACTGGAATCGGGTTCTAAATTTTATTTCTTCATGGCAGAACAACGTCTGCCGGGACAGCTAGTATATATATATATATATATATATATATATATATATATATATATATATATATTATTTTAATGAAGCAAAACAATTCTACAGTTACATGCCGCAATTGGACAAATGAGGTTGGCACTCAGTACATTGCTGTTCACACATACACACGTTTTCATTTGTCAAGAATAATATTAAATTTACTATATTCATTTATTTTTATGGTTTAAAAAAAAAGAGTGATAAATTTAAAATTTAAAGACAAAGGGAATTGAGATATTTGTATGCAGTTTAGTCAAATTTTAACCAGAAGTAAGGCAATTAAATGTTTAGTAAGATATACCGCGGCATGTTTAGTACAACTAAGTGCATACAAAACGGATTTAAAGTAGCGTAGCTACAAAGCAATACTACACTATCGACTTACACTACGTTGCTAAAGCCGGCTTTCTATATTTATTTATACCATCTAAGTATTTGTCTTACAACTGCTTAAAATTTGACATGAGCTCCATATAAGTAATGCGAATTTTCTACCAATGGTAAAGTATAAGAATATATAGTCAACTTGTATGTGTGTGTATTTGTATAAATAAGAAACAAAACATAAAATGTATAAAAACAAAATAATAGACTATAAGTAATAAAATAATGTACTACGACTTTGCAGAACACATCATTATTTACAAAAAATGTCGCGACAGCATATGTCTAACTATTATAGTTATGCCACAATAAGTGTTCTTTTATTTTAAAAAAGTTAATTAAAATGCTGCCGCTAGAAAAGGCTCTTTAATTGTATCTTGGTATTCATCCTTATCAAAATAAATTACTTCATATTCAAGAGTGCTTCAATAAGTTTATATAACTTTTTGAATTATTCAATTCGGACATTCCATTCGAAAGATATCACGAGTTTAAAAATGTAAGTATTAGAACACGCGGCCGTGACGCTTTTTCGTGACAGAAAAGTTGTAACACCCCGTCTATATAGAAGTTTCACTTCAAAAAGAAAATAAACCCTAGATTACCCTATAATCGAGGAGAAGGCGAAAAAATACTTGTATGTGTATTTTCTTAAGTTTTTGCGACTTGTTGCGGTAATTTCTTTGATTTTTGTTATTCCGACGTTTCGGCCACTTTTCAGTGGCCGTGATAACAGAAGACAAAGATGTCAGGTGTCAACGAGTATTGTTGTTATTTCGTGTGTGTATTGCTTGTATGGTAGTGTAATTTACGTAATCAGTGTGGAAAAAGTGTCTCTAGTTGCTAGAACAAATCTCGAGTCTCGACATTCGAACAACCCTAGCCATAGATCAATGTTAAGCAATTAAATCGTGGACGTAGTAACACCGAATAAATTAAGTTTTAACATAATTTAAACAAAATTGATGAGGTACAAAGCAGTTTTAATTAACAAAACTACAGACATATTACTAACAAACTGTGATTAACAGACGCAACATTATTTTACGCTTCAAGAGTGCTTAAAGTGGAAATAATTACATACACATATCGAGGGGTGAAAGGCTATTTGTTTTAAGCGACATTTTGTGACAGAATTGACTTGATGGTTTTCTTGGATCCTAATGTCTCAAACTTAAGGAATTATAATGAACCTGGTTTCCAACTAAAAACTACAGATTGTTATCTTTTTTAAATATAGTATGTAGTTTACTAATGAAGTCTTTTTGTGGGTCATTGAAACTTCAAACTCCTCTATCGACACAATTTCGCAAATGTCGCTTAAAACAAATAACCTTGGACCCCTCGATATATTAATTTATTTATTATTTATGATTATGTGTATTTTTATATATATTATTTTTTATATGTTGTGTTTAAATACGTTATACTTTTGTATCATTATTGAATTGCTTTTTTTTTTATAATAATCGGCAGACAAACACACATATTGTATATCCCCAAATTAAGCAAGTTACGCTTGTGTTATGGGTAATATACAACGGACTACTCTGGGGCCGATCCCAGACACCCAGACCATAGTAAATAACGGAGAAAATACGTTTTCGAAATTTACTATACCAGGAATCGAACCCGGAGCCTCTGCGTTGTAGTGAGGTAGGCCGGCAAAGGCTTAGCCCGCTAAACCACAGAGGCCGGCATTGTATTGTCCTTCGTGACTTCACGTACTGATCCCAGGCGGAAGAACAGCGCTGGTCTTCATTGGTCAGCATATGCTGAGACTGGGTCCAATTTTAGGACTTATTCTGGTTCTATTATTTTACTGTTTGATAATACTGTATGTTGTATTTGTCCTAAATAAAATATGTCTTTCTTTCTTTCTAATAAAAATTAAACAATGTAAAATATGTTTTTTTTTTGCAAATAATAGGAAAATAGCTGTTTTCATTATTTTTTAATTGACAAGCTAGCAGTCAAAATTACCGCCCGCGTAATGTGTTTACCGAGCAGACATTTGCAACACCAGGGCTATAGACAACGCGATGTCAGCCTTTAAGACGAGATTTTTTTTTTTAATAAAAGGCAGACAAACGCCCATATTGTATATCAGCAAGCTAAGTAAGTTACACTTGTGTTCTGGGTAATATACAACGGCCCACTCTGGGGCCGATCCTAGATACCCAGACCATAGTAAATAACAGAAAGTTCGTTCCCGAAATTTACCATGCCAGGAATCGAACCCGGAGCCTCTGCGTTCCAGCTAGTTCAACCGGCTAAGACTTAGCCCGCTCAACCACAGAGGCCGTCGATATAGGGATCTGAGTGCTTAGTGCTGGTTTTTTTACTACTCGATTATGTACAAGTTAACGCAATTTTGTACGGCATGCTTTATGTTTACGTCACGCTTACTAGAGGTCACTTTATCCGTGTAGAAATGGAGAAAGAACACAAAGTCCTGCGGCCAGCCGGCCTGTCGTAAGAGGAGACAAAACAACCTACAGCCAGGTGGTAGGGCAATTGCCCGTCTGGATGGCTACCACCCCTGATCTAAAGCATGTCGCCATAACAACCTTGAGTCGTGTTCCGGCATTAGTGACCAGGTTCCAGTCTTCTTTAAGAGAGCAGCAGCGCATTTGTAGCAGCTTTGGTGTTGAAAATGTTTATATGCAACGGTAACCAGTTTCCATCACAGTTGGGCCATCAGCCTGTCTGCTGAACTCCAGCAATAAATAAACAATAATAAAAAAAATTGTCATCTAGTAATTCCCATACAAAACAAACGACACTGACAAGAGATAGACATATAAATCTATAGGACTAAGCCTGCGAGAGAATGAGACATAATACATTACATTTAATCATTTAAACTTTATATTCATACATATAGAGTTAGAAATGTTTTGAAATTAAGTTATTAAATATATTATAAGGATATAATATAGTGTTCCAACCAAGGCGCCGACAAAGACAAATTTCACGTACATACTGTAAAAGCACATTTTATTACCTGTCGGAATTTGAACTAGTTGTCATCCTTTTATGATCGTCTTCTTTTGTTCACTTATTTATTGGCATACGTTTCTAATTATTGTGGAGAATAGCCTATTGTCCTATTGTACTCGCTCATTAGCATCATTAGCCAGGTGTTGTGGATTATTTCGCATTTGTGGAGTATAAAACGACGGCCTGATGGAGAAAGGGGGCAGTTGAGCTACAATTACGATACGGGCGTGACGTGTGTACATTCGGGAATCTAATAGTGACGGACTTTGCACGTTTTATGGAATTACGACCTTCTGCATTACGTTATATTTGCACCTGTGTTATACGTGTTTGTATAGTTCTAATAAACTCTATAATAATTCTAACGGCATTTTAATTCGAGTCCTGCTAACTCGTAACAATATGAAATGTGACGTCATGAAATTTAGAATCACTCCCACCCCTTGTCACACTTTGTTTCACTTCGACACACACAAATATATTTTTTTCTATTGATGTATAGCGTCGTTTTATTAAGTCAATATTTTTTTTTCTTTCTTTCTTCTATTTTGTATTGCATTCAGAATACGTATAATTGATAAACATAAAAAGAAACGGTCGAAACTAAAGTCTCACTTTGCTCTGATGAAAACAATGAATTTCACTGAAAAAGCTTTAGCCAGCTCAATGGGTTTTCATTTGATACAAAAAATAACACAGCATTGATGCAAACGATGGACAAAAACTATTAGCGCTTGTACAAATAAAATAAATCTCTACTTTTCAGTACTTTCGTTTAATATATGTACAATGGACATTTTAAAACACACTGTTTCTATAGAAAATTGTGCGCAACTCGTCGCATATATCTATACTAATATTATAAAGCTGAAGAGTTTGTTTGTTTGTTTAAACGCGCTAATCTCAGGAACCGCTGGTCCGATTTGAAAAATCCTTTCAGTGTTGAATAGTAAATTTATCGAGGAAGGCTATAGGCTATATTATATTGTCAAAAAAATTAGGGATCCTTATCAAAAGTCGAATAATGTAATCCAAGGTGTAAAAAAATGACCCGAAAAAATCCTTACACGGCGTGCGCTGCGAAAACTATTGATTATAGAACAAAACAATGTACTACCAATTTGCAGAACATATAATTGTCTGCAAAAAATATTGCGTAACCATATGTCTAACTATTGTAGTTATCTCACAATAATTGTTTTCTTTTATTTTTTTAAATAATTAAAATGCCGTCGCTTCAAAAACTCTTTTATTTTGTACCTTGGTATTAATCCTTATCAAAATAAATTACTCCATAATCAAGACGAATTCAATACCTTTCTAGAATTATTCTGAATTATTCAATTCGGACGTTTCATTCAAAAGATATCGCGATATTTAAAATATGCAATGTGTGTGTTTTATCCGTGCAGAAACGGAGAAAGAATACAATTTCCTGCGGCCGGGCGGCCTGTCGTAAGAGGCGACCAAACAACCCACAGCTAGGTGGTACGGCATTTGCCCGACTGAATGGCTACCACCCCTGGTCTAAAGCATGTCGCCATAACAACCTTGAGTTGTGTTCCGGCATTAGTGACCAGGTTCCAGTGACCCTTAAGAGAGCAGCAGCGCATTTGTACCACCTTTGGTGTTGTAAATGTCTATAGGCGATGGTCATCGCTTTCTGTAAAGTGGACCGTCTGCTGCACTTCCGCAATAAAAAAAAATGTAAGTATTAGTGTTGTAGCCAAATATACTAATATATTGTTTGATTGAACGCGCTAATCTCAGGAACTACTGGTCTGATTTGAAAAATTCTTTCAGTGTTGGATAGCTCATTTATCGAGGAAGGCTATAGGCTATATATTATCTCGCAAAGATCAATAAGAGCGGAAAACCAACGAAGAATGTTTCAAAATCGGAGAATTTTGAAAGCAAATTCGCTAAAAAGCTAGTAATATATATTTGTGGTACACGCTGATGGTGGTGGGTCTAGGATACCCAGGTCGATGTAGTCGTAGAAGTTAAAACACTGTTAGTTGGTGAAAACTTGTAATAATATCACTTTACATACGAAAGCATCTGCCTTCGGCTACAACCCAAACGGAAGAAGAACAAAAATGCAACCACAATGTTGCTAGTTAAAAAATATTTTATGTTGGTGTTGCCAACAGATTGTTACACGAGAGGTGAAAGTGACCTATTTAGGCACAATATGATTTGGCGCACGAACGACGCTAGTAATTCGAGTGCCTAAACAGGTCTTTCACCCGAGGTTAACACTCTACTTTTCATTTCGAATATGAGAAAAGAAAATAAAAACTGATTAATTAAACAAACAACTACTTCTCTAATAAAAACAGGCGTTAAATCCATATCTAAATCTGATGAAACGTCTTCACGTACGTCACGTTTGAAACGTCAAGTAATTTTTTTTCTGTGCCATATCTTTTTATTTTATTTTATTTGGGGGGCTAACAGTTCTCATTAATAATAACTAGAAATAAACTAGATCAAGAGAAGCTATTAATAAGCCTCCACAGATAACAGTAAAAATAAAAATTAAACAAAACAATAAATAAGCTTTTAAAAAAAAAATTCAAGCCTTTGAGATCCTGGATAAAATGTAGCAGCAGAGTGCTAGCCAAGACAAGTAAAACGAGCCCAAACACGACGGGTCTATCTTGTTTAGTACAGGAGTTCCTATGGCCACCTTCCGACTCCACCATCAGATCATCTCCATGGTACCATATTATTGCATTGTCGCGCGATATACATATGTGTGCAAAATTTCAGCTCAATCGGAAGCCGGGAAGTTGGTCAAATTTAACTTGCAAGATTCCACCCGAACTTACATACATACATAGGTACATTCATTGCAAGGTAAATAAAAGCTTGTAAAAATGTGCATAGATATAAGATACTTAAACTAAGAAATCCGAGTTTGAATACAACTTGACCAACAATTTTGCTGGCCAGTATTTTTTTGACACTGATAACAGTAAATATTTAGCACAAATTTATGTAAATTAAATAATAATTTAGTGAAAAGTAATTTATAAATATAAAATGATGTTATAAAATTGCTGATAGCAAGGAGAATTGTTTCCCGAGGACGAAAACTGCTGTTTTCATCCCTATGATTGGATAATTCCAAATGTACTTTCACGGGAAGAGAATATTTAATCAATTATAGAAACCGGTCATTAGGCATTTAATCATCATTAAACAGTCTTATTAATTGGAACATCCTGTGTGTATTGTATCAACATGATCTTCTAAGACAAAAGAAATAGATACATTACTTAGCAATTACCTACCTATGGTTGAATGTTTGGGTATTAGATCATTATGTACCTACACAAAACCAACGCAGCAGTTAATTCGGTGCGTTCAAACATTTGTTCGGAGGGTGGATCGACAACAGCCGGCTTTTGTGCTGCGTTTGTATACATTGCACGTTTTGTTAGTGAATGCGCGGTTTAAGTGGTGTTATAGCCGACGTGGATTGAATTACGAATAATAATGTAGTTTCTTTATTTTATTTTTATATTATTTAAAAATGTTCGAATAAATGATTCTATTTTTAAATAACAACATTTTTTTTATTAGTATTCCATTTTCAAAATTTTGTTGCAAGATTGGATTGTGTCATTTTATTTTATTTTTAAAAAGCATACTATTCTAATAATAAAAGCATTTTTTGACGCAAGGCAATGACTCTAAATGTGAACAGATGAAGTAAATTGTCTTTCTTACCAAATCTATACATATAATAAAACTGTAGAGGTCGAATTTGTGTACAATGAAAAAAAAAACCTAAAAACCGAGTTAGGGGGATGTCAGAAGTGAAATAGAACTAATTCAGATTTTTTCAAATTTGTTGTTTGTCTGTTTGTACGGGCTAATCTCCGAAACGACGAGACAGATTTAAATGAAATTGTGTATGGTGGTAGCTTATATCCCTAGTCAATATAAATGATACTTTTGATCCCGAAAAATCAAAGAGTTCCCGTGGGATAGTTAAACAACTTTCCACGCGAACGAAGTCGCGGGCAGAAGCTAGTTATATATAAAATCCTTTAAACACGTAGTATTCGTAACAAAAGCAAGCTTTTTTCGTTTCTCATAATTACTTATATAAATAATGTATATTATTACAAGTTTGTAAATGGTTCGCATTTGTACAATGCGTTTAAAAATGTAAAAAAAATCCGAGGGACTAATTCGGACCAGCACTTTTTGAAAATATAATTTTTGTCTGTCTGTCTATCTGTTGGAGCATCACGTTAAAACTACTAAACGGATTTAAATTAAACTCAACATAGAGCTAGCTTATATCCCGGGAAGTAACTTAAGACACTTTTATCCCGATAAATGATGTCATTTCCGTGGGATGACGATAATAGCGAAAAAGATGGCATTGCGATCGCATCTTTTTTGCAAACTACTGAACGTATTTAAATGAAACTCGACATAGTGCTGGCTTATAACCCGAGTTAAAACTTAGGATATATTTTATCCCAACGAATGACGTCGCCTCCGTAGAATGGACGGATTAGCAGAATAGACCGCGCTTTATATTCATTGTACTTATTACTTCAAATCAGGTTGGCTTTGAATCAGCTCTATGTCTTGCTGGGCAATTGTGTAGACTATATATGGACTTAGGTTCTTTGTTATTATTATATGTAAAAAACTGAACTAAGTTTTTATGTTTTTTTTTTAATGCTATATATTACATGTGGAAAGAATGCATGATGAAAGAATGACTAAACAGATATACAATGCAAAAGTGGATGGATGCAGAAGTCGTGGAAGGTCACGACACATCTTCCATGATCAAATTGATCATGTACTAGCAGAAGGTGATGTCAGGAGCTTTAAGAACAGACGAGCGTGCATGACAAGAGCTATGAATGTCAAAGAAGCAAGTGAGGTGTGTAAGAATACACCTAAATGGCGCTCTGTTGTTCGTGCCTACCCCGCAAGGGAACTGGCGTGAAGTTATGTATGTATTTATGTATATATGTACATATAATCGAATACAATGCAAGAAAACTTAACTTATTTGTATTGTATTCTACTCATAGTCCCTCAAGTTTTTATGTAAATAAAATAAAGCTAGGCCTAGCCGCGAGACTAGCTCTAGTATAAAAATAATTTATACAATAGCTACTTTTTAATTATAACAACTCTGCATGCCCAAACCACCTGTCTAGTTCAATACTAAAATCTTAACGGAATTAAGCAATATCTTACAAGACATGCACTTATAATTTAGTACCAAAATTACTATCACTTGTAATAATTGAGATGAAAGTGTGAAAGTATATTAGTTGAGAGAGTAGAGTTGGCAATTATGCAAACAAACCGGTTAATTTGATAAATTTTCATTTATTTATCGTATATAACAAATTTAAGCGGTGACTATGTATACATACATACATACATAACTTCACGCCAGTTCCCTTGCGGGGTAGGCACGAACAACAGAGTGCCATTTAGGCTTATTCTTACACACCTCACTTGCCTCTTTGACATTCATAACTCTTGTCATGCAAGCTCGTCTGTTCTTAAGGCTCCTGACATCACCTTCTGCTAGTACACGATCAATTTGATCATGGAAGGTGTGTCGTGGCCTTCCACGACTTCTGCATCCATCCACTTTTGCATTGTATATCTTTTTAGTCATTCTTTCATGATGCATTCTTTCCACATGCCCGAACCACCGGAGATGTACCGGACTATGTATAATTACCGATTATTATATATAATCACCGGATTAATCACATTTACCGTAACATATTTATTGACAGGGGTTATGAATGTGAAAGAAGCAAGTGAGGTGTGTAAGAATAAGCCTAAATGGCGCTCTGTTGTTCGTGCCTACCCCGCAAGGGAACTGGCGTGAAGTTATGTATGTATGTATATTTATTGTACGAGTTCTTGCTTAACTGGACGTTATTGCCTTACTTTCTTTATGATTCTTTATATACTTTTTGATACTTCGTGTAATACATACCAACTGCTACAAAAATCAACACAATCAACCTCAAGAACTTTCATACCTGAGAAAGCGTCAGTGATTATACAGCTAGCAGTAATATTTGTCCATTGATTGTCTACAAGAAAAAAACTGTATTGTTGTTGGCTCGCATTTTCGCTACAACAATCTTTTCTACTTGCTCGCCTTTGATTTAGAGTTCCCTTGGTGGTGTGGAAAATTATACAAAGATATTTCATACAAAATATCTTTGTATAAATTTTACGGGTCGCATATATTTGCAATAGCATGAATTTAGAAGGAATTGGTTTACATAAATGTGGAGGTTTGTAAATGGGTATTTGATATATCTAATACTAGCTGACGCGGCAAACTTCTTACCGCCTCCGAAGCAATAAATGAAAAAGCTGAACGATAATTGCAGAATGTTTCAACTTTAGTAAAAAATGTGGTACAAACTTAACCGGAACGAACATCAAACGTTCGACATTCAAAACTAAAAATGAAAAAAAAAACTTCATGTTTAACTTTAATTAGATTTCTGAACGACGGGACGAACATTAAATGTTTGACAGGTAGGAATAGTTTCTAAGGGAAAACAAAATTGTTGTTTTTACTATATTCCAAGCATTTTTTTCATATTTAGTCACCTTTTAAACCTTCCCTTGACTTCCACAAATAATTTAAAACCAAAATTAGTCAAATCAGTCCAGCCGTTCTCGAGTTTTAGCGAGACTAACGAACAGCAATTGATTTATATATAAATCTCATTTCACGGTGTTTGTGGTCGAAGTCTTCCGAAACGGCTTAAACGATTTTAATGATATTTTGTATATTTGATATGTATGAAAATAGATCGTTAAGTATTTTTCACCATCATATGGTGTTTTTTTATTAGTAGATCAACGTTTTCCGGGTTAGCTAGTAAAATAATAATATTTATTAGTGAATGAGAAAGTATAATTAATGTACCTTTTTTATATTCCTACGCAAACGATGTTACTTATCAGGATGAAAAGTATCCTTAATTCTAACGAGGGTTGTAATAAGCTCTGTGACGAGTTGCATTTAAATCTAGTTGTCACTTGATGCTTGAACAGACAGACAATAATTCTAAAAGTTACATTTTCAAGTGCAAGCATTTGCAAGTTGCATTTATACTTCTTATACTTAAGCTATATTTTACACTTTAACGAAAGTAAAGTGCAAATTCATACACTTTTGGTACCTGTTATCTTGCAAACCCACCACGTAACGAATTCCATATTCGGGAATCGTTTTTACCTTTGTTTTATTATAGCTTCTCCATGACTTTCGAGATAATCAGGTAATTTACTTTTGTGATTTTTGTTTCTTTTATAGATAATTTTTTTCAAATAGTTAGAAAGAAAGAAAGAAAATATTTTATTTAGGACAAAAACTAAGTTAATATAAATAGAAAAAGAAAAACAAAACAAGTCCTAAATTGGACCCAGTCTCAGCATAATGCTAGCCAACAAGGACTAGCGCTGTTCTTCCGTCTGGGACCAGAAAGTGAAGTCACGGTGGACAATACAACACATAACAACAACAAAATATATAGTATAATGCAGTTTGATAAAGTTTAATGAAATGTAGACTAAAAAAATAATATATATGTAAAAAGCAATAATTTAAAAACGTAACACCTACATATATAAAAAAACTGTAGCATCAACGAAACAAATAACATATATCTATCTATAAATTAACCAAATTTTATTAAATTAAAATAAATAAATTCATAAAGTCATATAGCACTTGTGTCATGCCTGAGATCACATTGTGCGTTTAGAAATATCTTCAGTTTGAACCTTAACATTGTTTTTTTTACCTAACCTAACCTAACCTAATTACATTGTTTTTCTATAACGGGACTACATACTCATGTTTACTAATGCTATTTTTTATAATTTACATCTTAATAACTGCGAGGCGTATATTTATTTGAATTTGTTTTGCAAACATTTTGTTTTTATGGTATTTATATATATATGTGTGTGTAATAAAGAGTCATAAAGAAACAAAGGCAGTGACGCCCAGTTAAGCAACAACTCGTACGATTATACGTTACGGTAAATGTGATCAATGCGGTGATTATATATAATAAACGGTAATTATACATAATCACCACTTAATTTGGTAAATACGACAATTAAATGAAAAATTATCAAATTAACCGGTTTGTTTGCATAATTCCCAACTCGTAATGCTAAATGTGATAAAAGCCCCTAAATGTAGACCAGACGTGCCAAGCAAGACTTGCAACATATATTTATATATTATTATACACTGACTGCTCACCATTTATTCATTGATAAGTATTTAAACAATGTTATATATATATATATACATATATATGTAGTATGTCCGTGTGTGTATCTTTGTTATGCTGTATCTAGTTTATTTATTACATAATTATAATATGTTTTACTCTATATTAGCCGATAATTTTGTTTATTTTTAGTATCTGTGCTTACTTCTACTACTTATGTAATATATTCTTAAGTAGTACTTATCTATCTAGTAGTAGTTCTATTATTAACGTTTTACACTATTATGATGCACAAATTTTCAAAGATGTCTAGGTGCTTTTTGGACATTAACTCTGATAGATTGTACTCGCTAATTTCTATTTTGCCAGGTGGTAGGGCATTTGCCCGACTGGATGGCTACCACCCCTGGTCTAAAGTATGTCGCCATAACAACCTTGAGTTGTGTTCCGGCATTAGTGACCAGGTTCCAGTCTCCCTTAAGAGAGCAGCAGCGCATTTGCAGCACCTTTGGTGTTGCAAATGTCCATAGGCGATGGTAACCGCTTTCCATTAAGTGTGCCGTCTGTCTGTCTGCTGAACTCCTGCAATAAAAAAAAAAATACTTTTATTGTTACCTGCATTAGGCACATACATAGATAAACTTTCAGCTTTTATAACATGTCCAACGTCTGATCATTGCAGATCTTGCTGATCTTGCAGAGTTTGAGTAAGAAATAAATCAGTCGGAACCTTTAAAATAATAGTCAAATTGCTCTTTTTAGCATCGCGTCGCCATGTATCGCTAGAGCTTCTGATAAATTGTACCAAGAACCTCCACAAGAGAATGCAAAAACAACTATATACGACAATCGTAGCTGATTTATACGTTGTTGCACATTTATATAGAGTGCAATTTTATTTAAAGGAAGATTTCTCTTCTTTGCTTTGATTTTTATGATTTGCTTCCCGCAGCACTACCAGCATCTATTAAGGGCCGCTTGCATAACGATCGCCTTTAAATAAAATTAGTTAATCATATTAAACTACCTAAATATGTTTTACACAAAACGCATTGACAGTTCTTTAAACATATTCGTTTTCGCCGGAATACTCATATTCTTTCACTCCTTCACAGTGTGCTGTTTATCCCCACAACCCCGTATTATCTCAAAGAACGCTTTGAATTCGTCTCTTCCTCTCACAATTTACGACCTTCTACGAACCTTAGACTTAATACTCCTAAACATCATTCATCTTTCTTCAATAATTCTTTTACTGTACAGACTATTCGAATCTGGAATGAGCTACCTGTTACTGTTAGACAAGCTAAATCACTAACAATATTTAAGAACATGACAAAAAAGCATTACCTACAACATAGTGATATTTGATATTTTTACGTATATTTATGTATGTGATATCAATAGGTATATTTATATGTGTCTATTAAGTAAATAAAATATATATAAGTAACTGCATAACCTTTAATATTTATTTATACCACCTTTGCCAATACAATCTATTTTATTCCTGCCACGGGTTGTCTGGAAGAGATCGCTTCTTAGCGATAAGACCGCCCATTGTGCAAATTTAGAATATTTTTAGGCTATAAGATTTTCTGGTTTCTGTAATGGTGTACAATAAAGTCTTATCTATCTATCTATCATATTTAGCGGCAAATTTTGCGATGTGCAAGAGGCTAGTTGTATTTAAGGGTGTTGAATACGTTTTGTGTTTCTTAAATAAATTTAAGCAACCTTATCCAAGCGGCCTTTAAAATCTTAAATAGGATACTTCAATTGTTTTTAAATGCATTTGTTTTACTAGACATTTTCTGAGGTATTTTGTTTGTCAAAATAATCATGTGACGACTGTATCGAAATAAAGTTATTGCTTCAAATAACATACATACATACATAACTTCACGCCAGTTCCCTTGCGGGATAGGCACGAACAACAGAGCGCCATTTAGGCTTATTCTTACACACCTCGCTTGCTTCTTTGACATTCATAACTCTTGTCATGCAAGCTCGTCTGTTCTTAAGGCTCCTGACATCACCTTCTGCTAGTACACGATCAATTTGATCATGGAAGGTGTGTCGTGGCCTTCCACGACTTCTGCGTCCATCCACTTTTGCATTGTATATCTGTTTAGTCATTCTTTCATCATGCATTCTTTCCACATGCCCGAACCACCGGAGCATTCCTTTCCTTACCTTCACCCCGACACTCTCTTTCAGACCAAATCTCTTTCAGCTTCAAATAAGCTTAATAAATAAACTGGAAATGGTATTATCCGTGCAGGAACGGAGAAAGAATACAATTTCCTGCGGCCGGGCGGCCTGTCGTAAGAGGCGACTTAACAACCTTGAGTTGTGTTCCGGCATTAGTGACCAGGTTCCAGTCTCCCTTAAGAGAGCAGCAGCGCATTTGTAGCATCTTTGGTGTTGCAAATGTCCATAGGCGATGGTAACCGCTTTTCATCAAGTGCGCTGTCTGCCTGTCTCCTGATCTCCTGCAATAAAAAAAAATGGTAAGTAATAGAAGTTTTTTTGAGCTATTAGATTTCTTGCAAAAGCACTTGCTATGTTTTGACATTACGCAGCTGAATTGTCTTTAGTAACATTAATTATCCCGAGTTTTTGTGGGAATTTACAGGATTCATATATTTTAAGGTAGCGTAATGGCCAGCGCACGCGTCTCCAGACTCGTTTCGATCCTGGCCGGAAAGCATGCACTACTTAGGCAGTTATCTGACCTAATGTGTATATTGTTACAATATTACTACGTGTTAACAACTGTGAAGGAAAACATCGTGATGCAACCTGCACATCGGGATAACCGATGTGTTAAACCTGCCAAGCCGCCCTGGACAAGCGTGGTGGGTATATTGTCCGTTCCCCTATAATGGGAGGCCCGAGTCCCAGCAGTGGGACATTTATGGGCTGTTATACTTATAGGCGCTAAGAACCGCAGCCAGAAGGCCCAGGCCTACCTACGCTCACGTATGGAAGCGAGAGTTGGGTATGGAAGAGAGAGCATGAAAGTAGAGTATACGCGGTCGAGATGCGAGCACTGCGCAAAATCTGCGGAGTGACGCTCGCGGACCGCGTTCGTAATACCGAAGTAAGAAAGAAAGTTGGTCTGAAAGAGAGTGTCGGGGTGAAGGTAAGGAAAGGAATGCTCCGGTGGTTCGGGCATGTGGAAAGAATGCATGACGAAAGAATGACTAAACAGATATACAATGCAAAAGTGGATGGATGCAGAAGTCGTGGAAGGCCACGACACACTTTCCATGATCAAATTGATCGTTTACTAGCAGAAGTTGATCTCAGGAGCCTTACGAACAGACGAGCGTGCATGACAAGAGTTATGAATGTCAAAGAAGCAAGTGAGGTGTGTAAGAATAAGCCTGAATGACGCTCTGTTGTTCGTGCCTACCCCGCAAGGGAACTGGCGTGAAGTTATATATATATGTATGTATAATTAAATGTATTTTATGTAAACCCACTGGAACTTTGATCTTTACTACCTGTCCAACGTAGATGAAGTCGTGGGCGAATACTAGTTTACAATAAAAAGACACGGTCGGTGTCATCTTGTTTTGTAGGATTTAAGAACGTTCAGAGTGATGCTGGACCATGTCGAGTCATTAGAGAAATTAGATTAAGCGAAAGTTGTTTGTCAGGATCGTCGCAAGTGGACATCCATAATCTCTGCCTACCCCCATGGGAAACAGGCGTGATAATATGTATGTATATATATTCTATTCTACTCTTACCATTCGCTTCTAGAGCGATACAAAAATCTATGCAAAATCCCTTATAAGTTGTGTTATGCATATACTTGCAAAGCTTTACATAGTCATATCAAGAAGACTTAGGTGTTTTGCTAATAAGCAAATCGCATTGCTTTCACCCGAAAATTTACTAATTGATAACTTAATTAAAGCTTAAAGCAGGCCCTCTAATCAATATTCAGAACAAGATCCAGGCATTGACTCAAGTTATTAACTCTGAAGATAAGAGATAATGGAAAACAACCGTGCGGTTGGGGGTTCAAAATAATGGGGTTACGAATTGACAATGAACCCTTTTGTACGCAATGCGGAAATGCCGAAACGGAATTGAACTTGTGATTATTTAATAGTATTAAAAGCTAACGTTGGGGTGATTAAGGCAACTGCGTACAATGTGCCAATGACATGCCTTTGTAATATAACCAAAATATCACAAAAATTTGGGCAAGTGCTACACCGCGCACGGAAATTGCTTTTGTGGCATTGGTACGCTCATGACTTTCGATAAGTGATATGTGAGATTTTCGAAATAAATAGGGCAAACTATACCATTCTTAAGGGCCCCACAGATTAACAGTTCACCGGACGATATCAGTCTGTCTGTTAATCGCAATAGGTCACACATTAACAGTTCCGTATAAGATTTCGGACTGACGACTAATACGAACTGAGAGTGTGTGACCGCTTGACGATTCCAGTCGGCGTCGATAGATGTCGGCCGGACAGTCCATAGTCTTGAGGCTAAATAAACACACATTAGCAGGTAGTCGGTCGGCGGCCTGTCGATCGTCATCTCGTGTCAGTCGAGCACCTTCAGTTTTATGTTTTTCGACTTGTTTAACTTTTTTCGACAAAATGGACAACAAACCTCAATTTGTGTCTACTTTTATAGAACTATATAGAACTTTTCCATGTTTATGGAAGGTGAAAGACGATTCTTATCACAATAAGCGATTAAAGGATGACGCTTACAATAAATTGTTAGCATATTATCAAATCACAATACCATCAGCCACAATTGATACTGTGAAAAGAAAAATTAATAACCTTAAAAGCACATTTAGAAAAGAACTAAAGAAGGTAAGTAAATATGAATTTATTCTTTTTTACGACTCTTTTTGGTAGGTAGTTACGCAAGGTAGGTGTCGATACGTTAGCCATCAATAGAACTTGTACCTAAATAATGTAAACAAACAAACTTTTCATATATTCGACACAAGCGGTTTGTTAAGATTGTTTACAAGTTCTATTAATGGCTACCTACTATAATTCTGTGGTAGGTCTACTTTTGATAGTACGCTGTCGAATGGTAAAATTGATTTAATGCAGTTCGTAATCGTTTTATCAAGAACTTAGAATGAAATGTTATTAATTATCCATCTACTTTCAGGTTAAAACTCAAAAATCAGGGTCGTCAGCTGATGATAACTATGTGTCTAATTTATGGTATTTTGACCTTTTGATGTTCACAGCAGATCAAGAAATGCCAAGAAATAGTATTTCAAGTGAAAGTATTGTGGATTTAGATCAGAATGAAACAGTACGTTTGCATATTTATTTTTTATTTAACTAACGAAATTATTTTGAAACGATACAGCTCCATCTTGCACAAAATAGTCTTTATATTTTTCGCGGTTTAATTTTGCATTTTCACAAACGTTTCTGATATACCCCTGTTGTAAACCGTTTAGGGGACTATCTTCATTTAAATCTCCATTTATAACCCTACCATAATCTAAATCTTCTGTGATCAATGCTTGAGTAGGTAAATAATTAGCTTTCTCTGTTTTCTTCAAAAAGTTGTGAAGACAACATGTACCTAAAACTATGTAGTCAATTTTTTCTGGTTTCATATTAATTTCAGTGTGAAAAACTCTAAATCGACTGGATAATATGCCAAAAGCGTTTTCTACTGTGCGACGAGCTCTGCACAAGCGATAGTTAAAGATACGCTGTTCTCGAGTCAAATTTCTTTGTGGATATGGTTTTATTACATTTTCATGTAAAGCAAAAGCGTCATCGGCCACAAATACAAAGTTCATATTGTTTTTATTCATACTATTTGGCGGTAAATTTAATTGCTTAGTTATCAACTTGTTATAAAACGTAGTACATAGGTACACCACAACAAAGGTTATGGTGTTTGAAAGAGAAGAAACCAGAACGAATGCAAGGATAATGGTCGATGATGTTATGCTAGAGCAAGTGAATGAGTTTGTATATCTTGGATGTGCTTTTAGCAGGGATGGAAGGTACACCGCTGATATAGAAAGAAGAGTGAATTTGGGGAATAGTGTGAATGGAGCGTAAGGTAAAATTATAGGCGCTAAGAACCTCAGCCAGAAGGCCCAGCTCGCCGTACACAACGCGGTGCTGGTACCTACGCTCACGTATGGATGCGAGAGTTGGGTATGGAAGAGAGAGCATGAAAGTAGAGTAAACGCAGTCGAGATGCGAGCACTGCGCAAAATCTGCGGAGTGACGCTCGCGGACCGCGTTCGTAATACCGAAGTAAGAAAGAGAGTTGGTCTGAAAGAGAGTGTCGAGGTGAAGGTAAGGAAAGGAATGCTCCGGTGGTTCGGGCATGTGGAAAGAATGCATGACGAAAGAATGACTAAACAGATATACAATGCAAAAGTGGATGGATGCAGAAGTCGTGGAAGGCCACGACACACCTTCCATGATCAAATTGATCGTGTACTAGCAGAAGGTGATGTCAGGAGCCTTAAGAACAGACGAGTGTGCATGACAAGAGTTATGAATGTCAAAGAGGCAAGTGAGGTGTGTAAGAATAAGCCTAAATGGCACTCTGTTGTTCGTGCCTACCCCGCAAGGGAGCTGGCGTGAAGTTATGTATGTATGTATGTATGTATAAAACGTAGTAGACTCGATAACACCTCCATCTGATACTCTTCCATTGCATCCGAAATCAACATATATAAATTCATAGTCTGCATTCACAACTGCCATTAGTACAATACTAAAATAATGTTTATAATTGTAATAGTAAGATCCGCTGTTTGCTGGTTTCCGAATTCTAATGTGCTTTCCATCGATGGCAACACCACAATTAGGAAAATGCCATCGATTTTCAAAACTCTTTGCAATCTCTTTCCATTCTTTTATAGATGTTGGTAACTGGAACAAAAATAAAAAAAACAATGTATTATTGTTACAGTTTTTCGAAGATGATAACTCGCCGCTGTCGGCACATTTGTCGCCGCCATTACACTCGCCGCTGCCATCACATTCACCGCTATCATCACATTCACCGCTATCATCACACTCGCCCTTGCCCTCACACTCTTCGACCCAAATACGTGAAACAACGCCGTCAGTGTCGTCGACAAAATCTTCAGTAAATAAAAGGAAACGTACATTAATTAATGAAGCTTATAAAGCCTTAAAATAAGATGATGAATATGATGGCATAGGATTGAATGTGGCATGTAAGTTGCGCCGTATGAACGAAGACCAAAGGTTACACGCAGAATCATTAATTAATAAAGTATTATTGTACGGTATCAAACAAAAGTTGCAAGAAGAAACTAATTTTACTGGTCTTGTGTCCACACAGCTCCAAATTGCACATCCAGTTCCCTCATCACAGTCACCAAAGGCAGCTCGAATATCTACACTCCCAAGACCTACTATTTCAAACAGAGAACAAGCAACAATCTCGTCTTTGTCTCAATCTATATTACAAAAGTCTTCTCAAGAACTTCGAACTATTCCCATTAACGATTGCCAACAGCCATCACAAACAGCCATGATTAATTCTGATGATTACAATGAATCAGGAGAATTGTCACAATTTATTATTTTTAAAAATCTGGAATAGTACTTACCTACTAGTTACTAGTTTTTATATTTGTTTATTCTAACTAAAATAAAATAAAATAAAATTAAATAAATGTTTTCTTACCTTCATATATACATCTTTCAGCAAAAAAAAAATTTATTTTGAAGTTTCAGGTATGATTACTCCAAGGGACTGTGGTGAAATTCTTGTAGGAAATTTCAAATCTTCAAAACTTTGTCCAGTTGCCAAATACCGTAAAGTTACTATTAATCTATCTTCTGCGCTTATTGATTGGCGCATTTTTGTATTCATTTTACTGATGTACGGTTTAACTATCGTTAACAAGATGTTAAAAGTTTCAGAAGTCATTCGCAAGTAATTAAATAGATCTTCCCGATGCGACTGCCTTAGTTCACGGACCAATGTCATGTGCGATCTAGATTCTCTTTGTTGAAGCCACTTTTTCATCCAATATCTCCTTTCTGATGATGAAAGTAAATGAAGTAGTAAAAGAGCACATCGTCTTTTACGAAACATAACGGTAACGCTAAAAGCTGACAACTACGCGCTACAGTGCTGCTGCGTTGTGAACGACTACCGCCTGTAGTGTGTGGACGCTCACACCGGTATCAGAGCATTGCCGACGCGCGGTGCTAGGATGGGAAATTGCGGACTTCCAAATGATAGTGTGTAGTCGCAGAGGTTGTGCCAGGCTATTGCCGGCAGGCAATAATCGCTTTAGTGTGTAGACGTTATCAGCCTAGGACGGCAGGCCGCCCGAAAGGATCAAAAACTGCAGGCGGACTGTTAATCTGTGGGGCCTTTAGCACCCCACCCATCATTGACACCCAGTCAATTTATAGTACAAGAAATGAAAAAAAATGAATATATTTTTTTATTCAAATTCAAAAGTTTTTATTCAAAATAAGTTGCACTGGAGAACACTTTTTGAAGGTCATACATGTAAGTTAAAATTAATTTTTTTACTTCCTATTCTATGTACACCGCTTTGCAACGTGTTGATGCTGTAAAGGAGAAGAAGCGGCAAGAAACTCCCCAGCAACACGTCAAGCTAAATATTGTTTTTCTTTATATTTCATATTCTATTTATATCTCAAATTCTTTTTTTTAATAAGTTTTGTACAGAAGTATGTTACAGAATCACTTTTTGAAGAATTAATGGAGTTGTAGCAAACAATGCATACTCAATAAGACCAAGACAATAAAAGGAAAGAAAAATAATATTATAGGTATAATAATGACATGACGTGCTAAAATGTTATGCTGCAATATGTCTCCACAAACTCCTTTATTAAATATTGTTACATGCGAGCGGGGGTACGCACTTAGGATTGGAAGGAAACAACAATCTTTTTAACTAAACGCTTTTATTGACTTACACAGCCGTACGTGATTCTTCTCCGCAGGGTTGCCACAACCAACGACGCACTGTCCCAACGATAAGATGTCTCACTCACAATACCGCCTCCGATATTGCGTAGACCACCTCCTGCTGCTGCGGTGTTCACCTCCGAATTCACCACGCGTAGCTTGCTGCTGAATCTCCTTTTAAACTACGCTAAACTCCTCCTTCACTGAACTGCCCACTAAATTCACGACTAAACTCGTCACTGTCTTCTATTAAACTTCTTATCCAACTTATTCGTATCGCACTTGTCTCTTCGCTATCTTGAACTCAACTACCCGGTAGACGCGCCTTACGTTGCTTATATACCCGGAAGAATCTTCTAGAACCCGTAATTTCGATCTTCTTTTAAGTTATTCTTTTATTTACTATTCATCTCTTTCTAAACATCTATCTATCTGTCTTTTCCTTCCCGAACCTTCTATTCTAGAACTTTCATTCATCGTCTACGCTGCCATAAAGTTCTACCCTCGGCCGCCACACTATGTTAACGTTTTTAATAAAATAATAGGATGCCAGTTATTGTATTGAAGTGCCAACAATGATATACTTTCTCCTACGTTCATTTGCCGCAGAGGTGAGAAATGGGCTCTGTTTTCGTTATTTCAATCGGGAACTACAAAAAAAAGTAATCGAATATACCCGAATTTGAGAAATGGGTATATCTCAAATAATTACTAAAGGGATTTATGTTCCGCCACGCCTCCAAACAGTGACTACGTGCAATCGTGAAGCCACCGCGCGACTTTCATTGGCAAGCGGGCGTCAGCAGTGGGGCGAAGGACAACGTTCACATATACATAGAAATTCACAGAATAGCTCAGCAGCGTGATGGTCCACGGTGGTGATGTGTCGGCAGTGCCAGGCACACGAGCCATTAACGCGTATGTTTTAACAACGTATGCCGAAGGACACCTCTATGCTGTTTATAATCACCTGGTAATCCTGAAAAATAATCTTCAGTTTTATATATACATACATACATACATAACTTCACGCCAGTTCCCTTGCGGTATAGGCACGAACAACAGAGCGCCATTTAGGCTTATTCTTACACACCTCACTTGCTTCTTTGACATTCATAACTCTTGTCATGCACGCTCGTCTGTTCTTAAGGCTCCTGACATCACCTTCTGCTAGTACACGATCAATTTGATCATGGAAGGTGTGTCGTGGCCTTCCACGACTTCTGCATCCATCCACTTTTGCATTGTATATCTGTTTAGTCATTCTTTCATCATGCATTCTTTCCACATGCCCGAACCACCGGAGCATTCCTTTCCTTACTTTCAGTTTTATAATATGGGAAAATGTTTATAATTAAGACACTGTCCCAATAAATTACAAGCCTTATTCAATCCCACGATGACCAATCACGTTGAACAAATACTACGATCAAAACGATCTTCGGAAAATTTAACCCAATCGTCAACGCGAGTAAACAGAACTTGACCGAACATTTTAGTGCGTATCCACAACATGTTAATTTAGATTGTAAACACAAACTAACTGGAAAAGGATTACCTATAACTAATCTAAGTTAACAAAGCTCTCTAATTAAAACTTGGTCTTTCGTTGGTTTGGTAGGTCGCGGAACGAAATGCTCGCGTAGAGGTTAGGGCATACGCACACTGAGAGCCTGTTTTGCATATGACATCAAATTTATTTCAGGCATAACCAAATGGAGCAAGGAGTGTGATACCTCTGGAATGCAGGACATTTTTTCCTGAAATGCGGTAAACAAAAAAAAACACTATTCAGTTGAATTCTTAATTTTTTTTGCCATTGCCCAACAGTGGGCACGCAACATGAGGGTAGTTAAAAAGTATACGATATAAATGGTGGTGTCGCCAACATTCCAGGTTTTATGGGGTGATCACCGACCTTCATTACTAGAACATGCGGGACATGTATGTAAATCAGACGACAGAAAATGGGAAAAAAAAGTCACAGAGTGGGGTGTAATAGATCGAAGAAAAAAGAGAGGGAGACAAGGGAGGTGTGGACCAGCTTGGATGATAATAGATAGAGCTGAAATATAGTTTTAGAGGAGTGCTAAAACCATACCGCCGTTGACGCGACTGCTAACTAGATTAAGTTGAATATCAGTAATTTTACAACGTGGAAATGCGGCCAGCATTTTGAGAACACATCACACCAATTGCGATTTGAATTATATTTTTTATCTGTAAATATGTTTCTATTTTGTTTTTTCATTTTAGATTTAATATTCATTATAGACGTGAGGAAAATCGTTCCTTTTCGGTCGCCGTGACTGATGTTCCAGTTACGAAAAAGTCTTAGCGACAAATCAACGTGACTTTGTCACGACAGTCACTTATATCAGAATGTAGTATTCGGTAATCGGTAAATAATATGTAATAAGTTATTACTAGTAGTTAAATAATTAATTACACATTCCTAAATTAATTTGTTCATTCTATAAAAATAAATAACGCAGTTCTGTTTTTTAATGTTTGGAAATCTTGAAATTTTTTAATAAGTTATTAATTTAAACAAAACCATAGTACTGCAGTTGTAGTGATACAGACAATAATAATTATGGCCTTTCTAGCAACTAAATGCTCTATGCCGCTACCGCGGCCGAGCGAGCCGTCCACCGCCTTACCCGAACAAACCGATTAGTGCCGATGTTAACCGAACTACGTTCGCGACTCACGATTACAACGAATGATTGAGGTGACGTAAAGGACCAACATTCCGGGAATCGAAGTGACTTTGTAACGTTGTTCCTTCGTAGCATGTCACAGTGATACTTTTAGACGGCTTGTCGCTGTGACTTTTTCACCGTGACAGTATTTATCACCCATCTCTAATATTCAATGCTGCAAAGATTGCGTGTTGTATAAATTTGTTGCCAATTACATAAATGATAGTTATTTTGTTGCAAATAGATACGGTAAAAATTACAAATTAAGGATTATATATATATATATATATATATATATATATATATATATATATATATATATATATAATCCTTAATTTGTAATTTTTATATATTATACTTATTTATATATATATTTTGTATTTATATATATTATATATTATATATATATATATATATATATATATATATATATATACTATATTATATTAAGAAGCTTATTCTTTGAGTTGCCTGCCTTTTTATTCGTGCAGAAACGGAGAAAGAATACAATTTCCTGCGGCCGGGCGGCCTGTCGTAAGAGGCGACAAAACAACCCAAAGCCAGGTGGTAGGGCATTTGCTCGACTGGATGGCGACCACCTCTGGTCAAAGTATGCCGCCGTAACAACCTTGTGTTGTGTTCCGGCATTAGTGACCAGGTTCCAGTCTCCACTGAGAGAGCAACAGCGCGTTTGTAGCACCTTTGGTGTTTCAAATGTCCATAGGCGATGGTAACCGCTTTCCATCAAGAGGGCGGTCTGCCTGTCTGCTGAACTACTGCAATAAAAAAAAAGAATTTTTTCTAAAATATGATGATATTTATTGTTATCGCCAATACTGTATTGTAATCATGCGTTCTGTAATTGTCATTGCTGATTTTTTTATAACTCGACATATCGCCGCTTACTGTAACACCGGCCTTATCCCGCAGCCATCCCCGCCGCGGGCATTCATTTCCTAATTATTCCTTAGAAATGGTAATCAAGTACTTCAGAAGTTATTTATTTGTAAACAACGAGAAAGTTTTGCGTTTATTAACTTTATTATTTACGGCCCATGCGTTTTAATTGTGCTGCGTTCAAGCAAAACCTCGTTGTATAAACGACGGGAGCATTGTTTTGTTTAAATTTGAATATTTTTATCAAGAAACAGAAACCTCATTGACTTTTATTGTCAGGAGTGGCAATGAAAGTTTATTGAACTTTAACCATTAATATATGGCTAAGTGCATGCTGAACTATCCCCAATGAAGGGTTTTGTATGAGTCGCAATAGTCCACCGGTTCTGTCATTTGACTACGAATAGTTTAATCATATTAGTGAGGAGGTTCCTGTCTCTGTAGCCTTAGGCATCGACCTGATTGGCAATGCTCGTACGATGACACGATGCGTCCTCGTTGCAAGATGAGTTCACACATGTTAGTGCTTTGTGTCGCCCTATGGTGGGCATCATTAAATTCATCCCCCTCTCATGGCAACAGTCCAGCCGAGGTAAAACTCCTTAGGGAGCTCCCTCGAGCAAGTTGCCCCCCCGGGCTCGAACACACATGTTCACATAAGATTTCTTCGGCGTCCTAATTGAATCTCTGAAACCATCGTGAGAGAACAGACTGTTAAATAATGATAGTACGATGGGTTTGAGTCCGATCAAGTTGTTAAATATACCGATCACTTTTGAGTGTCCTAAGTGATTACGTGTCATCGCAAGCTTTATCACAAAACGGCTGGCCCGGATCAGCCCGCTCGCGGTCAGGACGGCAGGCTGGCAGGCACGGACAGACAGACACAGACGGTGGCGTCTCAGGCGCCGCCAATCAAGATCTCTCCACGTCCCTGCGAGGGACGCTAGGAGACATAGCCCCCCCACAGGATAGACTAGGCGTGTTGCTGGGAAGTTTCTTTCGCCGTTTCTTCTCTCCCAGCCATAACACGTTGCGAAACGGCAGTAAGATAGCGTAGGCCGCCGCAAACCACCGATCCCGGCCCGCCGGAATCCTTCCCGTCGGGCTTTATATTACCCGTCGCCCGTTCTCAATTAGTGCTTTGTGTCGCCCTATGGTGGGCATCATTAAATTCATCCCCCTCTCATGGCAACAGTCCAGCCGAGGTAAAACTTCTTAGGGAGCTCCCTCGAGCAAGTTGCCCCCCCGGGCTCGAGCGCCTTCGCTGCGCGAAGGCACTTGCCCCAAAAACCCCGGTAACGTTGTAAGGTCTTCGGACCAACAACATAAAGTCAAGTCCAATAAAAAAAAAAATCATCGCAAGCATAGCAACGCGAGGGGCAACACCAGTAGTTTGACATGAACTTCGTTATTTTGTACATCAAAAAATGTTTCATTTTTTCAATATAATTTGCATTTTTCAATGCAATATTGCCCGACAGCAAAAACTGTGCATCTCTGTGAAGAGCTATTTTTAAAATGGCGCTGTATAGTTGATTGCGGTGCGACGCCGTCGTGCGACCGCATCGCACGATGAGCATCGCGCGATCTATTAGGACACCCCTGTTGAATCATCGTACGAGCATATTCGACGAAAACGCATCGTGGCATCGTACGATCCTTGCCAATTAAGACAACACCCTATCCATCGATATAATTCGAACCCCAGGCCCCACTCACCTCAAGATTTTATATTTTGTATTGAATTTACAATTTAGATATTTTTTTACAAAAGAATATTCTTTTTATTAAACTATGACAATATAAACTAACACAATAAAAGAAAACTTAGTTTTATTGTATTCTACCTATAGTCCTTCAAGACTCTAAGTAAAATACTGAGCCTAGGTCACCGTCTTCTATGTATAACAGTGTCTCCATGTACACGGTAATTACCGTAGATGCACCGTAATCCGGTCTTTATCTACCGTCAAGGTAATAATGTATTACCGTGTCATATACATATATACATATACATATGCTGCTACTCATGGTCTTACATATAACGTTAAAAAGACAAAGGTCATGTACTTTCGAAAAGGCAAGAGGCCTGTTACGACATTGCCTATCCAATTAAATGGTCAGGACTTAGAATACGTAGACAACTTTAAGTATCTGGGGCATATAGTGACAAGCAATTTAACAGACGGAATGGACCTAGATAGAGAACGCCGTGCTTTAAGCGTGCGATCCAACATGTTGGCTAGGAGGTTTGCAAGATGTAGTGACAATGTGAAAATGCTATTGTTTAAAACATACTGTACTACTATTTATACATGTGAACTTTGGTGCAAATACACAAAAGCGGAATATAGTGCATTAAGAGTACAATATAATAATGCCCTACGCATAATGTTACGGTTACCTAAATTATGTAGCGCTTCAGAGATGTTCACAGAAACCAGACTCCCCGGTTTTGCGGCACTAATACGACAAAGAGTAGCGAACACAAGAGAAAGATTTTATAACTCCCAAAATAAAATAGTCGCTGCTCTGCTTCAAATAAATGGACCATTGATAGAACATTGGATGAAACTACATAGTGACATAAGTATATTTTAATATTATAATACCAATAATGTAATTTAATAAATATTATTATTATTATTATATATCACCGTATTAGCGTTATAAATTATGTTGTAACAATTTCATCATGTACTGCGTAAAACAAATCTTAGTCACTTAACAAATATTGTAATAGCAACACTGCTCCTGGTTGCCGGGAATCCCAGAGAAATGCACCAATATCCAAAAGTTTATCTCCACTCACACATAAACAAAACTACCAATAAACCTTGGCAATCTATTCTCGTCCTTATTTTAATATGGGAAGGAGTGAAATTTGTAAGTGTGATGAACGAAGTACGTAAAATTACGTTGTGTTTTGTTTTAGTAACGCGTTGCTAATACTGTAATAAACATTGAATTGATGAAGGTGATGTCAGGAGCCTTAAGAACAGACGAGCTTGCATGACAAGAGTTATGAATGTCAAAGAGGCAAGTGAGGTGTGTAAGAATAAGCCTAAATGGCACTCTGTTGTTCGTGCCTACCCCGCAAGAGAACTGGCGTGAAGTTATGTATGTATGTATGTATGTAACATTGAATTATAACGCTAATTCTATGGTAATAAATATTTAAATCAAAGAATTTTTCAAGTTCAAGCTTTTATCTCAGAATAATCGTTAATTAAACATTATAGACGAGGGTTTACGGTTCTACGTTTAATATTTCTTTTAGTATTGTAAGTGAGTGAGTTGACTAGGGCTAGATAGACGGTTCACAATGGAGAGTGATACTGAAAGTAATGATAACGACACAGGACCAACTTGTTCTACTCAAAAAGCTAGATCTGGAATAAAAAGGAAGGAACAAAAGTTTAAAGCTGAATGAAACTGTAAACTGAAAGAATTTTATTTTGAGAAATTATTATGTATAATTTCGCATGTTTCGTGCAATTTAAATTTTCTTAAAATATATTCAGACTTGATTTAGTTAATTATATTGTTTCTTTTTCCTTGAAAAATTACACGGTACACTTTTAGTAGAATCACCGTAATTTTATGTAGAAACACCGTATTTTTACCCTTGCAACACGGTAACTTTCGATTGACACATGGAGACACTGATGTATAAGGTACCGTCCAAGAAGGTTGTATATTTTTTTTTTTTAATGTGTGGCTATATTTATTCAGACTAAGGCGGGTCACTTCAGTGAGACAAAAACGATGCTAGATCGATACATTTTTTTTTTATTGGACTTGAGTTTATGTTGTTGGTCCGAAGACCTTACAACTTTACCAGGGTTTTTGGGGCGAGTGCCTTCGCGAAGCGAAGGCGCTCGAGCCCGGGGGGGCAACTTGCTCGAGGGAGCTCCCTAAGGAGTTTTACCTCGGCTGGACTGTTGTCACGAGAGGGGGATGAATTTAATGATGCCCACCATAGGGCGACGCAAAGCACTAATTGAGAACGGGCGACGGGTAATATAAAGCCCGAGGGGAAGGATCCCGGCGGCCTACGCTATCTTACTGACACAATTTTTTTTTAATATTTGCTTACATAGTTAAGTTAGCAAAATGCAAACCATACCGCGATCTATTGTTCGACTAGCGCCATCTATCGATGTACAAAATAAGTTTTGCTCCATACTTAACCACTTTCAATATTATTATACTAAATCGCGTTAATAATGTAAATCTATGAAAATTTGTGAACACAAATAAATACATATATAATGTGACTTCATATTTACAGCAAAGTTATTATGTTAAGAAATATCCATATCACCATCAACTGTAGTACCTTATACGTCATCGGAAAATCAGAGAAAAACAATCTGTCAAACATTTTTCCACGCACTGAATCATTTGAGCCGATCAACACGCGGCCAGTCCCATAAGGAAAACCATTAAGGAAGTAGAAAAACGGAAAATTTAAGGGAAATATAATTTTGTTTGTTTGAGATTCGTGTCCACTGACCTGTTTTAAGCGTAGCGGAAATGCAAAGTAAACAGAAGGTGAATGCTACAGAAAATTTGCTTAAAAGCTTAAATCGCTGTTCCTGATTTATAAATTTATGTCGTCATTGTTTCGCTTTTACGTTATTACATACATACATACATACATAACTTCACGCCAGTTCCCTTGCGGGGTAGGCACGAACAACAGAGTGCCATTTAGGCTTATTCTTACACACCTCACTTGCCTCTTTGACATTCATAACTCTTGTCATGCAAGCTCGTCTGTTCTTAAGGCTCCTGACATCACCTTCTGCTAGTACACGATCAATTTGATCATGGAAGGTGTGTCGTGGCCTTCCACGACTTCTGCATCCATCCACTTTTGCATTGTATATCTGTTTAGTCATTCTTTTATCATGCATTCTTTCCACATGCCCGAACCACCGGAGCATTCCTTTCCTTACCTTCACCCCGACACTCTCTTTCAGACCAACTCTCTTTCTTACTTCGGTATTACGAAGGTTTTACGTTATTAATAATATAGTTATTTATGATACTAGTGCAGTAAGTTGCTTTTTACAAACGGGTAGACGAATGTAAGCTTGAGACGAAGTCGAGAGCAATCCGTAGTCACGAGCAGCGGCGTAGCGTGGGTGACAGCCGCTTGGGGCGGAAGACAAATTTGCTGCCCTTTTATTTAGGTACTAGCTGTGCCCGCCTCGTCATCCGCGTGGAATTTGCTTTCAAAACCCTCCGATTTTGAAACATTTTTCATTGCTGCTCCGCTCCTATTGGTCTTTACGTGATGATATATAGCCTATAGCCTTCCTTGATAAATGGGCTATCCAAAACTGAAAGAATTTTTCAAATCAGACCAGTAGTTCCTGAGATTAGCGCGTTCAATCAAACAATATATTAGTATATTTGGCTACAACACTAATACTCACATTTTAAATATCGCGATATCTTTTGAATGAAACGTTCAAATTAAATAATTCAAAAACTTCTAAAAAGGTATTGAATTCGTCTTGAATATGGAGTAATTTATTTTGATAAGGATTAATACCAAGGTACAAAATAAAGAGTTTTTGAAGCGACGGCATTTTAATTATTTAAAAAAATATTGTGAGATAAGTACAATAGTTAGACATATGGTTACGCAATATTTTTTAAAGACAATTATATGTTCTGCAAAGTGGTAGTACATTGTTTTGTTCTATAATCAATAGTTTTCGCAGCGTACGCCGTGTAAGGATTTTTTCGGTTCATTTTTTTACACCTTGGGTTACATTATTGGACTTTTAGTAAGGATCCCTAATTTTTTTGAAAATATAATATAACCTATAGCCTTCCTCGATAAATGTACTATTCAACACTGAAAGAATTTTTCAAATCGGACCCGCGGTTCCTGAGATTAGCGCGTTTAAACAAACAAACAAACTCTTCAGCTTTATAATATTAGTATAGATTTTAATTTAATACATACTATATCTATACCAATATTATAAAGAGGTAAATTTTGTGTGTTTGTGATGTTGTAGGGGGTAATCTCTGGATCTACTTAACCGATTTTGAAAATTCTTTTGTGTTGCCAGCAGTCGCTACAAAATATTCGAAGAAAGGGGATTCTCCGAATTAGTATAGAATAAGTAATGAAAATTTTCAATGGGCCCGAATTTGTATTAGCGATGAAAATATGAAATGGTTCAAATTCATATTATTAAATGTGAAATTTTGCTAGTCCCGAGCACTTATATGTTTAAAAAAAAAAACAATTTTGGCTTACAGGAACCTTTTATTTTATTATTATGAATAATAATTGACTTGGAGTCTCAATATACGGGACCTCAAAGGTCTACCGGACCGATATGGTATTAGTTTTGAGCAATCCAGCCGGCAGGCATAAACCAGGTCCGTTGCTGTAGAGCTGTGGCTAATAACCAAGAGAACTCTATGAATTTGTAAAAAGATTTGGTATTTATAGGCAATTACTGCTGATCGACATTTTGGAAATCTATGTCAATGAGATGTTTGACTCAGCAATAAGTGCCTATTGCATAGGGTTGTAACACCTCCCCCCTTAAAACGGAGCATCAAATAAGGAAAAGATGCGAGTAGATTGAGACACCAAGAAGTTACAAACATTTACACAGTACATTTAACAAAATATACAGTTTTATTTTACAGCTAGAATTTTAAAATTACTATGTATCAATTATTAGAAAAGTTGAACAAATTACATATTTTAGTGCTTAAGCTATTAAGTAACACGAGAATTGAAATATTACAATTAGTCAAGAAATAGCAATGATTTAAGAATTTGTAACGAAATAGTAAAATATCCTATGAACTAGTAAAGATGTAGAAAACAATTTTGATCATAAGATCTAGTATGAACTTGTAAAGAACTAGTATAATTATTTTCATTATAAGAATTGGTAAAGATATGGTAAATATTTTATTCTTTGAGAACTGGTAAAGAAATAGTAAAACTTTAGTAAAGGAATAGTAGTTTTTATTCATTATTTCTATGAGACATTAACATGAACTAGTAAAATTATTTATTACTAAAAAATTAACAAAATTATTATTTATGGATTACTATAAGTTTTTTCTAATATATATGTAAATTTCTCCTCAAACTCGAGGGAGATTCTTCCGAGTTTTCAGATACTTCAAATGCTCTATTCTGAATCTGAAGATTTGTTTGGGTATTAGGCTTAGCATAACAATTATTGAATATTTTTATACAACAACCAGGCTCATTTTGGGTTGTATCTCGTCTTGGTTTCTTACAACATTTCTTATAAATAGTAAAAGACATATAAGCTAAAACACATACAGACAAGATTGTTGTAATTCCGCTAAAATAGTTTCCATATTTAATGTGGTAAGGTTGATTTTCTATTTTCTCTATTTCGTCACTGAACTGATTTAATCTATGTGTGACATAATGCAAGGAATCTAAATCGATGTGAGATAATTTAATAGGAGTTAAATATGGAATCGTATTATTTATCCTTTTCTTGGAACAGCAATCATCTTCTATAATATTAAAATTTGGAGAAGGTAAATACAGTTTAGACTCATACTCTGTAGATGCAACAAATTGTAGAAGATTATGAAAAGCCTTACAGCCTTTAGGAACCTTGAGGATTCCTGTTCCAACAATATCGTAGTCACTAAGAGTATTGTTACATTTAACAGATAGTTTAGTTAGATCAGACTGTACATATAACCACTTATTATTATTAAGTTTTTGCCAAACGTCAATATCACTAATTATTACTTTATAATCACAAGGTTTTGGTAATTTGTTTATATGTTTAGTTAGGATTATCACTTCACAAATTGGATTTGTTGCGGTAGGATGCACATCACTTAGTTTGCACAGATAATATTCTTTTGTTACACTTTTGCACTCACTCGTAGAGTCCATTGTTGAGTACATTAATTTATCATCGGTTATAGCAAGAAATCTAGTAGTTGGATTGATCATAGCAAAGGAATGAGGATTATTTATATCATGCGGAGTAGGGAGAGCAAAAATATGATAGAGATTGTATTCTTGTAAGTTTATTAACGGAATTCTTATGACGAATACTAGTTTAGATCCATTAACAAAGCTAGAAACTGATGAGATATCTAGGAGAGTGTGCATATTTTCTATGCTTAATGAGACTGGGAAGTTTTGAGCTATAATATTTTGGTTGGAACTTAGTTCATTATATAATTGAACTGGGGATAAAATAGAAGGATGAATTATGTTTTGTTTTCCGAACAGAATTGCATCTATAATGTCTTCAAGGTTAAAATTTAAAGTTATTAAAGAACTTTCTATTGCGCTAAAGGTTAAAGATAGATAAGAAGAAGTTTCTAATTTGGAAGTTGTTTGCAAAACGGTTTCTAAAATTGTATCTAATTTACCCATGTTTTGATTTAATATTTGTTCATTATCATTTAGTCTTCTAATTGTATTATTAAAAGTATCGATAGCGGAAGAGATTACGTGAATGTTATCTTTCATTAAAGACGATAGATGTCTCTGATCGTCTTGGACGGCATTGATAGCGTCAGAGAAGGTTTTTGCATCATCTTCATCTAAGGATCCGAATAACTGTTTAAGAATAGGTCCGCCAAAACCGAACCACGAAGATCTTTTAATACGATTTTTATTTGTGAGATGTGATACAGCTATAAAATTATTTTCTACGTTAACTAGGAGAGTTTCTAACGGATTTAATGTGTTAGAGCAGTCTGTTTGAATTTTACTTGATTTATAACTATTACAGGTTGTTTTAACGGTATTTATTATATTTTTAATATTTTCTATATGAGGTTGTATGTAGGAGAAATCTGTAAAAGTGACCATGTTCCAAAAACTATTATAAAACCTTAAAGTACCTAGATTTTCATAGTATAGGCCTGGACTGTTTGGGATTGGCGATATTAGTCCTGAGTCGGAGATGGCACCTGGCGCGATGGCCCTGGAATGGAATTATCGTGGGCTAGTTTTATTTCGTTAAAATGGTAACGGATTTTTCGCCTATTTACTTGCACTGTTACATTGCTATTACCATGAACTGCCGTGACTTGGTAAGGACCTTTCCATATAGGAGACAAGGCTTTACGCAATCTATGGTGGTATTTTATATACACCATATCTCCAACATTATAAGATATTTCTCTAGTATGCTGATCATAGTAGTGTTTTGATCTTTCTTTACTTCTAAGAATATTTTCGCGAGCTATGTTTCTTGTATTAATTAATCTGTGTTTTAAATTTTTAATATAATCGGGATAAGTGACAGTAGGGTTTATGTCATAGATAGAACTTGGTAGGTAAGGTTTACATCCGAATAAAAGTTCATGAGGACTAAAATTTGTGGTAGAGTGAGTTGTTGAATTGTAGGATATCAGTGCAGTAGGGAGATATTTATACCAGTTGTCTTGATTATCATTTACATAGGATTTAAGATATTCCTTGAGAGTGCTATGGCTTCTCTCAAGTGCACCATTGGTTTGGGGGTGATATGGAGATGAGAATAAGTGTTTAATTTTAAAAAGAGACGCTACTTGTTTATATACGTCGGCTATAAAATGGACACCTTGATCAGAAAGGACAGTTTTGGGAATACCAAAGTGAGATATAAATTTTATAAGACATTCAGAAGTTTGTTCTGCAGTGGATTGAACAATAGGATAGGCCATGGAATATTTAGTTAAATCGTCTTGGAATGTGACTATATACTTGTATTTTTGGGGACCAGATTCTGGAAGAGGACCTACAATGTCGGTAAATATTCTTTGTAAGGGTTCATTTGAAGTTGTTGTGATTTCCATAGGGGCTTTATTAGTAGCTCGAAGTGCTTTGTTTTGTTGGCAGAGTGGACAATTTCTTACATAATTTTCAATATCCTTTTTCATTCCACTCCAATAGTAAGTATCTTTGAGTTTACTATACATTCGATTGGAGCCAATATGGCCTCCAATAGGGGAGTCATGGTTATCCTTCAGGATAGCAGGAATTTGGTTAGGGGTAGGATATACGAGTTTGTTGTGATAAATATTTATTTTAATATTAGTGTCATGGAATATATAAGTTATCATTTCGTAAATAATTAGAAATTTTAGTTTATCGTAAGGGTTATCGAAATCAGAGATAGAAATTTCATTAACTTGGGGGTAGAATATAACTAAGTTATTTCTTACTTCTTTTAATACTGCAAAGATATCTCTATAAGTGACAGAGTCATAGTGATGGACTTTAGTAAAAAGATGAAGATAAGTTTTATTATTTATTTCGGATATTTTAATATTATGCAATTCTCTTTCAGAGTTTTCAAAGTCATTTCTGTTTTCTAAAAGGTTTAGTATATCTCGACAGTAGGGATTGGAGTCATCTAAGTCAATGGATGTTGGGTAGGCTATGTATGGACACGAGGATTCAAGTAAATTTTGGTTAAATTCTGTTATTCGAGTATTAAAAACTGTAGGGGATGAACGTGTTCTAATATAGGATTCATAGGTTAAGTTATCATTAAGATCTATATCTTCGATATTATGTATAGGCGGTCTGGATAAGGCGTCGGCGTTACTATTTAATTTTCCTGGTTTATACACAATTTCATAATCAAAATCTTCTATTTTTAATCTCCAGCGTAATAACTTACTACTAGGATCTTTGCAATTCATAAGATACACAAGGGGTTTGTGGTCTGTAACGATTTTGAATTTTCTCCCATAAAGATACGGTCTGAATGTTTTTGTACCGTATATAACTCCTAAAAGTTCTTTTTCAGACACGCTATAATTTCCTTCTGCTTTGTTTAAAGTACGGGAAGCATAGGCTATGGGTAGGTCATTGCCTATTTCACCTTGCGATAGAACTGCACCAATTGCATATTCGGAAGCATCAGTGGTTAAGATGAAAGGTTTCGAGAAGTCAGGATATTGGAGGATAGGGGCGTTAGTAAGCATTGATTTAAGAGAGTTGAATGCTTCTTCCTGTTGATGTGACCAGGTGAAATCTACATCCTTTCTTAACAGGGAAGTTAGTGGCTTAGTGATTTTAGAAAAGTCTTTAACAAATTTCCTATAATATCCTATGAGTCCCAAGAAACTTTTAATATGTTTGGGTGTTCTGGGTGTAGGATAGGATACTACGGCTTCAACTTTATCGGGATTGGGAGATACTCCTTTGTCTGAAATTATATGACCTAGATAGGCGACTTCGCGACGAAGAAACTCGCATTTGTCTGGCTGTAACTTTAGATTATGTTTTCTTAAGGCATCGAATATTAATTCAAGTTTAGAGATGTGAGACTGGAGATCATGAGAATAGATAATAACGTCATCTAGATAGATAAAGCAATGTAAACCCTGTAGACCGGTAAGGACTGTATTCATGAGACGTTGAAAGGTTGCAGGAGCATTTTTTAGTCCAAAGGGCATTCTAGTGTATTCAAAGTGGCCATTTGGAACTGAGAAGGCGGTTTTGGGAGAGTCTTCTTCAGCCATTTGAATTTGATGAAAACCGGAGGCGAGATCCAATGTAGAAAAATATTTACTGTGACCTAGTTGGTCTAAGATTTCGGTTATGTTAGGAATAGGATAAGCATCTCCAATGGTAATATCATTAAGTTTTCGATAGTCTACTACGATTCTCCATTTCTTTTGACCGGAAGCGTCTTGTTTTTTTGGAACTACCCAAATTGGGGATGACCATGGGGAACTAGAAGGTTTAATAATGTTTTGATTCAACATTTTCTGTATCTGCTTATTTACTTCTTCTTTATGGCATTCTGGATAGCGGTAACTTTTTACATGGATTGGTTGTGAACTAGTAGTTTTAATTTCATGTTTAACAGTGTTAGTACAAGAGAGATGATCACCATCAAGGTAAAATAAATCGGAATATTCGTGGCAAAGAGATAGGAGGACTTTAGATTCTTCTGAGTTAAGATGAGATGTTCTTATTTGGTTCCGTACTTCCAAAGCTCGGTTATGATCGGAAGTTATATTATGTATACTATTAGACCTTAGAATATCACATGGTAGGAGTTCAACGCAAAAGGTTTGTATATTTATTTCATTATTTGTAGTATTAAGAATGGACACATTAACGTGTTTATTGGATTTAAGGGATGTGAGGCAACTGGATAGGTATACACCCTTTTGAATCTCAGACTTTTCAACAAACCCGGATGTAATTTCTGGATTAGTTACTTTGCATTCTATCATCATTTCGGAACGAGCTGGTATTGTATATTGGGGTTTAGTAAAATGAATTTGTAATGTGCCTTTATCAAGATGCAGAGTATTATTTCCGTATAGGATATTGCAGTTATTGTTTCTTAGAAAATCATTACCTATAATTCCGTCAAAATTGAAACTTAGAGATTCTGAAACTAGATGAATTTTACTGAATATTGTTTCAGAGTTATCGAGCTTGAAATCTAATTGAAAGTGCCCAAAACTCTCAGAACATGGGGCATTTTCATCTATACCTTTGAACTTAACCTTTTCTGTTATAAGTTTAGGATGTGTGACTAAAGAAGATTTTTTTATTAAAGAAATACTAGAGCCTGAGTCAATCAAGAAAACCAGCGGCTTATTTGAATATTGAGATTTTATATAGACATGCGGTAAGTGAATTTTATCGTTATAATGAATTTTATAAATTGTCTCGTTATTCTTATAAGAATTTGTGGACTTTGTATTATAAGAATTCGCAGATTTAGTATTACGGGTATAGGAATTAGTAGAATTTTTATTATTGGTATAAGATTTAGTAGACTTAGAATTATTGGTATAAGATTTATTAGACATAGAATTATTGGTATAAGATTTAGTAGAGTTTTTAGAACCAGTGTTTTTAATAGACGAGTTTCCTATCTGGGGCTGGTTACCCTGTCGTATAACTCGGGATTCAGTGAGCCGTGAAGGGAAGAAGGAGTCGTGACTATTTGTTCTGTCTGTCGGTAACTTATTGGTATGGCAATAAAGGGAATCAGAATCGTTAGGAGGTATTTTACTTGGTAGCGCGTCGGTTTGTGTAGCAGATTCCACATGACGCGGTTGCGGAACCCTATTTAGTATAAAAAATTATCATTTTGGGGGTCTGTTGGACACTCTTGGGTCTGATCATGGTTTTCGTCTAAATTGTGTACTTTATTTAAAGGTGGGTTAGAATTTATTTGATGATTTGTAGGGTTTGAAAATCTTTGACGATTTGTGTTATTATATTCCCTTTTACGACATTGATTTATGTGATGACCGACTGCCTTACAATATGCACAGATAGTCGGGTTTGGTGGTGAAGTATTGGGAATGGATTGAGAAGGTCTTGGTTGGAAAGCTACATTATGGATGGGACGGTGACGATTTGAATAGCACGATCTATCCGTGTGCCCAGGTTTGCCACAAAGACGGCATTTTGGTTTGGATTCTACGGAATTTCTTGACTGCGAGGATTGAGCATAGTTGTAGAATTTTTCTTCTTGAATAGCTAAATTAATTGCTTCGGCAAGGTTTTCCGGATTGCGGCATCTCAATATGTTGGAAATATGGCTGGGTAGCCCCAGCAAAAAGGTGTGTAAAGCCAGGTCTTCCGTATTAGCTAGTCGTCCTAGCAGTTCACCCTGATTGATGGTTGAATGAGATATGTCCGTCTGTAGTCGTGTAAGATGAGTTTCTAGACGTGTACTATATTGCAGAGCACTTTCGTTAGGTTTCATTCTACAGTTTTGGAGGTCTAATAATAGATGGTTACGGTGTTTACACTCGCCAAAGTTACTTTTTAAAAATTGTTTCAGGTCCGACCAATTACTGAAAACTTTAAGGGAACATATTGCTTCTGCTTTACCTTCTAATTGGGATAGTATAAATTTAAATAATATTTCGTATTGATTGGGGTTAATTAAGTTAAGGGCATTCTCGCAGTTACGTAGAAACGGGGATAATTTATTTCTATCTCCATCGAAGGTTTTTATGAAGCGGGTGAGGTCGGTAAAATTCATTTTTACGGTATGGGAGGATATAGGGGAGTGATCGATTTTTGGGTTTGCCATGATCAATTATAAATAAAGAAATGGAACTATAACAGATAATAAACTTAAAATGCACTCACAGTATAAACATCAGCGGCAGCATGTGTTGGTTATTATGCTGACTTGGCGGCGGCGGCGGCGGCGACGGCGGCGGAGGCGGCGACGGCTGCGGCGGCGGCGGGCGGCGACGCTCAATCGGCGGCTCGTGTCAGCGCGTGGCAGCAACACGTTGGGTTGTTGACGCTTTATATCTAGGTCAACGCGTTGTCGTTGGGCCGCGCAACAGGACCTCGCGGCTGGGCAATGGACCCTCGGGCACGATGAGGTACGGCGTGGCGGCTTCCTCGACACGTAGAGCTGGAGTCTGGCTATGCACAGTCAGAGAGACTGGTACAGCACCGTCACAGCTTGGCTTTTTGTTGGACGTCGTCAGGAACGGGGCGTCCGGCGGGCAATAATATCCCGCTTTCTTCTGACACCAAATGTTAGTCCCGAGCACTTATATGTTTTAAAAAAAAAAACAATTTTGGCTTACAGGAACCTTTTATTTTATTATTATGAATAATAATTGACTTGGAGTCTCAATATACGGGACCTCAAAGGTCTACCGGACCGATATGGTATTAGTTTTGAGCAATCCAGCCGGCAGGCATAAACCAGGTCCGTTGCTGTAGAGCTGTGGCTAATAACCAAGAGAACTCTCTGAATTTGTAAAAAGATTTGGTATTTATAGGCAATTACTGCTGATCGACATTTTGGAAATCTATGTCAATGAGATGTTTGACTCAGCAATAAGTGCCTATAGCATAGGGTTCCAACTCATTAACTCATTTTGACAACTGACTGTATCTTTACATTTATTTCTAAGAACCAAGGATGTACATTATCGATGTTGCGGACAGAGAGCACCCCCCTGACCCGCCCGACGGAGCACATCTACACTCCGCGCCCCGCATACCGCCGGCGCCCATAGCTGGCGCGATTAGCAGCTAGGCGTCGGACGGAATGCGGGATATAGGAGGCTGAAAAAACCTGATAAAACTACAATCAATCGACAACAACTATGAATTCAGCCACTCAGCCATTCATATATTGTACTCAACTCTCCTGCATACTTTGTTCTACTCATTAAATGTATATTTATGATTTAATAATAATCTTAATCAACGCGGTGCTGGTACCTACGCTCACGTATGGAAGCGAGAGTTGGGTATGGAAGAAAGAGCATGAAAGTAGAGTAAACGCGGTTGAGATGCGAGCACTGCGCAAAATCTGCGGAGTGACGCTCGCGGACCGCGTTCGTAATACCGAAGTAAGAAAGAGAGTTGGTCTGAAAGAGAGTGTCGGGGTGAAGGTAAGGAAAGGAATGCTCCGGTGGTTCGGGCATGTGGAAAGAATGCATGATGAAAGAATGACTAAACAGATATACAATGCAAAAGTGGATGGATGCAGAAGTCGTGGAAGGCCACGACACACCTTCCATGATCAAATTGATCGTGTACTAGCGGAGGGTGATGTCAGGAGCCTTAAGAACAGACGAGTGTGCATGACAAGAGTTATGAATGTCAAAGAAGCAAGTGAGGTGTGTAAGAATGGGCCTAAATGGCGCTCTGTTGTTCGTGCCTACCCCGCAAGGGAACTGGCGTGAAGTTATGTATGTATGTATGTATGTATGTAATAATAATCATACAGTCCATTATTACATCGAGTTTTAATTTCCAAACACAAGAAGCAACTGCCACCAATAATCGATATATTCTTAGTCGGTTTTCTAATAACCGAGTTGTAAAGGTTGTAAATTCAAGTATTGCTATGTTCGATATACAGAGGTCCAATTTACTTTTTCGAAGTATAGAGGGAAAAGTGAAAGTCAAAGTGTATCTGAATAGCAGTGGCGGGGTACCATATTATATCACATTCAATACAAGAAACGCACCCGAGCCTCCTCATCATCAGCCAGATAAGCAATTAATAAAGACAATAATTTCGGCTTGTTTATTGATAGAGTGCATGGTTTAGGCTTTAATTTATATTTATACGTATAATGTAATGGTGGTGCGGGTGACAAAGGTAGAACTTGTTGGTGGTGGAAGGAGGCAAAATCCACAGCCGGGTAGATTTAAGCGTCACTCACCTGCGGATCCCCAATCCTCGTCGTAAAGCACGTCTTCAGGGGTTGCGTATATCACACCAACAACAGGAGCGGGTTTAAGGTAAAAGCGTTCTATGCAAATCACTTATGCGCGTGCGGTGCTCGCGAGGCCGTCGACGTACTGGGGGCGCCCGCCGGTACGAGTCGTGGTTAGCCGACAGGTGGCACCACCTGTCTCTATCCAGCATGCGGATTTGCGGAAAGGAGGGGAAAGGTAGGTAATATAAGGCGCCTAACCATGTAACTAATAATTAAGCTCGAGCGTCTTCAAAATTTTTGCATAAGGTTCATACTTGGTTTAAAAAAATATGACCACTTTTCTGAATATCGCAAAAAGCTCGAGTGGTTGCCTATCTCACTTCGCCGGAATGCTCATCTTCTCAACTTACTATATCGTATACTGTTTATACCTTATACCCCTCCTTTTCTTAAGGAATGTTTCATACGTCACATACCATCAATTTGCGCTTCACTAATAATCTCCTGTTAATGGCACCTACACACTCTTCAACATTTTATTCTAACTCCTTCGCCATGCAGGCTGTCGTACTTTGGAACTCTTTGCCCACTGACGTCAGAAAAGCTAAATCTTTTGCCATATTTAAAAATTCACTTAGGAATCATTATGGCTACGTTCCATTAGAGACTCACAACGAACACGTTCACGACCGCGATTTATCCCGTTCCACTTGCTTTTTTTATTTTTATTGCAGGAGTTCAGCAGACAGGCAGACGGCCCACTGGATGGATAGCGGTTACCATCGCCTATGGACATTTGCAACACCAAAGGTGCTACAAATGCGCTGCTGCTCTCTTAAATGAGTCTGGAACCTGGTCACTAATGCCGGAACACTACTCAAAGTTGTTATGGCGGCATGCTCTAGACCAGGGGTGGTAGCCATCCAGTCGGGAGAATGCCCTACCACCTGGCTGTGGGTTGTTTAGTCGCCTCTTACGACAGGCCGCCCGGCCGCAGGAAATTGTATTCTTTCTCCGTTCTTGCACGGATAAAACGCTTGCCGGCGTTACAATCGTAAACCCAAGTGGAACGGCTATTCGACCCACCTCTTGACCTGGGTCGTTGTGAGCTTTGTGTGATGGAAAATGATGACGTCATTAGTGACGTTTTCGCCACGACAACAACGACCGCGGTCGCCTTGTGGAACGGCTAACGTAGCATTTTGGACGTTGTGAGCTTCAAATGGAACGCCCTGTAGTTTACAATAGACTGTAATCTGCTGTCCGTGTATCTCATTTTTAATTTTATTTTTTTAATTTTTCCTTGTTGCATAATAATTATAGATAATTTAAGAGTTTCATTTGAGTCAGGTTGCCTGGAAGAGATCGCTTTTAGCAATAAGGCCGCTTTTTGTTTTACCAAGTGTCTTGTTGTGCATTTTTTTGTAATTTTTGTTTTGGTGAACAATAAAGTGTTGTCTATGTCAAATTTAATATGTAGTAGATGTGTGGAGCTTAATTAGAGCGGTACTACAGTGCCACACAGTCAGAGGGCCTTAAGCGCAGCGGTGCCAAGAATGGGGCACCACTTTCGGGATGGCAGCACATTGTGCTGGCGCTCCTAGCCCTAGTTAGGTTCGCTACTGTCCCGAAGGGTTAACGTCAGGTAGGCGATCGGTTGTAAAACAAAGCCAAATCTAAATATGTCTTATATGAATGATAAAGAGGGAAAATAGGTACTGAATTTGTTTATAAATAAAATAAAAAATAAAAAGCCTTTTTATTTGGTCCATAATAACATTACACTATACAATAATTTTAAAATGTCACAATTATTTTTCGTTTTTTTTTTTTTTAAATATTTATTTATTATTATTATTTTATTCGTCAATTTATTTATTTTTATTGTTCTACTTTTGGACCCCCCGTCCGGGTAAAGGCCTCCTCCAGTTGCGCCCAGTGATTTCTGTCCGCAGCCACTGCGAGCCACCTTGGGCCCGCGACGGCGCGGATGTCGTCGTCCCACCGCTTGAGCGGACGTCCCACACGACGTTTGCCATACGTGGAGCCGCGCCATTCCGTCACTATTTTTGGCCATATCTGGTCCGAGTATCGTACCACATGTCCAGCCCACTTCCACTTAAGCTTTCTTACATGATGTATGGCATCTTTAAATTTAGTTTTCTTTCTTATATCTAAATTGTTTTGTCTATCTTTTAGTTTTATGTTTAGTGATCTTCGTTCCATTGCTCTTTGACAGCCAGAAATTTTTTTGAATTTGTTTATAGGGACTCACTAATTATTCCGACTTATAAAGAGTTCAAATTTCGAGCAACGAAGGTTTTGGGGTTGAAGGGAAAGGAACGCAACATTTTTTCGAGTTTGGGAGGTCTTCGACTTAAAGAGGTTCTACTGTACATTCTTTAGAATCACAATAGCCTATTGAAAAATGTAACTCGTAGAGTGTATATCTACAAACACAGTTGGAGACACCAATCTGTTCATGCGTTTATAAAAATCGCAATAAAAACTTTTTCAACACACTTGCTCATAAAGTGGCTCTATGGTCACCGCAATTAGGCACAGAATGACACCCATAATCAAACTGCGAATAAAAAACATTATAACTCACTAGTGAGTTACAGATTTTTTTTTAATTTTATTGGTTGAGTTGCTTTGTTCTTAAAAAAGTTTTTATTAAAAAAAAAAAGATCGTGTTCTATAGAACAAACAAATTAATGTTCCTATTGCTTGCTCATTTCATGCAACTTCTTATTTAAATAGACAATTTTAACTCGTACGTGTTTAATAAATAAAACTTTCACTCATATATAACTTTTTTTTATCTACTAAATAAAATGAGTTTTTGTTGTTATTTTATTCACAAGTGTGTTGAAAAACGTCATATGATACACGTGTGTATTGATGATTACCGTATTAAGAGAGTCGACTCTTAAGACCCTCGCCTACGGCTCGAGTCTCAATGGCGCCTCGGCGGTAATCACCAATGTTACACCCTAGTACCATAATGTATTAATCAATATAATAGTGTTACAGTTATTTAGTAGCATAGTTGTTCTTGTCATGTTTCTTTTAAAGTTAATAATAAATTTTCTTATGTACCCTCCTATTTCTAAACGATACAATCGGCCATTTCCTTAATTGATAATAATATATGTTAATGCAATTTTATACTAAAATAATGCCTTAGTATTTATTTATCTGTAGCCCCACACCGCAGTGAGTCGCTAATAAACATTGGTAGCATACACACGTTTGTTTTACTCGAAACCATAGTTATCCGATCCAAGAAATTAAAGTGCACCTTAACCACCCGTACAATATTATACTTTTATTTATTCTGTAATTAGCGCCAGTTTTGTATAGAGTAGTTCTCCATAATTTACCTCCATTTTATATAATAAAATCTATAAGAGAATAGCAGCGCATTTGTAGCACCTTTGGTGTTGCAAGTCTATAGGCGATGGTAACCGCTTTCCATCAAGTGGGCCGTCTGCTTGTCTGCTGAACTCTTGCAATAAAAAAATAAAAAAAGTGTTTACCTCTAATATGTGGTAATTGTATACAGATTATAATTCCAAATCTCTCAATTGTATATAGACGGTATTCACCACATTATATTTTCATGTTGGCAGACGCGATAGATTTATATTGTGTTCGGTTTATTTTATTACATGTAAAACTTTAAGTATAATATATTATATGAAATATTATCTAAAATTTCCAAACAATAATGTATTAAATTCTTGTAATTCATAACTCTTTAATTAATATACTTTATCAATGACTTCAATCCGCTATCGGTTGTGCCAATTTGCTAAGATTCATATACTGTAAATTGCCTTAAACATAGGCGGCCTTATCACTTAAAGCAATCTCTTCCAGGTAAGCTGACTTAAAAAATAATTTGATCCTATCTGGCGATGTAGGTGGTGCAGATTATTAGATAGTACTTAAATAGACATACGTATACTACATATTTTCTTTAGGGCAGCGTACTAGCTTTGCCATACAACGAAGAATTGTGCTCAGCATTTGGGGATTGTTCTCAACTAACGGTGATTTGGGACTCGTGTATTGTTTGAAATTAAGCTATATACATGTATTAGATTTTATAATTTATTTAACTTTATTGTTTCTTTAGTTTTTGGTTATGTTTTAGTTGACTACATATTTTAGAAATTAAATACACATATTTAAATTACTTGATAAATTAAATATTGTTATATACCGACAAACAAACGCGCATCTGGTTTATTGCCCCTCCCGCATTCGGAGTTCTTTTGTTTACTTCGTATTTAAAATTTGCACTTATACAATAGCCTATTGTTATTGCATTTGTTTATGGCCGTCATTAGTGTCGAACTAATCCTTATTGTTATTGTTTTCAACTTTGCTGGCCGTTCGCAGGTGTGCAATATACATTTTATTGGAAGAACCCAGCCCACGAGCTTCCATTGTATATTGTACAGTTTACTATAAAATAACTCCCGAACGGAGGGGGGGGAGCAGTCGAGCGAGAATTACGATACGAGCAAGACGTAGATTCGCCAAGTGATATAGTGACGGACTTTGCGCTTGTTATTGAATAGTGCAGTGTATACTGTTTGTATCCAGTTATATTTGTACCTGTTTTATACGTGTTTGTACAGTTTTAATAAACTTTATAGTAATTCCAACGACATTTTAATTCAAGTCTACGTAACTCGTAACAATATATACAAACACACATATGCACCCATACCACAGGCATGCGATCATATATCTTATCCGTGCGGTAACGGAGAAAGAATACAATTTCCTGCGGCCGGGCGGCCTGTCGTAAGAGGCGACAAAACCACCCACAGCCAGGTGGTAGGGCATTTGCCCAACTGGATGGCTACCACCCCTGGTCTAAAGTATGTCGCCATAACAACCTTGAGTTGTGTTCCGACATCAGTGACCAGGTTCCAGTCTCCCTTAAGAGAGCAGTAGCACATTTGTAGCACCTTTGGTGTTGCAAATGTCCATAGGCGATGGTAACCGCTTTCCATCAAGTGGGCCGTCTGCCTGTCTGCTGAACTCCTGCAATAAAAAAAAATGTAATTCATATATAACTCATATTACTCGCATATTTTGTATACATTAGTGTCAGCTACTATACATTTTTAAATTGGGAGGTGAGGGGTCAGGAGTGCCATAATGACAGGAGCTTTTCCCTAGTTTGGGTTCCCGACTTTTCCACCTATAGTTAAGATTTTTTCCCGCTTCATTGTTATGTTTTGTAGATAGGAAAATAAATAAAACATATTTATTAGATTTATATATATGAACATATAGAAACTTTCAAAATAAATGTGTCAAATCTACATGTTACTCTTACACACAACGAAGTTCAAGACGAACTAGACGAGGTCGCAGACGGCCGCTAGTCTGGAATAATCTAGAATACAACTGTCTAAGCCCAAAAAAATTGAGATTCACCGAAGCCAACGTAACTGCCTAAACTTTCCAATATCATACGATAAATAAAATCCAGGACAGGATTTAATGAAAAAATAAAGCCCGATATTAATAACACAAGATACGGATTCTATCGAAAAAGCGTACGTGTCTAGAATGACAACAGTCAAGGACCGACTCCTTATCCACGATATACCGAATAATTGAAAGGAGATATCCATTGAAATCCTAATATTTTCGTACAAGAAAATATTACTTACACGATACTTAATTTTCTTAATATTTCACGCCAGTTCCCTTGCGGGGTAGGCACGAACAACAGAGCGCCATTCAGGCTTATTCTTACACACCTCACTTGCTCCTTTGACATTCATAACTTTTGTCATGCACGCTCGTCTGTTCTTAAGGCTCGTGACATCACCTTCTGCTAGTACACGATCAATTTGATCATGGAAGGTGCGTAGTGGCCTTCCACGACTTCTGCATCCATCCACTTTTGGATTGTATATCTGTTTAGTCATTCTTTCATAAATTAGTAATTTAATAATATCAGCAACTTTGTAATATGATTTTTACTTGTACTTATACTATAATTTTTACTAAATTACTATTACTAATATTCAGAGTTAAATGTTTACTGTCGCCAGTGACAAAAATAAGTTGGCTCGTAGAATGCACAGAAAAATAAATTTATATATCATATGTGACATATATAATAAGTTCATACGTATTAGATATGGATTTAACGCTTGATTTCACTTTTTTTTATTGCATGAGTTCAGCAGACAGGCAGACGGCCCACTTGATGAAAAGCGGTTACTATCGCCTATGGACATTTGCCACGCCAAAGGTGCTACAAATGCGCTGCTGCTCTCTTAGGGAGACTGGAACCTGGTCACTAATGCCAGAACACAACTCAAGGTTGTTATGGCGACATACTCTAGACCAGGTGTGGTAGCCATCCACTCGGGCAAATGCCCTACCACCTGGCAAATTATAACTATATAATAAGTTCATACGTATTAGATATGGACTTAACGCTTGATTTCACTAGAGAAGTTGTGGTTTGTTTAACTGGGTGAAAGACCTATTTAGGCACTCGAACTATTAATGTCCTCACTACGCTCATGCGCCAAAACATCTCGTACCTAAATAGGTCACTGTCATCCCTCGTGTAACTACTATTTTAAACTTGAACCAGTTATAAATTATTAGTCATAATTAGTGCCTTTGAAGTATCGTGAAATTTAAAAGAAACTAAATTACTTATTATATTATTATATTATGCAAAAGTGGATGGATGCAGAAGTCGTGGAAGGCCACGACACACCTTCCATGATCAAATTGATCGTGTACTAGCGGAGGGTGATGTCAGGAGCCTTAAGAACAGACGAGTGTGCATGACAAGAGTTATGAATGTCAAAGAAGCAAGTGAGGTGTGTAAGAATGGGCCTAAATGGCGCTCTGTTGTCCGTGCCTACCCCGCAAGGGAACTGGCGTGAAGTTATGTATGTATGTATGTATTATTATTAAAGAAATCGTAACATCGACATTAGTGGCATATACGTCTGTTATTGGATAAGTTGCTTTTCCGGCTGATTGGTGCAGAGACCGGTCACAAGATATTGCCATTGTGCCCCGGAATACTAATGAGGACAATGATTAAATAAGGACACGTCCGCCGCAATCTTTGGGAGATTTACCAACTTATTAAACAACTTTCGTGACCTTATGATGGCTTTGTTAAAACTTCGCTAAGTTTAACGTTATTTAGGGATACCAGTGACCTCCTTGCACATTTCATTCGAATGCTTTCTCCTTGTAAGCGATCGATATATCACGGAGTACATCCTGAAGACCGATATCAAGTGGAATAATCTTGATGAGCAAAATGCTGGTCGATAATTTTGTACAATACCACAAAAATTTATAAGTAAGACAGTAAATAATGTTAAGACACAATATTGTAATGTATTTTTTTTTCAAATTCAAATTCAAAAGTTTTTATTCAAAGTAAATTCCACTGGAGAACACCTTTTTCTTTTTTTTATTGCAGGGGTTCAGCAGACAGGCAGACGGTCCACTTGATGGAAAGCGGTTACCATCGCCTATGGACATTTGCAACACCAAAGGTACTACAAATGCGCTGCTGCTCCCTTAAAGGAGACTGGAACCTGGTCACTAATGCCGGAACACAACTCGAGGTTCTTATAGCGACATACTTTAGACCAAGGGTGGTAGCCATTCAGTCGGGCAAATGCCCTACCAGCTGGCTGTGGGTTGTTTTGTCGCCTCTTACGACAGGCCGCCGAGCCGCAGGAAATTGTATTCTTTCTCCGTTCCTGCACGGATAAAACACCTTTTGAAGGTCGTACATATAAGTTAAAATGTAATTCTACTTCCTATTCTATGTATACCGCTTCGCAATGTGTTATTGTTGTTAAGGAGAAGAAGCGTCAAGAATCTCCCCAGCAACACATCTAGCTAAAAATGTTTTTCATTATATTTCTTATTCTATTAATATCTCAAGTTCTTTTTTTATAAGTTTTACACAGAAGTATGTTACGGAATTACTTTTCGAATACTTTTTTTATTGCAGGAGTTCATCAGACAAGCAGACGACCCACTTGATGGAAAGCGGTTACCATCGCCTATGGACATTTGCAACACCAAAGGTACTACAAATGCGATGCTGCTCCCTTAAAGGAGACTGGAACCTGGTCACTAATGCCGGAACACAACTCAAGGTTGTTATGGCGACATGCTTTAGACGAGGGGTGGTAGCCATCCAGTCGGGCAAATGCCTACCACCTGGCTGTGGGTTGTTTTGTCGCCTCTTACGACAGGCCGCCCGGCCGCAGGAAATTGTATTCTTTCTCCGATCCTGCACAGATAATTATTAATGGAGTTGTAGCAAATAGGGCATGCTCAGTAAGACAAAGACAGAGTAAGAGGAAAGAAGAATATTATTATTGTTATAGTAATGACGAGACGTACTGAAAGTTTGTACTCCAACATATCTCCATAAATTCCTTACACGTACGATGGCCAATCCCAGATTTATAATCTTATAGTGTTGTTATTATAGGCTTCTTTCACGCCTCGATCCAATCTCTTCATTCTACGAAACCGAGAGGAGGCGGTGAGATTTTATTCAAGGTTAGTTCGGACCCTCAAGCTACCATCCTCTCTCCTCGTTGGACCCAAAATCTTACGGAGAACTGTTCTTTCCGTGATTTACAGGTGGTTCTCTTCCCTGGGGGCAAGCGTCTAGGCTCGCAACCGTACATCAGGATGGACCGTATGACGGATACCATCCGATTGTCCCAAATAGACGTGAAAATATACTGTGGGAGGATCGAACGGCCGACTTCCGATCGGTCGCCCCAAGTACCGCTGGAGAGTCAGAGGGGGGCTGACCTGTATGAGCTTCAAGCCCGTAATTGTTAAGAATCCGCACAGGACAGGAAGTGTGGTGGATTCTATTTCGGACGCCGAGACACGCTGTGTCACACTATGGGTTTTTATTATACCATTACGTAGCAGCAGATGACAATCATTTTGTCAAATTCCATTCTTATTAACTCGACACCAATAGTTGGAATTGCCAACTGTTTTTGAGAAAAGTAACGTTTTAAGTAGGGGAAAAATTACAATATCTGGAAGAAAAAATAAAAAGTATTTTACAAATATTATTTATTTACTAACGTTTTCCCTGCAGCTTTGCTGCGTGTAAATCTTCAGGTAGTAATAGTAGGTCACTGTCAACTCAGACAGGTGACTTATGTAACTGTCACATCGACAATGACATCTAACGTTTCGTTCAGTATAAATATTATATATATTTTTTTTTTATTGCAGGAGTTCAGCAGACAACCAGACGGCCTACTTGATGGAAAGCGGTTACCAACGCCTATGGACATTTGTACCAAAAAAGGTGCTACAAATGCGCTGCTGCTCTCTTAAGGGAGACTGGAACCTGGTCACTAATGCCGGAACACAACACAAGGTTGCTATGGCGGCATACTCCAGACCAGGGGTGGTCGCCATCCAGTCGAGCAAATACCCTACCACCTGGCTGTGGGTTGTTTTGTCGCCTCTTACGACAGGCCGCAGGAAATTGTATTCTTTCTCCGTTCCTGCACGGATGAATTTTTTTTATTAAATAATAATATTTTTTTTAATCGTACACTATTGCGTTCTGTTGCAACTTAGACATCGTAATATTAGCTCAGTAATTATCCTATATAAGTTTTCATTTTATGCATGACAGTAAAGATTGGAAATAGAGTATTTTCACATACTTTATGCAAAAATATAGAGTATATCTGCATATTTATCGAAAATAAATTAGGATAAGTTATTATAAAGTATGGTTGGCAATCTTATCACTAGTGTCTAATAAAGTCTGCGACTGTCGCGAACACGTCTACCTATAACTTAAAGATCCAAATGTCAGCGTCAATTAAAAACGTCAACGTGACACAAAAAAAGAACGTTACATCAATTTTGGAATTTACCATTTGAATAGCGACCTGGAACCGACTGCTTGTAATCTTACAATAATTAAATAAGTTATTCTCAAGTAATTAATATAGATTCAGTTCAGTTCCTTCTGTTACTGGCTCCGACACCTTTGGCATCAGCAAAAACCGAATCTCTATAATAAGCATGACATATTTGACAAATTTTATTAAGAGTTATTTTGTTGCACAAATTTGAAGCCCTAAGAAATGACTGTAATGACACCCATAATCAAACTGTGAGTAAAAAACATTATAACTCACTAGTGAGTTATAGATTTTTTTTTTAATTTTATTGGTTGAGTTGCTTTGTTCTTAAAAAAGTTTTTATTCAAAAAAAAAAGATCGTGTTCTATAGAACAAATAAATTAATGTTCCTATTGCTTGCTCATTTCATGCAACTTCTTATTTAAATAGATAATTTTAACTCGTACGTGTTTAATAAATAAAACTTTCACTCATATATAACTTTTTTTATCTACTAAATAAAATGAGTTTTTGTTGTTATTTTATTCACAAGTGTGTTGAAAAACGTCGTATGATACACGTGTGTATTGATGATTACCGTCCTCGGCTCTCTGAAGACCCTCGCCTACGGCAAATTGCAAAAAGTCGACTTTATTATCTCAGGAATAAGGCTACATCTCACTGTCGTTAAATTTGGCAGTAAACTAAACAAGACTTCTTTACGTGTTCATTGGGCTATTGAATTCAAGCTTCGTTAGACACGAATCGCGGTGTGCGGCTAGCTCCTCATATTTTTTCACCCCTGATATTCGGATGTGAAATTACGTGTGATACTTCAAAGGGGTAATTTTAATTTATTGGATTTTATTTCGTAATTGAGTTTTTGGCGAGAAGTTTATGTATATTATTCATATTAGACAATAAAGGATTTTGCACAGTGATAAACGTCAAATAAAACTTGAGTTTTATATTTTAGGTACAGGACCCCATAAAATCAATTTAATTAAGAATATATATTTTTTTACCGCGTGACTTTGACTGAATGCATGAACCGTGCTGTGTCAAAATTGACCAAGAAGAAGAAAAAACTCTACTTCTCTAACTCCTCATATTTTTGCACCTCTGGTATTCGGATTTTTTTTTTGCTTTTGCAATATTTCAAAAAAATCTGTAATATTTATGGCAATCAGTCGCACATTGAAGGGCCATCTAGAAACAATAACAATCAACGGTTTTATTCATATTGAGTTAGAGTAAGTTTGTAGGCTACTTTAGGAATCTTAAAGACAATGTTTTAACTTTGGGCCACGGGGCTCTAAAAAAGAAACATTACAAAACTACTTATAATAACAGCCCATAAATGTCCCACTGCTGGGCTCGAGCCTCCCATTACAGGGGAAACGGCCAGTATACCCGCCACGCTTGTCCATCAAGGCGGCTTGGCATGGTTTGACACATCGGTTAATTCGATGTGCAGGTTGCATCACGATGTTTTCCTTCACCGTTGTCAGCACGTGGTAATTGTGAAAATATGCACATTAGGCCAGGATCGAACCCGCGCCCTTTGACTTCGGGACTCGTACGCTAGCCATTACTCTACCAGGACTATACAAAAACTCTTATAAAAAGGACTATTATTAATTTAGTAAACATTTTATTAATTAATTTCTTTACGATATCAAAATAAACAGCAAAATAAATAAACAATAAATTGCGATAGCAAAACATTTATCCAAAGATATTATTCCCCATTGATCCTTAGATTCGGTAAATAAAAAAATATTTCAAATTAATTACTTCACCGATCATCTCTTTAATGAAAAGGGTAGGGAAGGCATTAAGAGATTAATTCCAGAAAGAGTCCCAAGAGACTTTTTGTATAGAAAATCTTATTTACTTCAAGTGAGTACTAAAGCATGGTATGTGGTACAAGATGTAGTTTTTACACAGAAAATATTATTTAATATGAAAGCGGAATTAAAATGCCGTTAGAATTAATATAGAATTTATTAGAACTATACAAACACGTATAGACAAATATAACTGAACACAACCAGTGCAAACGTAATGCACGATTCAATAACACGCGTAAAGTCCGTCACTGACGTCTTGCTTCGCTTGTGGTTATCGCTAGACTGCCGATCTCTTCATTGGGCCATTGCTTTATACTGCACCGATACAATATGGCTGCCCGACCGCGTAGACCGAATTTCTTAGAATCAGTTCGACACACCTGGCTAATGACTGCCATAAAAGATTACAATACACAATGGGCTGTTTTCTAATTCAAAGAAAGTCCAAATGCGGAAAGGTAATAAGTGTGCTTTTATGGTATGCAGGTGTGAATCTACCTTTGTCGGCACCTTGGTCGTAACAATATAATAAAGAAGTAGATAAGCAGGTAAAAAGTCACCTACGACTTTTTTAATAATTAAGTTTGTTTATTTTTTAAAGTTGACAATTATTCATTTCTATCTAAATTGAAAATCCAGGTTTTTTTTCTGGTATGGTAAATTACGGAAACGAATTATTTAATATGGTCTAGGATCGGCTTCGTAGTCCATTGTATATTACCCATAACACATGCGTAACATGCTTAATTTGAGGATATACAATATGTGTGTTAGTCTGCTGATTGTCAAAATTGTAAATGAAGGACAGAATTGAACCGTCTACTTTTGGTATTTTTTTATATTGCATGAGCTCGGCAGACAAGCAGACGGACCGCCTGATGGAAAGTGGCTACAATCGCTTATGGACATTTGTAAAAGCAAAGTGCTATCAATGCGCTGCTGCTCTCTAAAGGGAGACTGGAATCTGCCATTAATACCGGAACACAACTCAAGCCTGTTATTGCGGCACACTCCAGATTAAGGGTGGTAGCCATCCAGACGAGCAAATACTCTACCTGGCTGTGGGTTATTTTGTCGCCTCTTACGACAGGCCGCCTGGCCGCAGGAAATTATATTCTTTATCCGTTCCTGCACAGATCAAATTTGCGTTAGCCGTAAGTGCCCATGTTGGTTAATAAATAATTCAAAATCATTTTTTTTTATTCAGACTAAGTGCCATTGAAGAGCATTTTTGTTATAGTAGTGTTGCAAGCGAATACTAATCCTTTGCAGGTGTCTTATTGCCCCTTTGAATTTGAGTGATATATTGTTCGCCCTAATCTCTTTGTTTACGCCACAATAGGACGGCATAAAACTTTCTTTCCTGTGTTGGTATTTAATGCGAATTCTTGGAAGACATTAAGCTGACCATTTAACGATTTCAGGTACCAGTGGGCGGTAGCATATTGCTAGGAGACCATGTCTAATTTACAAATGGATGATGGTCGGTCAATCGGGAAATGCGCCAGTGGTGCTTTGACTGCGAACGAGGCGTTATCTAGTGCACTTTCGGAGCGAGTATCTAATAACGACGAACTCTGTGCGATTTATCTGATAACTATCTGCTGCCCTACGGTTTGGTTTTATTGTATTCAGCTATCTCTGTAAGAACTGTGAATTCCAACAGCATTTTCGAATTTACATTCTGCAAATCCCCTATAACTTCATAACAGTAGTGTAGTAGTAGTAGGTTCGCATTTGACCATTACCTCGCCCTATTTGGAACGCAGTATGGTCTAACATGAAGCAGTCTTACCTAGAAGGTAATTCACATGGGACTTGAAGACATCCAGAATGTAAGTATCGAGAAAGACAGACTTCGGCAATGAGTTCCACTCCTTGCAGTGTGCATGATGAGGGTAGACGCAAAGCGCTTCCTTCTTCCACCATATATCGGTGCGTCTGGTTGTCTGATGGTGGAAGGGAGACGGTGGGATTAGATCGAACAGGTCTTCTGGACACTCTCCAAAGTGTATCCGATAGAAAACCAATAACCCTGCGTCAATATCCGAGACTTTGACTTTTGTCGTACATTCAAGAAAATCCCCAGTAAACACGTCTAGCTAAACATTCTTTTACTTTATAATTGAATATCTCAGGTTTGTTATTTTTATCTTGTATTTCATAACGCCGAACTTTTCTGACTTGCATCGAATGATTGGAGAGCGAATTTGATCGGGCGGCGCGGTGGCTCGTATCTTAAGCTGCGGCCACACATTGGATTCAACGTCGCGTCCAAGCTTGGCTCCAATTAGAAATGGCCAATATTACACCAAACTACTGCATCACATTGGCTTCAATACCAACTTTGTACCCAAATACTGGAAACAGACAATTGGACGACAACTTATTTGCACTAGAAGCTTACACATGTGATTTAGGTACATATGTTTCTTATTTGCATCGTACAAGACATTTTTTTTTTAAGGCGGGGCAAATGCTATTTCCGCACAATACCGGGTCCTTTGCAAGGGATTAGGCCATAGTTGATCATGGAGGCCTTCCCAGAAGGGGCAATTCAAACAGTAATCAACCGACTTGTGTGGAGACTCCGAGAAGTTGCACGGGCAACAACCAATACCCACTAAAACCACCCTTCTTCCATGTGCCCCGCGCTTTTTGTAGGAAAGGCTGAGACTTAGAACGTAGTTACGCCCAGTCCGATCCAGCGCAGCATCGTACAAGAAGACCACAACTCGCTACGAATGAGAGACCCAAGATGCCCGCGCGCACTCCTTTCTCATCCCCCTCGCCTTTGATCTGTTTCAAAAACCAACTCGTTGGGTGTCGATACTGGCAGTTGGACGGTGATTGGACACAATGTTCACATTGTCTCTGAAGACTGATCCACACGTTGGAGTATTGGCCGCAATATTGGTGCAAATATGACAAATGTGTGACCGCGGCATTATAGTAGATATTTATTGAAGTCGTAGTAATAATAATGTTTCTTATACAAGTCTATAAGCGTCTTGTGATTGAATTTTATAAATAACTAACAAGTAGGGATTCGTGGAAGGTTTTAATTTAAATAAATCAAAGTCAATTTGAAGAATTTTATTTAAATTGCGAGATTATTTATACAAATTAAGAATCTAGGAAAATGGTGCTTATGTATATCTACTTACTATGTTAAGTTATGGTCTCAACATGAAACGTTAATTTTACGCCTATAATGCATGACTACCTACATTAGGCACTGCTGCGTAATGCATAACAGCCAGGGCGTTCTATTTGTAGCTCACAACGCCCAAAATGCTCCGTTAGCCGTTCCACTAAGCGACCGCGGTCGTTATGGTCGTGGCGAAAACGTCACCAATGACGTCATCATTTTCGCTCACACAACGCTCACAACGACCCATGTCAAGAGGTGGGTCGAATAGCCGTTCCACTTGGGTTTACGATTGTAACGCCGGCATGCAAGTGGAACGGGATAAATCGTGATCGTGAACTTGGCCGTTGTGAGTCCCAAATGGAACGTAGCCAGCGTTATGTAGCTCTATAGCTTGTGTGAATATGTATGTGTTAAACATTAATAATTATAATTAATTGTTCTAATATGATTGTATGCATTGTGACTATGGGACATGTTTTCCTGAAAATAAATATATATACATACATACATACATAACTTCACGCCAGTTCCCTTGCGGGGTAGGTACGAAAAACAGAGTGCCATTTAGGCTTATTCTTACACACCTCACTTGCCTCTTTGACATTCATAACTCTTGTCATGCAAGCTCGTCTGTTCTTAAGGCTCGTGATATCACCTTCTGCTAGTACACAATCAATTTGATCATGGAAGGTGTATCGTGGCCTTCCACGACACACCGACACACCGATATATATATATATATATATATATATATATATATATCTGTATGTAGTTTATAATGTAAAATTTATTTTCAATAAATAAATTTGATGTACATTTAGGTATAAGAAGCTACTTACTTTACTTATCCATATAAACTTTAATGTACACAACCCTGCCTCTTTCTTTCCCACTCTCGCTAAATCCACAAGTTTGCTGGAAGAAAACTCTTTTTAGGGTTATGCTCGCCTTTATACGTACATCGCCACTATTTTATACATTTATTTGTAACTATTTTGTCTACAATAAAGTATAAATAAATATTTCGATTCCATACAAATAGAATTTGTAAGTGACTATGTTATGATGTTTGTGCTTCCCACCAAAGTTATATAGTACGTACGTACTTATACCAAATTTTATGATAGCCAGTTAATACCTCTTAGAGGCCGTAACGAAGGAATAAACAAACATTAATATAGTGTAAGTTAAAATTAAATAATTGGCTTTTAACTCTTCATTATGATGGGACAGAACAATTGTTAAAAATAAATATATAACACAATTATATACATTCCGTAATCTTATTTATTTCATTGACATTGTTATCTTTTTATACATACAATTCACAATATCACAAGTAACACATAATATGCACACACACACACACACACGCACGCACGCACGCACACACACACACACACACACACACACACACACACACACACACACACACACACACACACACACACACACACACACACACACGCACACACACACGCGCACACACACACACACACACACACACACACACACACACACACACACACACACACACACGATTACGCACGCAGGCACGCAATCATACATATTCCTTTATTTTTCTTTTAAATGTACTTAATTAATGTAGGCTGGCGTCTATTTTGCTCAAAGGGTAAGCATTGCTATTCAGCGTGGTAACGCCGCCAGCCTTTTGGGAACGTTCCCGGTAAGTGACAGTGGTTTGGGACCAATATTTTATCTATAATTTTGCTCTCCTTTTTTTAGTATTTAATTTTAGGTTTCTATTTTATAGTTTAGTTTAATTTTTAAAATAATGTTGAATAATATAAATACTATAATTGATAATTTCACAATCAGAATTGTACCAATTTGGAAGGAGGTCCCCGAGATACAGGTCGACCTAGTTTGGGGACCAATGAGTGTCAAAAATTTTGAATTATGTTTTATTCAATAAATGATTTTTGATTTTTGATCTTTATTATATCTTAAATACGGGTTACATTTTATTAAATTTTTATGTTAGTGCTATTTGCCCCCGAAAGATTCACTTCATTTGAAATCTAAACTACTCATCTCCCGACATGAAAAGTATTTATGTCTATTTTCGGTATTAAAACTATATTTAAACAAAATTACAGTAAAACCAATCCAGTACTCCTCTACTAGGAGTTTTACCGTGAAAACTTAACAAACAGACAGATTGAGTTACTGACGCATTTTTTTTATAGATGATAAATTTTTATATCTATAAACTTGAGAAATAATTGGTTTCCCATACAAACTTTCATCTCTTATTTCAATTCGTTCTAATTTTATTTATCTATCCTCGTCTATCTGTCTGTAAACTACACACATAACTAAAATGACCAATATGACTAAAATGCTCAAAAATTACCATTTTTTTTTATTGCAGGAGTTCAGCAGACAGGCAGACGGCCCACTTGATGGAAAGCGGTTACCATCGCCTAAAGACATTTGCAACACTAAAGGTACTACATATGCGCTGCTGCTCTCTAGACTGGAACCTGGTCGCTAATGCCGGAACACAACTCAAGGTTGTTATGGCGGCATACTCTAGACTAGGGATGGTAGCCATCCAGTCGGGCAAATACCCTACCGCCTGGCAAAATAACCAAAATGACCGAAAAAGACAAATCCCAAAAAAATCTATCTTATTTTCTAGGATAACATTTACCTACCTATCCTTACCTTTCGTCCTACAGTTTAGGACGAGTTCAATGAGATACATGTAGGAACAGACAAAAATATACACACCCACACCCACACATATATACCTATATATACAAATAAAGAAGTAGAGTAAACGCGAGAGTTACATCGAGAGCATGAAAGTAGAGTAAACGCGGTCGAGATGCGAGCACTGCGCAAAATCTGCGGAGTGACGCTCGCGGACCGCGTTCGTAATACCGAAGTAAGAAAGAGAGTGTCGAGGTGAAGGTAAGGAAAGGAATGCTCCGGTGGTTCGGGCATGTGGAAAGAATGCATGATGAAAGAATGACTAAACAGATATACAATGTAAAAGTGGATGGATGCAGAAGTCGTGGAAGGCCACGACACACCTTCCATGATCAAATTGATCGTGTACTAGCAGAAGGTGATGTCAGGAGCCTTAAGAACAGACTAGCTTGCATAACAAGAGTTATGAATGTCAAAGAGGCAAGTGAGGTGTGTAAGAATAAGCCTAAATGGCACTCTGTTATTCGTGCCTACCCCGCAAGGGAACTGGCGTGAAGTAATGTATGTATGTATGTATGTACAAATAAATGAAATCAATAAACATATAAAGATGAAGTGATGGTGACCAAATGAATAGAATATAAAAAGAAAGAAAAGATTTATTGACTAAAAAAATAAAATAAAATAAAAAATACGACGCTATACATAAAAAACAAATAATAAATTCACAACATTTTTATATAAAACACAAAAACATATATGTAATTATAAATATCGTTAAATCGATTTTTTATAAAAACAAAATCCATCTAGCAGTCAGTAGACTGTATTTAAACGAACTTGCCTAAATCTGGACTTCCTAAAATACAGCTGAAAGTTAATATTTCTTCTTTAAATCCATTTTCAAGCCTGACCTTTCTCCATATTGTATTACATGGTTTTAGACTTTTACGTTAAGATATTTCGCAAACCGGCAAGCTTTCCAGCAAATTTCAATCGCAAAAGGCTTTGTAACTGGACCAAACCAATAATACAAGAGACTTGGAGCCTTCAAACGGCAACTTTGAGTGAATTCTAAAGTTACAGGAACGCCGCTGGTTCGAAGCTACTTCTCAAATTGTTGGAATATTTGTTCACGTAACTTAGGCCAAGACTAGTTTCTGTTTCAGCGATGTTTTTGTGGTATGGTAATGCTAAAATTAATTCATAAATGGCTGCCCGTCCAACGACTATGGTATCATTAGCGAGAGCCGGGCAACAGCGGAACCCGAGCGGTGCTACAGCTGCAGGGAGCAGGGCTACAGCGGTACGGGAGCGGAGCGTCAGCGGTACGGGAGCGAGGTTGTAGTGATATGTATAGAAGCGGAGCTACAACGGCCCACAGGGTTACAGCGGTACGGAAGCGGAGGTATAGTGGTATGGGAGTTGTGCTATAGCGATACAGAAGCGTAGCGCCAGCGTAACAAAAGCGGATATAACATATAAAAACATTTGTATGCAAGAGGAGTCAACTTGAGCCAGCGTAGTTGCCTGTAGTCAGAAAACGACTTTTGAATTCAATTTATATATATGTATATATAATATATATATACCTTAACAGTCATGATAGTGTAATGGCTAGCGCACGCGTCCCAAGCTCAAACGGTGCGGGTTCGATCCTGACCGGAATGCATGGACCACTTAGCCAATTTTTGATCTAATGTGCATATTGTTACAATTACCACGTGCTAACAACGGTGAAGGAAAACATCGTGTTGAAACCTGCACATCGATATAACTGAAGTGTCAAACCTGCCAAGCCGCCTTAGACAAGCGTGACGAATATACTGTCCGTTCCCCTATAGTGGAGGCCTGAGCCCAGCAGTGGGGCGTTTGTGGGCTGTTACTATTATTATTATACCTTAACAGTAGACACATGGAGAATCATCTTTATCATCAATATATCAGTCGATCAATTCTAATCCAATGCTACAAATTTGATTTTACGCTCCTAGTATCCAGTCAACCGATTTTTGAACAAATCGTATTTGATTTTACGCTCCTAGTATCCAGTCAACCGATTTTTTAACAAATCGTATCTGTTTTTACGCTCCTAGTATCCAGTCAACCGATTTTTGAACAAATCGTATCTGATTTTACGCTCCTAGTATCCAGTCAACCGATTTTTGAACAAATCGTATCTGATTTTACGCTCCTAGTATCCAGTCTACCGATTTTTGAACAAATCGTATTTGATTTTACGCTCCTAGTATCCAGTCAACCGATTTTTTAACAAACCGTATCTGATTTTACGCTCCTAGTATCCAGTCAACCGATTTTTGAACAAATCGTATCTGATTTTACGCTCCTAGTATCCAGTCAACCGATTTTTGAACAAATCGTATCTGATTTTACGCTCCTAGTATCCAGTCAACCGATTTTTGAACAAATCGTATTTGATTTTACGCTCCTAGTATCCAGTCAACCGATTTTTGAGGAAATCGTATCTGATTGTACGCTCCTAGTATCCAGTCAACCGATTTTTGAACAAATCGTATCTGATTTTACGCTCCTAGTATCCAGTCAACCGATTTTTGAACAAATCGTATTTGATTTTACGCTCCTAGTATCCAGTCAACCGATTTTTGAACAAATCGTATTTGATTTTACGCTCCCAGTATTCAGTCAACCGATTTTTGAACAAATCGTATCTGATTTTACGCTACTAGTATCCAGTCAACCGATTTTTGAACAAATCGTATCTGATTTTACGCTCCTAGTATCCAGTCAATCGATTTTTGAACAAATCCTATTTGATTTTACGCTCCTAGTATCCAGTCAACCGATTTTTGAACGAATTGTATTTGATTTTACGCTCCTAGTATCTAGTCAACCGATTTTTGAACAAATCCTATTTGATTTTACGCTCCTAGTATCCAGTCAACCGATTCTTAAACAAATTGTTGAACGTATGCTTCTCTGCTTCTAGTTTCTAATTCCAGGCATCAAACTGTGGTCTCCTTCAAAAAACCCTAGCTAACTCGGTCCAAACTCGTCAAGTAACTTTGTATTCGTGTCGGTGAGTAATTTTCTTGATTGCTCGCTTTAAATATATTTATTAAGAAATACGTGTATATATTAAAGGTTTATGGAATCCGCGTACGGCCCCTTGGCACTCATCTTTCAACACCTGAAATCCCAACAACAAAAATACATTAGAACAAGTCCACACTCTCGTCTAATAACCAAGTTCGTTATACGATAGTAGTAATGGGGTAAATAAAGCATTGCACAAACGTGAACATTTGTTGCCGTTCCTATAAGGATTAAGGCATTTACAAAACTACTTGTCCCAGAAAAACATCTTTCGCATTGCCATGACGACGTCTTTGTTAGGGAATTGAATAATAAAAAAATGCGGCCGCAGCGCCGTCTTTTTCGCTATTTTAGTCTATCCCAAGGAAACGACGTCATTAAAATAAAATTAAAATTCAAACAAAGTGTCGTAAATTACGACCCGGAGTATAAGCTAGCTCTGCGTCGAGTTGCATTTAAATTCGTTCAGTAGTTTTCACGTGATGCTCTAACAGACAGACAGACAAAAATTGTAAAGTCGTATTTTCGAAATCTCCTCGTCCCAAGTATTCCCTTTGATTTTTTTTTACATTGTGCAAATTCTTACCATTTTCAGATTATTATATGATAGACATTATACAAAGTAGATGTATAATTTCAAAAATGAATTTTATGTTAAAACCAATTCTTGTTTACAATTGAAAGTTACATTTTAAATTATGATTTAATATATAATTCTGTTTCTAGCTCGTAAGTACATAACATAGTAGGAGAAATAAAAGCTCACCGCCTCCGCTGGCTCGGTCACGTAGAACGGATGGGAGAGGATCGCAGCGTGAGGAAAGCATATTTGGGACGGCCGGTAGGTCGGCGTCCGGCCGGCCGTCCTAAATATCGCTGGAAGGACAGAGTAGAGGCTGACCTGTCGGAGCTAGGAGCCAGTAATTGGCAAGCAACCACACAGGACAACGAGAAAAGTGGTATGCTCTCGATTCGGAGGCCAAGACCCACTTTGGGTCGCTGAGCCAACGGAGTAAGTAAGTAAGCTCGTAAGTAATTACTACTACAAAGTAAAGCGTTTAATGTTCCATTTGATGTGTCTACTGCACAGACAGTAAATGTTCACAGGAGGAAAATTTTAACATATTATTAATTAATCTTAGTTAGGCCTATTGCTGTAAAGCTTCTTGACACTTTTCTCCTTTCAACAGTAATAACACATTACAAAGCAATGTGTATGGAGTACGAAGTAGATTTAACATTTCATTTATAAGTATTGTTAATAACATTTGTTTCCAGTATTTTACTGTTGTAATATTTGCAGGTAGTTGTATTTACTAATCGGATATAAAAGCGAGCGGACGTAGTGACGAAAGACCATTCACATTTCGACGTTTGTCGCATGCACGTGGCATGGTATACCGGTCTCTAAGTTTCTATTTAGCCTACCGCCAACTTGTTCATTTTAATTATTTAATTTTAATTTTGTTTATGGTTATTATTTACTATATGGGAGCTTAATCTAATTTACCACCGCTTCGTAACATGTTATGGCTTAAAGAGAACAAGCGGCGCAGAAAACTTTTCAGCAAACATGCCTAGATGTAATACTTTTATATAATAAAATTGGTGGAAGGTAAAATAAAAAGTTCTCAATGTACTTCGTGTTTTGTTCTTTAGATCCCGCACTAACAGTAGACTAGATATGACTTCCAAAAAAATTTCTTCAACAGAGTTCTGTTGAAGAGACGTAAGTTTGGTTTAAACAAAAACTTTTGAACAATTTATAAAATGGAACATGTCGTTTTGTTTGCCACTAATCTCTACGTATACGCACCGCCTAATAGTCGCAACAAGAAAGGTCAAATGCGTCCCTGTGCTGACATTTACGAGGTATAATGGGACAATAGGGCCGGAGTTGGGCGTTTCGCCCTTTATCGTCCGCATTCGCCGGGAGCTATGGTGATGAACTGGAATATGTCTCCGTGGACGAGTCTTATACGAATTCGGATGGCACATAAGTTGGGCAGATAAAGGCACAACTGCCGCACTCATGTATGGATAATAATATTTGCTTTTTTTATCCTTCTGCTGACAAAGACATGTCAGGGTATTGTATTCTTTAGGTATTGTTTTTTTATTGCTTTACATACATACATAACTTCACGCCAGTTCCCTTGCGGGGTAGGCACGAACAACAGAGCGCCATTTAGGCTTATTCTTACACACCTCACTTGCTTCTTTGACATTCATAACTCTTGTCACGCATGCTCGTCTGTTCTTAAGGCTCCTAACATCACCTTCTGCTAGTACACGATCAATTTGATCATGGAAAGTGTGTCGTGGCCTTCCACGACTTCTGCATCCATCCACTTTTGCATTGTATATCTGTTTATTCATTCTTTCATCATGCATTCTTTCTACATGTCCGAACCACCGGAGCATTCCTTTCCTTACCTTCACCGCGACACTCTCTTTCAGACCAACTGTCTTTCTTACTTCGATATTACGAACGCGGTCCGCGAGCGTCACTCCGCAGATTTTGCGCAGTGCTCGCATCTCGACCGCGTTTACTCTACTTTCATGCTCTTTCTTCCATACCCAACTCTCGCTTCCATATTGCTTTATTTATAAAATTATATTTAAAAAAAATGTTAATTAATAAGCTCAACTCACCCAACCATAATCTATACATCTATCTGTATCTGTACAGATACTCAAACTAACGCGCACTACCATCGCATTGCATTACAAGTACACTTCACAAACAAACCAAGACACACAAAGAGCCTAAAAATTAATAACCCAGGCACAGAAAGAAAAAAACCATTATAAGTATAGATATAAGGCCAACACTGCACATGCACTTCCTCACAACACCAGCATGTAACAGATAAATTCTACATTAGTATAAGTTTAGTATTAAAAATAGGATAAATTAATATAATAAGTTAATCTTAAGGTACACCATAACATATAAATCACTAAATTAATGTCACACACAGTAACAAAAATAAACAATAAGCGTGTATGGACTCTAAAATCTTTCATATAAATTAAGTAGTAAAAAAAGATACGGAACTCGAGTCCGTAGAGATGTTAAGAAAAAAAACTATATATATAATAAAACTGTAGAGGTCGATGAAAAAAAATGCTAAAAACCAAGACATCCCCCCGGATGTAAGAAGTGAAATAAAACTAATTTTTAAATATTTTTTCTCTGTTTGTTTGTACGGGCTAATCTCCGAAACGACTGGACCGATTTAAATGAAATTTTGTATGGTGGTGGTAGCTTATATCCCTGATCAACATTTTTGATCCCGAAAAATTAAAAAGTTCCCGTGGGATAGTTAAAAAAACTTTAATTACTTGAACAGCTTATTATACAACTTATGCACATAATTAAGTATTGATATTAACGGTATCATCATACAATAAAACAATTTATACATTAAAAAGATGAGATTCCGCGAAAAAGTAAAACCTCACAAAAACAATGTCTAGCATAGCGTATTTCATCATCATATTAATTAAACTAGATGGCGCTGATATGCTAATATATAAAGCTGAAGAATTTGTTTGTTTGATTGAACGCGCTAATCTCAGGAACTACTGGTCTGATTTGAAAAATTCTTTCAGTGTTAGATAGCCCATTTATCGAGGAAGGCTATAGGCTATATATCATTACGCTAAGACCAATAGGAGCGGAGCACCAGTGAAGAATGTTTCAAAATCGGGAGATTTTGAAAACAAATTCCACGCGGACGACGTCGCGGGCACAGCTAGTGTACAATATATACATTTTCTTTCCTTTTATTGTCTTGGTCTTATTGAGTATGCATTCTTTGCTACAACTCCATTAATTCTTCAAAAAGTAATTCTGTAACACACTTCTGTACAAAAGTTATAAAAAAAAAGAATTTGAGATATAAATAGAATATGAAATATAAAGAAAAACAATATTTAGCTAGACGTGTTGCTGGGGAGTTTCTTGCCGCTTCTTCTCCTTTACAGCATCAACACGTTGCGAAGCGGTGTACATAGAATTGAAAGTAAAAATTAAATTTTAACTTACATGTATGACCTTCAAAAAGTGTTCTCCAGTGGAACTTATTTTGAATAAAAACTTTTGAATTTGAATTTGAATAAAGAAAAAAACTGACAACATATTTTAGCCGAATTTGCTCCCCAAAATACAGGCCAAAATATTTCCGTGCGCCGCTACTGCTAGTGGATTATCGGTACTCTAATTACTCAACGCTTGCAACGCCCATCTAGAATCACTATAGATGCCAAAGTTTTTTTCTGGGCGCCTCAGGATTTCTTCCGTCGTCTTGTATATTGCAAACATCTCTGCCTGGTAAACGATGATGTATGACGACAGTTTGAGTTTTCGGTATTTGATTTCAAAGTTACAAAATAATTTATATCATTTCTTATTGATGGTCTGTGTGGTTGAGAGGACTAAGCCTTTGCCGGCCTACCTCACTGCAACGTAGAGGCTCCGGGTTCGATTCGTGGTATAGTAAATTTCGGAAACGTATTTTCTCCGTTATTTACTATGGTCCGGGTGTCTGGGATCGGCCCCAGAGTAGTCCGTTGTATATTACCCATAACACAAGCGTAACTTGCTTAATTTGGGGATATACAATGTGTGTGATTGTCTGCCGATTATTTATTATTATTATTATTATATTTGTATGTATTTTGAGACCACAGGCCATAAAAATGGCCCGGACATTTGGAGGGCTTGCGTGGGGCCATGGGAAGGTCAACACGCGGAGGCCCTTTGACAAATTTAATATAAATGTGGTGTGACACTGACCGACAATTATCCCTGTCTACACCATATAACAATGCACCCAAGGACAAGCCCCGGCTAGTGTAGAACTATTGTGGGAAATGAGAACAAAAAGTACCGGGCTATTGGGGTGAATTGCTAGTGGTACTAGGGGTCTGGGATATGGGAACTATGGCGTCTGCCCGTCGCAATGTTCAGGGAACATGGAAAAATGGGCAGACGGTGACTCGCCACTCCCTGCATGGGCCCCAAAAAATGCCATAAAGACAGGAGCAACATGGGTGTGAGTGGCTAAGGGGTGTAGAGAGGTGGGCTGCAGGTTCACCGTAGCTACTTCTGACGTGATGCCATTTATCACTTCCACCCCTGGAGCTTGAGTCTTAGCTCTAGCGATCTCTACTCCGTGCCGGCTGGCTAAGGCAAGCAGGGAGGTGGGGGCCTCGTTATTATTATTATTATTCTGATTTAGGTGTACGGATAGCCATTTCCTAAACATAGGTTCTTCTAGATTTTGCGATACAACTTTCAAAATATCATTAATAGATTTTCTAATTCTTGTCCAAAAGGAAGTAGTTTAATTAATTAATTAAAGCCAATTCCGTCTAAAAGTCCCTTCGAAACCCTTGCGACAACCTATAACACCCCTCTTTCCCCCATTAAGAACAACTAAATTGTAATTTCGCATCTTCAGAATATGTAGAATTCTCAACAGTAGCAGCGATGATACTGACATTTACTTTTACTCCAAAAATTCATTTTATAAAAAGATTCGTTCAGCCCAAAAAGACACTAATTAGACATAGACTGACGGACAGACTAATTTCATTACCTTACACATTTTTGTTATTTTTATTATTAGAGTCTAATAACAGTGAAGAAAGTGAACTGCAAGCTGTGTTCACCTATAATTAGTTTTTACATCGCATTATAAAATAATATTTAATTGTTAATATCAACCCGTTAGTATTAATTTTTGAATGAAAAACGCTTCGAATATAAATAAATATAAATACTTGCATGAGTTTATTTGTTTTTAATAATATAAATGCATGAGATTGTTTGTTTTCTGCCGCCTCGCGGCCCGGTGGCAGGATCCATATTTGAAATCATATGATATAAAAGTCCCTTTGACGCCGTGGAATAGAAACATTTATAATAATTATAGTGACGCGGTTGTAATTCCCTAGTATTTGTTTTATTAATTAATTGTTGTGCCGTGAACTAATTTGGAATTTAATATTTGATAACATTGGAATAATTAATAATATTGTTACGAATGCGGGACTCGGATTAAAATGCCGTTGGAATTACTATAGAATTTGTTAGAACTATACAAACACGTATAACACAGGTACAGATATAACTGGACGCAACCAGCACAAACGTGATGCACCATTTAATAACACGCGCAAAGTCCGTCACTATATAGCTCATCGAATGTAAATGTAATCGTCGCTTGACTGAATCCTCTCTCCATCCTGCCGTCGTTTTATCCTTCACAAATAGAAGTGTGATCAACTAGACTACTAGAACAAATATAAATCGTAATCTGCACACCTGGTTAATTATGCCTGCAAACGGCCATAAACGAGTACAATGGGCTGTTCTCCACAATAACCAATGAATAAGTAAACAAAAAAAACACAATCATAAAGGTATTACAATCGGTTCAAATGCCGACAGGTAACAGCGTGCTTCGTGGAATTTATCTTTGTCGGGGGTCTAAGTTGTAACAATATGAAACTGTACAGTATGGAAATACTCAATTTCTGAAATAAATGAATTATTATTAATTATTGCTGCCTCTTACTGTCAGAGAGGCCAAAACATCGCCTACATTTAAGAACGCACTCAGAAAACACTACTTTTCTTTAAATAATTATTCCTAATTCTTATATTATAGACTATTTAGTATTTTTTATTATTTTTTATTGCAGGAGTTCAGCAGACAAGCAGACGGCCCACTTGATGGAAAGTGGTTACCATCGCCTATGGACATTTGCAACACCAAAGATGCTACAAATGCGCTGCTGCTCTCTTAGGGGAGACTGGAACCTGTTCACTAATGCCGGAACACAAAGCAAGGTTGTTATGGCGACCTGCTTTAGACCAGGAGTGGTAGCCATCCAGTCGAGCAAATGCCCTACCACCTGGATGTCGGTTGTTTTGTCGCCTCTTACGGCAGGCCGCCCGGCCGCAGGAAATTGTATTCTTTCTCCGCTCCTGCACGGATAGAGTAGTATATACATATGTATATATAAATATGTATGTATTTAATTTATAAAGTAATTTAAGTATGTGTATTTAATTTATAAATTATGTAGTTTAAGTATGTTTATTTATGATATACTTACTTAATGATCTGCACCACCTACATCACCAGATTAGGTTAAATTATTCCTGAAGTTAGGTTGCCTGGAAGAGATTGTTTATAAGTGATAAGGCCGCCTATTGTTTCTACCATGACAATATTGTAATTGTGTATTTTTGATATTGTATATTTGGTGAGCAATAAAGTGTTATCTATCTATCTATCTATTATAATAATGTATGTCTTTGAAGACCACGGACCATAAAAATGACTCGGACTTTTGGAGGGCTTGCGTGGGGCCATGGAAAGGCCAACACGTAGAGGCCCTTTGACAAATTTAATGTAAATGTGGCGTGACACTGACCGGCGATTACCCCTGTCTCCACCATATAACAGTGCACCTAAGGACAAGCCGCGGCCAGCGTAGAACTATTGTGGGAAATGAGGATAAAAAGTACCGGACTATTGGGGTGAACTGCTAGTGGTATTAGGGGTCTGGGAATATGGGGACTATGGCGTCTGCCCGTCGCAATGTTCAGGGAACATGGAAAAATGGGCAGACGGTGACTCGCCACTCCCTGCATGGGCCCCAAAAAATGCCATAAAGACAGGGGCAACATGGGTGTGAGTGGCTAAGGGGTGTAGAGAGGTGGGCTGCAGGTTCACCGAAGCTACTTCTGATGTGATGCCATTTATCACTTCCACCCCTGAGTCTTGATCGCTCTAGCGATCTCCACTCCGTGCCGGCTGGCTAAGGCAAGCACGAAGGTGGGGGCCTTGTCTTGGCCCCCGGAGTCAGGTACGAGGTGTCGCTACTCACCTAAGGCTTCGCCACAAAGCCCCCCTGCGAGTAATAATTATTATTATTATTATAAACCTTAGTCATAAGTCTAGTAACTGATTTCAATTACTAGACTTATGACATGTACATTTGTACAAAACTGTTGGTGATCCTTAATAATAAAATAAATAAATAGATCGACAATCATCGGCCACGGGTACCAACAATAGTACAGTTAACTCAAAATGCTGCCGTAGGTGATAAAGTTTTTAAAGAAAAACGTAAAAATATATCCAAAATGTAACCACCATTTACCATTTATTCTTATAAGTAATTATCCTACAATTTCTCATGAATACAACATTAATTCGTGAACAACCGACGCAAATTAAATTTAAAAGAGGGTGCTAAAAAGAAAATTGTTTTGAAAGACATTATTGCAGTGAGGTCGACAACCTCCAGGCTATCATGCTCTGGAGGCTACACTCCAAGATATGCTAAATTTAAAAATATACGGGTCTCTATTGCAACGCAGAACCGCAGTGTTGCGGCGGCGCTGGGTTTAGCGAGAAGCGAACTGTGTCAATTTTGCGGGAAAAGAAGTGTGGGACAGTTTTGAACGGGAATTTGAGAATGAGCACGCGCTTACCTGATTAATGGGAATGAAATGCGGCTGCTCCTCTGCCCTCAGTCCACTTCACTTCACTTAATTGTACTTTTATATTTATAGTATTTATTTTTATGTGTATTATTTTGTAGTATTTTATATGTTTATTATATATTACAATTGCGGTTCGGAGCGGGTTATTTACAAGTTATATATATTTATAGTGTTGCGGGCGCGGTATATTATATGTTCTATATTTACAACGTGCGGGGGCGATTATTTTTTTTAAGGTGTTGGCTACAATGCCATTTATGCATTGATTTTACCAATGTCGAGTACGTAGAAAAGCCAGGTGATATAAAAAGGAATGTAGCAGATCATTGCCAACGGGGAGCGTGCCCAGAAGGCTGGCTGCATTGCCACGCTGTATGGCAATACTTATTTGTTGTGCAAAATATGAGCCAGCCTTCTGATCACGGGTAGTGTCAAAGAGTTTCTTACATATGTCTTTAAAGAAACTCTTTGCCGACGGACCCCACGGGCCTAATGTTTCAACCCCAAACGGCACAAATATGTAACCCCTTCCTAAGGCTCCATATTTGCGCCGTTTGACGTCCTCAGCTGAAGCGGCAGCGTTGCCAGCCCCTGACTCGGTCATTGGAAGATGTGACGGGGCCAGTGTGTCAACACAGGTCGCATCCCACACTAGCGGCCGCCCCATCTTCCAAGGGACGAGTGACATTCCGTCCGGTCTCTTGCCATCGTCACGCACCAGGCCATTTGGTTCCAGAATGGCCGGGACGCCGACGCTGACAAGAGCTCGGCGAATGATGTCGTTGAGGCTGGCATGACGAGATCTTCTTCCTGCGCTTTTTAAACATGACAACCCGTGGTGTCCAAATCGGTCTACCATAACTCCACATTGACAGTGATGTGGTACGCAACATGGTGCCCCCAGGCGTAAACTCGCGGCTAATCGGAATGTAGTGTTGTCCAGAAGTGTATTATTATAAAATGATGGGTGTGCTTGTAACCACTGTCCAGACTCCCAATTAGCGACGGCTAAGAGGCGGGCGCGCTCTGCTGAACTGGTACACGTTTGTAGAAGATTAAAGCCATTGACCAAACTCTTCTGGCATCGGTTAAATAGGGAATTTCGAACTGAAAATTGGTCTTAATTAATAAATTAATATATATATATATATATACTATACAATCTATTATAAGATAATTTTATTCAGAGTCAAGAATTTACAAAGAATATATACAAATGATTTATGCGATAAAGTTAAAAGAACATTACTATTAGGGGCGATTAATTTAATTTATTTTATGATATGTCAATGAACTGATTGACTTGCGTGCGAAAAGAGACGGCGCCGTCATATTTGAAGTGAGAATTTAAATATATCGAAGAAAAGTATGAATAGGTCGAAAGGGGGTTTACGTGGCGGTACCACGTAGCGTTATGTAATACTTGCAACAACTCAGAAGAGTTTACGGCAATAGAAGAGGAGCAACTTATCACTACATTTATAATCAAAGAACCTTACGGTTTTAACATATTTTATACAGTGACTCTATGCAAACATTTTTTTAGAACACCTCACCATCCCTCCAACAGCTTTTGCATTAATTTTTATTAAGATTAAGTCATTCAGTCATTGATAAACTATTTTAATTAAAAGGGCTATGTGTGACAAGAATTTAATATATGATTCTTTGGAAATTTTAGATAATATTGTATATAAGATATTATAGAAAATATTATATTTAAAGTTTTACATGTAATGAAATAAATCGAACACAGTAAAAATCTATCGCATCTGCCAACATGAAAATAAAATTTAGTGAATACCGTCTATATACAATTGAGAGATTTTGAAATATAATCTACACAATTACCACGTTGACAAGAACAACTATGCAACTAAATAAATGTAAAAGTTATCTAAGCCGACATTAAACGGTTAATTTCTGTCCTTCAATTTGGATGAATTAACTAAAGTGATCTAAAGACAAATTTAAATCATTCAACATCATTGAATTCAGTCCTGTCCTTTGTGTTCAGTGCATTTTACCATGATTCAATTTTTTAAGTGAAACTTCTATATAGACGGCGGGTATTAGGATTTTTCTGTCAAGAAAAAGCGTTACGGCCGTGATGAAAGGCAGTTTAATTTTAGAGTAGGCGTGGTGAGAGGCGGTATAATGTTAGAGTAGACTATCGATGTTTTTATTGGTTCCAGATCGAATTCAGTTCTTTTGTTTGATAAAATAAAATATGTTTAAATAAAAAATGCATTCAATAAAATGTACCTAACCTAACCAAATCATAATTTGCAGTAAACCTGTGAAAAATCGCAATGTATGCTAGGATACATAGTAGAAGTTAAACTTCAACAGACAAGTGAAAACGAATCGCAACAAAATTTTAACTTGAGGTTTTATGGGCAGATTGTTAATGTACTTGTCCAATTTGAAACCCTGCCCATGAAACTTCAAGTTAAAATTATGTTGCGATTCGTTTTTCACTTGTCCGTTGAAGTTTATTTATTTATTTAATTTATTTGGGAAACATACAATAATTATAATTCTTACAATATAAAACACATAACTTAATACACATATCAACTAAGTTTCCACTAAAAAAATAATTCTTGTTACGCATTTGGCTCATACAACTATAAGAAAATTATAATAAATTTGATGCAATATTGGAAAATTAGATATAAAATAAAAAAAAGGAATTAAATAATACAATACAACACAAAACAAAAACTACAATTTGTCTATTTATCTATATCATTCTTAAGTCATAATTATCATGTCATAAAAAAAAATTGTGATACATGGTAAAAAGAAAAGTCATAATATTAAAAAAAAAACAAAATAATAATATTAATGAAATCAAAGTCAAAATAATAAAAATAAAGTATACGAGTATATATGAAATCAGTAGAACGTTAATTATTTTTATTTCTTTTTAATTTCAGTTTTATACTTAAATAAATTGCCTATAAAAGGATCGACATCATTGAATAAAGCATTGTATTGTTGGCAGAATTTAACATCTACTATGTGTCCCAGCACACATTGCGATTTTTCATCTGTCTAATATCAGCATTACTAGATTTTATCGTAGCGTTTCTTTCCGAATATCTCCCCGTATGTGTTATCGAGGTGCAGGCCAGGCTTCGTTCGCTGTGAGTGGTCTTACTCACGCTTCGTTACGCGCCGCGAGTGCGGCCCACACAAGGGTTTTTGTCTCTTCAAAGAGACGAGAAAATCTGCGCGTTTCAACCGCCCTTTTTGTTTTTTATTCTTGCCTCTTTGGATTTCTTCGTCGACATTTTTTTGTTATTTGTATCTGTATATTTATATTTTATTACCGACCCTTGTGTGAGTGAGGAATAATAAACCATCGCTTTGCTTGTTCTTAAGCGTATTTTGAAATTTGGAGAACTCTTTAACAATTCTTGGAAAAATATGTAAGTTGGAAGAAAAAATAATGAAAGAAAATAGTTTATTTATACATACATACAATAAAAATACTTAATAAATAAAAAATGGAGATGAAGTTGTAAATTAACATTCAGAAGATTACTAGTGAAGTCGAGTAAGTCCACTGCGATGGTCCAATATAGCCATTTCAGAGATATACGGACGCAAATAATGTAACAAAAGTCGAAAAAGAAACACAACTACTTCTATTACATATCACTTAAATACTTATAGTAAGGGAATTTAAAAAAGGCAATACAATACAACTTAATATTACATACATACAAAGACGAAGGTCGGAAATATATTTTTCATTTTTAAAAATAATAATCGGCAAACAAACACAAAATTAAGCAAGTTACGCTTGTGTTATGGGTAATATACAACGGACTACTCCGATCCCAGACACTCAGACTATATATAGTAAATGACGGAGAAAATACGTTTCCAAAATTTACTATATAAGGGATCGAACCCGGAGCCTCTGCGTTGTAGTGAGGTAGTCCGGTAAAGGCTTAGCCCGCTCAACCACAGAGGCCGTTAGTCATTGTAAACAGTAAATAAAAGCAGATTACGTAGAGAGAAAAGGCAAATTACGTAGACATTCAAGGCAGATTACGTAGACAGTAAAAGCAGATTACGTAGACAATAAAGGCAGATTACGTAGAGAGTAAAGGCAGTTTACGTAAACTAAACGGTAAAGGCAGATTACGTAGACAGTAAAGGCCGATTACGTAGACAGTAAAGGCAGATTACGTAGACAGTAAAGGCAGATTACGTAGACAGTAAAAGCAGATTACGTAGACAATAAAGGCAGATTACGTAGACAGTAAAGGCAGATTACGTAGACAGTAAAGGCAGATTACGTAGACAGTAAAAGCAGATTACGTAGACAGTAGAGGCAAATTACGTAGACAGTAAAGGCAGATTACGTAGACAGTAAAAGCAGATTACGTAGAGAATAAAGGCAGATTACGTAGACAATAAAGGCAGATTAAGTAAAGAGTAAAGACAGATTACACTAACAGTAATTCACAGACAGATTACATAAACAGAAGGCCTAAAGCGGCCGCTTTTGGCGAATTGCTTAGTAAGATCGACAGCGGTCTAGATATAGTGTTAAGTATAAAACTTAGTATAAAGTTCCACTTTATATGTATAGCTGTGTTGGCATCATGATGTTAATAACAGCTTGTTTGATCGGCTCGATCGCTATGATAGCAGGTTTGCACAGACTATCTGCCGTAAAATGGTTAGTCTCGAGCTAAACATGTTTCGTATGATGAGCGAGATTTTCAATGGTCCACTTCCCCGTCACCCAATGCCATTTTTCTTCTCCCATATATTGCATTCGCCATCAGCTCTATCACATTCCTTCTGTCTGATCTCTCTATGAAATCACCATATCCCATATTCTTTATGTAATCATCATTTACGACACATGAACATGAAACTAGACACTCGACTCAATACAACCAAGTTACAATGGTTACAAGTTACAAGCTTGAACCAGGTTCAATCTGTTTAATTATGGAACATGCTTCCTCTAGAAGTGAGACAAACTCAATCAGTATACTCCTTCAATAGACTTGTGAAGGATTACTATCATAAAGTATGTACGTATATTTATATGTTTAATAGATGTATATATATTTAGATACTATGAGTTTATTGTAATGTGAAATTGACGTAAAACGGCGTTTTTATTTTAATTTCAATACTTAACCTGAATATTTGTGATCAAGTGCGTGTCCTGACACGTGCTCCGAGCCCTATAAATATGGCCGCAATGTCGACAGGCGATAATTAACACAGACGGCGGCGTTTCAGGCGCCGCCAATCAAGATCTCTCCACGTCCGTGCGAGGGACGCTAGGAGACATAGCCCCCCCACAGGATAGACTAGGCGTGTTGATGGGAATTTTCTTTCACCGTTTCTTCTCTCCCAGCCATAACACGTTGCGAAACGGCAGTAAGATAGCGTAGGCCGCCGCGAACCACCGATTCCGGTCCGCCGGGATCCTTCCCTTCGGGCTTTATATTACCCGTCGCCCGTTCTCAATTAGTGCTTTGTGTCGCCCTATGGTGGGAATCATTAAATTCATCCCCCTCATGGCAACAGTCCAGCCGAGGTAAAACTCCTTAGGGAGCTCCCTTGAGCAAGTTGCCCCCCCGGGCTCGAGCGCCTTCGCTTCGCGAAGGTACTCGCCCCAAAACCCCCGGTAAAGTTGTAAGGTCTTCGGACCAACAACATAAAGTCAAGTCCAATAAACAAAAAAAAACTCCATCAGTATTGCTCGAGCCGCCGAACGAGACGGATCTCTCTGGGAAGTCGTAACGCTCTTGGAATATACGATACCGAGTACTCTTGTGATTCTATTTCGAGGACTCAAATGTGGGTCGTCACCGAGAAGCCAACAATCGTGACGTCAGTGTTGCTGGCGTCACACTCTTTAAAGATATCACGGAGGTTCGTCCTCCGTAAGTATTTATGTATGTATAAAATAATATTAATGTGTATTTTAAAATATTTCTTAGAATATTGTGCAACTAATTATTCGTCTAAATTACCTCTGGGAAACCTGGGGTCGATATCGACCACTTTGGGTATCACTGCTCTAAGTGAGAAAGCCGCCTATTGTTTTACCTACAAAAACTGTAATCAATGTCTGGTTATTGTGGTGAGCAATAAAGTTTTATAAGTATTGTTACGAGTTGCAGGACTCGAATTAAAATGCCGTTGGAATTATTATTATAGAGTTTATTAGAACTATACAAACACGTATAACACAGGTACAAATATAACTGAACACAACCAGTCCAAACGTAATGCACGATTCAATAACACGCGCAAAGTCCGTAACTAAATAGATTACCGAATGTACACAAGTTTTGCTTCGCTCGTGGTTATTGCTTGACTGCCGATCTCTCCATTGGGCCATTGTTTTATACTGCACAGATACAATATGTCTGTCCGACTGCGTGGATCGAATTCTTAAGAATCAGTCCGACAAACCTGACTAATGACTGCCATAAAAGATTACAATACACAATGGGCTGATTTCTAATCACAAATTTTAAACACAAAGTAAACAAAAGAAGTCCAAATGCAGAAAGGGAATAAAATGCAGGTGTGAATTTGTCTTTGTTGGTCGTAACAGTATGTTTGACATGGAGACTAGGATAATACAACTAGAATCTAGAACGCAGATATTTTACTTATATGCTGCTACCTAATAGTAGTATAGAAGGATAAACATACAAAAAACCTCCAATATTCTCGTACTAATTTGGGGGATGTTAAAAATGGGGTGGCTGCACAAGGTTGCTGACAACACGATCCCTGACGAAACGTGTTCAATTTTCCGTCAGAGGGCGCTCGCACCGAACGGCTAAGTGTTTGATGCCTTAATTACGAATGTTCACACCTCACTTGTTCAAGGGTAAACGCTTTGAATGTTTACACCCGGAAATTGTAACGTTTTATTGATCACGACGATTTGCTCTGCAAAGGGAATTTTGTTTAGTATCCGAATTATTTTTATTTCGCTTCAGAAAAAGGGTTTGCTGAAAATCTTGGCAGAAAACAGAATATATAAAAAGTAAATGTTTACGTTTAATATTGTCGCCTCTTTGTTCGCTTATTTTTTTAGTTTCTTCCAATTATTTAGGGTCGGTATATTATATCATTTGCTTCCATACTCTTCTATTCTGACGCAAGTTCTCTGTGACATCTACGAAGAATCATGCCCTGTTACACACAAAACACCCATCTCCATTTTGGTCTACATTTATATTTAGTACTGTTACCCACGACTTCGTCCGCGTTGAATTTATTTTGCCTTCCGGTATGGCGACGGCGGTGGCGTGCTAGTGGGCCTTTATATAATATTTCTGTTATAATATAAAAGTAGCTTAATTACTCCTTATAACATCAGCTATCTGCCACTGAAAGTCCTATCAAAATCGGTCCAGCCGTTTCAGAGATTAGCCGGAATAAACAAACAGACAACAATTTTAAAAATGGTTTTTTTGATATAAGTAGTGTATATACTTTCATATACAATTAGTAAAAAGTTGTTATTTTATTACAAGCTTTTATTTAACTTACAATGGATGTATGTAAGTTCGGGTGGAATCTTGTAAGTTAAATTTGACCAACTTCCCAGTTTCCGATTGAGCTGAAATTTTGCATGCATATGTATATCGCGTGACAATGCAATAATATGGAGCTGATCTGATGATGGAGTCGGAAAGTGGCCATAGGAACTTCTGTACTAAACAAGATAGACCCGTCCTGTTTGGGCTCGTTTTACTTGTCTTGGCTAGCAATCTGCGGCTACATGATATCCAGGATCTCAAAAGCTTGTATTTAAAAATCTTTTTAAAAAAGCTTATTTGACATTGCAAACAGACACTTCATTTTATTTATGTCTATTCTATAGATGACATAACAACCTTGAGTTGTGTTCCGGCATTAGTGACCAGGTTCCAGTCTCCCTTAAGAGAGCAGCAGCGCATTTGTAGCACCTTTGGTGTTGCAAATGTCCATAGGCGATCGTAACCGCTTTTCATCAAGTGGGCCGTCTGCCTGTCTACTGATCTCCTGCAATTAAAAAAAAAAGAAAAGATGTAGATGACTCTACAGATTAAACTGCAAGATTGAAGATGGGTACAAATGTAAAGGTAGACCAAAAAAGAGATGATGAGGATGGATTGTGACAAGGATGATATGATGATTTGTGGAGTGACAGACGACATATGTCAGAACAGAGAAATTTGGAAGGAAAAGACATATTGTGCCGACCCCAAATAATTTGGATGTCTTCTTGTTCATGAATATTGTATTTAAAAATACCACATTAATAGTACCATTTAATCTAAAGCCATAAGTAAGGCGAAAGAAAAGAGAGAGAACTAGCCATACTTATGCATACATACATACATAACTTCACGCTAGTTCCCTTGCGGGGTACAGAGCGCCACTTAGGCTTATTCTTACACACCTCACTTGCTTCTTTGACATTCATAACTCTTGTCATGCACGCTCGTCTGTTCTTAAGGCTCCTTTTTTTTTTATTGCATGAGTTCAGCAGACAGGCAGACGGCCCACTCGATGGAAAGCGGTTACCATCGCCTATGAACATTTGCAACACCAAAGATTCTACAAATGCGCTGCTGCTCTCTTAAAGGAGACTGGAACCTGGTCACTAATGCCGGAACACAACACAAGGTTGTTATGGCGACATACTCTAGACCAGGGGTGGTCGCCATCCAGTCGAGCAAATACTCTACCACCTGGCTCCTGACATCACCTTCTGCTAGTACACGATCAATTTGATCGTCGCCATACTTATAGGTGTCTGAATCTCATAACCGAACTTTTTGTTATGCGTATACTCTGTTCTGTGTGTTTGTTAAACTAATACAGTATTAATAGCCAACGAAACGACTATAAACCGTCGACAATAAATCCCTTTGGGGAGTTAGCTACACGACCTATAAAAACAAAGCAATGCTACCCTGATGAAAAAATAAGATGTGTAAATCGTGTTTACGAATTAGTCGAGGACATGGGGTAAGCGGAGAAGAGGAGGTAAGGGAAGCGGACAGGAGAGGCAGCGGAGGCGACACAGTGTGACACATGGTCATCTGATAGCCGCACTTTATGACTTTATTATTAAGTTAACATCGCTCTGAAATAGGATTTGGCGTGTTTACGATGTCTGTATTTTTAGGGATCATTGCTCTTCAAATGTTTGTTTACAATATTACGTTAAGTTAATTGCTCCATGTTTATTTTTATTTTTTTGGGATCAGGCGAGGGGCTTGCCAGAGTCAGTTACTTTATTTATTTTATACTTCCAAAGTTACAGTTTCACCTTAAGTTATTATTACTACTTAATTATTAAGATGCTAGTTTTTATGGTAATTGGGCATTTGTTTGGAAAGGGAATGATAAGGGATTTTTGGACTTGGTTAGGTTAGGTTTAAGTTGGGATCGAGATGAGAGCGCGAGTGTTCCGCGCGCGCTCATCTCTCTTCCCGTGGGGCGCGTTACAGACCGCCCCACGCACGAAAGAGACCTAGTAGTAGCCCAGTGAGGAGGGCCCACGCCTGCCAGGGCACGCGGAATTGGGAACCCCGCATTCACGTAGCCCTGGCATAAGACGCAGAACGGAACACCCAGGGGTTTTAATGAGTATCCCTAACTGGGGCGTGGCAATAGCGTGGCACCGGTTCTGACCGGGCACGCTAGTGCCACCCCCGATCTGGCGAATCCCACACTCACAAGGGTCGCGAACATCCCCCCAGGCTTCTGTGCCTGTCGCGGCTTTGTCCTCAAACGGATTTCCCCTGGCCAAGAAAAAAAGAAAATGGTTTAATTTGGGAAGGGATTTTGGGTGTAGGAGCTGACTATGATGGGTTGTGATTGGGAATTTCAGGATGGTTATGTGACAAGTTTTATTTATTATAGAAAGGCATTTTTTATTGCATATTGGCCCATGTTTGAGGCAAAGTAAGAGTCACTTTCCAGTGTCCCCGTAAGCCGCATGTCGTCGTCATTTCATGCTCGTGTGTGGCTTGCTTATGAACATCATCGAGTAAGAAAGAGGCTAGTGCCTGAATTAGGGTTAATATCAACCGTACAGGCATTTACACTTGTACTGGTCTCCATGATCACGTTGGTAAAAAGAAACGGATATAATTATTATATGTAACTAGAGAACTATCCCATCTCCGGGATGAAAAGTATCTATGCCAATTTTCGGTATTAAAACTTATGTACACCAACTGACCAAATCGACCGCATCGACCAAATCGACCGCATCGACAACATCGACCAAATCATATTACTTGCAAAATAAATATGAACAACTTTCAAAAGAATATCTACTTTGTTGTTCCTTTAATTAGCACATAGTTTGGATTATGATCGAGCCCTATATATTACATTGTTATTGATTCATTTTTAATGTTTGTAATCTGTTTTGTGCTTAAATAAATAAATAAATCAACCAAGATGACAAAAATTACAAAATTAACCCAAATGGCAAAACTTAAAATAAAAACCTATCCTAATTTCTGGGATAATCTTTACATAAATCTATCCCCATACTTATCCCATTATCGGGGAGGAAAAGTATCCCTTGTCCACCCTCAGTATGAAAGTTACAAATATACCGAATTTCAGCCAAATCGGTCCAATAGTTTTTCCGTAAAGGTATAACAAACGCAGAGACAAATATATTTTAATCCCAGAAACTATCACATTTTTCGGGATAAAAAGTATCCTATGTTCATCCTCGGTATCGAAAATATATATATACTGAGTTTCAGCCAAATCGGTCCCGCAGTTTTCCTTGAAAACGGAATGGACAGATAGACAGTATTAAATGTATCTCTGTAAAGCCGTATAACTGATTGTGAAAATACATACATAACTTCACGCCAGTTCCCTTGCGGGGTAGGCACGAACAACAGAGCGCCATTCAGGCGTATTCTTACACACCTCACTTGCTTCTTTGACATTCATAACTCTTGTCATACACGCTCGTCTGTTCTTAAGGCTCCTGACATCACCTTCTGCTAGTACACGATCAATTTGATCATGGAAGATGTGTCGTGGCCTTCCACGACTCACTCATTGTGAAAATACTCAGTGAATATGTACTTCCTGGAGATGAGTGGACTAACAACGGTTATCGTGTTAATATTTAGGTTTTAAATACTTAAAATACTGAGAAAAGGTTATGGCGACCATTTATTACGCAACTATGAACAGAAGAACAAAAAACAAATGATTCAGAATTTAAATGCTGGTTTTTTATTGCAGGAGTTCAGCAGACACGCAGACGGCCCACTGGATAGAAAGCGGTAACCATCACCTATGGACATTTGCAACACCAAAGGTGCTACAAATGCGCTGCTGCTCTCTTAAGTGAGTCTGGAACCTGGTTACTAATGCCGGAACACAACTCAAAGTTGTTATGGCGGCATGCTCTAGACCAGGGGTGGTAGCCATCCAGTCGGGCAAATGTCCTACCACCTGGCTGTGGGTTGTTTAGTCGCCTCTTACGACAGGCCGCCCGGCCGCAGGAAATTGTATTCTTTCTCCGTTCCTGCACGGATAAAAACTGGTGTTGCTAACAGTGATGCAAGAATAGTTGTATGTGAGCTCGAGTGAGAATGAATGAGTCGGGGAATGATGTCATGTGCCACGCAGTGTCAGTTAGTCGTGAAGGGTCATAGGAAATAACATAGGTAGTAGAAATCAATATTGTTGTACAGCAATATATGCACGAGGTCTTCAGTAGAGAACGCGATGATGCCGCACCGTGAAGACGGTTTCGTCCGTTTTTACGCAAGATACGCATAGTAGAGTAATATGATGATGTCGTGCGTATGACGTGCGGCTTTTGTGGGCATTGAACTTAAGGTAAGTAAATACAGGGTTACCGGAGTAGTGACGTTCTAACGTAAAATTTAAATATGAACGGGTATTGAATGTGTTTTATAAAGATACATAATTTTATTTATGATTTAGTAAAAAAAAAAACCAAAGTCATTGAAACTAAAATACATTATGTAGCAGATCACTGCCAACGGGGAGCGTGCCCAGAAGGCTGGCTGCATTGCCACGCTGTATGGCAATACTTATTTGCTGTGCAAAATATGAACCAGCATTCTGATCACGTGTAGTGTCAAAGAGTTTCTTACATACGGGTATTTGAATCGCTCCATGTATATTTTAGCAGTTTATAAAATTTCGATTTATCATTTTTTTAGAAATTTCCACCGCATCAGCTTTAAGGGCCGCTTGCATAAGGTTGCTTAAATTTATTTAAGAAACACAAAACGTATTTAAAATACCCTTAAATACAATTAGCGTCTTGTACAACGCAAAATTTGCCGCTAAATATGTTTAATGAACTGTCAATACGTTTTGTGTAAAACGTATTTAGGCAGTTGAATATGATTAACTAATTTTATTTAAAGGCGATCGTTATGCAAGCGGCCCTTAATAGATGCTGATAGTGCTGCGGGAAGCAAATCATAAAAATCAAAGCAAAGAAGAGAAATCTTCCTTAAATAAAAATGCACGCTATATAAAAGTTGCAACAACGTATAAATCAGCTACGATTGTCGTATATAGTTGTTTTTGCATTCTCTTGTGGAGGTTCTTGGTACAATTTATCAGAAGCTCTAGCGATACATGGCGACGCGATGCTAAAAAGAACAATTTGACTATTATTTTAAAGGTTCCGACTGATTTATTTGTTACTCAAACTCTGCAAGATCAGCAAGATCTGCAATGGTCAGACGTTGGACATGTTATAAAAGCTGAAAGTTTATCTATGTATGTGCCTAATGCAGGTAACAATAAAACTAGAAATTAGCGAGTACAATCTATCAGAGTTAATGAGTTAAATGAAATTTAAAGGCGATCATTATGCAAGCCCTAAATGTTTTTTAATTATGTCTTATATTGTGTACCAAATTGAACATAAGGCAACTTTCACAATTTAATATTTCAGAACCCTAAAATAAAGGTCAACGATTATTTTTATTTTTTTATTGCAAGAGTTCAGCAGACAGGCAAACGGCCCACTTGATAGAAAGCGGTTAGCATCGCCTATGGACATTTGCAACAACGAAGGTGCTACAAATGCGCTGCTGCTCTCTCTGAGAGGACTCCTTTTGGCAGAGAAGAGACACACTTGGGTTTTGGAGGCATTGAATTTGACTAGGTTGAATTCACCCCAATCGGAAACTGCCTTTAAGGTCAAGGTTAACCTATTGATCATTGCCTCGCTCAATGACTGAACCTGGACACTACTAGCTCGCGCGTTGGATGTATATCTCTCTACAACAGTGTTGTCGTCTGCATACCCCAAAATACCGGGTTTCAGCAATACATACATAACTTCACGCCAGTTCCCTTGCGGGGTAGGCACCGACAACAGAGCGCCATTTAGGCCCATTCTTACACACCTCACTTGCTTCTTTGACATTCATAACTCTTGTCATGCACACTCGTCTGTTCTTAAAGCTCCTGACATATCTATGCATCCATATCTAATGGTAATGACCCCTAGTTTAAGTATGTCACCATAACAACCTTGAGTTGTGTTCCGGCATTAGTGACCAGGTTCCAGTCTCCCTTAAGAGACCTTTGGTGTTGCAAATGTCCATAGGCGATGGTAACCGCTTCGCAGCAAGTATCCTCTGCTTGTCTGCTGAACTCATGCAATAAAGAAAAAGAAACTACTCTCAATTGGACGTAGTTTAGCAGAAAGGACTCAATCCACATTGTGGTCAAAAATGAGTTGTATATGCCAATTTGCCAGCAATTTTTGTCTAAACATAAAACCTCAATAACTCAAAAACCGACTTTTTGTGTGTTAGGTCGTTTCTGCTGAACTACGTCCAATTATCGCTAATTCTCATATAAAGCTATTATTATAAATATGAGTCAATGAATCATTCTAAAAATGCCTATACTCATATACAGAACCCTCTCCAACAGAAGTAGTTCCCACTTAACCTATATCATCGCATTCGATCTTAATATATTACGTCCATTCCTTCTGTTAGGACAGCGTACTGCCTCGTTTACAAAATAAACTTTTTGCTATGGATATTGTATGTATAAATAAATCAGATAAATACACTGTTATATTTGACAATCCTTTTATTATTTGCAGAATAAACATGGGAGTGTTGTAATATGAAAACTTGCACAAATATATTATAGCTGTTATCAACCCATTTTCTACAGGGGTGGGCAGAGCCGAAGGATATCCACTGTTAGTTAGTCACTGTTGCAGTACAAACTTTTAGTACGTCTCGTCATTATTATACATACATAACTTCACGCCAGTTCCCTTGCGGGGTAGGCACGAACAACAGAGCGCCATTTAGGCTTATTCTTACACACCTCACTTGCTTCTTTGACATTCATAACTCTTATCATGCACGCTCGTCTGTTGTTAAGGCTCCTGAAATCATCTTCTGCTAGTACACGATCAATTTGATCATGGAAGGTGTGTCGTGGCCTTCCACGACTTCTGCATCCATCCACTTTTGCATTGTATATCTGTTTATTCATTCTTTCATCATGCATTCTTTCCACATTCCCGAACCACCGGAGCATTCCTTTCCTTACCTTCACCCCGACACTCTCTTTCAGACCAACTCTCTTTCTTACTTCGGTATTACGAACGCGGTCCGCGAGCGTCACTCCGCAGATTTTGCGCAGCGCTCGCATCTCGACCGCGTTTACTCTACTTTCATGCTCTTTCTTCCATACCCAACTCTCGCTTCCATACGTGAGCGTAGGTACCAGCACTGCGTTGTGTACGGCGAGCTGGGCCTTCTGGCTGAGGTTCTTAGCGCCTAGAAGTTTACCTAACGCTCCATTCAAACTATTCCCCAAATTCACTCTTCTTTCTATATCAGCGGTGTACCTTCCATCCCTGCTAAAAGCACATCCAAGATATACAAACTCATTCACTTGCTCCAGCATAACATCATCGACCATTATCCTTGCATTCGTTCTGGTTTCTTCTCTTTCAAACACCATAACCTTTGTTTTCTTCGCATTCAAATGTAAGCCTCTCGCTTGACAGTCATCCGAGATAATTAATATATGTGTAAAACCAGCCAATCCGCCTTGGACTATAGTGGCGAGTATACCATAATTTCTTCTATAAATAAACAAAGTCAAGCTCAGCAGTGCGAAGTTTAGGCCTGACATTATATAGCCGAAATCTTATTCAGGTCACTATAGCCCGAATTAGTAACAACTCATTAAGTTCATCTGGATGAAACTAATAGGTCTCGAAATGTTTACGCCTAGTACGCCCATAACCAATCTTTAGGTATTATATCCGATTCATTTGCTATGTTGATACTTAATAATCCGTATAACATGCAGGAAAATATGTCTACCATTGAGATAAGAAAACTGAAGCAACACACAAACGAAATGATTCTGTTTTCTCAGATACATACATATTATCACGCCTACTTCTTGTTGGCGCCACTTATTTCCCAATTACCAATTGTGTCTTGGGTTTATAGCGTCTTGCAACCCCCGTATGTTGCCGCCGCTCGCTCGGCACGTGAGTTCAGTACGTTGCCAAACGCCACGCTTTTTTTTTCAAGGCGGGGAAAATGCTATTTACGCACAATACCGGGTCCTTTGCAAGGGATTAGACCATAGTTGATCATGGAGGGTTTACCTTTTAATTAGGGGCAATCCAAACAGTAATCAACCAGCTTATGTGGAGACTCCGAGAAGTTGCACGGGCAACAACCACTAGCCACTAACACCACCCTCCTCCCATGTGCCCCGCGCTTTTTATATAGGAAAGGCTGAGACTTAGAACGTAGTTACGCCCAGTCCGATCCAGCGCAAAAAGTGCCTGAATGTACCCCGGGTGCCAAACGCCACGCTACCGCGACGCACGTGAACTAGTATCGCACCCGCCTTTACAAATACCATATTCGCTTTCGAAGATTTCCGCGTCCAGTAGTTAATTACTAGGAAATTCACCTCAACTATAAATAAACTTAAGTGATCAGTGTATCTGCGTCCCTTGCGCCCAGCGGTTCGTGTAGAAGGACTTTGCCACCTTTATCGCCACGTGAGAAAGCAACGGCAGAACCCTGAACCAGCGCTGTCATGGGCTGGTGGCTGACTGCGAGGTAAGTGCAAGGTTCTATATTCTCCGGGCACCAGTTCTTAATTGGGGAATTAGGGACGGCCATACATTGAGCACATAACCCCCACTCGCGGAGATTGCCTGATTGCGTCTCCACTTCCCATGGGAGTAGGCAGATAAGATTGATCTCCACTTGCGACGATCCTAACAAACAACTTTCACTTCATCTACTTTCATTAACCTCTTCATAATGAACTTTTTTTCAAGAAGCTTTTACCTGACTTTTATTTAACACTTCTGCTATTTGATCATGGTGTGTACTTCGCGGTTTACCAGCACTAATTCTACCATACATAATCCTGTCATATACTTAAGGCTGACACATACTGTGTGAAGTAAAATCCATAATGTATTATTTTCTATGAGGATAAAATAACCGATGTCCCTAGCTCCAGATTAGCGTGTGTACAATAGTAGGAAGAAACAAGCCACCCAACGCGTCGCGCGAATGTGTTTCACGTGTCACGATGCCACGCGTCAATTATTCGAAAATTGTCATGGAACGCGTACTTTCTAATTTTTTTTCTGTAAGTCTGTGTGTTGCATACGGTGAGTGAGAATTGCAATGGCCTATTTCTCCCTTTTTTTGTTAACGCAGGAGGAATGTCTTTTCTTGCGACACACACTCAGGTCCGGGATACGAGGGAAGGCTAAATGCAGCGCCTAATACCACCTGCATCGAGGGTGGGACTCCCGTACCTGACGGTCCCGGTTTCTCTTCCAATCAGAGAAGAGGACCGACGAACTACCCAATAAACTTACCTGCGTCCCGAAAAGAGAATACATTAGTCTGAAGGACACAGGGTCTAGGGTAGACTCACTGCACTGTGACGTTCTAGTGTGAGATTGGTACAAACCCAGGAAACCAGGGCTGTACCACTACGTAAAGCAGAGTGAGGTGAAACCCCTATTAATACTTTTTTTTTACATTGCAGGAGTTCAGCCGACAGGCAGACGGCCCACTTGATGCAAAGCGGTTACCATCGCCTATGGACATTTACAACACCAAAGGTGCTACAAATGCGCTGCTGCTCTCTTAAAGGAGACAGGAACCTGATCACTAATGCCGGATCACAACTCAAGGTTGTTATGGCGACATACTTAAGACCATGGGGGGGGGGGGCGGGTAGCCATCCAGTCAGGCAAATACCCTACCACCTGGCTGTGGGTTCTTTTATCGCCTCTTACGACAGGCCGGCCGGCCGCAGGAAATTAAATCCGTGTAGAAACGGAGAAAGAATACAATACAGCGGCCCTCTGTTATCCGATAATCCTTTTTTTTTTGTTGAATCAGGGGGAATACATTTCATACAATACCGGGCCCTTTGTGGGGGTTAGACCTTATGTGGCGAGATTAAGCGCCGCACGGCCTATGAGGGAATTCTTATAAAGGCGTTCTCAATTATTCCACTAAATCTGAAGCTGCCTACCGTGTGCCTGCGCTTGTGGTTGGAAGAATAGGTATGAGACTTAGAACGAAGTTACACGCGTGTTCATCCGCGCATCAAGACTTGAGTTACCCCGGGAAGCAGAGTAACTCACTTCACCAACAGAGGTTTAGTTCCACCGCATCCCCAGATGCAAATGGACCTCTGTGACGGAGTCACGGCAGGAGATTTTGCGCATATCTGCGCCTCCGAACACTGGACTAACGTCAGTATCCGCGAGTCGCATGCGCACCTCTCTCCCTAACCTGATAACCATATCCAAACACCTCTGTCTGATCCATCTATCTCATCCTTAAAACTGGCAATGACAAACTGTGGTATTTCAAACGTTCATTGGCGACGGTAACCACTTTCCACCGACTACCTGTTTACCAGCTTTGCAATTAAAAACATGAATATGATGACAATATCCTGGCCTTACCAATCCATAACATCCGTCTGTCTCTCCGTCTTATGGTTGAGTTTTGACTACTGGGCGCTGCTTGCTACCTGCTATAAAAATTTGCTGCAATAATTTGAAGCAAGAAGGGAATGAGATTTAAGTTTTTAATTTTATTTTATTGCAAGAGTTCAGCAGACAGGCAGATGGCCCACCTTGTGATATCAATGTGCTGCTGCTCTCTGAAGGCAGACTGGAACCTGGACACTAAAGCCGGAGCATAGCTCAGGGTTTTATGGTGGCATACTCTAGGCCAGGGGTGGTAGCCATCCCGACAGGTATTTGACCCTACCACCTGGCTGTTATTTTCGGTAATTTTTCGAGTTATGATTTTTATCTGGCATTATCATTTCGCAAGAGTTATGAATGTCAAAGAGGCAAGTGAGGTGTGTAAGAATAAGCCTAAATGGCACTCTGTTGTTCGTGCCTACCCCGCGAGGGAACTGGCGTGAAGTTATGTATGTATGTATGTATGTATTATCATTTCTAACATTCATTATTCCATCATATCTCTGTAGTTCGTTATACCGACTAAGAAGATAGTATATCTTCATATATAGAAAATAAAATGTTACTTGAAGTAATTGCCAAGGAAGTATAGTCTCATGTAAACAGAGTACATAATGACACAGAAACATCAAATCGGATTTGGCATCAAAGAAATACGCTGAACGGTACGTAATGAGCTGAAAACGAGCGAACGAAGGACGATCAAACCAGTTTGTTTAAAGGGAATTAATAGGCCGGTTGGGCGGTTGGCAACGAATCTCGTAGGTACCTATCTACATTATGTAATAAGTTATTTAAATACTTCGCTCGCGTTGCTATGAAGTCGAGGTACTTGTTTGTGAATTGCAACGGTGGTGCCAAAAAAAAATTGGTTACAATCCCGCCTTTTTAGTTTTAACCGTATATCCCAAGGACAGAAACACTTTCATCGGTATAAAAAAAATTGTAATTGTTAACCTGGGATATAAGCTAGATTTGTGTAGAGTTTTAATTAAATTCCACTCTGTGTCTAGCGATACATCTACGGAAAGTTCGACTAAATACGCTCGCAATGTTTTTTTTAAATCGGATCACATCAGCGGAATTTTCGACGCGTACAGATCAGCACCGATCGTTCCGTCGGCGAACTTACCGCGCGGTACGCTCCCAGGTGATGTCACTATACTTACAGACAGACAAAAACTCTAAAAATTAGCTATCCAAAATTTGCTAATTGGAATTAACTGCGCAAATTTTTCTCTATTTTAAATTCATTTACATTAATGCATTGCGCTGCTCAGGGCAAGAATTTGTCTTTTTATACTTTACGACGACAAGACGATGCTTACGTAAACTGTGAAAATCGAAAATATTATATTACCTCACGCACTCTGGCGGGTACCTCCATCATAACACTGGGATAGGAAATTAACACAATTTTAATCGACTTCCAATAGGAGGAGGATTTCAAGTGAACTATATTTTTTGTAGGCCACGACACACCTTCCATGATCAAATTGATCGTGTACTAGCGGAGGGTGATGTCAGGAGCCTTAAGAACAGACGAGTGTGCATGACAAGAGTTATGAATGTCAAAGAAGCAAGTGAGGTGTGTAAGAATGGGCCTAAATGGCGCTCTGTTGTTCGTGCCTACCCCGCAAGGGAACTGGCGTGAAGTTATGTATGTATGTATGTATATTTTTTGTGAGTATTTTACGCGATAACTTCGTCAATTGTGAACCGATTTTCAATTTTTCTTCTTTATTCGAAACTGTATCTCTATATCTCTATAATCTCTTCTCTATAAATAGTATAAACGTGAAAGTTTCTAAGAATGGATGTATAGATAGATTTATGTTTGTTACTCTTTCACACTAAAACTATTGAATGGATTTTGATGAAACTTTACAGTAATATACTATAATCTAAATAAATAGTATAAACGCGAGTTTGTAAGAATGGATGTACAGATGTATGTTTGTTACTCTTTCACGCAAAAACTATTGAATGGATTTTGATGAAACTTTACTATATAGCTTACACATCAGAATAACACATAGGCTATAATTTATAAAGATATAGTGTTAATTATCCAAAATATAACGATTTCCCATCGCCACGTGGCTGAAACCGCAGTCGCAGCTAGTATATATATACTCCTGAAATAAATTAATATATATATTTTTTTAAATGTATTTATTTCAAGAAGTCCATACATGTAAGTTGCCGGGGCTTCCCAGAAAGTAATCAGATGATACTTGTGTTCGGAAACCTCGCTCTTCCTATGTTTCATCCATTTTAAGACTATCAATTCGCTGAATTACAGAGAGTACTTTTATAAATATTTAAAGAAAATAAAAAAAAGAGATAAATAGATAGTTTTCGAGTAGTTGTGTGCGCAATGGGCGAGTAGCAAGCAAGTGTAAGGTGCATGTGTGCGAGTGTATGTGTATGTGTGTGTATGTGTGTGTGTGTGTGTGTGTGTGTGTGTGTGTGTGTGTGTGTGTGTGTTTGTGCGTGCATACGTGCGTGTGTGTGCGTGCATGCGTGCGTGTGTGTGCGTGCATGCGTGCGTGTGTGTGCGTACGGGTGGGAGTTTGAATGGAACACAAATCCCTACTAATTTGTTTTGAGTCTTATTGAAAACAATAAGCATGTTTCAGATTCAAGTTGATGTAACCAAGATGTCTTCCACTTCATCATAATTAAGGGTTTAGAGCCATTCAGTCAGATTTTTCTTACACTCATATAGTTGAATGGGGTAAATGGTAAGAATGCGATTAATTTTATTGTAAATACGGGGGGCTTGAGCTACATTTTGCCGACTAGCAAAGACTGAACGTGCGGAATATGCAGGGGCAACTATGTCATACCGTCTTTTTCTTAGTTTGGCACGGTCGAAATGTAACCCTTTGTGGTATTTCAGTGTCATGTGTAAGATATAGAGTTTCCTGACGGAGAGAAGCTTAGAAATTGCATACAGGGATTCAGTAGAAAATCTATATGGCTTACAGTGCATAACTTTAATCAAGGATCTTTGCGCCCGTTCTAGGTCTATAAAATGAAATTACGCCATTGTCACCAAATTCGGATCTGATGAGTGGATCTCAAGTAAATCGTGAGCAACCCTTGCTGAAGCCCGAGATCATACGCACGATTTACACAGCGGTTCTGGAGCCAGTTGTCATGTATGCAGCTAGCGTCTGGGCTCCGGCCACCAGGAAGCTGGGCGTACGTAAGCAACTTAACATAGTACAGAAGAGCTTCGCTCAAAAACTATGTCGGGGATACCGCACGGTCTCGCTGAACTCGGCGCTGGTACTGGCTGGAATACTCCCCCTTGATCTCAGAATACGCGAGGCTGCGGCCCTGTATGAGATCAAGAGGGGGGTACGTCAGCCGCCAGCGTTCGAGGACAGTGAAATCGAAGCGAGAGTTGCTTACGTACGAACGCCCCATCCGGCCGAGTGTATAGCGTTGGATTTCGATTGCCTGGAAGACCAGAGGCAGGTGGATGCGCAACGTCAACAGGCGGTGCGCATCTTCACGGATGGCAGCTTGATCGATCGGCGAGTTGGAGCCTCATTATCTTTTTGGGATAATGAGGCCGAGACAAAATGCCGGAAGCTCAAGCTGGCATCCTACTGCACGGTCTACCAGGCTGAAATGTTCGCTATACACGAGGCAACGGTGGAAATCCTGGGGAACCCAGGAAGAAGCTTTGGCATTTACAGTGACAGCAGATCGGCATTGCAAGCGTTGTGTAATTGGGGCTCCGTCAACCCCCTAGCAGTCGACGCTCGGCGAAACATAGCAGCTAGTCGCAAGGAGGGTAAGGAGGTCAGTCTCTTCTGGGTGAAGGCCCACGTTGACATCAGGGAAAATGAGCGGGCGGACGAGTTGGCCAAGTCAGCCGCACTTTCCTTGAAAGTGCGACCGCACTATGACAAACTTCCGGTTTCATTCGACAAACGGCAGATCCGTCTCGGAACCGTTGGCGAATGGAACCAGAGGTATTGTCAAGAGTCAACTGCGTCCGTCACCAAGCTCTTCTTCCCTGATGTTGCGAGGGCATTCAGGCAGAGGAGATTGATAGGGATATCCGGCGTACACGCGCAACTGTTTACGGGGCACGGAGGGTTCTCCGAATACCTGAACCGGTTCGGGCTAAAGGAGAACCCTTCGTGCATCTGTGATAACAGCAGTATGGAAACTGTACCGCACTTAATCTTTTATTGTCCATTGCACGCCCGATCGAGGAGCAACCTCGAGGTAAAAATAGGGACAGCTGTAAAATATGAAAACATGCAAGAACTGATGAGCAAGAGACACTTGGACGATTTCATAAAGTACTGCATCGATATAGTCAGCATTGTAATAAAACGTAATAAAGATAAATAAATACATGTTAAATATATATTATAAGAATATATATAAAAACTGTAAAATATGAAGTAGCAAAAATAGAAACCATAAAAGTGTAAATATATAGTATAAATGAAAGTTAGATAGAAAAATAGAAAGTAATAAAAATTGTCGATAACAAAGAAAATAATGTAGAAGTAAAATAGAATTAAGGTCTTGTATATCGTAGAAATAATAAGTAACATATAAGAAAAATGTAATCCATAGAATATAAGAATAAATGTAATAGTAATAAGAGGTAAATAAAGATAAAAAAGTATAAAAAGAATAAAGAATATAAAAAGCAAATAAAAAGAATAAAAAAGATAAAAAATAATGAAAATAAAGAAAAGTAAAACCCTGACATATCGTGTTTGTCAGGATCGAGGAGTTTATAAAAAAAAAAAAAAAAAGAAACCCTTGCTGAAGAAAGCCCAGCGCCTACGCTATATCGAAAAACAAAACTTAAAAAACAACAACAAAATTGCAAAATACACCGACTTCCAGATGTTTTAGAAAATATTTATTACTAGCTGACCCGGCAAACTTCGTACCGCCTCAGAATCAATAAATAAAAAACGTTGATTTCTGAACGACGGGACGAACATCAAACGTTTGACATTCAAAACCAAAAAAATGAAAAAAGAACTTCACTTTTAAATTTAATTTGATTTCTGAACGACTTTTAAATTTAATTGATTTCTAAACGACGGGACTAACATCAAATGTTTGACAGGTAGGAATAGTTTCTAAGGGAAAGCGAAATTGTTGTTTTTAATATATTCCAAGCATTTTTTTCATGTTTACTCACCTTTTAAACCTTCCCTGGACTTCCACAAATAATTCAAAACCAAAATTAGCCAAATCAGTCCCGCCGTTCTCGAGTTTTAGAGAGACTAACGAACAGCAATTGATTTATATTTATATATAGATTTACTTTTTTTGAAGTGAGTTTTGTTTTTGTTAAAAAACAAACATTTTCCGTTTCCTTAAAATCAAGAACGAACAGAGCTTGTCCTTACAGTATAAACTCGACTCCTTTATACATTTATTATATTACAGATAACCTCAAAACTCTAGCTCAGCAAGATCGTAGAACAAACAGATAAGGAACAGCGTACAAACAAGCCAAATTCTTCAACCCCACCCCTGCCATGCCAACCCTCGTTTACCGCATTCAATCAAATCCGCCCATAAAGCTGGAGGCACTAAAATCAAGCAATCAAACCGGGCTAAAATTTGCCTGAGAAAAATCACGTCTTACCCTCATTTTTAGACGGCAGTCGTGTATAAAAGACCTGTGAATTATCATACAAAACGTCGTATGAAATTGGAACGCAATTCTACGTCACGTGCCTTGGCGAAGCTGTAACGAGTTTTATTTTCCGGAAAATTGGCAAGTCATAATAATACGCTGACTCATAAATAAGGATCGACATTGGCCCTCTCAAGGATTTCTTTTTACGCTACATTTCACTCTTGCTCCGGTACGGGTGCGCTCACTGTGATAGTAGAAGAGCGATTTTATTGCCAAAGTACAGCAGACACGCTGACCGCTCAGCGTATGAAAAATTGCTACCGTCACCGAACACGATTAAGACCAGGTGCGAATCCAATGCATTGTCAACCTTTAAGACGAAATAGAGGGTTGAAATAGAAAGGATAGGGGCAATAGGATAGAGAGTGTGGAATAAGGGAATACTGGGATGGGATAAAGAAGATGAAATAGGAGTGTACAGTTTGTACACTTGCTCTTGGTTGATAGTGGTGGATGCTGGCAGTGGTTGGTGGAGTGCTGGTGCTTTCTTGTAGTAGGGTGAAGAAAATACACCTTGTTACTTTTAGGGATTTATTCTTATAGTAGTTGGGCTTGGATGCTGATCCCTGGATTCAACTTAGTGGTAGTTGAAGTCGTATGTTACGACTTGATAGCAACTTGATTGCAACTCTATAGCAACTCGATCACAAAGTATTTGTGAGCATTATTTATACGAATGTTATAATATTAAAGTAGCTGCAGCGTCAGCAAAACGCTGTACGTTGAACCGTACAAGGAGGAAATGGGACAATGTGCTACCAGCGTTAAAGGAGGAATTGGAACCTGGTTACTAACGCCGACATATAACTCAAGGTCGTTATACCTTCATACTCTAGACCAGTTGTGATAGCCATCCAGATGAGCAAATATCGACCACCTGGCTATGGGTTATTTTGTCACCTTTTACAACAGATAGCTCGGCCACTGGAATAAGTATTTTTCTCCAATCTTTCATGTATATGATTTTAAAATTTAACTTAATTCCAAAATCGTTTTTTTTACTAATTTAGTAGCACTCTTAAAAATATGTAGCCAGTATGCAATTCTTACATTTATCTTACAATCTTTTTTCTCTGAAACTTGGGTCTATTTGGATAAAATTTAGTAAAAACTTGTAATCTATAAGGCTCTACACAATTCTGTTATGTAATCACGATAAATGCAGTGTATGCGCGGATCCGAATAATAACAATAAACGGCAGACAAACTTTTCAAGACGGCCGCCATTTAGTTTACTTTACCAACTCACTACACTTGCCGAAAATATATTATTTCTTACATGTCTGTCTATTTAGCACCGCAAACGAAATAAATCCACGTCACAAATTCAAATTCAAATTCAAAAGTTTTTATTCAAAATAAGTTCCACTGGAGAACACTTATTGAAGGTCATACATGTGAGTTAAAATTTAATTTTTACTTCCTATTCTATGTACACCGCTTCGCAACGTGTTGATGCTGTAAAGGAGAAGAAGCGGCAAGAAACTCCCCAGCAACACGTCTAGCTAAATATTGTTTTTCTTTATATTTCATATTCTATTTATATCTCAAATTCTTTATTTTTATAAGTTTTGTACAGAAGTATGTTACAGAATCACTTTTTGAAGAATTAATGGAGTTGTAGAAAACAATGCATACTCAATAAGACCAAGACAATAAAAGGAAAGAAAAATAATATTATAGTTATAATAATGACATGACGTGCTAAAATGTTATGCTGCAATATGCCTCCACAAATTTCTTACAAGCATGACAAGATAAAAAAATAAATAAAAACGTTATACAAAATTTAGTATAAGAGGTTGGAGCGAGATGCTATGTAAATGAATTTTTGTCATTTAAGTATTCTTCAATAGTGTAGTATCCCCTTTTTAGCAAGATGCTTTTTAATTTAGTTTTAAATTTAGTGAAAATGGCAACATCTTCGTGAAGTAAGCCATAATTGAGGAACAGAGATTGATATATATACATACCAATTAGAAAAAGAGAAGGATATATGTATGTATCGAGAATGTGTACTGAAGTTTAAACAAGAGATGGGGTGACCATGACTTAAAAACCATTATTCAGCATTAACGAACAAACAACAAATTTGAATGTTTCAAATACTAAAACGCTAAAAAGCACAAGGAGAACCTGCGATGACATCTTACACTGATTAATTCAAATGTAATCCTTCTTTCAATGATAGTTCAAAATATTTTATATACCTATAATATTACATACTTCCACTTGCATTTTTCTATATCGATGATATTATATCACATCTTCTATAATAATAATTATTTATTTACAGATTTGATACACATAGATCCATGAAAACAATTTGGATATTTAAATTAAATATTAAAATTAAAATATATGTCAGTTGTTTATTTAAAATATCATTTATATACATTTATTTAATTTAAATACATGCCTACATATATTTCACCCGCTTTCAATTATCGCTACCTCTTATGAAACATGCGGGCACCATAACCCGACATTTGGTCTGGTTATTGGTGACATATTTTATATCCTGTTTATATGTCTTCTTGAGACCCCCATTGTTAACTATGGACCCTTCGCAGCTTCTCCAAAGAAATGTGTTGTTAACACTGAAACGATTTTCCCACTCGGATAAGTTTTCCAAGAAATTTCATTTGACCTGTTAGCACAGAGACAGGTTATTAACCTCTGCCATGAGTTCATACAATTCGTAATATGATCATGTTGTTCAGTTCAACGTATTCAGGACATGAACCCACATATTATTATCTTATATTCACAAATCTATGAAGGCAATTACATAATTTTAAAATTACTTTTAAAGTCAATTCTGTCAAAACATTATATATTGCATCATACATACATACATAACTTCACGCCAGTTCCCTTGCGGGGTAGGCACGAACAACAGAGCGCCATTCAGGCTTATTCTTACACACCTCACTTGCTTCTTTGACATTCATAACTCTTGTCATGCACGCTCGTCTGTTCTTAAGGCTCCTGACATCACCTTCTGCTAGTATATTGTATCATACCTTTTTTATTACTGGAGTACAGCTACAGGCTTTTTTTCTAAGGCGGGGGAAATGCTGTTTACGCACAATACCGGGTCCTTTGCAAGGGATTAGACCATAGTTGATCATGGAGGATTTCCCTTAATTTAAGGGGCAATCCAAACAGTAATCAACCGGCTTGTGTGGAGACTCCGAGAAATTGCACGGGCAACAACCACTACCCACTAAAACCAGCCTCCTCCCATGTGCCCCGCGCTTTTTATGTAGGAAAGGCTGGGACTTAGAACGTAGTTACGCCCAGTCCGATCCAGCGCAAAAAGTGCTTGAATGTGGCCCGGGAATCAGAACACATCCACTTCGTCAGCGGGGGTGATGAATCCTTTGCTCCCTTGATAGCTAAAGGCCCCCCGAAGCGGTATTATTCAGGGTGGGAAGTCATGCGCATACCTGCGTCTCTGGATGCCAGCCAACCGCCGGCGTCCGCGTGGAGTCGCATTAGCACGCGCAATAATACTCCTCTCCCACAGCTACAGGCTAACGGTTCAACTGTGATAGAAAGTGGCTATTGTCGCCTATAAACATGTACAATCTAAAAATCTCGTGTCACGGTGTTTGTCGTCGAACTCCTCCGAAACACCTTAACCGATTTTAATGATTTTTTTGTATATTTGGTAGGCATGAGAATAGGTCATAAGGGGCCATACATAAATTACGTCATACGTTACGGGGGGAGGGGGGATTAGACGAAGTGTGACATTATGTGGCAAGGGGTGGGAGGGGTCCTAATTTTCGTAACGTCGCATTTCAAATCTAATATAAGTAAGCTAATTACGGAACTGCTGTCTTAATTTAATAATATTTGATGTCACACTAGGGAGGGAGGAGTATCACGAATGTGACCAAATACAAAAAGGACGGGGGAGGGGTAAAAATTACGAACTTCGTGTGACGTCATCCGTGCATCCGTGCAGGAACGGAGAAAGAATACAATTTCCTGCGGCCGGGCGGCCTGTCGTAAGAGGCGACTTAACAACCCACAGCCAGGTGGTAGGGCACCTGCCCGACTGGATGGCTACCACCCCTGGTCTAAAGTATGTCGCCATAACAACCTTTAGTTGTGTTCCGGCATTAGTGACCAGGTTCCAGTCTCCCTTAAGAGAGCAGCAGCGCATTTGTAGCAACTTTCGTGTTGCAAATGTCCATAGGCGATGGTAACCGCTTTCCATTAAGTGGGCCGTCTGCCTGTCTGCTGATCTCCTGCAATAAAAAAAAAAAAGACGTAATTTGTAAATAACTAACTAAAGCAATTCTGTTGGCTCAGCGACCCAAAGTGAGTCTTGGCCTCCGAAACGGGAGCACGCCACTTTCCTCTGTCCTGTGTAGTGTCTTGCCAGTTGTGACCTTGTAGTGCAGTCAGGTGAGCTTCTACTCTATCCTTCCAGCGTACGTCTTTTTCACTCGCCGATCCCCGTCCATCCGCTCTACATGACCGAGCTAGCGAAGACGGTGAGATTTTACCTCGCCAATTCTGTTCGGCTCGCCTATGAGGTCTTCTTATTCAGATATATAAGTATTTCCCCCTGCTATGGTGCTTTTTTATCTTATGGCAGAACTATGTTTGCCGGGTCAGCCGGTCAACGGTGCACCCGAGGGCTCCTGGACTCGAAGTTAAACTGACGGGAACCTGGCCACAGATCCCGAGAACACAACTTTTGTTTTATTGCTGGTGTTCAGCAGACAGGCAGACGGCCCACTTGATGGAAAGCGGATACCATCGCCTATGGACATTTGCAACACCAAAGGTGCTACAAATGCGCTGCCGCTCTCTTAAGGTGAACTGGAACCTGGTTACTAATGCCGGAACACAACGCAAGGTTGTTATGGCGACATACTTTACACCAGGGGTGGTAGCCATCCAGTCGGGCGAATGCCTTATCACCTGGATTCACTTGAGGTTGTTATAGCGGTATGCTCTAGATCAAGGTTGGAAGCTCTACCACCTGGCTCTTGGTTGTTTTGTCGCCTCTCCGCAGAAAGTAGCTCATAACAGATGTACTATTGAGCGCCGGTTCACTACACTGGTCTTTCAACAGACTCAGCGATTTTTAGTGTGAAGTCTACAATTAGGGATTATGTTGATAGAAAAACTTCAGTTTATGCATGTTTCCTTGATCTGAGTCGGGCTTTTGATCTAGTAAACTACGATTTACTGTGGGGAAAACTAGCCAGGTCAAATATTCCGGAAAAAACGGTGGGTCTGTTGAGATACTGGTACGAAAACCAAACCAACCATGTCAGATGGGGAGACACCGTCTCTAGTGATTATAAATTAAAGTGTGGCGTACGTCAAGGAGGCCTAACGTCTCCGGACCTTTTTAACCTCTATATTAACGACCTGATTGTGGAACTGAGGAGCACCAGGATTGGTTGTCATGTTGGTGGCGTATGCTTAAACAACATAAGTTATGCTGACGACATGGTGCTCTTGAGCCCCTCAATCAGTGCGTTAAGAAAGCTGCTTAGTATTTGTGAAGGCTATGCTGCTAAGCATGGCCTAAAATACAACGAGAACAAGACGCAGATGATGGTTTTCCGAGCGGGCAAGGGTCCGGAGATTACATTGCCTGTATTGTTGAGCGGGATTGAGCTCAAATTCGTAAGCCAATTTAAATATTTGGGACACATACTTGCGGAGAATCTCAGTGACGACTTAGACATAGAGCGCGAGCGCAGAGCTCTGGCTGTGAGGTGCAACATGATCTCCCGTAGATTTTCGCGATGCAATGAACAAGTGAAAGTGACACTATTTAGAGCATACTGTCAAAGCTTCTACACTTGTCAACTCTGGGTGAAATGTTCCAAGAAAGCTTTGGGAACCATTAGGGTACAATATAATAATGCATATCGTATCCTAATGAAACTGCCTCGATTTTGTAGCGCTTCGGGCATGTTCGCCGAACAGAGAATTGCAGATTTCTTTGCGATTAGGAGGGCACGCATAGCGGGGCTCTGGGCTCGCCTCCGTGCTTCGGGCAATGGGATTCTTCGCATGTTCTCAGATTGCCTTGACAACCCCATTTTGAGGAGTTGGCAGTCTGTGCACCGTGACATGAATGCATAATGTATGATGATTGAAATGACATAGTAGTATTTAATTTATTTTTTTTTAATTTAATTTAATTTAATTTAATTTAATAACTTAATTGTAAGATTTTATATTGTAAATTGATATGGGTTATCTATTACCTGAAATAAAGAAATTATTATTACTACACTGTCCTTAAAGAAACGTTTTAACATTAATCGGTCTATTAGTAACTAGAGTTTGCCCATAGGCAGTATATTTATTTTACACAAATAACAACTTAATTCGGTTTTTTATATATAATAATAACAAAGAAACTAAGCCCATAAAAAAGTTGTTTAATATAACTGTCATTTTTATAATAAAACCGTTAAAACGTAGTTTTATTATGTATACAAGCCGCGAAAACTTAAGAAGATATTACGTCATTTTTATGTTTTAAATTATGTATAATAACAGGTAAGGGAACTCCTCTCACCACTCACCTGTGGTGCCATCTATTTATGTAAGACTAGCTGCGCCCCGCGGTCTCACCGGCGTGGTGATGGAAAATCGTTATATTTTGGATAATTCACACCATATCTTTATAAATTATAGCCATGTGTTATTTATTTAAGAAAGACAAAACGTATTTAACACCCTTAAATACAATTAGCGTCTTGCACAACGCAAAATTTGCCGCTAAATATGTTTAAAGAACTGTCAATACGTTCTGTGTAAAACGTATTTAGGCAGTTTAATATGATTAACTAATTTTATTTATGGGCGATCGTTATGCAAGCGGCCCTTAGAGTTAGTGTAGTACTAAACGCAGCAACCAAGTCAGCGCTCAATACGAACCACATAACAAAAGCACTGAAAGAAAAACAAGAGTTTTCAGTGCCGTAACACATTGTTGTATATCTTTCATGCCTGTCTCAGTAGCGGCGTTGTTTACCGCGAAAATGTTCCGTTTATCTTTTCAAAAAGTTCGCGGAAACTCTGAAGAGTTTTCAGATGGTTCGACCTCTGAAAAATGCATAACTGTGGGGAACGAGTTATATTCAGGTCATAATTTTTAATGTAGTTTTTAACGAGTTGAAGATAAAATATAAATAAGTACTAGAGTATAATTAGCTTGTAATTATAAGCTTTTTACTTGCAATGTTTGTTAGTGATGATCCTGCCATGATCAAATTGATCGTATACTAGCAGAAGGTGATGTCAGGAGCCTTAAGAACAGACGAGCGTGCATGACAAGAGCTATGAATGTCAAAGAAGCGATTAAGGCTGAATGGCGCTGTGTTGTTCGTGCCTACCCCGCAAGGGAACTGGCGTGAAGCTATGTATGTATGTTTCTTAGTTAGTTTAGATCACATCTTGTAAACTGAAACAGCACGAGTTCTAATAGAATTACGACTTTGCAAGCTTCGTTAATTCTAATTACTTATTTCAAATTAGATCCAGCGAGGACACGTAGCCAGCCATCTGGGCACCTTACCAATAGAAGACGGTGATTTAGGCTCAGTATTCTACTTATAGTCTTGAGGGACTATGGGTAGAATACAATACAAATAAGTTAAGTTTTCTTGCATTATATTCGATTATATGTAATTATTTAATTAAATTATTTTTATATAGTATTTTGGAGGTCTTCAAGTAGAAAAGAAATACTGTTGTGTTTAAATTGCAGTTCAGGAATGCATATTTATTTGATAAAAATGCCGATTAATATTATATAATACAGAACACATTTAGCTGCTAAACGAAATATAACATTTCATAAGAAGCGCACTCGAGGTGAGGTGAGGCGAGGTGTGCGCCGAGGGAAACGCGGACGACTAGGAACGCGCGCTTGCCGATCATTTGCGAACGGCCGCCGTGCTAATCGGACGTCTGCGGCTACAGTATCAATTGAAACGAAATTGATATTGTATGAATATGTTAATTTTCATAGTTCATTATACAGAATATATTAATTTTACTTATTTAATACAAACAACTACATCCAAATATTATAGTTAGTAGAGCTTAAACACGTGTTAGTAATTTACAGTAAATAATAATTTGTTCCTCTGCATGAGTGTAAACATCAGAGGACTATCGTATTTATTGGCATATATTACGTTCATGATGCTGTTGCTGCTCCCACGTACTCTGCTAAGTAGGGAAGCCGTTTTCCTTCACCAGATGGCGTCAAAGCCATCCAAGCGTGCAGCCACAAACATCCCGGATGCATTGCAGAAACGCGGGAGCCGTAGCAACGCTCTGAATGTATTATTATATTGTACATGTAAGGCATTGTAAGACCTTTGTAATGACAATGCACGAAAACAAAGAATAAAGAAAATAATATTTTTTTAGTTTTACAGCAAAAAAAGTGCCACATGTCTAGCGAAAAAAAACTTATGTGTGGGCTCCGACGCACGACTAGAGTTTACTCTTCAAACATTAAAGAACATATGTACATGCGCAGCGATATCACAGCGGACAGATAAGAAATCAATTGCTGTTCGCTGAACTCAACATTATTTTATTTTGTTTTGTTCCCTCTAACACAGGGGAAGTTTAAAAGAAAAAACAACGTAACGCTTTTGAGTTAAAGCTCAACAATTTCACTCGTCTTAAAATTTCCGTACAAAAGGACCTTATATGAAAACTGATTCTTAAGAAAACTACAAACAAAAAAATTTAACATAAAAACAATTGTTGGTTGGGTACAGCGTCATTTCGTATGCAGCTGGTGATTGTAACAGACCACCACCTGCCGCTTTCACGGCAAATCGCCCTAAAACATTTTTAATGAGATATAGAACTTCTGATAGGAAAATTATGTCATTTTTAGAATACTCCACTCCCAAGAAGATGAAAATTAAACACAATTGTTTTTTTTTTAGATTCGTAAAAGTGGGTATTTTTTTAATGCATGAGTTCAGTATATAGGCAGACGACCCACCTGATGGAAATCAATTACCATTTCTTATGGACATTTGTAACATCAAAGATACTACCAATGTGCTGCCGCTCTCTAAAGGGAGACTGGAACCTAGATACTGATGCCAAGACACAACTAAAGGTTGTTATAGCGGCATACTCCAGAACAGGGGTAGTAGCCATCCAGACGGGCAAATACCCTATCACCTGGCTGTGGGGTGTTTTCTCGCCTCTTACGTCAGGCTGTCCGGCCGCAGGAAATTGTATTCTTTCTCCGTTCCTGTACGAATGAATTAAAAACAATTCAGTTATTATCACGGCATTACACAACATTCATGACAACTACGAGCCTTGCCACTATCTTTTGTGCAATCTTGGACTTACATAGTGTAGTTCAATCAGCGTAGTAATTAAATAAACAATTGAAATCTTCTATTAAGACTCCTATTGCCGCAAAAGGTCGAAAATGAGCTGCAAACAAAACAACTTTTCGTTGGTAATTATCAATAATTTACCAAAAATTCGCATAAATCTTCCACAATATGAAACGTAACTTGGTTGTTTCGTGATTTTTCTATAGTTAATTTTAGTTAAGAAAAAATTCACCAAAACACCTTCAAATTTTTGACATAAAACCATTATACTCCTTCAATTTTTATTAAAACAGGATGAAAAAGTCTACATATTTATAAAAGAAAGATTAATAATTTGATTTTATTATTTTTTTAGACTTTATTTTATTAACAATAAAATAATAATTCATCTGAAAAACGACCGCGTCTATGGAATCCTCAATATTGCCCGAAAAATCCTCAGGGACGTTGGCGTTGCTACAAGCCTTAAAAAGTACCAATTATGAAGTATTTTCAAGGACAAAAGTGTTTAAGTTTTAAAATTTTGTTGTGTATTTTTTTTATTGTAGGAGTTCAGCAGACAGTGCAGGAACGGAGAAAGAATACAATTTCCTGCGGCCGGGCGGCCTGTCGTAAGAGGCGACAAAACAACCCACAGCCAGGTGGTAGGGCATTTGCCCGACTGGATGGCTACCACCCCTAGTCTAAAGTATGTCGCCATAACAACCTTGAGTTGTGTTCCGGCATTAGTGACCAGGATCCAGTCTCCCTTAAGAGAGCAGCAGCGCATTTGTAGCGTTTTTGGTGTTGCAAATGTCCATAGGCGATGGTAACCGCTTTCCATCAAGTGGGCCGTCTGCCTGTCTGCTGATCTCCTGCAATAAAAAAAAAAAAAAAAAGACAGGCAGACGGCCCACTTAATGGAAAGCGGTGACCATCTCCTATGGAAATTTGCAACACCAAAGATGCTACAAATGCGTTGCTGCTCTCTTAAGGGAGACTAGAATCTGGTCACTAATGCCGTAACATAACTCAAGGTTGTTATGGCGACGTACTTTAGACCAGAGGTGGTAGCCATCCAGTCGGGCAAATGTCCTACTACCTGTCTGTGGATTGCTTTGTCGTCTCTTACGACAAGCCACCCGGCCGCAAGAAATAGTATTCTTTCTCCATTCCTGCGTGTATTAACTATTATAATAGAAATATATAATACTAGCGGCCCCGGCAGACGTTGTCCTGCCTTTAAAAAATAAAATTCTAGAACCCGATCCCGGAACCACGTACCGGATCTAATTGCGAATCTAAACATCCCGGGGACTCAAACACACAAAAACAAAATCATCAAAATTGCCTCCAGGTGATTAGGAGGATTCTAGAACCCGATCTCAGCGCCACCTACCGGTTCTAATTGTGAATCTAAAAGAGTAATATATTTTTTTTAATTCTAAGTCATGACAAAATAAGATTTAAAATCTTGGCAAAAAATATTAAAGTTTATAATTAACAAATAAAAAATAGGGGTTGATCGTAGAGGGGTGAAAATGTAGGGTTGTATGTATTTTTGTATGTTGTATCATAAAAAAATAGAAATTAAAAATTTTGTCTAAAAAATAATAATTAAAATTTAGGGGTGGACTACCCTTAACATTTAGGGGGATGAAAAATTTATGTTGGCCGATTCTCATAGATACCGGATAAGCACAAAAAATTTCATCAAAATCGGTCAAGCTGTTTCGGAGGAGTATGGCAACGAAAACTGTGACCCGAGAATTTTATATATTAGATATACAATTTGGTACAATGCCAATAAATAACAAATATGCCACAATTGGAAATGGTTACACATTTGCGGCATTTGGGATGGAAACTCTGGGTCCGTGGGGTCCTGACGCCCTAAAGGTCTACCGTGACGTCGCCAAACGTCTGGTAGACGCCACACGTGACCAGAAGGCTGGCGTCTATTTTGCTCAAAGATTAAGCGTTGCTATACAACGTGGTAACGCCGCCAGCCTTCTGGGAACGCTCCCGGAAAATGACAGTGGTTTGGGACCATTAACTTATCTTTAGGCGGTTTTCCCTTTTTTATTTAGTTTTAGTTTTTATTGGTTCTTTCTTTAGACATTGAAACTAAAATACATTATGTAGCAGATCATTGCCAACGGGGAGCGTGCCCAGAAGGCTGGCTGCATTGCCACGCTGTATGGCAATACTTATTTGTTGTGCAAAATATGAGCCAGCCTTCTGATCACGGGTAGTGTCAAAGAGTTTCTTACATATGTCTTTAAAGAAACTCTTTGCCGACGGACCTCACGAGCCTAATGTTTCAACCCCAAACGGCACAAATATGTAACCCCTTCCTAAGGCTCCATATTTGCGCCGTTTGACGTCCTCAGCTGAAGCGGCAGCGTTGCCAGCCCCTGACTCGGTCTTTGGAAGATGTGACGGGGCCAGAGTGTCAACACAGGTCGCATCCCACACTAGTTTTTATTTAGTTTAGAAGATAAAGAAGATTATAATTAAAAAAAAAGGAACAGTTTACAATCAAATTAATAAAAAACTAACTTGTGTTGTCTAATTTCGGCTTAATACTACTGAATGCGTATTTATGTTGTTACTCTGTGGTATTTAAACACATGCGCTCAGTATCGTACGTCGGCCATAAGGCGGCTTATCCTTGGGTCCGATCGGTGAATATCTTGCCCGGGAATTGTGGCCTCGTTATTTGGACCCTCTGTTTTGTGGAATTGCTTCCTTAGTGGCCTTTTGGGCGAGATAAAACTGTTTTCTGTACATTGCCCCTTCTTAGAAATTAGTTCGTCTGATTATCCGCTTGACGGTTGTTTTACGGCTTGGCTATTGTCAAGGTCGTTACGGGATGTTTGGGCTTTGATGTTTCGGGGGACATTATCGTTGGCCACGAATGACATTTGTTAATTTTACGTCAAGGGGAATTAGCTTTCGGTGTCAATGGAGAGAAAATGTATGGGCTATTTTATTTGATGTAGTGGAGTCATGCTAGAATCTATCTGTCTATACAACAGGGAGTGTTCTAAGAAACTTTTTGTTTGATTTGGTCGCCTCATTTTGACAACCGCAACGCTCGCCATCGACAGGTGTTCACTGTCATTTCCTTGAGCTCCCATGCTCAACTACCCAACGGTTCTCTGGAATGTTTGTTCCGCGTACCATGATGATCTGGAACATCCCGCCGAGGATTTCCCTCTACGCTAGGACAAGGGGTTGTTCAAGAAGGCGCTATATAATACCTTAGAGACCGACAATGCGTTGGCAACGTCCCTAGTGATACAAACGTTCATTGGTGAAGGTAACCAACTTCCATCAAGTGGGCTGTCTGCTTGTTTGCCTGCCAAAGCAGCAGCAGCTCGTTAAGCAGGTCGATTGGTATGATACTTCGCTCTCACAGAATATCGGCGTAATGGTTAGCCTTGAACTGATTATATTTCAGAGTCGCAGTGGAATCTCTATTCCTATATATTCTATCATAGAGACTGGCAATGCGTTGGTCAGTAGTCACTTGTCATCAGATGGGCCGCCTGCTTGTTTGCCTGCTCCAGCCAATAAAAAATTAGAGCTTCTACGTCGTTATTGTTTTCTTGATTTCCGTGCAGGAATTGAGAAAGAATATCAATTTCTGCTGCCAAGCGGCTTATCGTAAGAGATGAAGAAACAACCCACAGCCAAGTAGTAGGGTATTTGCCCAGCTGGATAGTTAGCACCTCTGATCTAGAATATGCTGACGTAACAACCTTGATTTGTGTTCCGGCTTCAGCGGCCAAGTTTCAGACCCCCTTCGAGGCTGGCAGGATATTAGTAGCACTTCTGGAATTGAAAATCTCCAAGGACGATGGTAACCACTTTCCAGCAGGTGGCCTGGCCTCTCAGACTGTCTTTATTTTAACGCGAAACTAGTTCATATAACATAATATTACCTCAATATCACTCCGACCTTTAAAATAAAAACTTATATTCGTATTGCATTCTCTTGTTAAAAGACCCCGAGAACTTTATAACAAAACTGTGAAACAACTTAAATCAAAAAGTTATGACGCAAGGGAGATCCCCCGTCACAGTAAGGTAACCGAACTTGCCACTTTAGAAGCACTTAGACGTCACGAAGGTAACATTGGTTAACATTCACATTCGCATAAATTTTTTAATTAAAAAAAAACTCGAGATTTTGCGGACAATAAAATATGAACCCTATCAAGCAACAGTAATCTGTTTATTACCAACTTACTTGTGATATACAACATTAAAATATCCAGCAAATGATTACTCAATTATATTCCAAAACATCGCCTACATTTAAGAACGCACTCAGAAAACACTACCTTTCCTCAAATAATTATTCCTAATTCTTATATTATAGACTATTTAGTATATACATATGTAGCCAGGTGGTAGGGCATTTGCCCGACTGGATGGCTACCACCACTGGTCTAAAGTATGTCGCCATAACAACCTTGAGTTGTGTTCCGGCATTAGTGACCAGGTTCCAGTTTCAATGTATTCTTAATTCCCAATGTATGACAATCCACACTCACAATCACAAGTTGTGAGTGTGGATTGTCATACATTGGGCAAACAAAGAGGAGCATAAAAACACGAGTAAAAGAACACATTGCTGACATGAAACACACAAGGTCTACGAAGTCTGCGATCAGTGAACACACGCTGGATAAACCCAACCACTACATCAGATTCGATAACCCACAAATCCTCGCGAAAGAGAATCGTTTCATACCTAGAATGATGCGTGAGGCTATTGAAATCAAAAAACACCCAAATTTCAATAGAGAAGATGGTTGGCAAGTACCACCTGTTTGGGATCCAATTATCAAAACTATTAAGACCCAAACCCAGCAAAAACCACCTGCCAGACCTCAAGACACTGTGAGCTCTTTCTGCGTACAACGGAACACAAACCAACTTGACTGATAATTACTTTTATTTTTCCTTCCACCCATTTTAATATTATATAAAATTATTAGAGCTAGGCATGTTTGCTGAAGAGTTTCTTGCGCCGCTTCTTCTCTTCAAGCCATAACATGTTGCGAAGCGGTAGTAAATTAGATTAGGCTCCCATAGATTAAATAATAACCATAAACAAAATTAAAAATTAAATAATTAAAATTAATAAGTTGGCGGTAGGCTAAATAAAACTTTAACAATACTCGCTGACACTTGACATCTTTGTCTTCCGTGATCACGGCCACTGAAAAGTGGCCGAAACGTCGGAAAAAACCAAAATCAAATAAAATTACCGCGCTTAAAACCGTTAAAACGTAGTTTTATTATGTATACAAGTCGCGAAAACTTAAGAAAATATTATGTGTATTTAATTTATAAATTATGTAGTTTAAGTATGTTTATTTATGATATACCTACTTAATGATCTGCACCACCTACATCGCCAGATTAGGTTAAATTATTCCTGAAGTTAGGTTGCCTGGAAGAGATTGCTTTAAGCGATAAGGCCGCCTATTGTTTCTACCATGACAATATTGTAATTGTGTATTTTTAATATTGTGTATTTGGTGAGCAATAAAGTATTACCTATCTATCTATCTATGTTATATTAAATCTAGGTAATGATAATATGGATAATGTGACTTTTTCTCATGAATTTTATTGTAATAATGTTGTAATTTCATTACGATTTCAAATATCATAATAGCGCCTTAGTTTACTTACATACTTAGTTTGGGTCTACCATGTCTAAATTTAACAATTGAGACGTAGAACAGTGACTGTGAACTACCCCTGTACCGTACACGGCGGGATCGGTAACCCGACGGCACAAACCCACAAGGTAATTTTTAGTACTTAGGTACTTACCTGGTACTCCAGCCGACAGTGTTGGGAATAAGAACAAGGGGAACACTAATCCGTCAGTATCTTAAGGGAGGGGCGCCTCTTGAGAGGGAATATCTTATATATAAAATTCTCATGTCACAATGTTTGTTCCCATACTCCTCCGAAACGGCTTGAACGATTCTCCTGAAATTTTGTGTGCATATTGGGTAGGTCTGAGAATCGGACAACATCTATTTTTCATGCCCCTAAATGTTAAGAGTAGTCCACCCCTAAATTTAATTATTTAATTTAATTTTTAGATCATTTTTTTTATTTTTTTAGGATACAGCATTAAAAAATAAATACAACCCTAAATTTTCACTCCTCTACGATCAACTCTTATTTTATATTTGTTAATTATTATAAACTTTAATTTTTTTTGGCAATATTTTTAATCTTATTTTGTTATGACTTAGAATAAAAAAAATTACATTACTCTTAATTTTATACCTCTCTACTATCAACCCCTATTTTTCCATCGCGATTTTTTTATTTTTTATTTTAACTATCAATTGATCAGTTATCCCCGCTCGATGTCTACCGTTGTCACCTCTCATCCAGCAAACATCACGGAGTAGGGATGAATGGGTTCCCGGATGTTTTAGATTCGCAATTAGAATCGGTAGGTGGCTCTGAGATCGGGTTCTAGAATTTTATTTTTTAAAGGCAGGACAACGTCTGCCGAGGCCGCTAGTATAGGTATAAAATATCCTACTTATCTACTGCAAGGGACACACTACAGGGAATAGAGAAATTGTCCGTCCAATTGCACCCGCGCCTCGTCCTCTTCCGATACAACTTGTGATCTACAACTATTATAATGTTCCACTCACTATAACAATATTATTACACACTCAAATTCCTTGTTATATTTCAAATATTAATTTTAATCGCGAGAGAGCAACAATACGCCTGCGCTTAACGAAATTCCGCGGCATACCGTCATTTCGATGCGATAAAAAAGTGCCCTCGTATGAATAGCGTAACAATCGAAAATGGGGGTATCTTCTAATTCAATGTCATTATTCTGTTGATTTTTAACTAGTGTATTTAATTTTTATTAAAATGAAGAATCCACAATTTGCTTCATTACCGCTTAAACAATGTCGACAGTGTCTTGAGGTATCGGTGTCCCGGGAAATCTTTTATCGAGTTAAACCATTACCCGGGACGGTGGGGACGCCTGGCCGGGACCGCAGCGCGGCTCAAAGCAAAATGGACATCCGCTTTGTTATCTCTGTTCGTATAATAGTTAGAGAAAAGTTCACCGGTAGCCTTGTCTACTTTAATCTAGAATTCTAGTAGACCAATACATATAATTGTAGTGTTTGTTTGTGATTCCAATACAAATGGTTAGACTCATTCAATAAGTAATCTGTCTTGAAATATAACATTCGTATATTACGTATTTTTTTCATGCATGAAAGAAGAATACTGTTATAACTTAGGTCCCGACAAAAACAAATTCCACCTACGTATCTGTAAAAACACATTTTATTACCTGACGGCATTTGAACTAATTGTAATTCTTTTATGATCGTCTTCTTTTGTTTACTTATTTATTGGCATACGTTTCTGGAGAACAGCCTATTGTTCTATTGTAATCGTTTACGGTCGCTTGCGGCCGAATCATTAGCCATGTGCTGCGGATTACGCCGACTACGATACGGGCACATTTGTATTTGTGAAGTATAAAACGACGGCTTGATGGAGAGAGGGAGCAGTTCAGCGACAACTACGATCAAGTCGTGACGTGTGATCAATCGGGAATCTAATAGTTACGGACTTTGCGCGTTTTATTGAATTACGACCTTCTGCACGTTTGGACTTGTTGTGTTCGGTTATATTTGTACCTGTGTTATACGTGTTTGTATAGTTCTAATAAACTCTATAGTTATTCTAACGGCATTTTAATTCGAGTCCCGCTAAACGCGTAACAATACTATCTTTTTACCTGGTACTAATGTTGATTGCAGATACGTGTAATTCAGTTAATTATCAGTTAGTTAATAATTAATTATCCGTGCAGGATCGGAAGAAAGAATACAATTTCCTACGGCCGGGCAGCCTGTCCTAAGAGGCGACTAAACAACCCACAGCCAGGTGGTAGGGCATTTGCCCGACTGGATGGCTACCACCCCTGGTCTAGAGCAATCCGCCATAACAACTTTGAGTTGTGTTCCGGCATTAGTGACCAGGTTCCGGACTCACTTCAGAGAGAAGCAGCGCATTTGTAGCACCTTTGGTGTTACTAATGTCCATAGGCGGTGGTAACCGCTTTCCATCCAGTGGGCCGTCTGCCTGTCTACTGAACTCATGCAAAAAAAAAAATTCAATGGAGTCGATGGGCATTAATTGTTGCGTTGTTTAGATCTGATTCTCCTATCATGTGATAGCTTTGGTAACTTTTCAAATATATGACCAATATAGACAGAGATTGAGAGAGAGAAAGAGAGATAACACTTTATTGCATACCAAAATATACAATTACAAAAACAGACCATAATTACAATATTTTCTAGGCAATACAATAGGCGGCCTTATCGCTCAAAGCGATCCCTTCCAGGCGGCCTAAATCAAAGAAATTTGAATCACACGATGTAGGTAGTGCAGGAAAATGGCAACAGATACATAAATACTCAAACTAATTTAAGAAATGAATATACAAATAGATACATATATACATAGTCTTATATATACACATACACAATAATATATTTCAAAATACCTAAGTTACTAGCTGTCCCGGCAGACGCTGTTCTGCCCTCAAGAAATAAAATTTCGAACCCGATTCCAGCGCCACCTGTCGGGTCCAAGTGTAAGCTATCCTATCTTTCAAGTCGGATCAAACTGCACACGGTATGCAAATTTGATCAAAATCGGTCAAGTAATTTAGGAGTCCATCGCGGACAAACAACGTGACACGTAATTTATATATATTAAGAAGATTATAATAAATGAATTAGCATGATTATATTGTGTTAATCAGACATAGCTATTTATGGAAAATAGTGTATTCTGAGTAAATTTCTAAATTTAGGTAAGGATTTGGCCTCTCTGACTGTAAGAGGCAGCATATTCCAAAGTTTGACAGCCTGTACTGTAAAATATTGATATACTCGCGTGTATTTCAACACGCATGTATCTTAAATTTATATTCTAAGTAAAACCTTTGTGTATTTTGTTACCCGGAGCAGTATAAATATGAAACAGTGTCATCATTTAAAACCCATATAAAGCCTAATCGTTTACGGTTTAGTCGTAAAACGGTCGAGTTATAAAACGCTTGGCTTTTAACACTTGCACAATTGTTTATATATCTTTTTTATTGGGTCGTATAACCCTTGACCCCAATCAGGGTAAGGTCACCTGTGATTAGGGGATGTCGTAAAATAGCTGAGTATGTTTATATTTGTGGATGAAGGGGTTTAGTATTAAGTTGTTACTTAAAGATCTCTCAATTTCTTAGTAATTATACTTTGAGTTCGAGTCATTAGAATAATGACGTCATAACTCAGTACGCTGTGACGTTTCTTATGGATGATAAAAGACCTTTGTATGCGCTATCTATTTTCCGGTTAGAAATTGTGTCTTTCGGTTTATAGCGTCTTGTACCCCACCTATGTAAACACTGCACGCTGTGCACGTGAGTCAGTTGCCGTCGTGACCATAGATAATAATACACTAATTATATAAAATAGATGAGCTATGCTAAAGAGCATAAAACATCAAAACATGTTTTACCTATCCCGATAGATGGTATCTCAATCGGTATTACATTCCGATAAATAGCGCTAGATGGCGTTTCCGGTTTTAATCGATAGTTCTATAAATTCAAATAGATTGTACTACTTTTAACTGGTTATAATTATAAATTAGAATAAATAGAAAGACAATAAAACTATAGTTTAATATATATATATATATATATATATATATATATATATATATATATATATATATATATATATATATATATATATATATATATATATATATATATGTGTGTAAACATAATCACTTTCACTTGATAATTTAATCCAAATACTAGATAAGTAATAACTTAATGTAAAAATGTGTGATATTCGCCAGTGTTTTTTTTGTTTTTGGTGCAGGATCCAGCTGAATAGCCGCAGATGGCTGTTTCAGCAATACCGGGTTTGGTGGGCTTCCCTACTTCGTGGCAGCGGAGGCGATTATCCCAGTAGCAGCGCGCTCGAGAAGGCACTTCCTGAAATTCGACCTCGGTTCGACCGCTGCGGTGGATTGATTCTATCGGATTAAGATTCGCCAGATATCACCATGATTTGTCCTTTACGTTTTGCTCTCATGATCTCGTCAGCGCGTTGTAATTATTCATCGATATTGTACAGCGACATCTTAAGTGCGCTAAATGGAAACTACCTACAATTTTTTATTTCTACCCTTTTTTGATGGCACTACTTTCCAAACATTTTTTAATTTTACGATTATGTAGGGGAAAGTCACTGGAATGGCGGCGACGCACGCGTTCTTGGATCGCAACCACTATTACAACCGCACACAATTTAAGCTATTGATGATTTCCGAATATTATTAATTATAAGAGCTGTGTACTTTAATATAGCCTGCCTGAGCAGATGTGTTATAAATGTTATTATATGGTCCCATCCACGTCCCATATAGGACGGCTAATGCACTTCGAAACGGATATCCTGGGACGGCCGTTTGTTCCGTTATATTACCGCTTCACCATAACGCCTCTGAAACTTATAGGCCAACAGATATATTGATAATAATCAACATAATAAAGTTTTTTTATTTTTTTATTACAGGTTCAGAGTTCAGCAGACAGGCAGACGGCCCACCTGGTGGAAAGCGGTTACCATCGCCTATGGACATTTGCAACACCAAAGGTGCTACAAATGCGCTGCTACTCTTTTAAGGGAGACTGGAACCCGATCACTAATGCCGGAACACAAATCAAGGTTGTTATGGCGGCATACTCTAGACCAGGGATGGTAGCCATCCAGTCGGGCAAATACCCTACCACCTGGCTGTGGGTTGTTTTGTCGCCTCTTTCGACAGGTCGCCCGGCCGCAGGAGATTGTATTCTTTCTCCGTTCCTGCACGGATAACATGCCTACATATTTATATTTACACTATTTATAGAGACAGGAGCCTTAAGAACAGACGAGCGTGCATCACAAGAGTTATGAATGTCAAAGAAGCAATTGAGGTGTGTAAGAATGGGCCTAAATGGCGCTCTGTTGTACGTGCCTACCCCGCATGGGAACCGGCGTGAAGTTATGTATGTATGTATTTATAGAGACTATTTATTAGCTGTGATACACAGACGCCACATCGACAATTTTATAACCCTAACTTAATATCTAAGTTATGAACCTCAGTAACATTTTCAGCGATAAAAAGTATTACTCACTTAACACTGTTTGAAAGGTTCAAATCGTGCGAAGTTTAGCCCAGTTTTTCTTCGAGAAAAATATCTGCGGAAAACTTGTTGCGACAGAAAAGTTTTCCAAAAGTTTTTTGATATAGTGCAGTTTGGATTTTTTATACTTTTCCACCCGCTATCGCTTTTACGGTGTGTCGTCGGCCATGTGGTGGGAATAGTGTTGGGTTAATGTCTTTAAGATATCCGCTTGTGGAGCGGATATTCTTCGGATATTAAAACAATTCTAGAGTATTAATATATCTATAAATAACTGTCCCGGCAGACGATGTCCTGCCCTGAAAAAATAAAAATCTATGCCCCGATTCTAGTGCCACCTACCGGTTCCAATTGTGAATCTAAGCCATCCGGGGACTCACTGAAACACACAAAAACAGAATCATCAAAATTGGCTCAGGAGATTAGGAGAATCCTAGAATCCGATCCCAACGCCACCTACCGATGCCAGTTGTAAATCTAAACCATCCTGGACCTGTTGGGGTCACACAAACAGTTTAATCAAAGTTATGTGCGTACATATATTTCTACGATTCATCTATATAAGTATATATAAAGAAAGTCGTGTTAGTTACACTATTTATAACTCAAGAACGGCTGTACCGATTTGACTGAAAATTGGTGAGGAGGTATCTTAGAACCAGTAAACGGACATAGGATTCTTTTTATCCTGTTGGTTCTAGAATCCTCCTAATCACTTGGAGCGATTTTAGTGATTTTGTTTTTGTGTGTTTGAGTAGGTCCCCGGATGGTTTAAATCCACAATTGGAACCGGTATGTGGCGCTGGGATCGGGTCCTAGATTTTTATTTTTTCAGAGCAGAACAACGTCTATCGGGGCCGCTAGTTTTTATATATAAGAGAGAAGAAGAGAAGAAAGAAGATATCATAGAGGGATCGAGTGTGTACGACGGATTGAAAAAAACAAGAAAACAACTGGAGAAGCTAATTCGGACCAGCAGATTCTGAAAATACATGAGACGGATTGTGTGAAAGATCATATGATAATCTGTGGTGTGACAGAGGATGTATGTCAGAATAGAGGAGTATGGAAAGAAAAAACATATTGTGCCAATCCCAAATCATTGGAAGAAGGTGGAGGAAAAGAAATAGATTGTCAAAATACAACTTCTAGAATGTTTAACTCTCTGCTAGAGCATCATGTGGAAACTACTGAATGGATTTAAATGAAACTCGACACAAAGCTAGCTTATATCGCAGGTCAACACTTAGGATACTTTTTATACCGATAAATAATGTCCTTTTAGTGGGATAGATGAAAATAGCGAAAAAGATGGAGCTGCGATCGTAACTTTTTTGGAAACTAATGAACATACATGAATGAAACTCGACACAAGCGGACTTATAACCCGAATCAGCGCTTAGGATACTTTTTATCGCGATAAATCACGTCGTTTTCGTGGGATAGATGAAAATAACGAATAAGATGGCGCTGCGATCGTAACTTTTTTGGAAACTAATGAACATACATGAATGAAACTCGACACAAGCGGACTTATAACCCGAATCAGCACTTAGGATACTTTTTATCGCGATAAATCACGTCGTTTTCGTGGGATAGACGAAAATAGCGAAAAAGATGGCGCTGGATCGTAACTTTTTTGGAAACTAATGAACATACATGAATGAAACTCGACACAAGCGGACTTATAACCCGAATCAGCGCTTAGGATACTTTTTATCGCGATAAATCACGTCGTTTTCGTGGGATAGATGAAAATAGCGAAAAAGATGGCGCTGCGATCGTAACTTTTTTGGAAACTAATGAACATACATGAATGAAACTCGACACAAGCGGACTTATAACCCGAATCAGCGCTTAGGATACTTTTTATCGCGATAAATCACGTCGTTTTCGTGGGATAGATGAAAATACCGAAAAAGATGGCGCTGCGATCGTAAATTTTTTGGAAACTAATGAACATACATGAATGAAACTCGACACAAGCGGACTTATAACCCGAATCAGCGCTTAGGATACTTTTTATCGCGATAAATCACGTCGTTTTCGTGGGATAGATGAAAATAACGAATAAGATGGCGCTGCGATCGTAACTTTTTTGGAAACTAATGAACATACATGAATGAAACTCGACACAAGCGGACTTATAACCCGAATCAGCGCTTAGGATACTTTTTATCGCGATAAATCACGTCGTTTTCGTGGGATAGATGAAAATAACGAATAAGATGGCGCTGCGATCGTAACTTTTTTGGAAACTAATGAACATACATGAATGAAACTCGACACAAGCGGACTTATAACCCGAATCAGCACTTAGGATACTTTTTATCGCGATAAATCACGTCGTTTTCGTGGGATAGACGAAAATAGCGAAAAAGATGGCGCTGCGATCGTAACTTTTTTGGAAACTAATGAACATACATGAATGAAACTCGACACAAGCGGACTTATAACCCGAATCAGCACTTAGGATACTTTTTATCGCGATAAATCACGTCGTTTTCGTGGGATAGACGAAAATAGCGAAAAAGATGGCGCTGCGATCGTAACTTTTTTGGAAACTAATGAACATACATGAATGAAACTCGACACAAGCGGACTTATAACCCGAATCAGCGCTTAGGATACTTTTTATCGCGATAAATCACGTCGTTTTCGTGGGATAGATGAAAATAGCGAAAAACATGGCGCTGCGATCGTAACTTTTTTGGAAACTAATGAACATACATGAATGAAACTCGACACAAGCGGACTTATAACCCGAATCAGCGCTTAGGATACTTTATATCGCAATAAATCACGTCGTTTTCGTGGGATAGATGAAAATAGCCAAAAAGATGGCGGTGCAATCGCATCTTTACTAGAAACTACTGAACATGCATGAATAAAACTCAACACGAGCTGACTTATAACCCGAATCAACACTTAGGATACTTTTTATCGCGATTAATCACGTCGTTTCCGTGGAATAGACGGATAATAATTCTGGGAATTATTTAAAATGGCCAAATAAAAAAAATCACTGATAGCAAATATTTATTAAAATGTGTGAATTTTTTATCCCGGGAATGATGTGAGAAATATCCCGGGAGCGGTTTGTAGTTGTTCGGGTGAATAAAAATCAGCTTATTTCGACACTGTTTTTTACTAAAACGATAGCTTTTTTAAATGCTGCGATACTTTATGTCCCGGGAATCCCGCAGGAAATTCAAGTCAAATGTGGTTGAAGTCAAGCACTGATGCGCTAGGATCAGCATGGGCGTAACTAAGTTCTAAGTCTCACGCTCTTCCTGCCATAAGCGCGGGGCACATGGGAGGAGGGTGGTTTTAGTGGAGTAACGCCTATCACGGGTTACCTCTCCACATAGAGGGAGGTACCTTGCCGAGTCTCCACACATGCCGGCGATTGACTCTGGTGGCTGCGCTATCTTCAGTGGCTTCACCTGTCATCGGTTTGGTCTAAACCCTAGCAAAGCACTCGGTAGTGTGCCAAAAGAATTTCCCCCCCTCAAAAAAAAAGTCTCTTGGAGTGGAGAGAGACCATGTAAACGGTAAACGTCGCGTAATACAACCGCGTCCAGCCCGGTGATCCGACGACTCGCGTAAGGTCGCCGGCAGGAGCTAAATGTGAGGATATGTGGCGCAGACTTGGGGAGGCCCACGTCAAGTAGGCATTAACTGAAGAAGAAACCAAAAACATAATTAGGTCCTATAATACTGAAGACACATTCTACAACTTACGGAGAACATACGGAACCAAGTCAAGTTCCGCATATTCTCACTGTGTATCTTCATTCTAAGTCTTCAAATACTTTGTGGTTGTTTTCTCTTTTTTTATTTTGCTTTACTTATTACTTCAAATGTGTTTGTTTCACTAAAAATAAACCTCTTTTCTTTCTTTCTTTCTGTTACATTTTGTTGAACATCCACCAAAAAGTGTTATAACGTATTCTATTTTAAAATCCTCGTGACGTCACGTTAAAGCGAATTTCCTTGTCGGGTAGTGATGTATGGGTCGGAAGCCATTGCTGAATTATTTGAATTTAGAACTCGAAATTCAAACATAACGTATTTGATGGCAAAATATTTTAGTTCTTGGCGGGTGCATCTAGGACGACGTTGTGTCGAGCAGTTTTATTAAAAACCTAAATATTATAGGAAATTATTTTTAAGTTAATGCTGTATAGTATTAATTAGTTTTTATATACAGATATTAGCTTAAACCAATTCATATGAGCCGTTTAGTGAAATGTGAGTTTTCTTGCTGGCAGAAGAACTCCGTTGATTGGTGCGGGTTAAAGACCAATATAATTTGACTGAGTCTTATTTGAATAGACGGGATAGAATATAGACCCAGCTTTCTACTAGCTCGTTATAGCTTTGAAGAACAAACAAATTATTTGAAACCAGCTTTGGCCCGAAGCTTTGTTTGCATTAGTGGATTTTTTAGACAGAATGAAGGACCAGTCGTTGAAGTTCCACACGCACTCCAATAACCTCCTGCTGGGTCTAGAGATAGTGCACAAATGAATTCCCCCAGCGTCAAAATATAAATAAAAAAGAATACCTGTAACGCTACCTAGAGAAGATGGGACTAACCATATTTCTTTCAAGATGAGACTAACCGTGAGAGCAATGCATTAAAATTACGTTGTCATTGTCGTAGCCAACAACGATGTATTTGTTAGAAAATTGCAATGGTGGCATCAATAATACGAGGTAGGAGCGCCATCTTTTGCGGCTATATTCGTCTGTCCCTCGGAAACAGTACTTTTTTATTGAAAGGTATTCTATGTCCTTTTGTATACCTCTGAGAAGGTTAAGAAAAATACTTTTCATTTCTCACATTCTGAAAGTACGCTTGGAGTTGCCTCATCACAGGAATGAAAACAATACTTTTCGTCTCTGGGACGATTTTCGAACGATTTTCCCTGCTGTCAAAAAATTTAAAAACTACGTGAACCATAGATACCGCATGCAACTCATGTCCCAACTTTTTTACAGCCACTGTTAAATTGCGGCATAAGTTGTAATAAAAAATGTCAACAATTTTGTAACATCATTTTATACTTATAAATTACTTTTCATTAAATTTGAGCTAAATATTTACTATCATCAATGCCAAAAAAACTATTGGCTGGTAAAATACCACAGAAAAATAAATTTACTTGACGTTTCGTGCGTGACAACTGACATATATGTGACGTATTAAATGAGTTCATCAGATTTAGATATAGTTTTGACGCCTGATTTCACTAGAGAATTAGTTGTTTGTTTAACTAATCGGTTTACTTTCCTCATATTCGTAATGAAAAGCAGAGTGTTAACCTCAGACGAAAGGCCTATTTAGGCAGCCTAACTATTAGCGCCTTCGCTACGCTCGCGCTCCAAACTATCTCATGCCTTATTTTTTTTTATTGCATGAGTTCAGCAGACAGGCAGACGGCCCACTTGATGGAAAGCGGTTACCATCGCCTATGGACATTTGAAACACCAAAGGTGCTACAAATGCGCTGCTGCTCTCTGAAGGGAGTCAAAGTCAAAGTAATTTATTTTTTTGAAACATGTATATTTGCAGATGTTATGCTAAGTCTCGAGTTACATGTTTCGCCTTGACAGGCATACAAACTTTTTGTAGTTTCGGTTACAAGCCGTATGATGTCCTTATGACTACATAGATTTTATGATTATATTATTGATTACATTACTGATTATGATGATCTTAGCTAAAATTACAACAAATATTTAATATACAATTATATCTCTATTAGTTAATATATTATTTATAAAAACAATTAAATTAAAATAATCTTCTTCTTCTTTTTCGGCACTTTTTCTTTTTCGGTCGGCACAATATGTCTTTGCCTTCCGCACTTTTCTATTCTGACATACCTCTTCTGTCACACCGCATATCATCATATCGTCTTTCACAGAATCCATCCATCTTTTTTTGGTCTACCTTTACATCTGTACCCATCCATCTTGTAGTTTAACATTCTTTTTGTCACGTGACTTTCATCCCTCATTATATGCCCATACCAACTTAATCATCTTCCTCTCAATTTTTCAGTCACAGGTTTCTCACCTTATCCATTTTTGTAACACCACACATTCATCTCAACATTCTCATCTCAGCTGAATTAAATTAAAATAATGTCATTAAAAAATTTATATAATTTAGTCAATTCATTATTAAGTTCTTATTACTCGTCTGTTTAAAATTAAAATATTCATCGGTGGTATAAAATGCCATGCATATCAGCCACTCTGCTACTTTTATTTTAAAATATTTTAAGGGGAGTGACTTAAAATTTTCCGGTAAATGGTTATAAATATTAACACACATGGTGTAAGAGCTTCTTTGGCATATTACAGTTCTACTATTGGGTAACATAAGTCGATTAGGATTTCTTGAATTAAAGGTACTAATATCTTTAAATCTTACGAATTGTTTTGGATAATTTTTAGCGAATATGCATGTTTCGTAAATATATAGGCAGGGTAATGTTAGAAGTTTATACTTTTTAAATAGAGGTTTGCAGCTTACAGTAGGTGCAATATCGCCTATTGCACGAACACATTGTTTTTGAGCAATAAATGCCTTGGATATGTGTACCGAATTTCCCCATAACAGTACGCCATATCGAAGATTTGAGGCGACGTATCCGTGATATGCATTTATTGCAGTGTTTTGGTTGCTTACTTTTCCTAGCCTCCATAAAGCATATGCAAAGTTGTTAATTTTTGTGCATAGCTTATCTATGTGTTGTTTCCATGTACAACAATCATCGACAATAATGCCAAGAAATTTGGCAGATGTGACTTCTTGTATATCTTTCGCGTTATAGTTAATATTTAAATTTTGCTTTTTACCTCCTTGATTATGAAATTGCATATATTGTGTTTTAGTCATATTTATTTCTAGATTATTATTTCTTAACCATTCAATTAGATTAGTCATTTCTATATTTAAGTCAGTATTATACTTTGATTTATCTATGCAAGGGACAACTAACGCAATATCATCTGCAAAAAGGGAACAATGATTTTTGGTAATATTGGGAAGGTCATTTATATATAAGAGAAATAGAAGCGGGCCAAGAATACTGCCCTGCGGCACGCCTTGTTCATTTACTCTCATTTCTGATTTAAAATTTTTTTGTTCCATACTATTATCCATACATTCAATATCGGTATACTGCATTCTATTCGTTAAATAACTTTTTAGCCATTCTAGTGGCATGCCTCTAATTCCATATGCCTCGCATTTATTTAAAAGTAGTTTATGTGACACTCTGTCAAATGCTTTTGACATGTCTAAAAATATAGCTGTTGTTGGAATTTTTTGGTAATATTTTCTATGATTATTTTATTAACTAGCTTAATAGTCGCTAATGTAGTCGACTTACCACTTTGAAACCCGTTTTGATTAGGATGCAGTATATTGTATTTATGTATGAAATGAGAAAGACGCTTACACATAAGTCTTTCTATAATTTTAGAAAAAAATGTCAAAAGTGCTATGGGTCGATAATTGGACATGTTAGTTTGATCACCCTTTTTATATATAGGTTTTATTTTAGCTATTTTCAGATATTCAGGAAATATATCTTGCTTAAAAGATAGATTTATTAAGTAGCTGAGAACCGGCGCAATTAATACAGAACACACTTTTAATATTTTTGTTAGGATTTGATCATGTCCTACTGAAGGACATAATTGTTTTTTGAACTTCATAACTATCTGTTGGTTGTATATTAAAAGTTGCATTATTAGTATTTAATTTATAGTTGTATTTAATTGAATTTTGGTTATTAATATTTATATTAGTGTAGAATTCATTGAAAGCTTTCGCAATGTCATTAGGTTTCGTTATTGAAATATGGTCATTATTATTATTTATGGTTTTTATATTGTGGTTTGCTAATTTATGTGTGTTGGTTTCATTTTTAATTAACTTCCAGGTACCTGCACATATATTTTTTGAGTTCGTATATAGCGTTCATTTACTAATTTCTGAGATCTTAGAAAACATTTTTTAAGCATCGCTTGGTAGTTGCGATAATCATTTATATTTTTTATGTTCCGATTTCTGTAATAACTGAAACGCAGTTTTCGTTTTGTAAGACATGATTTGTTTATAACTTTTGTTATCCAGCGTGGTTTTTTTAATATTATTAGTATTTTTAATTTTTATTATCGGAAAGCATTGGTTAAAAATTAATAAAAATAGTTCATGAAATTTATCAAATGCTTTATTCGTTTGAGATTCATCATAAACTTCGGACCATAAAAGACTTTGTATATAATTACAAAATTTTGTTTTATATTCATTATTAAAATTTCTACGCGTGGTAAAGAAATATTTAGGCGGCAGCTTTTTCGCGGTAACTGGTAATTTTAATAACTGAGCCGTGTTGTGATCCGATATTGCTATTGCGTCTTTGTCATTACTTAGAATTTGGTCTAAACATGCTTTTAGTCTAGTTGGTTTATTTATATGTGCCAATAAATTAAAATTTTGTAATATTCTATTGAATTCATCTAGAGGTTTAGAAGGTTTTCAAAAATCTATGTTAAAATCACCAACTATTACAATCTTTTGATTATATCTACGTTTTAATTTTGCCAAAATGATTTCTAGTTTATATAGGAAAGTGTAGGGATTACTATTTGGTGTTCTATAGATACAGATAATAATACATGTTAATGACGGAATTTCAATTCCACAAAACTAGGAGACTGGAACCTGGTCACTAATGCCCGAACACAAATCAAGGTTGTTATGACGGCATATTCTAGACCAGAGGTGGTAGCCATCCAGTCGGGAAAATACCATAAGACCTTGGCTGTGGGTTGTTTTGTCGCCTCTTGCGACAGACCGCCCGGCCGTAGGAAATTGTATTCTTTCTCCGTTCCTGCACGGATAATAATGCTTTGATATGTCACTTTCACCTCTAGTGTGACAATCTACTATTATACTAAGCCAGTTGTACTATTCCCAAACTTAGCAACTGATATTGTTATAAACTTAATAAACAAATTTTAAATCTTATACACTAATATATAAAATTGAAGAGTTTGTTTATTTATTTGTTAGTTTGTTTATTTGCTTGAACGCGCTAATCTCAGGAACTACTGGTCTGATTTGAAAAATTCTTTCAGTGTTAGATAGCCCATTTATCGAGGAAGGCTATAGGCTATATATCATCATGCTAAGACCAATAGGAGCGGAGCACCAATGTAACTTACTTTTTTTTCACTATTCCACGCGGATGAAGTCGCAGGCAGAAGCCAGTTAATGAAATATGTGATTCATGATTTTTTTTGTGCTGTGGTGTAAAATTTCTTGGAATGCACTTAACAAAATTATAATAGAACACTAAAGTACTATTAATAGCTTCTACACAATGGGTGAATCGTACTAAAATTTCCTCAATATTTCAAAGAGCATTAAAACGACATTGTTTATGATTTATGTACTGTTTATATTGCAAACCGAACAAAATAGACTCGTAAAACGCCGCGAGCACGTTTATAAATTGCCGGAACCATGAGCGATGTGTATATTTTACAAGTTTTACAGTTCTGTATTCATCTTCGAATGCCGTAGAGGCGGCGGTTTGCCACCCGCCTGTAATGCCGTCGAGAGGAGAGCACGTCGTGTTCCGCGCGCTTATCTCTCCTCCCGTGAGGCGAGTTCCAAACCGCCCCACGCCGGATTTGAGATTGATGACGCTGGGGGCTATGCTGCCCCTGGCAGTGGATGCGGCTGATAGAACCTCCGACTGTTAGGACGCGCGCAGTTGGTAGAGCTCCCGCTTTTCCTGTAGCCCTGGTATAAGGCGAAGGAGGGAACGCCTAGGTGGTTTTAATAATAATAATTATTATTTTTATATCAGACACAAAAATCCATAATAACAACACATTTTATACATTTTTTTTTATCGGCAGACAAACACACATATTGTATATACCCAAATTAAGCAAGTTACGCTTGTGTTATGGGTAATATACAACGGACTACTCTGGGGCCGATCCCAGACACCCAGACCATAGTAAATAACGGAGAAAATACGTTTCCGAAATTTACTATACCAGGAATCGAACCCGGAGCTTCTACGTTGCAGTGAGGTAGGCCGGCAAAGGCTTAGCCCGCTCAACCACAGAGGCCGTCAAAATTTTTTATACATTGTTATTATTAAATTAAATTAAACCTTAAAAAATAAAAAATATTAATTAAATATCCATCAGTCAGTCAGTAGGTTAGTCCTTTACCTTCTGCATTTCTTTCACATATATTTTACATTAAATTAATTATTCAAGTTTTAGTGGATATCCTTGACCGTAGCGTGGCAATAGTACTCCTTGCTTGCGGTGCTAATGCCACCCCAACGTGTCGAATTCAACACTCCCTACCGCGTTTTCCTCCGGGGTGGTAAAGAAAAGAAAAAGTACATAGCTATATAAAAGAAGAATACAAAAGAATAAAAAAGATTGTAACACGTATAAAATATTTTATTTTTACCTTAAAAACTTTAAAAATGGAGGTTCAAGCTTCAAAGTGGTCGCATTTAAATTTGATTGCTATTTAACTTTGAGATTCCGAAGATATATGTAGCAGAAAATTCATTAAAATAGAGCAGAAAATGTGAAACTTTCGCGGTTATAAGTTATAAACTATAAGTTTTTTTTATTTCGGAGTCAATTTTGATCATTTTTTTGGTTTGAATTTAGTACAAAGTTGACAGTTAAAAATTTCTAGCAAGAAAACGACTTTTCTTAAACATATGAAAGTCGAAAAATGACTATATTTTGCAAAATTTGATTTTTATATTTTACCTCGTATCGACTTTCAGATGTAGAAAATGTCTAATTTTTGCTTTTTAGTTACCCTTGAAGTCGGTTTCTTTTTTGCTTGAATGTTTTATTATATTCATTGTATGATACCGTAATCGACCCTCTACAGATTTATTCTATTAGAAATATAATAAAAATTACCGCATCCATAAGACCTATTAAATTATTATAATTTAATGGCGAATATAATATTACTTCAGTGAAACTTGGTTATTACTTTAACCAACTTTATTTGCAAAATGAACTAGTAGTTCTGGGCGTCCTGTAATGTGCTATTTGTTATCGTAAACAAACTGATTTTACTAACTTTAACATATATTATTTCATAGAGTCGTTCTCAATTTTGATCAATTTTTTGTGTTTGTTCATAATTTATCTGTGCAGGAACGGAGAAAGAATACAATTTCCTGCGGCCGGGTGGCCTGTCGTAAGAGGCGACAAAACAACCCACAGCCAGGTGGTAGGGCATTTGCCCGACTGGATGGCTACCACCCCTGGTCTAAAATATGTCTCCATAACAACCTTGAGTTGTGTTCCGGCATTAGTGACCAGGTTCCAGTCTCCCTTAAGAGAGCAGCAGCGCATTTGTAGCACCTTTGGTATTGCAAATGTCTATAGGCGATGGTAACTGCTTTACATCAAGTGGGCCGTCTGCCTGTCTGCTGAACTCCTGCAATAAAAAAAAATAAAAAAAATTGGAACCGGTAGGTGGCGCTAAGATCGGGTCCTAGATTTTTTCAGGGCAGAACAACGTCAGCCGGGATCTCTAGTTTATAATAATTATCATACAATAGTTTGGCCATTATATATTTGGATTTGTTCCTCAACATGTAATTTTGTAAATAAAATGTAATGAATTTATTAAATTTAACTTACCGCACCAATAACCGATGTTTAATATTTGTTAAGAAAACATGCGGTTAAATATTTTTTATTAGGAGTTCAAAAGTCGATAACATTTAAATTTTAATAATGTAACGATTCAAACTTGACAGACAGTTTATAAAATATCATTAATTATTCATTTAACTTTAGTCGACAAGCAAGAGTATTTTTATGTTGCTTTCTGCTTTGATTATTTATTCACTTAGGGCCGATTTTTCAATCATGAGAGAAAAGCTATTAGTAAAAAAAATTATAACCTGATTAGATTGAAAAATAAAAGAATTCCACTATTTTATTTATGCAACTGTGTGACGTGGTCAAATTATTTCAATTTTGTTTTGGAATTAGGAATAACTTTTATCTGGCGATTGAAAAATCGGCCCTTAATTGTATTAATTTAATTAATTCTCTTCCGATCTGTTGTTCATGCCTACCCCGCAAGAGAACTGGCGTGAAGTTATGTATGTATGTATTTTCTCTGCGGAGAGTAAAAGATGTGAAAATTATAAATCGCGTGGTACCAGGGCAACAGAATGTTTAAGCCGATGTACTTGATTGAATAGGTAATTCAAATTACGAATTGCAATTTTAAGTTAGTTCTACATTTACAACGGTTGTCAAAGTATTATAATTAATTATATTGTATACTTGATGTCATCCCATAAACATCCCACTGCTGGGTTTGGTTATCCCAATTTTTACGAAAACAGACACTGTATGTACCACGCTTGTCTAAGGCAGATTTTTTTTTTTTAATAAATTGGCAGATAACCACCTAAGTAAGTTATGCTCGTGTTATTGATAATGTACATATAACAGACAACTTGGGAGTCGATAAAATTTATTTTTTGTACGGCTCCTTTTAAGTATCAAATTACTTAATGAACGGATTATAAAAAAAGTTAATAAATAAAAGATCGTTTAATAAATGTCCGCTGCCGAGAACAGAAACCGAAATTTTTGCTTGCTAGAGAACCACACAGACCAACGCTTGCCGAATAAACGAGAAAGTTAGTCTAGATGAAATTAGACTCGAATTCAAATCACTGAAGTTGGCAACGAATGTATTATTTACTAAGCTACCACGATTGCTATATACGAAGATTCATTACACTATATACAGATAATGAAAGTTCTACGCAAGATTACATTTACAAAGGATTTATCTTTAATTATATTTTCATGCGTGCGAGTGGAAGGCAGCCTGTCGCCCTGGTTTGACGTCAATATTGGCGTCCGCCAGGGCTGCGTGCTGTCGGCTTTGCTGTTCATCCTATATCTGGACGATTGTCTCCAGAGAATAAGATTGATGGATGTTGGGGTGCGGATGAGTGATCTAGTTGTAAGCACCTTGCTTTATGCGGATGATGCCGTGCTTTTAGCCGAATCGCCATCAGAACTGCAAACACTAGTCACAATGATGAAAGATGACTGTCAGGCGAGAGGCTTACATTTGAATGCGAAGAAAACAAAGGTTATGGTGTTTGAAAGAGAAGAAACCAGAACGAATGCAAGGATAATGGTCGATGATGTTATGCTGGAGCAAGTGAATGAGTTTGTATATCTTGGATGTGCTTTTAGCAGGGATGGAAGGTACACCGCTGATATAGAAAGAAGAGTGAATTTGGGGAATAGTTTAAATGGAGCGTTAGGTAAACTTCTAGGCGCTAAGAACCTCAGCCAGAAGGTCCAGCTCGCCGTAGACAACGCGGTGCTGGTACCTACGCTCGCGTATGGAAGCGAGAGTTGGGTATGGAAGAAAGAGCATGAAAGTAGAGTAAACGCGGTCGAGATGCGAGCACTGCGCAAAATCTGCGGAGTGACGCTCGCGGACCGCGTTCGTAATACCGAAGTAAGAAAGAGAGTTGGTCTGAAAGAGAGTGTCGGGGTGAAGGTAAGGAAAGGAATGCTCCGGTGGTTCGGGCATGTGGAAAGAATGCATGATGAAAGAATGACTAAACAGATATACAATGCAAAAGTGGATGGATGCAGAAGTCGTGGAAGGCCACGACACACCTTCCATGATCAAATTGATCGTGTACTAGCAGAAGGTGATGTCAGGAGCCTTAAGAACAGACGAGCTTGCATGACAAGAGTTATGAATGTCAAAGAGGCAAGTGAGGTGTGTAAGAATAAGCCTAAATGGCACTCTGTTGTTCGTGCCTACCCCGCAAGGGAACTAGCGTGAAGTTATGTATGTATGTATGTATATTTTCATTATTTCGAACAGTATCGAGAGTATATATATACATACATAGATAGATAGATAGATAACACTTTATTGCTCACCAAAATAAACAAATACAAAAACAAAATGTATAATTACAATACTTTTTGGCAAAACAACAGGCGGCCTTAACGCTAAAAGCGATCTCTTCCAGGCAACCTAGCTTAAATACATAGCTAGCTTAATTACATAGTTACATTATTACACACTAGGGACTTATATATAGTTAATATTGTGAGCATGTTTTCAAATTTTATATATTTCATCATGTAACCTACTATCTGAGTACTATGTGCAGTCTATATATATAAAAGAAAGTCGTGTTAATTACACTATTTATAACTCAAGAACGGCAGTACCGATTGGGCTGAAAATTAGTGGAAAGGTAGCTTAGAACCAGTAGACGGACATAGGATACTTTTTATCCCGTTGGAACCGGCAGGTGGCGCTGAGATCGGGTTCTCGAATCCTCCTAATCACCTGGAGCGATTTTGGTGATTTTGTTTTTGTGTGTTTGTTTAAACCCCGGATAGTTTAAATCCACAATTGGAACCGGTACTGGGATCGGGTCCTAGATTTTTATTTTTCCAGATCAGGACAACGTCTGCCGGGGCCGCTAGTATAGTATAAATATGAGTCAAAAACGTAGTTACGTTTGCGAAAAAATCATTTTTTTAAATAATTATTGTTACAGTTATTTAATAGCATAGTTGTTCTTTTCGTGTTTCTTTTTAAAGTTAATAATAAATTTTGTTATGTACCCTCTTATTTCTAAACGATACAATCGGTCATTTCCTTAATTGTATAATAATATTATATTTTTATTTATTCTGTGATTAGCGCCTGTTTTGTATACAGTAGTTCTCCATAATTTATCTCCATTTTATATAACAATAATATGTAGTGATTGTGCACAGATTATAATTCAAAATCTCTCAATTGTATATAGACGGTATTCTCTACATTTTGTTTTCATGTTGGCAGACGCGATAGATTTGTACTGTGTTCTGTTTATTTTATTACATGTAAAACTTTAAGTATAATGTTTTATATGATATCTTGTATAAAATATTATCTGGAATTTCCAAACAGTAGTGTATTAAATTCTTTTCATTCATAACCTTTTAATAGAAGGCTGGCAGCATTGCCTCGCTGGATACAGAGGCTAATCCTTTGAGCGAGGTAAGCTCCAGCCTTCCGGTCTCTTGTTGTATCGACCAGACGTTTTTTAATGCTGCCAGCCTTCTAGGTACAATGCCCAGCGACAGTGGTCTGGTGGGGCTGGACGGGCCTTGATACAGGTTTTTTATTTTTAAGCTAGGTTTATTTATATTATGGATTATGCCCTCCTTTTTTATTTAGTTCTAGTTTTTAATTTTAGGTTTATTTTTCATACTGTAGTTTAGTTTTAGTTTTTAATAAATAAAATTGGATTGTACCTTTTAATTAAAATAGTTTATCGATATTGTGCCATTTGCTAAGTTTCATCTTTATATACATAATTTTTCTGTACGTGTGTTGACAGTGAACTCCTCCTAAACGGCTGGACCGATTTGAATGATTTTTTTTGTGTGTGTTCAAGTGAATTCGAGGATGGTTTAGATCCACAATTGGACCCGGTAGGTGGCGTTGCAATCGGGTTCTAAATTTTATTTCTTCAGGGAATAACAACGTCTGCCGGGACAGCTAGTGTACTGTAAAATTGTTAGAGGGATGGCGAGGTGTTCTAAAATGCTTGTAGAGTGTAAAAAGTTAGTGTACTAAATATGTTAAAGCCGTAAGGTTCTCTGATTATAAATATGTGACCAGTTGCTGTTCTTTTATTACCATAAACCCTTCTGAGTTGTTGCAAGTATTACATCATGTATGTAGGATTTAGGAACTTTTGAGAGTTCTCAAAAGTTCCTGAATCCTACATACATGGTTATTATAAAATTTAATTATTTAAAACATTTCTTTTCTATTTTTTTTTTTTGCAAGAAAAAGAAACTTTTATTATTTTATTTTATTTGTCATAAAAATATGTTTTAAATAATAAAACGTTAAAAAAACAAACGAAAAGTCATCCGCGGCACCATCTGGTCGTCTCGGATTTACGATGTTTCCAGAGTCATTTTTTTTACTCCGCGATTGTCGTTCTATGGCTTATTCTTATGTCGATACTTATTTACACATTAATATACAAAATAAAATATATATAAATTTATTATATTTTACAACTAGCTTCGGGACATTTATTCATTTAAATATTTTAAACCATTAATCCTAGACTCTTTGCTTTCATTTTTAATTACTTGGGTTTAGAGGCTAATCTAGTCTAAAGGACCATTTACAAGGAGAGAGTTTCTTGCCTACGAGATACGATTTTCGAAGGCAAGAAAAAATATTATCATGTAAACTAAACATACGATATCGTACGTGGAAGGGCGATAATCGTCTGGTCATTGAATATTGACGTCTCTGTATAAACAAAATACCTTGCTCATCACCGAGCTTGAAAGACAAGTCTCGCATTCAAATCAGTTTAAACGGATTTGTACGATACTCACATGAACTTGAAAAAATGTCATACGAGTTCTAGTTTAGACTAGTCGAGATATCGTAGCTAAATATCTAAATGCGATTTGTGTCGTAGTGTAAACAAAATTCTTGGTGATAATTACTTTACGATTATCGTATGATATACTCGTAGACGAGTTTTTGTTTTTTGATTGAATGTAAACATGTCAATGCGATTATTGTATAAGAGTATCGCCTACAAAAATAGTATACGATTTTCACCCCTAAACGTGCGATAAAACTCTTTCCATGTAAATGGCCCTTTAGCCTTACAATGAAAGCAATTTGAATTCTAACAAGTATATACTTCGGCGAATTCCCCTTTTGTGATTCCATCGTCTCGACGACAAACCTCATAATCAATACAGCACTATTGGAGCAGAAGTAAGTCAACAATTTATGTTTGTTTGTGAATAGCAATGCCATTGGATTTTTCAAGGGAAAAAACCAGTAGAGTATAAAATTGGAGCATTGGACTGTGTGATAGAGCCACGGTTCTGATTTTAGAAATCCATGGGAAGGATTATGATAGTTGAATGGTCAAAAAAATTGTTTGTTTTTACTTCTGTATCAGTGTATGTTGCTTATGTATACATAGGTAATAGCTGTTGTAATAAAAGTACATTAAAAAACATCCTTTGATTTTAATATCGTATGTGTGATCGCTGTTTAAGGAGAAGCGGCAAGAAACTCTCCAGCAACACATCTAGCTAAAAAATATTTTCTTCATATGTATCTATCTCAGTCCTATTTCCTTCACCAGATCAAAATGAAACCTTGATATCCCTTCAGCCGTTTTTAATTTAAATTCTCATTTATTTATTTGCAAAAATACAGTTTAAACAGATGTTACTATAATTACACATTTTTGCCAAACTGGCGAGTAAATTGATTATAACTTATACAATTAATTTTTATTCAAACGAATAAATTTCACATAAATTGTATAAAGACTTTTTTATATTAAACAATCTCAATTTAATTCCCAGAAGTGTAATCCCAGCACTACTTTCGCAGGGATCGCACGTCGTCGCCCGAGGTCGCTGCCTTTTGAAATATTAACTCTTGCAACTTATGCTACCCTAGTAACTGGGGTCGTTTTAATGTTTAAAATCCCTTAACTCATTCATTCATTCTTCAAAATTCAATAATCCAAATACGATTGATTGACTGTTGTCCATTCTTTAGGATTTCGTAGCCGTTTTAGAAAAAATACTTTTTTTTTCTTTAATGGCTTCCGCGGTTAGCGTTGAGCCAACAACAAATCTTGATCATCTTAATTTATTGCTTTCAGTTATAAGCTAAACAAGTACAATATACAATAGTGCTTAATTGAACATTATGCGACAATCATTACTCCCCGTACTAGTTTTAAACTGTGTTACGGCAGAGTAAGTTCACGTCCCGTAAGTTAAAAAGATATTTGTTTCAAACTACCTTTGAAATAATTTGTCAGCACACAAAAAATGAGTTCGTACATTACCAATTAGACAGTACATGTAACGAATACAGAGACAGCAACATTATTTGTTTAGTAAAATAAATATACACATATATTTTATTCATAATACACATATACATCTATTTTCTGCAGTATTGATAAATACATAATAGCTATATATTATAATATATAATATAATTAGTTACAAATTTGTATAAAGTAATATATATTAAAGATTAGCCATAAAATAACATTTTCATCATAAGAATAAATAGATACCGTGTTTTACGTGTATGTTCATTATTTTTATTAGGGCAAGAATGTTGTTTTATGATTATTGTTTTCAAATATATTTGTCTTACTGTAAGTACATTGAATTCCTTGTAAATTTCAGTTGTAGGATATCTAAATGGTTTAAAATTAATTACTTTAATAATAGTTCTCTGTGTTCTCTCTATTTTAATTAATACGGTTTTATTAGCTCCTCCCCATGCTGATATTCCGTATGAAATTAAAGATTGACATAGAGTAAAATATACAATTCTATTGGTATTTATATCTCTAAGATGACGTAGTTTTTTAAATACTGGAATCAGTTTGCGGATTCGTGGCTTGAGATAATCAAAATGTTGTTTCCAATTTAAGTTTCTATCGATTATGATACCTAAGTACCTAATACTATCAGCTGCATTTAAGGTGTCACAATTACAAACTGAACTTTGCTGGTTTGTACAGTTATGATTTTTAATTGTAAAGTCCAATTTAGGTTGAGAACTGTTATAAATAGAAAAGGGTATGTATTTTGTTTTTGATAAATTTAGTGTTAGTAGGTTATCATTAAGCCAGTTTATTATTAGACGCAAACCATTCTCAGTTAATGTACGTACTTCTTCCCAAGTATTGCCCCGAAATACAATAACCGTGTCGTCGGCGAAAGTTATAATTTTTGCATTAGGTATTATGGTTTCACAGAGACTATTAATATATACTAAAAATAAGGTTGGGCCAAGGACAGAACCTTGTGGCACGCCAAAATTTATTGCTTTTTTAGAACTACGATTTTCACCTATTTTTACAATTTGAGTTCTATCTTTTAAGTAGTCTTCTAAAAGATTTAATGGAATACCTCGAATACCACATAGCTCCAATTTACGCAATAAAATGGGAACAGAAACAGTGTCGAAAGCCTTGGCTAGATCCAGGAATACTCCGACACATTTTAACTTGTTGTCTAAATTTTCAGCAATATGAGTTGTTAGATTTAAAATTGCGTCTGTTGTAGATCTTCCTTCACGAAAACCGTATTGGTTATCGGCAAGGAGATTATTTTTTTCTAGGTAGTCCTTGAGTCTCTTGTTTATAAGTTTTTCCAGGATTTTCGCCAGTGTTGGTAAAAGGGATATAGGTCGGTAATTAGAGACACTATCTCTGTTTCCACTTTTATAGATTGGATTGGATGGATTAAATAAATAAGAATGAGAAATGACTTTTTTACATTGTAGCAACAATCACTTGTTTTGTTTTGCCTCACCATGACGACTGATTTGGTTTCAAAATATGTTTCAAATAATAGGACCTCAAAAAGCGAGAGAAGAATGAATGCGACGCGCCATCTATGTATAATTATAAAATTTACAAGATTTCAGTTTTACTTTTATTCGGCAATATACTCTTTCTTCTTCTATACACTGATATTATAAAACTTTTATTATATAGACTATTTTTTTTTTAATTGCAGGAGTTCAGCAGACAGGCAGACGGCCCACTTGATGGAAAGCGGTTACCATCGCCTATGGACATTTGCAACACCAAAGATACTACAAATGCGCTGCTGCTCTCTTAAGTGAGACTGGAACCTGGTCACTAATGCCGGAACACAACGCAAGGTTGTTATGGCGGCATACTCTAGACCGGGGGTGGTCGCCATCCAGTCGGGCAAATGCCCTACCACCTGGCGTATACACTATATCAGACAAGCTCACATTTGCAACACGAAAGATGCTACCAATGTGCTGCGGGCCTCGAAAGTAGGGACTGGAACCTGGCCTCTGATGGAGGAACACAATTGAAGGTCGTTAAGATGGTTAAATGCCCTACCCCCTGATAGTGGTGATTTTTATCCGTGCAGGAACGGAGAAAGAATACAATTTCCTGCGGCCGAGCGGCCTGTCGTAAGAGGCGACCAAACAACCCACAGCCAGGTGGTAGGGCATTTGCCCGACTGGATGGCTACCACTGTCTAAAGTATGTCGCCATAACAACCTCGAGTTGTGACCAGGTGTCAAGTCTCCCTTAAGAGAGCAGCAGCGTATTTGTAGCACCTTTGGTGTTGCAAATGTCCATAGGCGATGGTAACCGCTTTCCATCAAGTGGGCCGTCTGCCTGTCTGCTGAACTCCTGCAATAAAAAAAATAGTGGGTTGTTCATGAAACATGTACGAAAATTTATTATTAAAATTTCTGTTTCAATCCTTAACATTTTAATTGAAATTTGTTGAGCCTTTTCAGAGATTATTCGGGACAAACCTTCACATAGACAGACGAAAATGTAAAAAAAAATAACAATTACGTCGTACGTATTTTTTGACCTCTCCCCGTCCTTGTCACAACTGGTCACACTCGTAAGACTCTTCCCTCCCTAGTACTTAAAACAGCATTTCCATAATTATATTTATTTCCATTAAAATTATTTTTGAATAATTTAAACAGAAATATTATGAAATTTTTCTTTCGTTAATAGTTTAAATTTCGCGTTTTATTGCTTAAATATTTTCGATTTTGAAATGTGACGTCACAAAAAAGATCCCTTGTTACACAATTTCACACTTCATCGATGGCCCTTTACGCGACATATAGAGTTTTGAGTTACTGTTACCGACGCGAATATCTGGCGCCGCCTTTAATTTCCCGAAAGTGTATCAGTTACCTTATAAGTATAAATGTCATGTAAAACACATTTAGAAAAATAAAATAAAATCCTCTTCAGTTTTTAACATTCAATCGCGTCGTTTCATTTCTGGCAAAAAATCATCATAATATTTTCTTAAGTTTTTGCGACTTGTATACATAATAAAACTTCACTTCACTGAAAAGTGGCCGAAACGTCGGAAAAACCAAAATCAAATAAAATTATCGCGCTTAAAACCGTTAAAACGTAGTTTTATTAAAAAATCACCATTTCGCTTCGTAGTGACTCCAAACAATATTCAATAGCACGAACCAGCTGCAGTTACATTTTTGAATTTATTTCAAAAACACAGAGATTTTAATTTCATTTATTAGTATAGATGTAAATGAATTTACAAAACTATAATATACATGTCGGGTTCACGCCGGGAGTGAACGAATGACGCTCCGAGAATACATACATAACTTCACGCCAGTTCCCTTGCGGGGTAGGCACGAACAACAGAACAACAATTAGGCCCATTCTTACACACCTCACTCGCTTCTTTGACATTCATAACTTTTATCATGCACGCTCGTCTGTTCTAAAGGCTCCTGACATCACCTTCTGCTAGTACATGATCAATTTGATCATGGAAGGTGTGTCGTGGCCTTCCACGACTTCTGCATCCATCCACTTTTGCATTGTATATCTGTTTAGTCATTCTTTCATCATGCATTCTTTCCACATGCCCGAACCAGCGGAGCATTCCTTTCCTTACCTTCGCCCCGACACTCTCTTTCAGACCAACTCTCTTTCTTACTTCGGTATTACGAACGCGGTCCGCGAGCGTCACTCCGAGAATAACACAATAATAATCTGAAATATTATAATCAAAGTTTATTACACTAGAATTATCACAATTACAGTATTAAATATTGCACACTAATACACAGAAATACGCTTGTCAGGTGTCGAGACAACTCCAAGAGTATTATCAAGCATAATTATCGACACGCTTGTATATCCCCAAATTAAGCAAGTTACGCTTGTGTTATGGGTAATATACAACGGACTACTCTGGGGCCGATCCCAGACACCCAGACCATAGTAAATAACGGAGAAAATACGTTTTCCGAAATTTACTATACCAGGAATCGAACCCTGAACCTCTGCGTTGCAGTGAGGTACGCCGGCAAAGGCTTAGCCCGCTCAACCACAGAGGCCGTCGAATCCGGGAATATTGCTTAGGGAAAGTTTGAAATTGTCGCAATCCGCAGGGTTCTAAATTCAAAACACAATGTATTATGTGGTCCTCGTCCAAGACTGTCATTGTAGACTGTCGGTCGTAGACTTGGTTGTAGACTGTGGGTTCAAGACTGCCGGTTGAAGACTGCCCCTCCTCTGCCCGAACACCGCGTATTTAACAGGTACTCGTAGCGCGCCGCAGTGACACCATCCCGCAATGCTGTGGCGCCACTCCAGTTACACTTCCTTCATAAAACCAACTTCCGCCATACGTATTAACTTCCAACATCCCGTTACTCCATTTCCGATATCTGTTAGCTTAATAAATAAATGCTCCTACATTGACATCCGGTTAAACAACTTACAATTACTACATTAAAGAACACTATCCACTTATTGACTACTTCCGTCGTATGGTTGTTTTATAATAACAAATACGATTCCTACACATACACATTATAGTATAAGTCGTAAATAGATACATTTAAGCAGTAAAATGTAACTTTACATTAGTCACCCATCCGCCTGCATGATACGAAATGTTGCCTTTATGTTACTTCTGAAAATTTTACTACCCCTACATTTGGAGTAACGCTGATGGAATCAAAGACGTAACCGTTTTTCAAATTTTTATTGTTACACGTTTTCAATATATATATATAGGTATGTATGTACTTTGTGTTAGGTTACTGTATTGTAATACTTGGAACAACTCAGAAGGGTTTATGGTGATAAAAGAACAGCAGGTCACTGCATTTATACTCAGAGAACCTTACGGTTTTAACATATTCTACACACTGACTCTTCACACTCGACAAGCATTTTTAGAACACCACACCAACCCTGTAACAATTTTACAGTATAAGAAACTTAGCAAATTGGCAGAACCGATAGCGGATTGAAGTCATTGATAAACTATTTTAATTAAAGGGTTATGAATGAAAAGAATTCGATACATTATTTTTTCGAAATTTTAGATAATATTTTATATAAGATATTGTTACGACCTAGTCGCCGACAAAGACAAATTCACACCTGCATACCTGTAGAAACACATTTTATTACTTTTCGGCATTTGGACTTCTGTTGTTTACTTTGTGCTTAAAATTTGTGATTAGAAAACAGCCTATTGTGTATTGTAATCGTTTATGGCAGTCATTAGCCAGGTGTGTCGAATTTAAAGTACAAACTAATTCTAAGAAATTCGGTCTACGTGGCCGGGCAGACATATTGCATCTGTGCAGTATAAAGCAATGTCTCGATTGAGGGACGAGGCAGTCGAGCGATAACCACGAGCGAAGCAAGATTGTGTACATTCGGTAATCTATTTAGTGACGGACTTTGCGCGTGTTATTGAATTACGATCTTCTGCATTACATTTGGACTCGTTGCGTTCGGTTATATTTGTACCTGTGTTATACGTGTTTGTATAGTTCTAATAAACTCTATAATAATTCCAACGGCATTTTAATTCGAGTCCTACAACTCGTAACAATATTATATAAAATATTATAATTAAAGTTTTACATGTAATAAAATAAACCAAACACAGTAAAAATCTATCGCGTCTGCCAACATGAAAATAAAATGTAGTGAAGTGAACACCGTCTATATACAATTGAGAGATTTTGAATTGAACATACATACTTACATAACTTCACGCCAGTTCCCTTGCGGGGTAGGCACGACCAACAGAGCGCCATTCAGGCTTATTCTTACACACCTCACTTGCTTCTTTGACACTCATTCATTCATTGATTTTGAATTATAATCTACACAATTACCACATCATATTAGGGATAAATATTGTTACATAAAATTATAGTAAATTATAGACAACTACTCTATACAAAACAGGCGCTAATCACAGAATTAGGCGTCCCGACGGAATGACTCTAATTCCCTGGCAGCGTGGCAAGCCTTTGGTGTGGGATGCGACTTGCGTAGACACGTTGGCCGCATCCCATTTACCAAACACGTCTAAATCGGCCGGTTCAGCGGCGCAAATATGCAACCCTCTGTGAGAGTTATATGTTTGTGCCGTTTGCTGTCGAGACGCTTGGACCGTGGGGTCCTGAGGCCATGAGCCTCTACCAAAATTTATCGAAACGACTCATTGACTCTTCGGGTGATCAGAGGGCTGGTGCTTACCTCGGCCAACGGATCAGTACGGCGATCCAGCGAGGAAACGTAGCCAGCCTTCTGGGCACCTTACCCATAGAAGACGGTGATCTGGGCTCAGTATTCTACTTATAGTCTTGAGGGACTACGAGTAGAATACAATACAAATAAGTTAAGTTTTCTTGCATTGTATTCGATTATATGTGATAAATTATATTATTAGTTTCAGAATAAATAAAAATATAACATTATTTTTCAATTAAGGAAATTGATCGATTGTATCGTTTAAAAATGAGAGGGTACATAAAATTAATTATTAACCTCAAAAACAAAACATGACGACAACTATGCAACTAAATAAATGTAACACTTGCTAATTATTAAGCAATTATTCCACGTGCATGACGTACCAGTTACAAATCAACTTTCTTCTTTCCCAAATTATTATTATTGCACAGATAAATGAAATGAATGAAAATTGACGGCCTCTGTGGTTGAGCGGGCTAAGCCTTTGCCGGCCTACCTCACTTCAACGCAGAGGCTCCGGGTTCGATTCCTGGTATAGTAAATTTCGGAAACGTATTTTCTCCGTTATTTACTATGGTCTGGGTGTTTGGGATCGGCCCCAGGGTAGTCCGTTGTATATTACTAATAACACAATTTATCCGTGCAGGAACGGAGAAAGAATACAATTTCCTGCGGCCCGGCGGCCTGTCGTAAGAGGCGACTAAACAACCCACAGCCAGGTGGTAGAGTATTTGCTCGACTGGATGGCGACCACCCCTGGTCTAGAGTATGCCGCCATAACAACCTTGTGTTGTGTTCCGGAATTAGTGACCAGGTTCCAGTCTCCTTTAAGAGAGCAGCAGCGCATTTGTAGCACCTTTGTTGTTGCAAATGTCCATAGGCGATGGTAACCGCTTTCCATCTAGTGGGCCGTCTGCCTGTCTGCTGAACTCCTGCAATAAAAAAAAAAAAAAAAAACAAGCGTAACTTGCTTAATTTGGGGATATACAATGTGTGTGTTTGTCTGCCGATTATTAATATTATATTATTATTATAAATTCACAACAATTCACAAGTCCATAAACACACTGTGACTTGGTTAAATTTTTCGAACACAAACATAACATAAGTAAGTAAACAATCTTGCGTAACCCGCACAAAGTTTCCTCCGTTATATAGGGGAGTGACCATTTACAGAATACAGAATGGCAGTCCCTCAGGCGATATTCCCACTAAATTCTGTAAAAGCTCCGAGCCGTGGCGTTGTTTGGCTGGTTACGATTCCGACACACCCGAAATGTTCACTTAGGATATTCACACAACATATACGGTTTTTCCTAAACTAACCATACCCCCGACTTAGTTCGCTATTTAAGTTTAAAGTTAAAGCAAAAGATACAGTTAATAATTCCTCTTTTCATTGGAGCGGGACAGTGTACGAATCGTGTAAGCGGAACAGAGTTAAAAAAGATTATCCGTGCAGGAACGGAATAAGAGTTGTGAGAGGCGACAAAACAAGTGTTTTCCCAGTCTGGATGGCAGCCATCTCTGGTTTAGAGTATGCCGCCATAACAACCTTGAGTTGTGTTCCGACATTAGTATCCAGGTTCCAATGATCCTTAAGAGAGCAGCAGCCCATTTGGTGTTGCAAATGTCCCTAGGCGATGGTAACCGCTTTCCATCAAGTAGGTCATCTGCCTGTCTGCTAAGCTCCAGCAATAAAAAAATAGTTAAGACAGGGAAATACTAGTAACAGTCCGAACTCTCATTATAATTGAATCGCGCGTTCCATTCGACACAGTAATCTTGCTACTTTGCTTAGCGGCGTCAACAATCACTTTGGTTGATTCATTCACAGTGAAAGATAGAAATGAACCGTCTAATATTGGCTAAGGTTTACTAAGCTTATAATTTCAAATTTCAATTTAAAATTACATGACTGGATGGCGCTGATTCCCTGGAAGATGGGCCGCCCCTTAGTGTGGGATGCTACTTGCGTTGACACTGGCGGCGTCCCATCTTTCAAGTAGGTGCACTATCGCCGGTTCTGCTGCAGCCGAACAGGAGGCCCTCAAGCGCCGCAAATATGCCGCCATTGGAAATGGTTACACATTTGCAGCATTTGGGGTGGAAACTTTGGGTCCGTGGGTTCCTAACGCTCTAAATGTCTACCGTGACGTCGCCAAACGTTTAGTAGACGTCACACGCGACCAGAAGGCTGGCGTCTATTTCGCTCAAAGATTAAGCATTTCTATACAACGTGGCAACGCCGCCAGCCTTCTGGGGAAGTTCCCGGTAAGTGACAGTGGTTTGGGACCAATAACTTATCTTTCGATATTTTCCCCTTTTTTATCTAGTTTTAGTTTTTATATTGTATAGTTTGTAGTTTATTTTTAAGTTTGATAATGGATTTGGTTTCATTCAATCTCTTGTAAAATATCTAGTGTAATACGCCTTTAACATTCGCTCACATATGTTCAAGTTCAATAAAAAACCTGCTCTTACTTAAGGGGCATAAGGCTGGTTTTTGTTTGGGCTATTTTATTAAGAAATATTGCTCCCTTTACATCCCGAAATGTTAAATAAGGATATAAGGCGGATATCGAAATGATATTTTAGCTGTATAACAAGCAAAAGTTATAAAACGTATTTTTTGTTTCTGATATTTTAATGGAGGTTAAAGAAAGAACTTTGAAGGACTAACGTTTTGCGATATTATGGAAGTCGAAAGTACAGGGGTCGATATTATCTGTGCAGGAATGCAAAAATAATGCTAATTCCTGCGGCCGGACGGCGTGTTGTAAGAGGCGACAGAACAGCCCATAGCCAGGTGTTTGGGTATTTGCCCGTCTGGATGGCTACCACCCTTGAGCTAGAATTTGTCGCCATAGCAATCTTGAATTGCGTTCTTGCATTAGTGGCCAGGTTCCAATCTCCGTTTAGATAGCGGCAGCTCATTGGTAGCACCTTTGGTGTTACAAATGTCTATATGTGATGGTAACCGCTTGCCATTAGATGGGCCGTCTGCATGTCTGCTGAAGCCATGCAGTCTCGTGTTATTCTACATACATACATAACTTCACGCCAGGTCACTTGCGGGGTAGGCACGTACAACAGAGCGCCATTCAGGCTTATTCTTACACACCTCCCTTGCTTCTTTGACATATTAATATATTACAGTTAAAATGTAATATATTTTTTTATTGTACATAATATACATACATACATAACTTCATGCCAGTTCCCTTGCGGGGTAGGCACGAACAACAGAGCGCCATTCAGGCTTATTATTACACACCTCACTTGCTTCTTTGACATATTAATATATTACAGTTAAAATGTAATATATTTTTTTATTCTACATAATATACATACATACATAACTTCACGCCAGTTCCCTAGCGGGGTAGGCACGAACTACAGAGCGCCATTCAGGCTTATTCGTACACACCTCCCTTGCTTCTTTGACATATTAATATATTACAGTTAAAATGTAATATATTTTTTTATTGTACATAATATACATACATACATAATTTCACGCCAGTTCCCTTGCGGGGTAGGCACGAACGACAGAGCGCCATTCAGGCTTATTCTTACACGCCTCCCTTGCTTCTTTGACATATTAATATATTACAGTTAAAATGTAATATATTTTTTTATATTGTACATAATATACATACATACATAACTTCACGCCAGTTCCCTAGCGGGGTAGGCACGAACTACAGAGCGCCATTCAGGCTTATTCTTACACACCTCACTTGCTTCTTTGACATAGTAATATATTACAGTTAAAATGTAATATTTTTTTTTTATTGTACATAATATACATACGTACATAACTTCACGCCAGTTCCCTTGCGGGGTAGGCACGAACGACAGAGCGCTATTTAAGCTTATTCTTACACACCTCACTTGCTTCTTTGACATTTATAACTCTCATCATGCATGTCTTGTCGTGTTATTCTATCTTCTTATAATTAATAATATTATAAACAAGATTCTCTTGGCGACAACCCGTATATGTCTATGGTATACTTTACGAAAAAAGTATCATACCCCTTATTAATATAATTTTTAAACAAATATTTAAAAAATACACAGCAATCTGCATTTCTATGTAATATTTAACAACTGAGACTGTCACTACTAACACCATCTGTTGGAGAAAATATACAATCAATATCGATGAGAATAAAATGTTTACATAATAAAACTACGTTTTAACGGTTTTATGCGCGGTAATTTATTTGATTTTTGTTATTCCGTCATTTCGGCCACTTTTCAGTGGCCGTGATCACGGTAGACAAAGATGTCAAGTGTCAACGAGTATTGTTAAAGTTTTATTTAGCTTACCGCCAACTTGTTCATTTTAATTATTTAGTTTTAACTTTGTTTATGGTTATTATTTACTCTACGCCTAATCTAATTTACCACCGCTTCGCAACATGTTATAATTTAAGCGTTTCATACATAAAAGTATTATTGTAGTGCAGCGACATTAGTGCCAACATCATAAGCAAGCACGCAAGCGCCTTCAAAATAGCGTGCCGCAATATGATCATGTTCCCGCCGTATTCTCTTGGCGCTAAAACACCTACGATGAAAAACCGAACAACAGTTCGAGGCAGTTCGTCACACGCATTCAACGCGGATAGACGAAATTCGTGGTTAAACTCAAAACTCGGTTCTCGCGCTTGCTGCTTTTTTCGACATCTACCGAGTCCTTTACTGGGATTAGACCAAAAGCAATGAGACTTATCCACTGAAGATAGCAGAGTCGATTGCCGGCTTGTGTGGAGACTCGGCAAGGTACCCCTATTAGAGAGGTAACCCATGGGATAATACTCCACTTAAACCCCCTTCCTTCTATGTGCCCTGGAAAGCAGGGCAAACTCACTTCCTCAACAGGGGTTTGATCCTCCGCTCCCCAGCTGCTGAAGGACCCTGCTGCTTGCCTTAATTTCCACAATATCCTTCTCATAGACTATTGTAAATAATATAATAGGTTGGGGAAAAAGTCTTTTCGTATATAGTATGTATGAACTTGTAATAAGATCTCATTGCCTATACCATTTGTATCTGGCTGGTTTTGGTATCATTAAAAAGTTTTAATTTTAAAGAAGACAATTCCCAATTCAAATTAGGAAAATGTGTGATTTTATTTGTTTTTCTTATTGTTAAAATGAGTGAATCTAATGAAGAAATTCGATACATTTTTCAAATTTCACTACAAAAAAGGTAAAAATGCAACACAAGCCGCGACAAAAAAATTGTGATGTTTATGGACCTAATGCAGTATCTGTGAGAGTAGCGTAAATTTGGTTTAAGCGTTTTCAATCCGGAAATTTTTATATCAAAGATGCACGTCGCTATGGTCGCCCTGTTACGGACAAAATTGATGCCATTTTTGAAAAAGTCGAGCAAGATCGGCATATTAATAGTTACGATGTAGCTGGAGAACTGGGAATTGACCACAAAACAGTTTTGGCGCATTTGAAAAAATGCTGGGTACACAAAAAAGGTCGATATTTGGGTGCCTCATGAGCTCACTGAAAGAAACGTAAAGAACCGTGTACTCATTTGTGATTCTTTATTACAACGTAATGAAACCGAACCATTTTTGAAGAAGCTGATAACTGGTGATGAAAAGTGGATCACGTACAAAAAGAACGTACAAAAATGATCGTGGTCAAAGGCCGGTCAGGCTTCACAGACTGTGGCGAAACCCGGGTTAACTCGCAGCAAGGTGATGCTGTGTGTATGGTGGGATTGGAAGGGCATTATTCATTATGAGCTGTTACCGCCAGGCAGGACCATCGATTCTCAACTGTACTGCGAACAACTGTTGAGATTAAATCAAAAATTTGAGAGAAAGCGGCCGGAATTAATCGACAGAAGGGGGGTGGTTTTTCACCATGATAACGCTAGACCTCACACATCTTTAGCCACTCAGCAAAAATTACGAGAATTTGGCTGGGAGGTGCTAATGCATCCGCCGTATAGTCCTGACCTTGCACCTTCAGATTTTAACCTGTTTCGGTCTCTGCAGAATTCCTTAGGCAGTGTCAGGTTAACATCACGAGAGAACTGCTAAAACCACTTGTCGCAGTTTTTTGATTAGAAGCCCCAAATCTTTATAGCAATGGGATCACGTCCCTACCTACAAGATGGCAAAAAGTTATCCAACAAAATGGCACCTACAGACTTTAGTCAAATGTAAATAAACTTTATAAAAAAACCTTTTGAATTTTTATGTAAAATGCGAAGAAACATTTTCCCCAACCTAATATATATCTGTGATTAAAGGTGTCTAAGACAGGAATATTATTTTATCCCCTGCCACACTAAAGAGGGACACAAACAACAACAACATACCAACATAACCCCTCAGCAGCAATCGTCTATGACAATCAACTATGATATTTTCCCTCAAATAAAACATCAGTGAAGTAGATTTATTGTATGGCAGTGACACACGATACCATTTGTAGCCTACCGATAGACAATGAATTATAGTCCAAAGCCAATCACGTGTTCGAGTCATAAAACCAAGCCAACCGAGTACATTGAGTAACAGAATGGGGCCTCCCATTCATTTTGCTTGGTGTTCTGTGATATCGCTTCACTTTGCTTATCTCCGTTAAGTTTTTAGGGTCCTCTAGGAAATTCAGAAAGAAGAATCTTTCAAGTTAAATTTGATCGACTTCCCGGTTTCTGATTGAGCTGAAATTTTGCACGTATGTGTATATCGTGTGACAATGTAATAATATGGTACCATGGAGCTGATCTGATGATGGAGTCGGAAGATGGCCATAGGAACTCCTGTACTAAACAAGATAGACCCGTCGTGTTTGGGCTCGTTTTACTTGTCTTGGCTAGCACTCTGCTGCTACATGATATGCAGGATCTCAAAAGCTTGTATTTAGAAACCTTTTAAAAAAAGGGGTGTGTGGGGTGCTTTTCAGGATATTATCAAAATAACTCTTCTACCCATATCTGTTCATAAAATATTTATAACTATTGATACCATGCACCGCACGCTTTTTTTTATTTTTTATTGCTGGAGTTCAGCAGACAGGTAGACGGCCCACTCGATGGAAAGCGGTTACCATTGCCTATGGACATTTGCAACACCAAAGGTGCTACAAATGCGCTGCTGCTCTCTTAAGGGAAACTGGAACCTGGTCACTAATGCCGGAACACAACTCAAGGTTGTTATGGCGACATACTTTAGACCTGGGGTGGTAGCCATCCAGTCGGGCAAATGCCCTACCACCTGGCTGTGGGTTGTTTTTCGCCTCTTACGATAGGCCGCCCGGCCGCAGGAAATTGTATTCTTTCTCCGTTCCTGCACGGATAAGAACATGCGGTCTTATTCAATACAATAATGCGTTCAGAGCGATGTTGAAGCTGCCTCGCTACTGCTATTTTTTACAGTAAAATCATTTTTTCTTACACTATTTTTAATTCAAAATTATTTTCTATTTTTTAGTTGGATTTTCTATAAAAGGGTATCTTTTTAACTATTTTTTTTAATTCTCATATCCTTGCATCTGGCTGTTTACATATATAGATATATTCTGTATTATATATGCTGCTATGTAAGTGGTGTAGTAAAATTATAGCAAATTTAAAAATTTGGAGTGGCCAGCAGCGTGTAACTTAAAGATCGCTTCTTTAAGAACCATAGAGGAGCGTTCAAACTTACTTTTTTTTTATTGCATGAGTTGAGCCGACAGGCAAACGGCCCACTTGATGGAACATTTGCAACACCAAAGGTGCAACAAATGCGCTGCTGCTCTCTTAAGGGAGACTGGAACCTGGTCAGTAATGCCGTCTGGTCAAATTTTACATTATACAGAATTACATTAATAAATACAATTTATAAAGTTACACATACATACATATTCACATTCACACTTATTCACATATATACCACAAGTTATACTTTCACTATACTATTATGCATAGCGCAGCAGTGCCTAACGTAGGTACAGTCTACGCTATCAGCAATCATCACCAGGATGGCGTTGGTGCTGGCATACCATACCCGGCGCTCCAGGGACGCGCACTGCTTCCTGATGGTGGTCTGAAAGCAATCGGTGTGCATCAGCGCAAACATGCCCGAGGCGCTGCAGTAGCGGGGCAGCCCCAACACCGCCCTGAACGCATTATTGTATTGAATAAGACCGCATGTAAAATGTTTAGTATACATATAGTCGTGTGAATTATTTATTTATTGGGTAGATCACAAATGTTACAATCATTTTTAAAATTAACTTAAAAAAGCGAGAACTAAAATACCATACAATTACATTACTTTGAAAATATGGTGATAACAATAATTTTAAAACTGTTTAAAGAATAACTCTTGCGTATTTTGACTCGTTTAAAATCTACAATCTCGAAAAATCTCTCCAAGGCTTAAGATGATAAAATCGTGTCGTTTTAAGATGATACCTAACTAACCAAGTAACTAACCAACTACCCTAATGAATATAGATGTAAACAAAATTCGTAATTATTACACATGAGGTTAAAACACTTAATATTCGGCACCTCTTTGGAATACTTAATTATGTGTATTCTTGGTTCATTTTTTACTAGCTTTTATTTAACTAGCAATGCAATAACTTATATGTATGTATGTAAGTTCGGGTGGAATCTTTCAAGTTAAATTTGACCAACTTCCCGGTTTACGATTGAGCTGAAATTTTGCACGCAAATGTGTATTGCGTGACAACGCTATAATATGGCACTAGGAGCTGATCTGATGATGGAGTCGGAAGGTGGCCATAGGAACTCCTGTACTAAGCAAGATAGATCCATCGTGTTTGGGTTTGTTTTACTTGTCTTGGCTAGCACTCTGCTGCTACATGATATCCAGGATCTCAAAAACTTGTGTTCAGAAAACCTTTTTAAAAAAGCTTATTAGACACATCTTGTAGTTTAAACCAGGCTATGTTTGATCTGGCAAACTAGCAGACTGGAACCTGGCCACTAACGACCTTGAGTCGGGTTCTGGCATTAGTGGCCAGGTTCCAGTCTCCGTTTAGAGAGCAGCAGTGCATTTGTAGCACCTTTGGTGTTGCAATTGTCCATACGCGATGGTAAGCGTTTTCCATCCGGTGGATCATCTGCCTTTCTGCTGAATTCGTGCAATAAAAATAAAAATGTTTGGTAGCCATCCAGATAAGCAAATGCTCTACCACCAGCCCTATTCTCTTTACCGCTCTACTAATCTTATTGGTTTTAATGTGTTTTCTAACTTGAAAGGCGGAAGGCAAGCTTGTGGCTGGTGAACGACCTTTATGGGGACAATTCGCAGTTCGAGACACTTGTACTAATTTATTTAAACTGGACAAGTGTGGCCCTAATGGTACTCGTTAGTACTGGATAAGCAGTTTCGCGTGTAAACAAGAATTACGACATAGTTGTTTTTCGTAACCTAGGTTCATTTAAGGCCAGGGCTTGGAAACCGGTAAAAAAGTCGAACCTGTTACAGTCTATGTACATAGATACTTTTCTTTTCGGTTTTGTTCTTACTTTCAGCTCAGTCAACCGGTTTTTGGTAACAAAAGTGCCTTAAATAGGTTTTCTTGAATAAACCGGTTTCGGCCGGTTTTCGCCGCACACCTTCAGTGCGTAGCAATATCATACAGCAAGTTTTCCGTCGCACAAAAACACATGCTGAGAGAGGTAGAATGATATCTTTTCGCGGAATAAACCGGTTAATACAGGTTTATAAAACCTCTCTTTAAGGTTTACACTCCAAACGAAATAGATTGACTAACATCTGTTCTAACCGGTTTTAGCCATTTCCTTCGATGTGTAAACCTTACAAAGAGTGTTATGGAAATTCTTATTTACCGGTTTGTTCCGAAAAAACTACTTTCTTTATATAACAACTATTTCTAATAATAAAACTACGTTTTAACGGTTTTAAGCGCGGTAATTTTATTTGATTTTGGTTTTTCCGACGTTTCGGCCACTTTTCAGTGGCCGTGATCACTATGTTGTAATATCAATATGTTGATAACGCCGATCTATTTGGTCACCGCCTCTTTGTTTCAATTTTTCTTTCGCCGCATTTGTCACTATATAATGTGACATACAGGCCGTTCCATTAGTAGCTCACAACGCCCAAAATGCTCCATTAGCCGTTCCACAAGGCGACCGCGGTCGTTGTGGTCGTGGCGAAAACGTCACTAATGACGTCATCATTTTCGATCATACAACGCTCACAACGACCCATGTCAAAAGTTGGGTCGTATAACTGTTCCACTTGGGTTTACGATTGTAACGCCGGCAAGCAAGTGGAACGGGCAAAATCGCGGTCGTGAACGTGGTCGTTGTGAGTGTCTAATGGAACGTAGCCATAGTCTACGTAAGTACCGCTGCTCGCGCCGCTGCTTCGCGAAAATCTCGGTGCGTTTTGTGTGTTGTGCCGTATTCTACACCCGCTTTTAATCCTCGTGCTGGAAGGTACCCACTGTGCCGTAACCAGCTAGTCCACTAGTCAAAGGAACCGCAAAACATAAAGAACGGATCACGAGGAAGACGTGCTGCCGCTGAGAAGCCCGCATCGTTCGTAGCGTCTCTGGTGCTATCCTGTAAGTCCTTTCCTTCTCTTTTATTTTCGATCCCGCCCCGCGCCAACATATGTATTAATGTGCGACTGATTTGCTATAACACATTGCTGCGTTTTGAAGGTATGTGGCAATAACCGTTCAAAACCGGTTTATTAAAAAAAAACCTTTCTAACAAACTTTTGTTATCAAAAACCGGTTATTGAGCTTAAAGTGAGAACAAGTTTTGTTTCTGAAAAAGAAAAGTTTCTGTGTACTTACGCTGTATCCGGTTCAAATTTTTTAGCCAGTTTTCAAGCCTGGTTTAAAGAGGTACCTAAATGGAGTTTGCTTTCTCGCTCACGCGTTACCACATTTCTCTCTTTTCTTTCACCATATCCCAATTACTTGGGGTCGACACAATATGTCTTTTCCTTCCACACTCTTCTATTCTGACATACCTCTTCTGTCACACCGCATATCATCATGTCATCCTTCACACAATTCATCCATCTTTTTTTGGTCTACCTTTAAATTTGTACCCATCCATCTTGTAGTATAATATTCTTTTTGTCGCGTGACTTTCATCCCTCCTCATTATATGCCCATACCAACTTAATCTTCTTCCTCTCAATTTTTCTGTCACAGGTGCAACTTTCAAAGATCCCCTTATGTACTCATTTCTCACCTTATCCATTTTTGTAACACCACACATCCATCTCAACATTCTCATCTCAGCTGAGTGGAGAACATTACCCATTACCACATTTATGAAGATATAATTGAATGAATTTACTTACGCCAAATCCGTATATTATAATCCCGCAGGAGGGCTTTGTGACGAAGCCTTAGGTGAGTAGCGACACCTGACTCCGGGGCCAAGGCAAGACCCCCGCCTCCGTGCTTGCCTTAACCAGCCGGCACGGAATGAAGATCGCTAAAGCTAAGACTCAAGCTCCAGGGATGGAAGTAATAAACAGCATAACGTCAGAAGTAGCTTAGGTGAACCTGCAGCCCACCTCTCTACACCCCTTAGCCACTCACACCCATGTTGGCATTTTTAAGCGCCCATTCCGAACATTGCAGCGAGCAGACGCCATTGTCCCCACATTCCCAGACTCCTAGTACCACTAGTACTTCACCCCGATAGCCCGGTACTTTTTTTCTCATTGTCCACAATAATCCTTCACTGGCCGAGGCTTTCCTTGGCTGTATTATTATATGGTGTAGACAGGGATAATCGTCGGTCAGTGTCACGCCACATTTACATTTTTGTCAAGGGGCCTCTACGTGTTGGCCTTCCCATGGCCTATGGCTCCAAAAGTCTAGGCCATTTTTATGGCCCGTGGTCTCTAGAGACTTACAGTAATGTTACGAATATGTCACACATAGGTTATATTGTGCAGGTTTTATTACAATAATTAATTCATATTGCAATAACAATTTCCCGGCCAGGATTCGAATCCCCGTAATTAAAACGAGACGTATGGTGCGGCAGGTACCAGGTTACCATAAAGGTTGAGTATTATTACAAACAAAACTAATTTCATGTTAATTACATGAATAACTTTGTAAAATTTTACAGACAGACTTCAAGTTGTCTAACCTTAAAACTTTTGATTAGAATTTTAATTAAAGTTCTTTAATGACATTTTGGAATGTCTTAGTTGTAATATTTATTCAGTTTAGCAGACTCTTGAGAGGGATATTGGAATAATATTTTAATCATAAAAACTTAAACCGTTAATAGAAAAACGGAATCTCGGAATTCAAAAGTGAAGCCGGCTAAAGAGTGCCGATCTTAGAATAGGATGACGATCGCTCCTTTCTTTTTTCTTAACTTCGCGGCACCCGTTTTCATTCGGTAGAAGACATAGAGGAGAATTCGCGACAAGAACTAAACTCAATTCCGGTAAAAGCGTTTAAAAAATGTTTTGATGATTGAATTATTCGTTGGCGTAAGTGTATCATTTCTGAAGGAGCATCCTTTAAAGGTGACAAAGTAAATTTGAATGAGTAACTAACATTTTGTGTATTATTAATCTTTTCCCGATACTTTTTTGACAGAGTAGCTGGTGCGGCGGCGCTGGGTTTAGCGAGAAGCGAACTGTGTCAATTTTGCGGGAAAAGAAGTGTGGGACAATTTGGACGGGAATTTGAGAACGAGCACGCACTTACCAGGTTAATGGGAATTAAATGCAGCTGCTCCTCTGCTCCTCAGTCCACTTCACTTTGTCCTTAACTTCGCGGCATCCGTTTTCATTCGGTAGAAGACATAGAGAAGAATTCGCGACGAGAACTAAACTCAATTCCGGTAAAAGTGTTGAAAAAACTTTTTGATGATTGAATTATTCATTGGCGTAAGTGTATCATTTCTGAAGGAGCATCCTTTAAAGGTGACAAAGTAAATTTGAATGAGTAACTAACATTTTGTGTATTATGAAATTTTTCCTGATACTTTTTTGACAGAGTAGTTGGTGCGGCGGCGCTGGGTTTAGCGAGAAGCGAACTGTGTCAATTTTGCGGGAAAAGAAGTGTGGGACAATTTGGACGGGAATTTGAGAACGAGCACGCACTTACCTGGTTAATGGGAATGAAATGCAGCTGCTCCTCTGCTCCTCAGTCCACTTCACTTTATTTGTTATAATATGGTTTAAAGTATTTAATTTTCTGTGTATGTATTTGTAGTAATTTATATTATATATGTTTATTATATTTTACAATTATGATGCGGGTTATTTGTATAATACACACATTTATGAGTTGCATATTTTATGGTATTTTATTTATTTATAATGTGCGGGGGGCGATTTAATTTAATGTATTTTATGATATGATGCGTCACGTCATTCATTCATCATGAATGACGTGACGTGCGAAAGGGGAACGCGCCGTCAGATTTAAAGGAAGAATTTAAATAATAAAGAAAAGGTTGTATATGCCGAAAGAAGGTTACTTGGCGATACCAGTAGTATATAATATTTTCTTAAGTTTTCGCGACTTGTATACATAATAAAACTACGTTTTAACGGTTTTAAGCGCGGTATTTTTTTTTATTTAAATTACCGCGCTTAAAACCGTTAAAACGTAGTTTTATTAGAGTAATATATTCTCTGAAGTTTCACTTCTACTGCATGTGAACTGTACACACACAAATTTTTTTTGTAATGTTAAATAATCTATATGTAACTAGCTGCGCCCGCGGTTTCACCCGCGTGGTGATGAAAAATTGTTTTATTTTGGATAATTCCCACTATCTATATATATAAAAGAAAGTCGTGTTAGTTACACTATTTATAACTCAAGAACGGCTGTACCGATTTGGCTGAAAATTGGTGGGGAGGTAGCTTAGAACCAGGAGGACATAGGATACTTTTTATCCCGTTGAAACCGGTAGGTGGCGCTGAGATCGGGTTTTAGAAACCCCCTAATCACCTAGAGCGATTTTGGTGATTTTGTTTTTGTGTGTTTGGGTGGGTCCCCAGATGGTTTAAATCCACAATTGGAACTGGTAGGTGGCGCTGGGATCGGAAAAATAATGATCTAGGACCCGTCCTAGATTATTATTTTTTCAGAGCAGGACAACGTCTGTCAGGGCCGCTAGTATCTTTATAAATTATAGCCTATGTGTAAGCTATATGAATAAATGAAACTTTACTATTGTAAAGTTTCATCGAAATCCATTCAGTAATTTTTGCTTAAAAGAGTAACAAACATAGATCCACACATTCTTACAAACTTTCGCATTTATAATATTTATAGAGATTACAGAAATAACTGCTATGTTAGAAGTGGAAACCAGCAGCTTTGTTCTCGTATTCGGGTCTAAAAGGAATTTATAGACCGCGATTTATTTAAATAAGGGATCATTTAATTGCAAAGCCTGAACTACTTCATCATTTAAATTATAGAGATTACAGAAATAACTGCTATGTTAGAGGTGGAAACCAGCAGCTTTGTGCTCGTATTAGGGTCTAAAAGAAATTCACAACACCGCAATTTATTTAAATAAGGGATCATTTAATTGCAAAGTCTGAAATGTTTCATCATTTAAATTGTAGAGATTACAGAAATAACTGCTATGTTAGAGGTGGAAACCAGCAGCTTTGTGCTCGTATTGGGGTCTAAAAGAAATTCACAACACCGCAATTTATTTAAATAAGGGATCATTTAATTGCAAAGTCTGAAATGTTTCATCATTTAAATTGTAGAGATTACAGAAATAACTGCTATGTTAGAGGTGGAAACCAGCAGCTTTGTGCTCGTATTGGGGTCTAAAAGAAATTCACACACCGCAATTGATTTAAATAAGGGATCATTTAATTGCAAAGTCTGAAATACTTCATCATTTAAATTGTAGAGATTACAGAAATAACTGCTATGTTAGAGGTGGAAACCAGCAGCTTTGTGCTCGTATTGGGGTCTAAAAGAAATTTACACACCGCAATTGATTTAAATAAGGGATCATTTAATTGCAAAGTCTGAAATACTTCATCATTTAAATTATAGAGATTACAGAAATAACTGTTATGTTAGAGGTGGAAACCAGCAGCTTTGTGCTCGTATTGGGGTCTTAAAGAAATTCACACACCGCAATTTATTTAAATAAGGGATCATTTAATTGCAAAGCCTGAAATACTTCATCATTTAAAACACGCCCGTACACTCGAAATTCGATTTCATTTGCTCATCACTTACCGATGTAACGCAATAACAGGCATATTTCCGTAAAATTTTAGAAATACTTTACACGATAAACAAATTTGATGAATAATAAATAAAGTTTCTGTGATACAAAATTTAATAGCTAATATTATATTGTCTTATTCTACTCTGCGCAATTTATGTTTTTTTTTTGTTTGTGTGTCTTTCTTTCTGAAACTTGTTTTTTTTTATTTTTGTTTATTTATCCAGTATGTTACAAATTTTATTTTAACAAATAAAATTTGAATGATACAGAACTGCATTAAATATTTCAATATACATATACCTACTATAACTATATAATACATACATATTGTTACATGCCGACAAAAATGAATGCACACCTGCCTGCCATAAAGCATAGTTTATTGCCTTCCCGCATTTGAACTTCTTTTTTTTTCTTAGAAAAACAGTCTATTGTGTATTGTACTAGTTCATGGCCGTTCGCAGGAATAATTAGGCAGGTGTGCGGATTACGATTTCTGGGAAATTGCGTCGACGCTTGGCAGGTAGACATATTGTATTTGTATAGTTGAGTATAAAATAATGCCCGAAGGGAGGGGTGAGGCAGTCAAGCGACGATTGCGATACAAGCAAGACGTGTGTACATTCGATAAGCTGTATAGAGACGGACTTTGCGCGTGTTATTGAATCGTGCAGTTTGTAATGGTTGTGTCCAGTTATATTTGTACCTGTGTTATATCGTGTTTGTATGGTTCTAATAAACTCTATAATAATTCTAACGGCACTTTAATTCGAGTCATGAAAGTTTATAAAAATCACATCAAAAAATCAATTTTTAACATTTTCCACTGTCTACGTGTTTGTTCCGGCTAATCTCTGAAACAGCTGGAACAATTTTGACGGAACTTCCACTGGCAGATAGCTGATGTTATAAGGAGTAACTTAGGCAACTTTCAAAATTAGGGTTCCGTGAAAAAAAAATACACGCGGATGAAGTCCTCCTGGACGAAGTTTACTATAAAGGTACTAAACCAAAACTGTGTTCGTCGATTTTGATCAAAAATGTATAAAATACAAAAAATGTTCATACATTAGCTACCAACTAAAAGCGCGTCGTCTATTATCCTTAATGTTAGGAAGGAAGAACGATCGTCCTTGTTATTACGTTATACGAAATTCGCAATTAAATTTCCATTTGTTCTATGAGGAAGTAAACGTGTACTGCTTCGACGAGAAAGAAAAACACGAGTATTTATATCATTACAGCATTGTCAATTTAGCTACTTATAGTCTTGAGGGACTATGGGTAGAATACAATACAAAAAAAAATGTATATTATAAATTGTAATTGTAGTTTTATTTAGTTTAATAAAATATATATATACTAGCTGTCCCGGCAGACGTTGTCCTGCCCTGAAGAAAATTTGAAACCCAATTGCAGCGCCACCTAGCGGGACCAATTGTGAAGCTAATCCATCCTCGAATCCACTTGAACACACAAAAAAATTCATTCAAATCGGTCCAACCGTTTAGGAGGAGTTCACTGTCAACACACGTACAGAAGAATTATATATATATATATATATATATATATATATATATATATATATATATATATATATATATACACACATGATTTAGCTACTGTTTTCACTAAATTACATGTAAAACCAAACAGACTTCGAAGTTTGTGCACTTTCACTATCAAAAGCCCTGGAAATCACTTCACTTCTTTTAACTTGTACACTCGCACGTAACAAATTTCGACGATGGTCTCTGGGACCTTGTAGATTTCTTTTGAAGAGAAGAGAAGTTCTCAAAGCGTTACGTGATGGAGGGATATTGGAATCATGATCTTGTCTACAGTTCTTAGGACCGTCTTGAAGAAAGAAAGTGATTTATTGACTTAAAAAAGACGACGCTATACATATATACATTCATACACACATAATACATTCACAATAAGTTTTACACAAAAATAAAAATAAACTTTATTCACAAAAACATATATAATAAATAAATAAGGCTCGTATGTCGAGTGTTTCAGTCAACGAGGTTGGCAACTCAGCATTGTGCTGCTATAGAATTTAATGAAAAATCCAACATAGCGCCTCTGTACATTAAGTACGTGTATACATAAACACATAATTATATCCTTTTTTATTTAGTCGGATATAATGACCTCGCTTATTGTGACATGTCACTTATGACCAATTTTTAATCAATTATTTCCGATTATAGTGATAATGATAGCAATTGTAGAAAGAATCGTGTTAAAATGATCAAATTGTCTTGATTCTAATCAAAACATCTTTTCTACAAAAATAACAGTGCTAGATGCAATTCTTATGGTTAAAGATGCCTGGAACAAAATGTATTAATTATATAATAATGTTGCGTACGAGCGGGGTTACGCACTTGGGATTGGAAGGAAACACCGGTTCTTTTAAGTAACAACTTTATTGTCTTACACAGCCGCACGTAATACCTCTCCGCAGGGTTGCCCCTATACGCACGACTAACGATGCACTATCCCGACGATAAGGTGTCTCACTCACAAAAACCGTCGCCGGTACTGCGTAGACCACCTCCTGCTACTGCAGTGCTCACCTCCGATAATGACGTGTGTGGCTCGCTTCTGGTTCGTCTCTCGAACTACGCTACACTCCTCACTCACTTTACTGTCCACTAGACTTGTCACTAAATTCACCACGTAACTCGTCACTGTCTTCTATTAAGCTTCTCTTCCAACTCTTCCGTATCGCACTTGTAGCTTCGCTGTCTTGAACTGAACTCAACTCTAAACTGCCCGGTAGGCGCGCCTTACGCTGCTTATATACCCGGAAGAATTTGCTGGAACCCATAATTTCGTTATTCTTTTATTTACTATCTGTCTCTTTCTAAACATCTATCTATCTCTGTCTTTTCCTTCCCGAACCTTCTATTCGAGAACTTTCGTTTATACATCTATCCCTTTCTAACATCTGTCTCTCCTTGTCTTTTCCTTCCAGAATCTTCTACCTTTTTCTAGAAGTCTTGAGACCGGCTTACGCTGCCAGAAAGTTCTACCCCCGGTCACCACAATAATTTTACATGCGCACTTGGGATTGAAAGTAAACACCAGTTTTTTTCAGCTAAATGCTTTGATTGACTTACATAGCCGTACGTGATTCTTCTCCGCATGATTGCCCCTTCAGACACAACTAACGACCCACTGTTCCGATGATAAGATGTCTCACTCACAATACCGTCGCCGATATTGCGTAGACCACCTCCTGTTACTGCAGTGCTCATCTCCGAAGTTACTTACCGCGCGGAGCTCGCTTCCGAATCTCCTCCTTAACTACGCTAAACTCCTCCTTCACTAAACTCTCCACTAAACTCGGCACAGATTTCTGCCTAACTCTTCTTTCAACTCCCTCGTATCGCACTTGTCGCTTTGTTGTCTTCCACTGAACTATTTAGTAGGCGCCCTTTACGCTGCTTTTATACCCGGTAGAATCTTCTGGAACCCACAATTTCGATCTTCTTTGCATTATTCTTGTATTTATCAATCCCTTTCTAAACATCCATCTACCTCTATATTTTCCTTCCTGAATCTTCTATTCTAGAATTTTTGTTCATCATCTATCCCTTTCTAAAATGTGTCTATCCTTGTCTTTTTCTTCCAGAATCTTCTACATTTTTCTAAAACTTCTTAAACCAACTAGATCCATGTAAACATGTACCACCGTCGCTCACCACACTAATAATTTTGTAAGTATTTATATGCTTTGTATGACGTCGGCTTAGAATGATGTGTTTGTCGCTTCCCTTCGACGTCATTATAAACGGATTCCACTGTATAAGATTACCTTCACACAATAAGCTATTTTTACCCTTCAAATACGGCACGATGTGCCGAATATTACCAGAGTCCTAAACAAGTCCGTGCAACGACATTGAGGGGTCGCAACATGTTTCCCGGGAGACGCGCGCCATGTTGCTCTCGGCACTTCGCTTGCGAAATATGAAAATACTTTGGCAAATATTCCTTTGGGGACAAAGTTTCGGGGTCGGAGGTAAGAGTGTTGGGTATAAAGTGTTATCTTCGCGTTTGTGTACATATGAGGGTAGTATAGGTGTGTTCTTAACAAGTATCAGAGCTGATTCGATTACAATGTATATCTATATCTAATGTTATAAAATTCTAAACATGCTGTCTGTACTATGAAGCTATTTAAAAATCAACAAGGACTTTTTGGAGGGAACTGAGAGAAGATGTTGTGCTGTGCAATTTTATTTTCTAAAAATCTGTCAAATTACTCTAAAATGAACAGTGGTATGTAAGATATTGATAGTTTTTGAGTAGTAATTATGTGTTTTTGTGACAAATGTGAACTGTATAGTCAAATGTGGCCTATCCAGTTGTCACAAGAACTCCGTTAAATGGCGTCAGTTGATAACCTACAGTTCGACCAAGCTATACATAGGCTTAAGAAACTGAAAAACTATATTGTAATTAAGATTTGGCTTAAAGGCCATAAAAAATATGTGCTGGGACACATAGTAGAAGGGAAACCTCAACGTACAAATGGAAAAACGAATGGCAACGGATAAGTGGTAAAATTTTAACTTGAAGTTTTACGGGCAGGTTTTCAAATTGGACCAGTACATTAACAATCTGCCCGTAAAACTTCAAGTTAAAATTTTGTTCCGATTCGTTTTGCCACTTGTCCGTTGAAGTCTCACTTCTACTATGTGTCCCAGCACACATTTCGATTTTTCGCAGGTTTACTGCAAATTATGATTTAGTTAGGTTAGGTACATTTTAATTAATGCATTTTTTATTTAAACATATTTTATTTTATCAAACAAAAAAACTGAATTCTATCCGCTTTTTCGTGTCAGAAAAAATCCTAATACCCCCCCGTCTATATAGCAGTTTCACTTCAATAAAAAACAACAACTAGAGTATATAAATGACGGAGAACCACGATGCATTTTTTTACACAATACATAACAATAGAACAGTAGCCAAAGGGCATTTAATTAATAAGTTAGTAGCCAGTTCGTCAATTAGAGCAACTGTGAGTATCCCTAACGAAGTGACAGGACTCATTAGGTGTTCTTTGCATAGCGAGTTAGTCGGCAACTCGGTTAGTGACGCCGCGACATTTCACAATGCGATTTACGTCTCCTACTATTTACTCAACCGTGGGACTATTCTGGAATGCTAACATTTCTACAAATCTTACATCTTGTACTTCTTTGTACCGTATTTATAGCAGAATAAAAAAATATATTAAACATATTAAAGAATGTACTTGCAAAGCAAAAATTACTAGCTTCTTAAAAACTCTCGACTATCAATACACTGAAGACCTTTTGTATATTCGTAAATGACTATGCTGTTTTCTACTACCAACGTTATTTCCTTATCTCCTCCATGATTCTCTGATAATTCTTATACAACATATGGATCTTAACATTCTCTGACTCGTTCACTCTCGCTCAATCACATATACTTATTCTTACATCACCTATGCGAACTTACATATGCATAGCCAATACATCACACCTAAGCACATGAAGGGCTCACTCTAACACGATTACTTACAATAATTATACTAGTAGTACCTTTTTTTTCTCTTAATTAGCCAAACATCAAGGCCAGCTGGTTGATCCTGGTGACTTGTATCACAGGTTTCTTTTTAATCTAATTCAAGCACCAACCTCTTAATGTTGTTACTAGTTTGAAGTTTCACTGTGTACTTAAAGAGGAAATAAAGAATCGTGTTATTACGTTTATGTAGAATTATTATTGTAGATTGTATCCGTGCAGAAATGGAGAAAGAATACAATTTCCTGCGGCCCGGCGGCCTGTCGTAAGAGGCGACTAAACAACCCACAGCCAGGTGGTAGGACATTTGCCCGACTGGATGGTTACCACCCCTGGGCTAGAGTATGCCACCATAACAACCTTTATTTGTGTTCCGGCATTAGTGACCAGGTTCCAGTCTCCCTTAAGAGAGCAGCAGCGCATTTGTAGCACTTTGGTGTTGCGAATGTCCATAGACGATGGTAACCGCTTTCAATCAAGTAAGCCGTCTATCTGTCTGCTGAACTCTTGCAATGAAAAAAATAAAAAAAAATTCGCGCGACTTTCATATTGAAAATAATATTGGGAAGCTGGGAAACAGGTAGGCAGAGGAAGAAAACCTCATTTGCACATGCGCCTCAGTTTCAAGGAACACCCCTTACCACCTCAAAGAGTATTGGCTTCTTTGGTCTCGACTTTGCAAACGATGTGCAGTTTAGAAGCCACCTTGTGCTTTCTAAAGTTCAGGTGAGGTCGCATAATTATGGAGTACTGCTCAAACTTGTGGGCCGGGACACCCCCGCCTAACAGCTAAATCTCCTAGACAGTATTTAATGTCTAGCCGATCGCATTGACGACGATCCCATACTCTCAGTCGGTTTTGATATGCTTGCCCTTCGGAGAGACTTCCCGTCTCTTTGCGTATTCTACCGACTGTATAAGAGAGAGTGATCCAAGGAGACAATGGTACCTTCATCTTCTTTTTACTCACTTCCTTGAGCCGCTTCAGTCTTGGACGCACCGGTTCTCTAGAATGTTTCTTTTGTGCACCATAGCTATTTGGAATGAGCTCCCAGCCGTGGTTTTCCCAGAGTGCTATAATATGGGGTTTTTTAAAAAAGATGTTATAAAATTTCTTCTAGGCCGCCAGCGCGTTAGTGACGTCTGTGGTGTTGCAAACATCCATAGACGACGGAAACCTCTTTCCGTCGGGTGGGTCGTCCCCCTCTCTGCTGAACTCATGCAATAAAAAATAATTGTGTGTGTGTGTGCAGTTCATACGTAATAGAAGTGAAACAAAATGTGACAACCCGTGAAAGGGCTTATAAATTTCGTTCTTCACATTTCATATATTATGTCGTTATAATATATTTTAGCTTCAGTCCGGTACTTACCCAGGCGATGACGGGGCATGGCGGCTTCGCGGCGTACCTTCACCGCTTTAAATGTAAAGATAATTCAGCGTGTGTCTGTGATAGAGACACGCCGGAGACTATCCAAAATCTACTTGTTGAGTGCCCAAAATATGGTGCTTCCAGGCCAGACCTGGAAGCTGCAACAAAAATTAAGTTGACTGAGTCAACATTGTGCAAGATGTTGGACGGTAAAGAGTCCAGGTCTTGGCTGGAGGCTTTTTGTATTAGGGTGGTGGAGGACGCCGTGAAAGAAATAAATCTACGTAATGTTTATCATTACGTCGATTTGTCTCTCAGTCACCATGTTGCGTCATCAAGTACCAAATAAATGTGGTGGAATATATAGACTTCGTTGACGTGTTATATATTCTATATATATATATATATATATATATATATATATATATATATATATATATATATATATATATATATATATATATATATTAGCTTTAAAGCACGAAATTTGAAATATTAACGAAAAACTTCAAAACATTTCCAAGTCTATCCGTATGAGCATAGTGTTTAAATGATTAAATATAATGTATACTGTCTCATTCTTTCGCAGGCTTAGTCTTAGATATTTGTGTGTTTATCTCTTTTCAGTGTCGCTTTTTTGTTTCATAGAGTTTCAAATCACAACGATTCTAACGAAGTTTCACTTCGAAAAGATTAAATCCGTGAAAGAAACAAGGGTGTCGATGTAGCTTAGTTAATATGTAAGCTGAATTGGCAGCGGGCCAGTCACATCTGTCACAGGACCGGTAGAGCAGACAACTCCTGGCGTAGAGATAGCATATTAGTAAACACGCTCCTTCTGTTTTATCCATCCGTCGACAATGTGGTCTCGAAGGCACTTCTCAGGATCCTCTTTCCTTAGAAGTTTCCCACGCGCACGTAGTTGTTTCATAGCTCGCCTAAGGAGGGGTTTCCAATAAAGTTGTGAAATTATGTAGGACGTAACAGAAATGATAATATCATATCACACATAATAAAAAAAAACACATTTCTCGTATATTTTAGTAAAAAAAACAACTCAAAAAAATTAAATAATGTCTAAGACATTATGTGCGCCTGTTGCAACGATACCACGTCTGAATGAACATATTATTATACCTATGATGTTGTAAGATAATGTAGTGTTATCAAGATGAATGTCTGAGGACGGCCGAATGTGGAGATGATGTATCTTGAACGCATGATGTGATGAATGTAAGACGATATTTCTGTACGAGCCCATAATGTGAAAGAGATGACGTATGAAAGAAGAGAATAGACGACGAATGGACGACGTACGCATGACGCATAAAGACGCTCTGGGTATTATTTAAAATATTGTACTGTGTTTATCTTAACACTACTAAAACAAACGTACGCGCATCCCTGCTAATCAGAAACACGTAAAGTGTTGTTTTCCTTACCACCATCCCACACATTATACCTGTTGTGGACAGAGAGCACCCCCTGACCCGCACGCCGTAACACCTACTCTCCGCGCCCAGCATACCGCCAGGGCCCATAGCTCGCGTAATTAGCAGCTAGACGTCGGACGGACAACGGGATGTAGGAGCGGCTTTGGAGGACGAAAACTTACTTACTTACCACTTACGATGATGAACTTACGGCGACGAACTTACGACTTACCACTCTTACACCATTCTCACTCGTATGTCTCGCGCACTTACTTATTCAAATAGTTTAATAATTATCATACAGTCCAGTATATTGAGTTTCATTTTTAAAGAAGCAACTACATACATACATACATAACTTCACGCCAGTTCCCTTGCGGGGTAGGCACGAACAACAGAGTGCCATTCAGGCTTATTCTTACACACCTCACTTGCTTCTTTGACATTCATAACTCTTGTCATGCACGCTCGTCTGTTCTTAAGGCTCCTGACATCACCGTCTGCTAGTACTAAAGAAGCAACTGCCATCAATAATTCCTATATACATAAGTAAAAGGAAACAGAAAGTCTGTCCATATATTATATTAGGAAAATAAACTACGTATATCCAACATTGCCAAGAATAGTCCCCTACAAGCGAAGTTAGCCGATTAATTTGATTGTTGAGATTTGGTCTGTTTGAACAAACCATGTCCCTGGCGGAGCGAATTCACGAAAGAGTTGTTTAATTTATATAATAAACAAACATCTTTATGTGTATATTTTTCATCCTGTTCTCCTGCTATATTTATTCAATACTAAGTACAGCCTGTGGTTTCACTCGAGTTTCACCTGTTCATTTTTAACAAGATTGTTGTGTTCCTGGAATGAAATTGTTGCAAAAGTTGAAATTAAAAGGACGTTGTCCATTTTTTTTTGTTACTTGAGTTCAGCATACATACTGCTCTCTTAAGGGAGACAAGAACCGGGGTACTAATAGCGGAATACAACTCAAGGTTGTTATTTCGGCATACTCTAGACCAGGGGTGATAGCTATATAGATGGGCAAGTACCCTACCACCTGGTTGTGGGTTGTTTTGTCGCCTCTTACGACAAGCCGCCGGCCGCAGGAAATTGTATTCTTTCTCCGTTCCTGTACGGTCCATAAAGAATATGGACATATCAGTGTCAGTCACATCATTAGCGTAGCATCCGATTTGCATAGAATGGCGATCGGATGCCACTCTGAGTAAATTTTCGATGCCGTCGATGCTTAAGGTTCTAGACCTAGCAGCAACGATATAAGCACTGAATGTAGCTGAGTCTGTAGCTAACACATTTTATCTAGATGTCGAGATTTTGGCTGGATATCACTCGAGTTTTTGTACGCGCATGTATTTCGTGTCAAATATTCGAGCTTCGTTATTGCACTGGTGTGGCCGCTCTCAGTTTTGATCAATACGTTAGTGCTGATAGCCAAAAAATTGATGTCTTGATATTGCCAGAGAGCCACTACACATGGGAATCAATACAATCGAAAATTATTGTGTTAAGGTTTTTTTTTTTGCAGGAGTTCGGCAGACAGGCAGAAGGCCCACTTGATGGAAAGCGGTTACCATCGCCTATGGACATTTGCAACACCAAAGGTGCTATAAATACGTTGCGACTCTCTTAAGGGAGACTGGAACCTGGTCACTAATGCCGGAACACAAGTCAAGGTTGTTCTGGCGACATACTTTAGACCAGGGGTGGTAGCCATCCAGTCGGGCAAATGCCCTACCACCTGGCTGTGGGTTGTTTAGTCGCCTCTTGCGACAGGCCGCCCGGCCGCAAGAAATTGTATTCTTTCTCCGTTCCTGCACGGATAGAGGTTGCAAGGTTAATTTATATATATATATATATATATATATATATATATATATATATATATATATATATATATATATTATGTATGTATTATTAAAAAGTAAGTAGTTCGTACTATATGTTACGTATACCATCATCGCCAGTATCGTCTCAATTCATTCCTGGGCTTGTCTGGAGGAGATCGCTTTTTAGCGATAAGACCGCCCTTTGGACAGCACTATATATCGAGGGCTTCATAACAAATGGGGGTACATGACAAAAGTGCAGTTTTACACAAGGGACAAATTTGTGACAAAACTAGTTGATTGTATAAGGCTCAAATTTGGAATACCCTTCCATTTAGGTACACTTGCATACTGGTAAGACTTTCTAAATTGTAACATTTATAGATTTTAGTAAAAAGTAAAAATGGGATTTTTGCGTATACGCCTGCCTATATGTTATTAAGCCCTCGATTATAATCTTAGCCTTTAAGTACATTTTTGTATTGGTGTATAATGAACTGTTATCTATCTATCTATAATCCCAGAGAAACTACTTTCTCTTTGCTATGATGACCTGTTTGTTGGTGAATTCTAAAGTTTTGTATCTACGAGAGACATCCTCGGATCGGGCAACCTCTACTTGAGGCAGACTGAGGCTGCTCACTTTGAGGCAGAGGATCGAGGCACGTTGCGGCTTAAAGTGAGGCCACGCGATTCAGTTTAGAGCAAAATTATCCACGATGACACCAGACACGCGTAGAGGAGCTGCTGCTTTAATGTCGTTCACACAATTAAAAAAACGCATGTGGACAGAATGCATGTTGAAAGAATGACTAAACAGATATACAATGCAAAAGTGGATGGATGCAGAAGTCGTGGAAGGCCACGACACACCTTCCATGATCAAATTGATCGTGTACTAGCAGAAGGTGATGTCAGGAGCCTTAAGAACAGACGAGCGTGCATGACAAGAGTTATGAATGTCAAAGAAGCAAGTCAGGTGTGTAAGAATAAGCCTGAATGGCGCTCTGTTGTTCGTGCCTACCCCGCAAGGGAACTGGCGTGAGGCGTGTCCCGATCATGAACGGCATCATAGTATGAATCGAGCCTTATACTCAAAACTTTCACTTAAAATCCAGTTTATCTTCTATAACATCTAAAATCTTATAAAATCATACTGCAAACGCGTAAGTATTATCGACCGCTTCACCACGCGGCCTCTTATATTTTCAGTGGTCAAAGCGGGAGAATGGAAAGAAAACAAGTTTTGTTGGTATATATTATCGAGGGAAGTTTTAGTGACATATTGGCAGTGCGGCTCTTCAAACATTTGTTAAACGAAAAGTTTTACAGCGGTAAATGGATTTATCACTTCGAACAAGAATTATAAAGTGCCTAAAATCTATCTCTTTCTTCTATTCACCTACTCCTCCGTTATTTGTTAAGAAAGAGACTTTATTTTTCATATCTTGTTTTATTCTTAACTAGTGGCCCCGGCAGACGTTGTCCTGCTCTGAAAAAATAAAAATCTAGGACCCGATCCCAGCGCCACCTACCGGTTCCAATTGTGGATTTAAACCATGCGGAGACCCACTCAAACACACCAAAACAAAATCACCAAAATCGCTCTAGGTGATTAGGAGGGTTCTAGAACCCGATCTCAGTGCCACCTACCGGTTCTAATTGCGAATCTAAACCATCCGGGAACCCACTCAAACACAAAAAAACAAAAACGCTCCAGATGATTAGGAGGGTTCTAGAACCCGATCTGAGCGCCACCTAACGGTTCTAATTGCGAGTCGAAACCATCCGGGAACCCACTCAAACACACAAAAACAAAATCACCAAAATCTGTCCAGGTGATTAGGAGGATTCTAGAACCCGATCTCAGCCCAACCTACCAGTTCCAACGGGATAAAAAGCATCCTATGTCCGTCTCCTGGCTCTAAGCTACCTCCCCACCAATTTTCAGCCAAATCAATGCAACCGTTCTTGAGTTATAAATAGTGTAACTAACACGAATTTATTATATATATATATATAAGATTTTAACACAGGGATCATAAAGTAGGAGGCAATCTTTTTGTCTTTGTTTTTTTCTTCTATCTTTTCTTTTCATTTTCTTTTTTTTTCTTTTTTTTTTTATTGCAGGAGTTCAGCAGACAGGCAGACGGCCCACTGGATGGAAAGCGGTTACCATCGCCTATGGACATTTGCAACACCAAAGGTGCTACAAATGCGCTGCTGCTCTCTTAAGGGACACTGGAACCTGGTCACTAATGCCGGAACACAACTCAAAGTTGTTATGGCGGCATGCTCTAGACCAGGGGTGGTAGCCATCCAGTCAGGCAAATGCCCTACCACCTGGCTATGGGTTGTTTAGTCGCCTCTTACGACAGGCCGCCCGGCCGCAGGAAATTGTATTCTTTCTCCGTTCCTGCACGGATAAAAATTCTTTTTCTTTTCGATTTCTTTTATAATCAATCTTATATGCTAATATGTGTCATCTTATTTTTTAATATATACATACATAACTTCACGCCAGTTCCCTTGCGGGGTAGGCATGAACAACAGAGCGCCATTTAGGCCCATTCTTACACACCTCACTTGCTTCTTTGACATTCATAACTCTTGTCATGCACGCTCGTTTGTTCTTAAGGCTCCTGACATCACCCTCCGCTAGTACACGATCAATTTGATCATGGAAGGTGTGTCGTGGCCTTCCACGACTTCTGCATCCATCCACTTTTGCATTGTATATCTGTTTAGTCATTCTTTCATCATGCATTCTTTCCACATGCCCGAACCACCGGAGCTTTTTTAATACAATATTTATATATATTATGTTCTTATCTGTTTTTATATATTTTTGTCACAATTACTTATCTGTTTTTATTGCTAAAAGCTGATAAACAGGCAGACTGTCCATCTGGTGGAAAGTGGTTACTGACGTCTATGGACGTTTTCAACAACAGGGCCGAAGCCACCGCGTTTCCTGCCTAGAAGAAATTTTATAACGGCCGTCTTAAATGACCCCATGGTGTAGCGCAGAGGGAACACTGCGACGGGAAGGTTCCCCCTCCAAGTCTTTGTTGTACGCGGGTCAAAGGTTCCAGAGAATCCGAAGTCCCTCGGAACACTCCTAATAACCTACCTACTTTTCAGCTGTTGGAGTTTAGTAGACAGACCGGCCCACGTTGTAGGAAATTGTTTCCGTCGCGTATGGACATTGGCAACACTGAAGATGCTACCAATATGCTATCAACCTCCAAGGGGAACTTGGAATGTGGCCTGTAATGCGGGGAAATAACGAATAGAATAGACTTTATTGTACATGTGACAAAATAAATACATACAATCGTAATGATAAGTACCATTGGCGGTTTTATCGCTGGGAGAGATTTCATTCAGGCAACCTTTGGATGGACAGAAACTCGGTAGGTATGCAATAGATATCATATAATTAAATTTTACATAAATTACAATACAATCATATATTACATTTTAACTGTAATATATTAATATGTCAAAGAAGCATGTGAGGTGTGTAAGAATAAGCCTGAATGGCGCTCTGTTGTTCGTGCCTACCCCGCAAGGGAGCTGGCGTGAAGTTATGTATGTATGTATTTAATAGGCTGGGTTAAGTCTTTTCGCATATAGTATGTATGAACTTGTAATAAGATCTCTGGGGCTATACCATGTGTATCTGGCTGGTTTTGGTATCATTAAAAAGTTTTAATTTCAAAGACAATTCCAAGTTCAAATTAGGAAAATGTGTGATTTGAATTTGTTTTTCTTATTGTTAAAATGAGTGAATCTAATGAAGAAATTCGATACATTTTAAAATTTTACTACAAAAAATGTAAAAATTCAACACAAGCCGCGAAAAAGTCTCTGTGAGAGTAGCGCAAATTTGGTTTAAGTGTTTTCAATCCGGAAATGTTGATATCAAAGATGCACATCGCTCTGGTCGCCCTGTTACAGACAAAATTGATGCCATTTTTGAAAAAGTGGAGCATGATCGGCATATTAGTAGTTACTATGTAGCTGGAGAACTGGGATTTGACCACAAAATGGTTTTGGCGCATTTGAAAAAAGCTGGGTACACAAAAAAGCTTGATATTTGGGTGCCTCATGAGCTCACTGAAAGAAACCTATTGAACCGTGTACTCATTTGTGATTCTTTATTACGACGTAATGAAACCGAACCATTTTTGAAGAAGCTGATAATTGGTAATGAAAAGTGGATCACGTACGACAAGAACGTGCGAAAAAGATCGTGGTCAAAAGACAGCCAGGCTTCACAGACTGTGGCGAAACCCGGGTTAACTCGCAACGAGGTGATGCTGTGTTTATGGTGGGATTGGAAGGGTATTATTCATTATGAGCTGTTACCGCCAGGCAGGACCATCGATTCTGATCTGTACTGCGAACAACTGACGAGATTAGGGCAAAAAGTAGAGAGAAAGCGGCCGGAATTAATCAACAGAAGGGGTGTGGTTTTTCACCATGATAACGCTAGATCTCACACATCTTTAGCCACTCAGCAAAAATTACGAGAGTTTTTTTTTTGCAGGAGATCAGCAGACAGGCAGACGGCCCACTGGACGGAAAGCGGTTACCATCGCCTATGGGCATTTGCAACACCGAACGTGCTACAAATGCGCTGCTGCTCTCTTAAGGGAGACTGGAACCTGGTCGCTAATGCCGGAACACAACTCAAGGTTGTTATGGCAGCATGCTCTAGACCAGGGGTAGTAGCCATCCAGTCGGGCAAATGCCCTACCACCTGGCTGTGGGTTGTTTAGTCGCCTCTTAAGACAGGCCGCCCGGCCGCAGGAAATTGTATTCTGTCTCCGTTCCTGCACGGATAAAAGTTTGGCTGGGAGGTATTAATGCATCCGCCGTATAGTCCTAACCTTGCACCTTCAAATTTTCACCTGTTTCGGTCACTGCAGAATTCCTTAGGCAGTGTCAAGTTAACATCACGAGAGGACTGCCAAAACCACTTGTCGCAGTTTTTTGATCAGAAGCCCCAAAATTATTATAGCAATGGGATCACGTCCCTACCCACAAGATGGCAAAAAGTTATCCAAAAAAATGGCACCTACATACTTTAGTCAAATGTAAATAAACTTTATAAAAAAACCTTTTGAATTTTTATATAAAATGCGAAGAAACTTTTTCCCCAACCTAATATATGTCTGTGATTAAAGGTGTCTAAGACAGGAATATTCTTTTATTCCCTGCCACACTAAGGGACACAAACAACATACCAACATAACCCCTCAGCAGCAGTCGTCTATGAAAATCAACTATGATATTTACCCATAAATAAAACATCAGTGAAGTAGATTTATTGTATGGCAGTGACACACGAAACCATTTGTAGCATACCGATAGACAATGAATTATAGTCAAATGTAAACTAAAACTTTATAAAAAAAACCTTTTGAATTTTTATATAAAATGCGAAGCAACTTTTTGCCCAACCTAATATGTATATTAATATATTTACCATATAAAAAAAAATTGGTTTCCATCAAGAAATTTAGTTTGAAGCAGTTTAATAAAATACTATTTTCGTTTGTAATCTCATTTCCAAGGTTTCCTTAGTGGCCGTCGCCTTGACGACAATCCATTACATTTTGAGGGTATATTGAAATATTTCTATAAGGAATAATGGCTACAAAGTAAAGTTTCTCTTTGTATATTTAGGCTCATTGTTGTCATCTAACAGTATTGAATACAGGTTCTTTCTAAATTTTCGTTTCAAATCACAAGGTACGATTTTTTCTCCTCTAATGTACATACATACTTCGCACCTTCTTAATATTTTTTTTAGTTGAGTTTTTTTATTGCCTAAAGTAGCCAACAGGCGAACGGCCCACTTGATATCAGGGACGTTGCCGGCCTCTAAGAAATTTTACAACGAAACGACCCCATGTCGTAGCGCAGAGGGAAAACCTCGGCGAAGAGTTCCCTCCAGACCATTGTTGTATCTGTTGGTGTTCACAAATTGTGCGCGTACATACATCTCAATGATTTATTTTTATTTATATAGATAAGTCGTGGTAGCGTAATGGCTAGCGCACGCGTCCCAGACTCAGAGGGCGCGGGTTCGATCCTGGCCGGAACGCATGCACCTCTTAGTCAGTTTTCTGATCTAATGTGCATATTGTTACAATTATCATGTGCTAACAACGGTGAAGGAAAACATCGTGATGCAACCTGCACATCGAGATAACCGATGTGTCAAACCTGCCAAGCCACCTTGGACAAGCGTGGCGGGTATACTGTCTGTTCCCCCTATAATGGGAGGCCCGAGCTCAGCAGTGGGACATTAATGGGCTGATATTATTATTATTATTATATAGATAAAGCTATTCACCCATTCACTCAAACAGGCAGACGGCCCACATAATGAACGGTGGTTACTGTCGAGTATTAACCTCGTTATATAAAAAGAAAAAAGAACTTGAACTATGAGGTGTAAAACTTTGAAAAAGGTTGACGTAGTTGAGCTTATATGGGCAACGTCCGGCCTGGGGCCGGAAACGGCTCTCCCGGCTTTTAATCCGCCATGTGGAACCATACTCGAAAAACTATATATCCTCGGTTTACACTGGAACAGGGGAGTGTTAGATAAAATAAAACAATAAATTCAGCTTCAGCTTCTTGTTAACCTATACTAACTAGTGGTTGCCTCGTGGCCGAAATACGACCATAATTAATTTAAAATATAAGTTTGAACATTATTAAGGTTCTGTTGTCACAGACTATACTTCTGTAATCACAGATTTCGCCAAGGTTACATTGTTAATTTGACTTTAACAATAAACATAAGAGTATATATGTCGGGTTCACGCCGAGAGCGAACTAATGACGCTCCGAGAATAACACAATAATAATCTGGAATATTATAATCAAAGTTTATTACACTAGAATTACCACAATTATGACATTAAATATTGCACAATAATACACAGAAATATTAGGACAACTCCAAGAGTTGCATTCACGATTGTCAGGTGTCGAGCAGCAATTTGCCCTTCAAGAATACTGCGATTATCAAGCAGTAATTATAGACCACAATATATTATGTGCTCCTCGTCCAAGACTGTCAATGCAGACTGTCCGTCGTAGACTGCCGATTGAAGACTGCCCGAACATCGCGTATTTAACAGATCCTCGTAGCGCGCCGCAGTGACACCATCCAGTAATGCTGTGGCGCCACTTCAGTTACACTTCCTTCATAAAACCAACTTTCCGCCATACGTATTAACTTCCAACATTCGGTTACTCCATTTCCGATATCTGTTAGCTTAATAATAAATGCTTCTACATTGACATCCGGTTAAACGACTTCCGATTACTACATGAAAGAATACTCTATTCGGTTATTGACTACTTCCGTCACATGGTTATTTTATAATAACAAATACTATTCCTACATATACGCGTGCGTGTGTCAAATGCATGGTAGTGAGTGTAATGTTTTTTTTTATTGGAACGAAGTTCCTTATCGCGCGTTGTGAAAGGGGGCTAGACGGAAAAAATTCTTACGAAAAGTTGTCACGACACTTTTTGCTATAGTAAACTATTGTAAGCTGTGCGGCGTCGCATGTTTCTCTGTCTGTCTGTCTGTCTCTCTCTCTCTTATAGAAAGCAAGCCAGATATTTTCATTTCTATATATTTGTTAATAATAAAAAAAATATTATTATAACTTAAAAAAAAAAAAATTATTACAATTCCTTCACTAATTAATCGAAAGGAACTTCGTTCCATCCGGGTGTCCCTTGACACCTCTCAAGTTTTTTGATTTAATGTATTTTTATGCATAATTTTAAAAAGTATTAGCATTCTGCACTCCTTCTCTATACAAACTATAAGTGTGAGAACTCCTCCATCCGCGCAATTTTCGTAAAAAGGGGTACAAAGTTTTTGATTCATTTTTGCTTTACGTATTATATAGATATCTATACTAATAATATTATAAAGAGGAAATATTTGTATTTTTTTATATTGCAGGAGTTCAGCAGACAGGCAGATGGCCCACTTAATGGAAAGCGGTTACCATCGCCTATGGACATTTGCAACACCAAAGGTGCTACAAATGCGCTGCTGATCTCTTAAGGGACTGGAACTTGGTCAATAATGCCGGAACACAACTCACAACACAAGGTTGTTAGGGCAGTATACTCTAGACCAGGGGTGGTAGACATCCAGACGAGCAAATATCCAACCACCTGGCTGTGGGTTGTTTTGTATAACGACAAGCCGCCCGGCCGCAGGAAATTGTATATTAGTGTTCCGGCATTAGTGACCAGGTTCCAGTCTCCCTTAAGAGAGCAGCAGCACATTTGTAGCACCTTTGGTGTTGCAAATGTCCATAGGTGATGGTAACCGCTTTCCATCCAGTAGACCGTCTGCCTGTCTGCTGAACTCCTGCAATTTAAAAAAAACATGCCAATATAGCAAAAAAGGTGGCGCTCTTGCGTTACTTTGATGCCGCAAATACATGGTCCTCATGACAACGCGAACGAAGTTCCTACCGTTAAAAACAAATTAGCGTGTGCATACAACCTAACATCGTTCTTATCTTGAAAATGGTAAAAATTACTTGTTTATTACCGTGCCTTGTCGACCCCCTCTATCTCCATATAATTCAGACAAGTATTTTATACGTCCACCCTTCTAGATAAACACCATATACACCATGTCGTTCTTGTTATCTACCATCTGCTCGACTATAAGAAAACATCCTAAGTAAACCGTCCAGAATAACTAGACCTTTGATGTTTACCATTGTTCATGTATCGAGAGCTTTAGTAATATTTGTCCTAATGACCAAAATAAGTAGGTCTCTGAATGAACTACATTCGATGGTATAAGAGATCAGATATAATTTGTCTGTGATAGGGTAGTTACCTTAGTAATGCTTGTGTCATCTTTGGAATTGTTTATTCGTTATTCACTTGAAATACTGTACAGAGTTTAACTTTGCAGTCTACGTTGCGCTCATACATAATTAATATAAATTAGTACAAATATTAAAACCTCAAACTGCGCAAATATGCAACCCTTGGAACAGGTTGCATATTTGAGCCGTTTGGGGTGGAGACTTTGGACCCATGGAGGGCATGTGTGCACAAATTATTTCAAAATATTAAAAAAAAACATCTGGTCGGTACAACAGGAGGACCGGAAAGCTGGAGTTTACCTCGTTCGAGGATTAGCCTATGTATCCAGCGAGGTAATGCTGCCAGCCTTCTAGGTACAATACCCAGAAACAGTGGTCTGGTGGGGCTGGGCGGGCTTTAGTACAGGTTTTTATTTTTTTACTATTGTATATATATTTTTAAGTTAGATTTATTTATATGGTAGATTTAATTTTAGTACTTTAATGTTTTAAATAAATTATATTATATCTATACTTATATAATATTATAAAGAGGTAAAGTTTGTGAGTTTGTGACGTTGTAGGGGGCAATCTCCGAAACTACTGAACCGTTTAAAAAATTATTTCACTGTTGGCAAGCTTCACTATCCTCGGTTGATATAGGCTATATAATATTTTCAAAAAAATTAGGGATCCTGACTAAAACTCCAATAGTGTAACCCAAGGTATAAAAAAATTACCTAAAATCGCGCACGCTGCGAATACTATTAGGATTATGCGATGTAGGCGTCACCGGGGTACGGGCAGTACGGAAGGGGAATTATTTTGAATTCGCTTAGTAGGTAATTCAACTCAACAAAAAATAAAGAGGTTAAATTTGTGAGTTTGTGACATTGTAAGGGGTAATCTCTGGATCTACTAAACCGATTTTGATTATTCTTTCACCAGTGGAAAGCTACATTATTCCTGAGTGACATAAGGTATATTTGATTGTGATTAATAATAAGTTTTTTTTCTGATGCCCAGCGAAGTGGGCACGGGTCAGCTAGTTATGCTATATAACAGATATACAGACATACTTGTACATTTATAATCAACATTTGGTATGAATCATTCCATAAATTCATGATCGCATACACAAATTACGCCCAGCTATATTTTTTTTTATTGCAGGAGATCTTGATGGAAAGCGGTTACCATCGTCTATGGACATTTGCAACAGCAAAGTTGCTACAAATGCGCTGCTACTCTTATAAGGGAAACTGGAACCTGGTCACTAATGCCGGAACACAACTCAAGTTTGTTATGGCGACATACTTTAGACCAGGGGTGGTAGCCATCCAGTCGGGCAAATGCCCTACCACCTGGCTGTGGATTGTCTTGTCGCCTCTTACGACAGACCGGCCGGCCGCAGGAAATTGTATTCTTTCTCCGTTCCTGCACGGATAAAATTAAAACTGATTTAAAAGGAACTCTTAAAATAATAATTTAAAAAATTAACCAACCAATTTCCATGCAATAACGAAAGTGTATGCACATATACCTAGCAAAGTTGAGCTTAAACAAGCGAAATCAGCTTTTGAAATGTGCGGACTAATCTATAATATGTTATGATGGAAGCGAGTTTGCTCAGTTAAGTGCTATTCGTGTGCTTTTATGGCGTGAAAACTTCCCTGTGACTAAACAGATATACAATGCAAAAGTGGATGGATGCAGAAGTCGTGGAAGGCCACGACACACCTTCCATGATCAAAGTGATCGTGTACTAGCAGAAGGTGATGTCAGGAGCCTTAAGAACAGACGAGCGTGCATGACAAGTGCTATGCATGTCAAAGAAGCAAGTGAGGTGTCTAAGAATAAGCCTGAATGGCGCTCTGTTGTTCATGCCTACTTCACAAGGGAACTGGCGTGAAGTTATGTATGTATTATGTATAGAAAATTATTTTATTATTATCATTTTATTGTAAAATAATCAGAAAAGAAGTTATGACGCCGAAAAGAAAATTTGTTCAAAAAATTCCAGTTATTTTTGTTTATAACTTTTTTATTTTCGACTTTACGATAAAAAGAATTATAGAAATAAAATTGTAGACAATTTAATTTGCCACAAATAATCTTATACTAATATATAAAGCTGAAGAGTTTGTTTGTTTGAACGCGCTAATCGCAAGAACTGCTGGTCTGATTTGAAAAATTCTTTCAGTGTTAGATAGTCCATTTACCTAAAACTGTAAAACTTCCTCGTGTAATGTTTTAGATGTGGTAGCGTCATGCTGGAAGCATTATCTTGGTTACATCTTGATCGGTGTGATGCGACGCTCTCACAGATTATAGCCAATTGCCAGGTATTTTTTGTTTCTGATATTTTAATGGAGGTTAAAGGAAGAACTTTGCTGGACTAACGTTTTGCGATATTATGGAAGACCAAAGCACAGGGATCGGTATTATCCATGCAGGAACGAAAAAATAATTTCCTGCGGCCGGGCGGACTGTCGTAAGAGGCGACAGAACAACCCACAGCCAGATGGTTGGGTATTTGCACGTCTGGATGTCTACCACCCCTGGTCTAGAGTATGTCGCTATAACAACCTTGAGTTGTGCTTCGGCATTAGTGTCCAGGTTCCAGTCTCAGTCTCAGTCAATGTTATAAATATCCATAGGCGATGGTAACTGCTTTCCATAAGATAGGCTGTCTTCCTGACTGCTGAACTCGTGTAATTTATCTATTTATATTATAAAATTCTAAACAGGCCGTATCTGTACATTGAAGCTATTTAAAAAGGAGCAAGGTTTGCACTCAACTTATTGCTGTACATTAATATATATAATAATGTCCGACACAACGCTGATTTTCAGTGCGAACCTTCCTTTTGGCGTAATACTTAAACGACCCGAATATTTTGTGAATTTAATTAGAAAACTATTTAATTTGTAAATAAATATATATATCTACATATAATAAGCATTATAAATATTTTCTTAACTTTATGATTTAAATAAAAAATATATCTCATACTTGCCTATATTGTAATATGCTTGTATGTATATTACGCATAACAACGTGTATCGATTCATCTAATCGAATATGATCGGATACAGCGAAACAGGGGAAACAGGGGTATTTGCGCTCACTTGATGATACCGCTCACAAGCATAACTTGTTAAACTCAGAGCGTTGACTTACGGAACACAGGTTAAAGCGAGGGGGTATGAAGCGAGAGCAATCAGTAACTAGTTTTACAAATCCGCTAGCAGCAAGAGAAAGAGAAATAAGTCTGTTTGTTTTCGGTATCGCTAACAAAACTATTCACAGAACATTTTACTAGTAAGTTCAATATTTTAATTTCCCATAATATTTTCTTAACTAGTGTAGACACAGGAACGGAGGATATCCAAAAATGAGATGCTTTTTCGTATACATTTGTATAATTCGTTTTCCACAATAAATAGTTATGCTGGTAAATTTTAAACGTATATAAGTAAATAGTGAAGTGACTTAAAGTTTGTAAAAGTGACATTTTATCTGTCACTGTTCATGTGACGTTGACGTATGGAGAATGTCATTGTTGTCGATGGCAACGATCCAAAAGGCCAAAGGTGCTGGAGCCAGAACCCGAATAAGCGTATTATGTCTGAATAAGTACTACACATAGCAAAACTTAGTTTTACGCTTAAAACCGTCAAAACGTAGTTTTATTGTTTTAATTTCTTTGTTATTGTTACTGCTATTAATTTAGATAACTATTTGTTATATCTAGCGTTAATGAATGAATACATCAGTACATATTTCACTCGTTTTAATTATACAAATTTCTTCTGAAATCAATATGCTATTATACGAGCGGCCTCCAAAGAACGTCTTTCTTCTACTTTTATTATAGTTACCAATTGTTAAGGAAAATTTCAACGTTTCGTGTTAAAGTAGGTTTTGTTGAATAAGTGGATAATTGTATATTTTTGTCCAACTTTTAATAAAAAGCTATTATATAATAAATATAAAAGGTTTTCCTTATGTGAGCAGCATTCCCCTGCTGCCCCTTTTTACTAGTAATGCTAGTGGATAAATTGCGTTCTTGTTGCCTTGACAACGTGTTTATTAGTGATGTGCAACGCGGTGGCATCAAAAAAATGCAATCGCAGCACCATGTTTTTGGGTCACCATATCAGTCCATCCCACGGGAAAGACGTTGTTTATTAAGATAAAAAGTATCTTATGTTGAACCGGGATATAAGCTTTGTTTTAAATCTATATAGATAAATTAAATTGAGGCGTCCGTATGTAATATCCAAATTTATTTTGATATTACAAACGGACTCGTCAGTTTAATTTAATACAGTACGCATACCAAAAAATCAATTTTTAAAATTTTTGTTTGTCTGTCTGGATGGTTCGACTAATCTCTGAAACGGCGCAACCGATTTTGACGGGACTTTCACTGGCAGATAGCTGATATAAGGAGTAACTTAGGCTACCTTTTTTAAACTTTCCTTTAGGGTGCCGCGCAAAAAATTCAACGTGGACGAAGTCGCGGGCACAGCTAGTAAATTATAAATTTTAATATAGTGTAGTAGAAGCGTAAAACAGGGTTACAATCAAGTATTCCGAGAAGGTGTTTTATTTATTACGCCTTGGAATTTAAATTATCTGTAATCCTTTTATGATTGCATTCATTATTCACAGTGATTTGTTGACGTTTCTCTAAGCATTGAAAAAATTATCTATTATTAGTCCCTAATCTCTTTGTCTTTGGAGGCCGGCCGTCGGGTCGAAGACGTCATAAACTTTTTTATTGTTCAAATTTCACTGCAGATTCTTAGAAACCACTACCACCAGGCAAATGAGTTCGATAATTCCAAATAATAGTGCGCATATTGTTGGGGGCCATGTCTATTTTGCGAATACATAAGGTTAGTTGAGTTTCAAATGGGATCGAGGCGATACTAAGTGTACCTTCGGAATTATAATCTGGTATCGAGGGACTATGCGCATTTTATGTGATTACGATATTCTACCTTACGTTTTGAACTTATTGTACTCTGTTGTGTTTCTAAGATCTGTAAATACTGAACACGTGTGTGTACTTTTTATAAAGTTTGTGATAATTGCAACGGCATTTTAAATTCGTAACCCGCAAATACGTAACAATAGTAAAGAACGGAACACACTTAAAACGAACTTCAGTCTAGTAAGCTTCTTACAAAATACTTACTTAGGCATGTATAAACAAGACTTGAACGCCAACTAGACCGTAAGTCGGCAACTCAGTTAAAATTCAACCGGTCGGCAAGAACTTGGATGGTTAATTAAAAACGTATCTTAAGTTAAAAATCACTGGTTGAAAGTCCGATCACGTAAGGAAGTGGAAACTTTAACCGGCACTCAAACTTGGTACTTTTATTAAACTGTTACAATGGAGCATTGATCAACCCGGAAGGGAAGCGCCTTTGAATCTTAATTGCTTGTACTCTGACGTGAGTTTTGCATCAAGACAGTCTCCATGATTTAGATAATCTCACAGAATATCGGTGTGAAACCGTTAGCCTTGAGCTAATCCCCCCCCTCCCCTATCCAATCTTTTCAATCCCATCCTTTCTATCCCATTCGTGTTATCTGATCCCTCTATCTCATCCCCTTATCCTATCCTAAAGGCTGACAACGCGTTGGCTTCGCCAATTATGCTGCGAACGTCTGTCTATAAGGGACAATAACCACTTTCCATGAGCTGAGCTGTCTGTTTGTTTACCAGCATCATAGTAAAATTTTAAAAAATGTTAGCACACTGTAGATGTTTGCAAACAAGATTGTTAACGCAAGTCATAAAAGGCACACGAATACTGCGAGATCAAAAACTAAAGTTGCTTCTATAGATAATTCGGTTGGGCGATATACATGTATACTATAACGCGAGGAATCGTGATACAATTCCTGGCACAGTAAATTTTATATCTTTTTTACACAGGCATAAACAACCGAGTCCAGACGTTCTAACATCTAGGATCGGTCCCAAATTTGCCCGTATATTTATGAAACGAGCTATATAATCCATTATTAATCCTGGTAACTAAAAAAAGTAAACGTTCAATTAACGTGGTTACTTATGGTCCTTTTTGAAGCAGAGTATTTAAAGCTTTAACAAGGAAGGAAGAGAGTTCCGTCGCATTTTTTAATCTAGGAATTAAGGTGACATCTCATCGAAAGGCTTGTGTAAACAAACCCATACGTTTTTGGTGTAAGATATTTCATAAAATTCCCTTGACTGTTATTAGAAAAAACAACTGAATATTGTAACTTATAGTTCCAAAAATACACCTAGCACTGTAACATTGGAGATGAGATCATCTCCAATGTTTTAAAAGGTTGACGCTAATTTAAATAATCTAATCTAATGGACTAAAATAAATAAACCGTATATTAACAATTATTGAATATCTATAAGTCAAAGTTAAAGCAATTTATTCTAAATTAATATAAAAAATATTAAATATTACATTTATTGGTTCACATTGGACCTATATCAATACAGACTCTAAAGCATGAACGATAGTGAATCCTTTGTACGTTCATTTTATTACTGGTCTGAATTAGGAGCATAAACTTCCATTTAATTGAAAAGTTTGAACTCTTTGAAATAATTCTTGAACTTATTCTATCGGTCTAATTAAAAACCTTATGATATGGACAATCTACCTTTGAGTCAATCTAAGCCTTAAATATGATTAGGCCAAATAGTCCAGTCAAATAAGGTGAAAAAAGGCGTAAATGTCGGAATAAAAACCATTAAGCTATTAACGTGTAAAAAAATGTAGTATACTAAAACTTGTCTTTTGAATTTTCTTTATTTCTTTCTTTCATCTCAAAAGTTTCCTAAGATTACGTATCCGCGTCGTAAGATATTCAAGATTTAAAAAACGATTGAATTCATAGATTTTTTTACATGTTTATAGCTTATTCCGAGGTGAAACCTTAATTTGACTGGACTAGAATAGAATTACCTCGTCAGCACAACCGCTGTGTTAGTTCCCTTCTAGCATTCATTATTCTAAAGCTTTATTGCCTTTTACCCACGGTTTTAATGAAAATTTCACACCAAAAAACTGCAATAAATAAAATTACTTTTCATTATGCCTAATGCTAAAATTATTACTTGTGTGATACTTTCGGCCTTTATTCAATCTCATTCCTAATACGTTTCTAAATCATTATACAGAATTTTGATATTGTGTCAACCGAGTATAGTATGTTCCAACAACGTAAGTTGGTTTTAAGACTTTGAAAAAAATTATTAACGATACTGTTACGAGTTAGCGAGACTCGAATTAAAACGTCTTTAGAACTATACAAATACGTATAACACAGGTACAAATATAACCGAACACAACAAATTCCAAACGTAATGCAGATGGTCGTAATTCATTACAACGCGCAAAGTGCGTTACTATTAGATTCCCGGCTGTACACACATCACGCCCGTATCGTAGTTGTAGCTCAACTGCCCCCTCTCTCAATCAGGCCGTCGTTTTATACTTCACTAATGCAAATGTGCCCGCCCGGCAATGTCAGCACAGTTTCCTAGAATTAGCTTGTAATTGTAATCCGCAACACCTGGCTAATGATGCTCCTGAAAGGAGTACAATAGGACAACAGGATGTTCTCCACAATAACTAGAAAAGTACGCCAATAAATAAGTGAACAAAAGAAGACGATCATAAAAGAATTGCAATTAGTTCAAATGCTGACAGGTAATAAAATGTGCTTTTACAGATCTGTACGTAGAATTTGTGTTTGTCGGGGCCTAAGTTGCAACAATACTAACTAGATGGAAAAAAATCAAGTATAGATACATTTTGGAAAGAGATAGACGATGAACAAAAGAATATGGAATGAAGATCTCAATTATGTGTTCCAGAAGATTCTATCGGGTATAAGCAGTGCGAGCCGCATCTATCGTGGCGTTCGGTAGGAGAGATCGAAAAGTGTGAAAGGAGTGCAGTTGAAGACAGAGAAGAGAAAGGAGTTCAAAATGAAGATGAAGCGATAACAGTGGAAAAAGTGAATGACCCTGAGGTGAGCCTCGGAAGCGCTCACAGGTAATAACTTGTACATAAATTTTGAATTAATGAGTTTTTATCAATTTCTCAAGAAGTGTTCTTTTGTTGGATTGACTTTAAACCTAGGAACGCAATGTGTAAATAGAGATGTAGTCAAGATAAATGACGTTTCAACCACACAGATAGGCTCATTACCAATTTAGAGATTCCCATCTCAAATATCCTATTCGTTTTGAGACTGTATACAGAAATTTCAATCAATCCTTGATAATCCGTTTCCGTGAGAGATCGGAACGTAAATTAGCTATTATCGCCTCCTTCCTCGGACCCCACTTACTAGGGTTGCCGGTTGATAAAAATAATTTTATTTTTCCTTAAATTTGAAGAGTCTTAACAATAATAATGTTACGAGTTTAGCGGGACTTGAACTAAAATGCCGTTAGAATTAGTATAGAGTTTATTAGAACTATACAAACACGTATAACACAGGTACAAATACAACTGAACACAACTAGTCCAAACTTTATACATGATTCAATAATCCGCGCAAAGTCCGTCACTAAATAGATTACCGAATGTACACAAATCTTGGTCCGCTTATGGTTATCGCTCGACTGCCTCGTCCATCAATCAAGGCATTGCTTTATACTGCACAGACGCAATATGTCTTCTCGCCCGCGTGACCGAATTTCCTAGAATCACACCTGGCTAATGACTGCCATAAAATATTACAAAACACAATGGGCTGTTTTTCTAATCAGAAATTTTAAACATAAAGTAAACAAAAAATTCCAAATTCCGAAAAGGTAATAAAATGTGTTTCTACAGGGCTGCAGATGTGAATTTGCCTTTGTCGGCACCTCGGTCGTAACAGTATTTTCTCTGAAGTTTCTCTTCTACTACGTATAAATGCACATACATTTTTTTATTGTTCGAATACAAGCTAACCTGCTGGAAAGTAGTTACCATCGCCCATGGACGTTTGCAACACCAAAGGTGTGCTGACTGGAACCTGGCCACTGATGACGGAACACAACTCAGGGTTGTTACGACGCCATGGTCTAGACTACGGATGGTGGCCATCCGTACAGGCAAATGCCTTACCTAACTTAAGAAATTTCTGAATTTACACACAAAATTGCACAGGCTAATCTTAGACAAGAAACAAGTGTTATATGAAATACAATTTTCATTAATTTTATTATTATTTGTTTATTTTATATATTGTTCTCACTTTATTTTACTGTTGCACGTGATCGGTACCATGATTATATCCATTATTTTATTTTTTAATTCTTCTTATCATTATTTTCTGTATGTCTTTCAAGACCACGGGCCATAAAAATGGCCCGGACTTTTGGGGGGCTTGCGTGGGGCCATGGGAAGGCCAACACATAGAGGCCCCTTGACAAATTTAATGTAAATGTGGCATGACACTAACCGGCAATTATCCCTGTCCACACCATATAGTAATACACCCAAGGACAAGCCCCGGCCAGTGTAGGACTATTGTGGGAAATGAGGACAAAAAGTACCGGGCTATTATGGTGAACTGCTAATGGTACTAGGGGTCTGAAAATATGGGGACTATGACGTCTGCCCGTCGCAATGTTCAGGGAACATGGAAAAATAGGCAGACGGTGACTCGCCACTCCCTGCATGGGCCCCAAAAAATGCCATAAAGACAGGGGCAACATAGGTGTGAGTGGCTAAGGGGTGTCGAGAGGTGGGCTGCAGGTTCACCGAAGCTACTTCCGACGTTAGGCCATTTATCACTTCCACCAAGGCAAGCACGGAGGCGGGGGCCTTGCCTTGGCCCCCGGAATCAGGTACGAGGTGTCGCTACTCACCTAATGCTTCGCCACAAAGCCCCCCTGCGGCATTATTTTTATCATTATTATGTATTATTATGTGTGTGTATAGGCGGAAGAAAAGCGCTGCTCTTAATTGGTCAGCATATCCTAAGACTGGATCCAATATTAGGACTTATTCGGTTATTGTTGTTTTTTTTTTATTGCAGGAACTCAGCAGACAGGCAGACGGCCCACTTGATGGAAAGCGGTTACCATCGCCTATAGACATTAGCAACACCAAAGGTGCTACAAATGCGCTGCTGCTCTCTTAAGGGAGACTGGAACCTGATCACTAATGCCGGAACACAACTGAAGGTTGTTATGGCGACATACTTTCGACCAGGGGTGGTAGCCATCCAGTCGGCCAAATGCCCTACCACCTGGCTGTGGGTTGTTTTGTCGCGTCTTACGACAGGCCGCCCGACCGCAGGAAATTGTATTCTTTCTCCCTTCCTGCACGGATAGATTTGATAATACTCTGTACTGTTTATGTCCTAAATAAAAAATATGTCTTTATATATGCCCGGATTTCCAAAGAATACTTTAGGAATGTATCCGGGCATCCAAATAATTACCACTGGTTAGCAAATAGTTCAACTTTACGCGTCCGTTGTTGTGTATTCAAACAGTAATAAATATGAATACTTATAACTTACATAGCACGTAGAACATTTATATCCGGTAGCACTTTACACAATCATATAAATGTACAAGTCAAATAGTTCACTGGGCCGGTCTTTGATATTGTTTTTGTATATAATAATATGTTTACAAGAAGTTCAGAAGTTTAGAGTCCCATGGTCCATAGAGGTGTCGCCAAACGCGCCAACACCGCTTCATTTCGCACGTACTCGGTGTTGGGGGGAGGGAGATAGACATATATACACATTACTATAGTCAGAGAGAGAAGAGTATACTATGTAATGTATGAAAGTGTAGTCTGGCAACCATGCTTGATATTCCGCTTAAATAATAAACATCTTTCTAACCTGGTCGTGAGTTGTTTAGTCGTGTCTTACGACAGGTCACCCGGCCGAAGGAAATCTGTGCTTTCTTTTTTGGAGTCTGCATTCTGACAACCCTAGTCCGAATAGCTAGCGGAACGAATCCCGACCGAAGCCCGAAAACGATTGATCGATTGAACGAAACGACGCTGTACACCATTCGTGGTATTTGATGAGAGAACTCTATGTGACCGAACTAGATTACATTCGCTGTCGTTTGTCGAATGTAATCAACTATACGGGGCCTAAAGGAATTACTCGAAAGTGTTGCAACAGAAATTTCGATGGATTGATCTGCAATTCCAGAATTGTTATTTGCTTCTAAGGTGTACATATACCTATATCGATAGATAATAAACAAATATAAAAGTGAAGCCATTAGAATAGAATAGATAATACTTTGTAGCAGCTAGAGGTAGAGGTTAAATGATACTTCAGATGGCAGAGAGTAGTATACGTTGTCGAGTGCTGATGTGAACAGAAGTGAAAAAAAATATTTTGGAAGCGGTAACCTAAAGTACAAATATTAATAAGTAGTACAGCTAGTACAATGTGCGCGCGGGACGGATGATGTGCGAGCGAAATAGAGCAACTATTAATAGGTGCTCCCCCGCGTTGCGCTAGCCAGTAGTTCAATCTCCGCTGCGATGACTAGACGTATGCAGCTCCCATAATTTTATTGCTCAACAAATATAAAGTAACAAAAATGGACGATTACAATATTATCATGGTAGAAACAATAGGCGGTCTTATCGCTTAAAGCAATCTCTTCCAGGCAACCTAACTTAAGCAATAATTTAACCTAATCTGGCAATGTAGGTGGTGCAGATTATTAGATAGAACTTAAAGAGACATACTTAAACCACATATTTTATAAATTAAATACATACAAAGTTATATATATATAATTTAGCCTATAAATATATTAATTAATAAGATCTCCAATATATATAAAGTAAAAAGGTAATACATAGAAATAAACAGTATAAGTTACAACCTGAGAGGAACGGCAATGTAAACATCATAACATCCTAAAACTGTACAAGCCATAGATAGAAGCTTTCTAAAAAATATTGAGTTTTATGGAAACTGCCTTCAGATCATATCTAAGCTAAACATATTTTCTAGGAAGTAGATACATTTCTTTGAGACTGCATCGAATTGACTTGCAGTAAGAATATAAAGTGAAGTTGAAGAAATCGGAAATATAATGTAATTGGTTCGCGGAATGTACTTCTCATGGTCCCGTTATTATTTTATGCACATTTGAGTCAATACCGACGTGATATCATCGCTTCATTTTATAATGGGACTTCCATTTGCCCATTAAATTTACTGTCGCTAAATACAGTCATCTGAATCACGACCTCTCTTGTAGTCTCTGGGGTACCAGAAGCGATTTCTTTGGCTCCAGTGGCAGATTTAGACATTTGCCGCCTGTAGGCTATTTAAGTCATGCCGCCCCCACCGACCTCTACAAATTGATAGCCCAATAGTAGTATTAGGTCACAATCAAATTAATTCGATATATTTTTTACAATGAAATTGTAACTATTTAATTTGGAAATTGTATTTTTTATCCGTGCAGGAACGGAGAAAGAATACAATTTCCTGCGGCCGGGCGGCCTGTCGTAAGAGGCGACTAAACAACCCACAGCCAGGTGGTAGGGCATTTGCCCGACTGGATGGCTACCACCCCTGGTCTAGAGTACTCCGCCATAACAACCTTGATTTGTGTTCCGGCATTAGTGACCAGGTTCCAGTCTCCCTGAAGAGAGCAGCAGCGCATTTGTAGCACTTTGGTGTTGCAAATGTCCATAGACGATGGTAACCGCTTTTCATCAAGTGGGCCGTCTGCCTGTCTGCTGAACTCCTGCAATAAAAAAATAAAACTATATGATTTGTGCACTATCGTCTTATTACTCCTCTGCGGGCGCGATGCGATAGCCGGGAGAAGATAAATGAACATGGAAGAAGAAGCAAAGTAAGAGTAACTTACTTCGCTATCAGTCCGCTGCCACACTGCACTCGTCCCCGGGGGATTCCCTTCACTAGGATTTGCTTAAGAGAAAGTTATTGAATTTAAATTAAAATTTGTTTTTTTGTACATTGTATTCCAGCAATCTTTTAACTATATTGCGGCGACAGCACTGACATGAAGTGAGAGTTCTTGTTTTGCGCATTCTTCCGTAATTTGTACATTGTGAAATAGGGGATCGATGTATTTATTCCTGCTGTAGCCAGACGCGAATTTGTGATTAATATTTATTCTGATGTATTATATAATTTTAGTCTTTAAGTTCATATTTGTATTGGTGTACAATAAAGAGTTATCTATCTATCTATCTATCTTATTCCTGCTGTAGCCAGACGCGAATTTGAGATTAATTAAGAATTAAAATTAAAATTATTGGTGTGTTGAATAATTAATAGAAATAGGATGCTTAAAGAACTTTTAATGTGGAGACCTTTAGACGAACATAAATAGGATTTTTTAACTTCTGTAAGAAATAAAAAACTTTGGCCCCAAATTTGCCGCCCTTCCAAAGTCTACCAGTCTATTAGTAAATCCGCTACTGTTTGGCTCTATTTATTGTGTATGGTCCTCACTTTGGGACTTGGCCATTTCCACGTTAACTTTGCTGCTACTTGCGACGCCCAAAAATGTAGCGTATACCAAAATATAGTTTGCTTTTCTGTTAGTAACAACAGTTAAAATGTGACATTGGAGTGTTTAACCCCATTTTGGATCCAGGTCATGCAAAGTCCATCCGTTAGCAAAAACTAGGTGGATGTCACCTCGCGTTTTCCATTTGCATACTATATGAGGTGTAATGTTGCACGTTGACATAGATTAAACAGTGAAGTAGATAGGTCTCTCCATATACACTGTACTAAACTTATAAAAAAAAAGGATTTGAGATATAAATAGAATATGAAATATAAAGAAAAACAATATTTAGCTAGACGTGTTGCTGGGGAGTTTCTTGCCGCTTCTTCTCCTTTACAGCATTAACACGTTGTGAAGCGGTGTACATAGAATAGGAAGAAAAAATTAAATTTTAACTTACATGTATGACCTTCAAAAAGTGTTCTCTAGTGGAACTTATTTTGAATAAAAACTTTTGAATTGAATTTTGAATTTGAATATAGATTATGAAGGAAGAATAGTAAACATAAAAATCGATAAAAACGTATTTCTAGAAATCTCCTGACCCCCATACATGACTCAATACAGCTATCTTAGGTCATTCTGCTCCCACTTTTTGACATACTATTCACAACATATTGGACTCTTTTTGTTTGCTGCAGCAGGGGAATACATTTCGTACACTACCGAGTCCCTTGCGGAGGTTAGACCTTACGCGGCGAGATTAAGCGCCGCACGACTTATGTGGGACTCATTGGTACAGTCTTCCCATAATACACCACTAAACCTGAACCTATCTCCCATGTGGCCGTGCCTATGGTAGGAAGAGCATGAGATTCAGAACGTAGTTATGCCCATTGTCATTCACACATCAAGGCCTGATAGTGCCCCGAGAAGCAGAGCAAACTCACTTCACCAACAGAGGTTAGTTCCACCGCATCTCCAGATGCAGATGGAGCCCTGTGACGGAATCACGGGAGGAGATTTTGCGCAGATCTAGTGAGTCGCACGTGCACCTTTATCCCTCTCTCGTTGAGCGGCGTACTTATGAAACGTTACTGGCTGGTTAAAATGAAGTCAAAAATTATTTTTTCATAATTGTATTAATAATACTATTATGACAAATTATTTAATCTTTGATACTGTCGTCAGTTGACAACAGAGGGGAGAGTTCGGATCTGTTTGTTTTGCTTGTTTATAAATGAAATATTCAAAGCTATGTTCATATCAAAGAAACTCTAAAGTGAGTGAGATTCTTGATGAATACTGTGGTAATAGTAAATACAGCTAAACTGACTTCCACCCATACAAACTAGATGCAGGAAAAAACACGTACATTAGAAGATTCCTCACAGAGGATGGATGTTAGTATTCTGTTCTATTTTGTCATTTGGCAGAATACCCGAAAAATCATCATCGTCGTCCGAGCGTCAAATCCCAGTTGCGTTCGGAAGCTTGGGTCCGCTTTCTTACTTTTTCTTCTCAACTTCGCAATCTTCAGCATCCTTTGTTATGAGATCATTAGTACGTATATCATCCCTGACGACATCGAGCCACCATTTTATGGGCCTACGCCTTCTACCGTGATCTGGGGAAGGGTTCATGTCTAGACTTTTTCACAAAATACAAACATAAACACATAGTTGGATGGGCTGCGGATATGACGTTTCTTTTTATTTTATTGCATGAGTTCAGCAGACAGGCAGACAGCACATCTGATGGAAAGCAGTTACCATCGCCTATGTACATTTGTAACACTAAAAGAGTTAAGAATGCGCTGCTGCTCTCTTAAAGGAGCTTAGAACCTGGCCACTAATGCCAGAACGCAACTCAAGGTTCTTATGGCGGCATACTCTAGAGCAGGGGTTTAATCCATCCAGACGGGTTAATACTCTACCACCTGGCTGTGGACTGTTTTGTCGCCTCTTACGAAAGGCCGCCCAGCCGCAGGAAATTTTATTCTTTCTCCGTTCCTGCATAGATGAAACTCTCTGAATTAACCAAAATAAACTACTACTTCTAAGCTATCCGTGATATGTATCTGTGCAGGAACGGAGAAAGAATATAATTTCCTGCAGCCCGGCGGCCTGTTGAAAGGGGCGACAAAACAGCCCACAGCCAGATGGTAAGCTTGGATGGCTACCACCCCTGATCTAGAGTACGCCGTCATAACACCTTGAATTGTGTTACAGCATTACTGGCTAGGTTCCAGCCTCCCTTTAGAGAGAGGCAGCACATCGGGAGCACCTTCAGTGTTATAAATGTCTTTAGGTGATGGTAACCGCTTTCCATCAGATGGGCCGTCTGTCTGTCTGCTTTACTCGTATAATAAATAAAGGCTATTTATTTTTAATTAAAATCTGGAAGTCGGCTACACACCCGTCCGTGTCGTGAACTTTTTAGCTACCCCTCGTGTTGTGTGCCCACTGTTGGGCAATGGTAAAATCCAGAATCTTGATATCGGTTACGTTTCCTGTGAAATATAATGAAGAATTCAACTGAATATATTTTTTATAAATAACTAGCGATTCCGGCAGACGTTGTCCTGCCCAGAAAAAATAAAAATGTAGAACACGATTCCAGCGCCACCTACCGGATCTAATTGTGAACCTAAACCATCCCGGGATCCAGTCAAACACTAATTTTTTACACGTTGGATTACATAATAAATATAGCCTATATGAATCTGAGATAATGTAGCATTCTAATGGTAATAGAATTTTTGAAATCGGCCCCGTACATTTTGAGTTTATTCGTTACAAACATGCAAAAATACAAATCTTCCTCTTTATAATATTAATGTAGATTTTTTTATGGTTTACCTCATTTTAGGAAAAAATAACCGACATTCCAGGCGAGTGATTTTTTTATTTTTTTTTATTGCAAGAGTTCAGCAGACAGGCAGAAGGCCCACTTGATGGAAAGCGGTTACCATCACCTATGGACATTTACAACACCAAAGTTGCTACAAATGCGCTGCTGCTCTCTTAAGGGAGACTGGAACCTGGCCACTAATGCCGGAACACAACTCAAGGTTGTTATGGCGACTGTAAACTGTATGGTTGAATGTAAACTGCACAAAACTAAACGGCACTATTGAAATTAAGCCTCTCGGTCCCTCTTCAGAGAGCGTCAGCACATCGGTAGCACCTTCGGTGTTACAAATGTCCATAGGCGACGGTAACCGCTTTCCATCAAGTGGGCCGTCTGTATGCTGAACTCACGCAATAAAAAAAAAACTATTAAACGAGGAGCATTAAAAAGTACATACATACATACATAACTTCACGCCAGTTCCCTTGCGGGGTAGGCACGAACAACAGAGTGCCATTTAGGCTTATTCTTACACACCTCACTTGCCTCTTTGACATTCATAACTCTTGTCATGCAAGCTCGTCTGTTCTTAAGGCTCCTGACATCACCTTCTGCTAGTACACGATCAATTTGATCATGGAAGGTGTGTCGTGGCCTTCCACGACTTCTGCATCCATCCACTTTTGCATTGTATATCTGTTTAGTCATTCTTTCATTAAAAAGTCTTATACTATATTCGAAGTTAAAATTACATCAGCAATTAGTTCCTTTCGAACAATTCTTCAGGCTTAAAACATTCAAGTTAACATCATTTAAACTTTATCAATTCAAGAACTGTAAGTTAAGAACGCATTTAGCTCGCCAGTTCCCTCGCCGTCTTAAGCCGTCCTCCTGAATCGGAATTGCATATCAGATGGATTTGAGTGGTGCTCAATATCGCAAAGGGTTCAGCGTAAATCATCGAGGGCCATCGGCTGAGCTGGGACGACGACCTGCGCGCCTACCCTTCGAGTCAGCGCAGACGGACTACACCGAAATGCAGTTCGTATATAAAAACGTTTAAAACGTATCCTCACTACTTAATTAATAGAAAGACGGAGTGTTTGTAAAATATCCATTTTCCACCATCGGTATGAAAATTATATACATACCGATTTTCAGCCAAATCGGTCCAGTAGTTTTTCCGTAAAAGCATAACAAACGAACAGACAAATATATTTTTATCCCGGAAACTATCCCATTTTTCGGGATATAAAGTATCCTATGTTCATCCACGGCATCGAAAATATATATATACTGAGTTTCAGCCAAATCGGTCCAGTAGTTTTTCCGTGAAAACGGAACAGACAGACAGACAGACAGACAGAGAGTTACTTTCGCCTTTATAATATTAATAGGGATAAATAGGATAGGATGAATCAAGGACCCTACATATCATGTCAAGCGATATTTAATAGAAAAAAGGATACAATTTGGTAATACAATAAAATGATATAAAAATAGTACTTAGTAGATTTGAGTAGTAGTAGTACTCAAATAGTATTTGAGACTCTCAAGTGAAGCCGGCTAAACGATGCCGATCTTAAAATAGGATGCTGATTAGATGATTGGAATAGCATGAGGAAGTCGTACGGTAGCGTAATGGCTAGTGCACGCGTCCCAAACTCAAAGGGCGCGGGTTCGATCCTGGCCGGAACGCATACACCACTTAGACAGTTTTCTGACCTAATGTGCATATTCTTACAATTACCACGTGCTAATAACGGTGAAGGAAAACATCGTGATGCAACCTGCACATCGATATAACCGATGTGTCAAACCTGCCAAGCCGCCTTGGACAAGCGTGGCGGGTATACGTCCGTTCCCCCCCCCCTCCCCTCCCCCTCCCCCCCATATCCCCCCCCCCCTATAACGGGAGGCCCGAGCCCAGCAGTAGGACATTTATGGGCTGATATTATTATATATTATTATTATATTATATACGTTTACGCAGTTTGTAAAAGGCTTCACTTCATTAGATGCTTTTGTCTACGTCGGCCCCGTCTATCGACTACCTACTATACTTACTATTTTATGTATACCGCTTCGTAATGTGTCATTGCTGTTAAGGAGAAGAAGCGCAAGAAACTCCCCAGAAACACATCTAGCTAAAAATTTTTTTGTCATAATAATTATTTATCTATATCAGGCTTTTTTTTAAATATATATTATAGAAGTTGTTACACAATTATTACTTTTCAAAGAATTAATAGAGTTGTTAACAACAAACAAACAAACATTATTATTGGTACCGTCGCAATAATGACATACTACGACATATTCAATTCAATTTATTTAATGAGAAAATGGGTATACAAAAAGGTGTTTAATTTACTGTAGAACAGTTCTCCAAATTCCGCCTTTCGGCATGCATATATGCAAGTATCCTGCTTATATTTGTATTGTATAATATATTTATCTAATTATTTAATGAATTATTTACCTAATACAATGTCAATCAATAAATAGTAACTTAGAGTTACGGTTCATCATATCTTGTATATATAGATAGATACATAAAGGTACCTAATTCAGAAAAAAAAAGTATTACAATTTTGTCAGTTATATTCTTTTATACAATAACTAGCTGTGCCCGCGACGTCGTTCGCATGGAATTTGTTTTCAAGACCCCCCGATTTTGAAATATTCTTCATTGGTGCTCTGCTCCTATTGATCTAAGCGTAATGCTATATAATCTATAGCCTTCCTTGATATATGGGCTATCTAAATCTGAAAGAATTTTTCAAATCAGTCCAGTAGTTCCTGAGATTAGCGCGTTCAAACAAACAAATTCTTCAGCTTTATATACTAGTATAAGATATGCCTTATCGGTTAACATCTTTTTTACGCGTTTCCTGTCTATCTTCTATCTCCTATACATGTGGGAATGCGAATGACTTATCTTGAACGTATGATGTGATGAATGTAAGACGATATTTCTGAGCGAGCCCATAGTGTGAATGAGATGACGAGTGAAAGAAGAGAAAAGACAACGAATGGACGACGTACGCACGACGCAGCATAAAGACGTTTTAAATTTAAATATTATACGGTATGTTAATATTAAAAATTAAGAAAATATCGTAAACTCGTGAAGTGTTGTTTTTATTTCCAGCCACCATCCTCACATACATACACCATCCTCACATACATACACATATAATATTAAAATTAATATTAATTTCATAAGAAAGTTTACGGTAACGCCATAAATGACGTTTTATGAATATGTCAGCCATAAACTTGTAATGTAATCCAGATGATAACTCCAACATGGCTCGGCCACGTCAGCAGTTGTAGTCCAGTAGTGGTCAGTCTGCATTAAAACCTTAATGCATTTCGATTACTACTCGAAATTCATGAAGCGCCCCTTACCTTGAGCACCGACTTAATACTCCTTGATGGCGATTTAATCGGATCTGAAATTCAAAATTGGGAGCAACCGTATTTGAAAAGGAAATTTTTGCATTCGACCCATAATGACAGTTTTACGGCTGGTTTATTTAAGACCATAATAATTAATTTAAATTATAAGTTTAAACATTTAATATTTTCTTAAGTTTTCGCGACTTGTATACATAATAAAACTACGTTTTAACGGGTTTAAGCGCGGAACACAAACCAACTTGACTGATAATTACTTTTATTTTTCCTTCCACCCATTTTAATATTATATAAAATTATTAGAGCTAGGCATGTTTGCTGAAGAGTTTCTTGCGCCGCTTCTTCTCTTCAAGCCATAACATGTTGCGAAGCGGTAGTAAATTAGATTAGGCTCCCATAGATTAAATAATAACCATAAACAAAATTAAAAATTAAATAATTAAAATTAATAAGTTGGCGGTGGGCTAAATAAAACTTTAACAATACTCGTTGACACTTGACATCTTTGTCTTCTGTGATCACGGCCACTGAAAAGTGGCCGAAACGTCGGAAAAACCAAAATCAAATAAAATTACCGCGCTTAAAACCGTTAAAACGTAGTTTTATTAAGTTTAAACATTATTAAGGTTCTGTTGTCAAAGACCTATAATCAGAGATGTCGCCAAGGCTACACTGTGAATTTGACTTAACAACATACAAAAGATTATATATGCGTGTGCGTGTTAAATTTATGGTAGTGTGTGTAATAATAATAATAATAAATAATCGGCAGACAAACACACACATTGTATATCCCCAAATTAGGCAAGTTACGCTTGTGTTATGGGTAATATACAACGGACTACTCTGGGGCCGATCCCAGACACCCAGACCATAGTAAATAACGGAGAAAATACGTTTCCGAAATTTACTATACCAGGAATCGAACCTGGAGCCTCTGCGTTGCAGTGAGGTAGGCCAGCGAAGGCTTAGCCCGCTCAATCACAGAGGCCGTAATGTTTATTTTATTGATTTCATGTATTTTTTATGCATAGTTAAAATAAAAATATTAGCATCCTGCACTCCTTCTCTATATAAACTATAAGTATGCGAAATTTCATACTCCTCCGTCCGCGCAATTTTCGTAAAAAGGGGTACAAAGTTTTTGCTTCACGTATTAATATAGATACTTTATTTTAGAAACTATAACTTAAAGTTTACGTCGATATAACTTTAGGGGCTTGTCACGTGCATACCGGTCACGGCCCGGTAATTATGTCGTGTAAAGTAAAAACGTATGAGTTACATAGACAACTTTCACAAGGCACGGTGGCCGTGCCGTGGCCGTGTGTCGCCTGTGCTTATTTACTATAAATACAGTTTCGACTCGGTAACCGCCTTTGCAGTAATAATAATAATTGCAGTAATACCCGCAGGGGGGCTTTGTGGCGAAACCTTAGGTGAGTAGCGACACCTCGTACCTGACTCCGGGGGCCAGACAAGGCCCCGCCTCCGTGCTTGCCTTAGCTGGCCGGCACACTCGCACCCATGTTTCTCCTGTCTTTATGGCATTTTTGGGACCCATGCAGGGAGTGGCGAGTCACCGTCTGCCCATTTTTCGATGTTCCCTGAACATTGCGACGGGCAGACGCCATAATCCCCATATTCCCAGACCCCTAGTACCACTAGTAGTTCACCCCAATAGTCCGGTACTTTTTGTCCTCATTTCCCACAATAGTTCTACACTGGCCGGGGCTTGTCCTTGGGTGCATTGTTATATGGTGTAGACAGGGATAGTCGCCGGTCAGTGTCATGCCACATTTAAGAGATGATAATAATAATCGGCAGACAAACACACATATTGTATATCCCCAAATTAAGCAAATTACGCTTGTAATGTAAGGCACAAACTACTATGGATACTACGTATATATAAAGTAAGGTATTGACTTGTATAGACTCGTTCACCAGACACGAGCGCAAAACGGCACGTGGAGCGCGGGGAATGCCATTCGACCGCTAACATCACAGGGGCCTGGCCGTTTTCCGCAGAATCTCTAACGTCCGTAAACCGTGTAAATGTGACAAAGCTAGCATAGTACGGCATGAGGCATTGCATGCACTTCCTCACAACACCAGCATGTAACAGATACACTCTACATTAGTATAAGTTTAATATTAAAATTAGAATAAATTAATATAATAAGTTATTCTTAAGGTACACCGCAACACAAACATGCATTCATTAAATGTCACACGCGATAACAAAGTAACAAATAAGCGTGTACAACTTCCTAACTTCTTCTTAAATTTAATTGTAAAAAAGGGTATGGAACTAGAGTCCGTAGTTGTTAATAAAAGAAAGCATAGCACGGCACCAAACCGTTTATGCGGCAACCGTATGCATGTGAAAGGCCCCTTAGTCATTGTCTTTTTAACCGACTTCAAAAAAGGAGGAGGTTCTCAATTCGTCGGGATCTTTTTTTTTATGTATGTTCACCGATTACTCCGAGATTTATGATCCGATTTACGTCATTCTTTTTTGTACGACGCGGAATAGCTGCCATTTGGTTCCCTAAAAATTTTACATAGTTTGGCCCATTAGTTTTCATTTTATGAACATTTTTTATGAAAAAATTTCCATTCCATTCCGTATATACACCGATTACGCTGAGATTTATGATCCGATTTACATGATTCTTATTTAGTTTGATGCGGAATAGTTGCCATTTGGTCCCTTAAAAATTTAATATAGTTTGGCCCAGTAGTTTTCATTTTACGATAATTTTTTTGTTCCCGTTTCTTGGGACTTATATTTTTTAAGGAGCGCGCCACCTTTCGTAGGTATACTCATACATAGCTAGACACTAAAAAGTAACAAATAAAATAATAAAAAACTTCGTTTAAAAAAACCGACTTCAAAAACTAAAAAGTATAAAATAACTTATTTCTAAAGCTATTATTATTAATATATATTATCTAAAACATCTTGAAGTCGGTGCAAAGTAAAACATAAAAATTACTATATTTTTTTGAAAATTACTAAGCACCGACTTTAAGATGTTTTAGATAATATATATTAATAATAGCGAGAGTTGGGTATGGAAGAAAGTACAGTAAACGCGGTCGAGATGCGAGCACTGCGCAAAATCTGCGGAGTGACGCTCGCGGACCGCGTTCGTAATACCGAATCAGAAAAGTATGATTGATCTGATTTTAATAGTAAGAAAGAGAGTTGGTCTGAAAGAGAGTGTCGGGGTGAAGGTAAGGAAAGGAATGCTCCGGTGGTTCGGGCATGTGGAAAGAATGCATGATGAAAGAATGAAGAACTAAAGCTTTAGTGAAAGAGAAGCGCGAAAGTATAAAATTGAAAGAAGAAGAGAAGCTGACGGAGAACTTCAAGGCGAATACCAAACTCTTTTGGAGAGAGGTTAAGAAGTCTCGGGGTTGTTCGTCAGCTTCCAGAATGGAAAGAATAAAATCTAAAGCAGGGGGACGTTCTTGCTAACCCACAAGAGGTGTTAGCGCGATGGAGTGAATATTTTAGAGAAATGTATGATGATATCCCGGATGCTGGCACCACGACTGAGTCTGTGACTGACTCCGAGGAGTCAGCATCCGAGATCACGTTGGAAGAGATCGAATGGTCGATAAGAAGTCTGAAAAATGGAAAGGCAGGAGGAATCGATAGTGTGTCTGCTGAGATGATCAAATATGGTGGAACCTGCGTCCGGGACGCTTTCCTGTCCTTATGCAACTTGTGCTGGAGGACGGGAAAGGTTCCCAAGGACTGGAGGCGCGCTCTCATCGTGCCCTTGTATAAAGGCAAGGGGTCACGTATGGAGTGCGCCAGCTACAGGGCCATCAGTTTGATCAGCACAGCATCTAAAGTGTATACGAAGATTATTGAAAAGAGAATGAGAGTGGTATCCGATGGATTACTGTGGGATGCACAAGGTGGTTTCAGAAATGGAAGGGGATGTATGGATCAAGTTTTCTCTCTCCGCAATATCGTAGAGAAGCAGCTGGCTATGGGCCGGAAGGTTTTCTGCGGTTTTGTGGATCTAGAGAAAGCATTTGACAGGGTTGTGCGGAAGGACCTCTGGGACATATTGCCCGGATATGGGATTAATGGCCAATTGATGCGTGCTGTGCAGTCCACTTACGAGGACTGTATATGCGTGCGAGTGGATGGCAGCCTGTCGCCCTGGTTTGACGTCAATATTGGCGTCAGGCAGGGCTGCGTGCTGTCGGCTTTGCTGTTCATCCTATACCTGGACGATTGTCTCCAGAGAATAAGATTGATGGATGTTGGGGTGCGAATGAGTGATCTAGTTGTAAGCACCTTGCTTTATGCGGATGATGCCGTGCTTTTAGCCGAATCGCCATCAGAACTGCAAACACTAGTCACAATGATGAAAGATGACTGTCAGGCGAGAGGCTTACATTTGAATGCGAAGAAAACAAAGGTTATGGTGTTTGAAAGAGAAGAAACCAGAACGAATGCAAGGATAATGGTCGATGATGTTATGCTGGAGCAAGTAAATGAGTTTGTATATCTTGGATGTGCTTTTAGCAGGGATGGAAGGTACACCGCTGATATAGAAAGAAGAGTAAATTTGGGGAATAGTTTGAATGGAGCGTTAGGTAAACTTCTAGGCGCTAAGAACCTCAGCCAGAAGGCCCAGCTCGCCATACACAACGCGGTGCTGGTACCTACGCTCACGTATGGAAGCGAGAGTTGGGTATGGACGAGAGAGCATGAAAGTAGAGTAAACGCGGTTGAGATGCGAGCACTGCGCAAAATCTGCGGAGTGACGCTCGCGGACCGCGTTCGTAATACCGAAGTAAGAAAGAGAGTTGGTCTGAAAGAGAGTCTCGGGGTGAAGGTAAGGAAAGGAATGCTCCGGTGGTTCGGGCATGTGGAAAGAATACATGATGAAAGAATGACTAAACAGATATACAATGCAAAAGTGGATGGATGCAGAAGTCGTGGAAGGCCACGACACACCTTCCATGATCAAATTGATCGTGTACTAGCAGAAGGTGATGTCAGGAGCCTTAAGAACAGACGAGCTTGCATGACAAGAGTTATGAATGTCAAAGAGGCAAGTGAGGTGTGTAAGAATAAGCCAAAATGGCACTCTGTTGTTCGTGCCTACCCCGCAAGGGAACTGGCGTGAAGTTATGTATGTATGTATGTAAATATTGCACAATAATAGACAGATATATTATGACAACTCCAAGAGTTGCATCCACGCTTGTCAGGTGTCGAGCAGCAATTTGCCCTCCAAGAATACTGCTATTATCAAGCAGTAATTATGGACCACAATATATTATGTGCTCCTCGTCCAAGACTACCAAAGCAGACCGTCAGTCGTAGACTTCGTTGTAGACTCGTAGACTGTCGGTTTAATACTGCTGGCTCAATACCGCCCCCTCTGCCCGAACACTCAGTATTTATAAAGTCCTCATAGCGCGCTGCTGTGACAATATCCGGTAATGCTGTGGCGCCACTTCAATTACACTTCCTTCATAAAACCAACTTCCGCCATACGTATTAACTTCCAATATCCGGTTACTTCATTTCCGATATCTGTTAGCTTAATAAATAAATGCTTCTACATTGACATCCGGTTAAATAACTTCCAATTACTACATTAAAGAACACTATCCGCTTATTAACTACTTCCGTCATATGGTTGTTTTATAATAACAAATACGATTCCTACATATATATATATATATGCAGACATTTTATATACATACCATACAAATACATGTCTACAAAATATATAAATGTTTATTTGTATTTAAATGAATTTAAATATCATATTCCAACAACAGGCAGTATTTTTTGATTATAGTTTTAAATATCGCTAGCGATTTTGCTTGTCTGATAGTAACAGGAAGCGCGTTCCAAAGCTATGAAGCCTTAATAGTAAAAGAATTGTTGTAAAAAGTTGAGTTATGCGCAGGAGTGTTCAATTTAAGTTTAGTAGAAGGGCGTAAATTATGAGAGCACGGAAGAAATTCAAAACGTTGTTTAAGGTAAGCAGGAGTACTTGGGCCAAATAAAATACCATAGAGAAAAGACAGGATGTGAGTATGACGGCGAAATCGAATTGGCAATCAGTTCGATTATTATTAGTCTTCAATAAACATACATCTCTTGTTTCGATGTTATTTTACTAATATTAAAGATAAGTAGCCTCGGGCAGTCTTAGCGTACACGCTCGCAAGTAATAAACTTTTACTGCCCTTTTTCACCGTCACGGATTGAATTTAGGAAAATCCCTTTTTGCGGCTTTCTTGTTGGTTTGCCCTTATTTAAAAGTTGATGAGAAGGGTTTATGGTAGTAAAAGAACAGCAACTGCTCACAATACTTTATAATCAGAGAACCTTACGGTTCGCGAGGTGGTAGGGCATTTGCCCGACTGGATGCCTACCACCCCTAGTCTAGAGTATGCCGCCATAACAACATTGAGTTGTGTTCCGGCATTAGTGACCAGGTTCCAGTCTCCTTTAAGAGAGCAGCAGCGCATTTCTAGCACCTTTGGTGTTGCAAATGTTCATAGCCGATGGTAACCGCTTTCCATCAAGTGGGCCGTCTGCTGAACTTCTGCAATAAAAAATAAATAAAAAAAGATTTGACAGTCTTTTGTATTTTAACAAATAAATTATTTTTAATTGCTCTCGTTTAAACCTAAATGTGTTTGTTCTCTGTAGACTGTTCGTATACTAATTATCTCAGTTTTAGTAGACTTTGAAAAATAATCTAATAACAAAAATAAACTTTTTAATTATGATTCTTTAAATTAAACAGCCTAATGTTTCAACCCGTTTGGGGTTGAAACATTAGGCCCGTGGGGTCCGTCGGCAAAGAGTTTCTTTAAAGACATATGTAAGAAACTCTTTGACACTACCCGTGATCAGAAGGCTGGCTCATATTTTGCACAACAAATAAGTATTGCCATACAGCGTGGCAACGCAGCCAGCCTTCTGGGCACGCTCCCCGTTGGCAATGATCTGCTACATAATGTATTTTAGATTCAATGTCTTTGGTTTATTATTTTTAATTTTTAATTTAATTAAACAACTTTTCATATAGCAATCAATGTTTGCGAATCAAAACAGATTGTTCCAACATTTCTAGTCTTGTCCTGTAGCATGTAAAACTTTTTTGTGTTTGACCCTAATTCTAATCCTAATTTATATCCGTGCAGGAACGGAGAAAGAATACAATTTCCTGCGGCCGGGCGGCTTGTCGTAAGAGGCGACAACACAACCCGTTTGCCCGATTAGATGGCTACCACCCTGGTCTAAAGCATGTCGCCATAACAACCTTGAGTTGTGTTCCGGCATTAGTGACCAGGTTCCAGTCTCCCTTAAGAGAGCAGCAGCGCATTTGTAGCACCTTTGGTGTTGTAAATGTCTATAGGCGATGGTAACCGCATTCTATAAAGTCGACCGTCTGCCTGTCTGCTGCACTCCTGCAATAAAAAAATTAAAAAATCTTTAAAGTGAAAAAATATAAGTGTTGGAAACTAAGAGGGCAAATCAGATATTATCGTTTCATATCATAAATTTATATGTAATATAGTTTTTAAACCAAAATAGTCAAATAAAATGTTATTTGTTTTGGCATACGAATATCAAGAAACGTGCGAGCAGTTCGCTCCAGATACGCCTTCAGAAAAAAATATTCTTAAGCGGTATATACATTACATGATAATAAAATATAAAAATTAAGTGTACATAAGGATCATTATTTTATAATATAATTTAATGATCTGTTTCCGATTCGCATCTGTTTATAAGCGATTGACACTGTCGGGCTAATTATAATAGAACAATCTTAGGGTGGCAGCACATTGTGTTAACGCTCCTAGCTCTAGTTAGTTGGGCTACTGTCCCGCCCCGAGAAGGGTTAACGTCAGGTAGACGGCCAGTTGTAAAACAAAGCCAAATCTAAAATACGTCTGTGGTGTGACAGAAGATGTATGTCAGAATAGAGGAGTGTGGAAGAAAAAGACATGTTGTGCCTACCTAAATTAATTGGGATATGGTGAAAGAAAAGAGAAAATTATCGGGCTAATTATAATAGAACAATCTTAGGTTTTAGACAATTGTTGTAATATACAGGAAAACCTGTAATGATATAATCTGTTAGGACTCAACCCCAATTTTATATTATGTCAAGGAACTAGTAGTAGCCTTTAGAAAAAAATGTCAAGAATACCCGAAGTTCGTGAGGAGTATTATTTTTTAGGCATAGTGCGTAAGCCGAGCGAGCGAAGCAAGCGTGCTTTGCCAACGTATCGATAGGTACCTGCTATTAATGACTGTAAAAAATTAATTAGCAATTTAAAATATAAATTCACCTACTTATTTTATATATAATTCCAGTTTGCCTTGATATAATCATACCGTATTTTTACCATTCGCGGCCTCGATCCTGGCATGATAAATTTCGTGAACGAACTTTCTATTATTTACTATGGTCTGGGTGTCTGTGATTGGCCCTAGAGTGGTCTGTTGTATTACCCACAACACAATCGTAACTTGCTTAACTTAGGGATATACATTATGTGTGTTGGTCTGCAAATTATTATTATTATTACTTTCTACTCTGGAACATATGCATGCATAGCATAGAAGTTTTTACTATGATAACTATAAAATAACGCACCAAAGTTGCAGCGCAGGGAACTTCGTCATTATTTACATAATGCATACACTAAAAAGTTCAACTACACTAGTGGCTAAATTCGCGAAGTTGAATTCGCTCGCCGCGATGCCGCTTCGGTGCTGCTTAGTTGCGGTACCAATCCGGTGCGGTGGCTGCGGTTCCACCACAAGTGTGAAACACCCTCAAGTCATGCGGCAGGAAACGGATGTGGCTTGCTCGTCCTGAGCTGTGTAATTTCGCGCGCTCTTTTTCCGTATTCTATTTTTGAATGTTTGTATAAATTTCCGGTTTTTTAGTTACCGTATTTTTTCCGTTCTTTTTTGGTGGCAACGTTGTTTTTAAGACTACAAAAGAACTCTTAGCTATATTACTGCAAATAATATTGTTAATAGTTGCATACTGTAATGAATTAGGTACAACCCGCTTGCATGCTTTTTGTCATTTAAATTTAAGTCATTATATATTGCAAGTCTGTTGCACGATTTTTATAACATTATATCATACATACATATATATATATTTTGACTTTTTTTTTTTTATTGCAGGAGATCAGCAGACAGGCAGACGGCCCACTTGATGGAAAGCGTTTACCATCGCCTATGGACATTTGCAACACCAAAGTTGCTACAAATGCGCTGCTGCTCTCTTAAGGGAGACTGGAACCTGGTCACTAATGCCGGAACACAACTCAAGATAGATAGATAGATAGATGACTCTTTATTGTACACCAATACAAATATGAACTTAAAGACTAAAATGATATCTAGTTATGTACAAAGGGCGGTCTTATCGCTAAAAAGCGATCTCTTCCAGACAACCCGAGAAATGAATTGAGATAATAATGGCAATGGTGGTATACGTAACATATAGTACAAAATACTTACATTTTAATAATAAATACATACATTATATATATATATATGTATATATGCAGAAATATTATATATTACATAGATATATACTTAATATACATACCATACAAATACATATCTACAAACTCAAGGTTGTTATGGCGACATAATTTAGACCAGGGGTGGTAGCCATCCAGTCGGGCAAATGCCCTACCTGGCTGTGGGTTGTTAAGTCGCCTCTTACGACAGGCCGCCCGGCCGCAGGAAATTGTATTCTTTCTCCGTTCCTGCACGGATAGATAAGTTATTGATATGTTTGCTTTTTTACTACAAAAATTTGAAATCAGAAATCATAAGAAAGTTACACGGTAATTTCTGTAACAGCCTTGCAGAGATTTGGGTGACAAAGTACCAAATATTAACTATTTGGCTGGGTTTCCCCTTTTTTATTGTTCAACCTTTGATGTGACTATTCACACAGCACAATAAACAATGAACCTAGCCGTCAATCTTGCAGTTTCATATTCTTTTTGTCATGTGACTTTCATCCCACCTCATGATATGCCTATATTATTTTGCTTATGTATAACAAAAAGAGAGGATGGCAGCTGGAGGGTCCGAAGTAACCTCGAAATTGAGAATCTCGTGGCCGAGCCTAACATAATAGGAGAAATAAAAGCTCACCGCCTCCGCTGGCTCGGTCACGTAGAACGAATGGGAGAGGATCGCAGCATATTTGGAACGGCCGGTAGGTCGGCCGTCCTAAATATCGCTAGAAGGACAGAGTAGAGGCAGACCTGTCGGAGCTAGGAGCCAGTAATTGGCAAGAAACCGCACAGGACCGAGAAAAGTGGCATGCTCTCGATTCGGAGGACAAGACCCACTTTGGGTCGCTGAGCCAACGGAGTAAGTGAGTAAGTAAGTATTGTGCTTATGTCACAGTATAAGCCGCGCGCAGAAGGTTTGCCGATGACTACTTACTATTACTGTATATACTTATGTAAAGTATAAACAATAATAAATTTATTGCAACAACAGTAGTTAGTCAGTAGGGTTGAAAAAAGGTTACATATATCATACATATAATCATCCGTGCAAGAACGGAGAAAGAATACGATATCAACTACAGAACAACCCACAGCCAGGTGGTAGGGCATTTGCCCGACTGGATGGCTACCACCCCTGGTCTAAAGTATGTCGCCATAACAACCTTGAGTTGTGTTCCGGCATTAGTGACCAGATTCCAGTCTCCCTTAAGAGAGCAACAGCGCATTTGTAGCAACTTTGGTGTTGCAAATGTCCATAGGCGATGGTAACCGCTTTCCATCAAGTGGGCCGTCTGCCTGTCTGCTGATCTCCTGCAATAGAAAATAATAATAATAATAAAGACATCAATGACATTGGAACAATGTAGTTTTAATATTAAAACTACGAGCAGCACCCGTACCAGAACACATAGTAATATAAATTGAAAACATTTAACGTCACTTTTAAAACTTTCGTACAAAGATTAGCTTATCACGGTTCCTTTACAATAACGCTGCATCCCGCGAGCCTCAGCCAATATCCGCGGGTAATCCCGAGGGATACGGGACGTGACCGACCCCCTCTTCAACCCCGTAATACCGCCGGAATCCTGGAAGGAAGGCGTGAATGGAATTAAGCCGAGATATTATTAAAACTGTCTACGTAGGTGTAGATAAGTATATTTTGTAATAAAGTTAGGAAATTATGTGTAGTATTAAATATAAGAAATATCTCCAGGTTTATTGTATGAAAGAAGAAGGTATAAAAAAACCATTTTTTTAAGAGAGCAGCAGCGCATTTGTAGCACCTTTGGTGTTGCAAATGTCCACAGGCGATGGTAACCGCTTTCCATCAAGTGGGCCGTCTGCCTGTCTGCTGAATTCCTGCAATAAAAAAAAAAAAAAAAAAAAAAACAATCAAACAAAATAGACATAGAGTTTCGCTAATTTATTTATATATATATTTATTTGGGCAACACAACAATTCATAATCTATACTAAAATTATAAAGAGGTAAATTTTGTGACGTTGTAGGGGGTAATCTCCGAAACTACTGAACCTATTTAAAAAATTCATTCACTGTTGGCAAGCTACACTATCCCCTGTTGACATAGGCTATATTATATTTTCAAAAAAATTAGGGATTTTTACTAAAACTCCAATAGTGTAACACAAGGTATAAAAAAATTACCTAAAATCGCGTACGCTGCGAAAACTATCGATGATAGAATAAAATAATGTACTACGACTGCAGAGCACATCATTATTTACAAAAAGTGTCGTGACAGTATATGTCTAATTATTATAATTATGTCACAATAAGTGTTCTTTTATTTTTAAAATTTAATTGAATTGCCGCCGCTAGAAAAGGCTCTGTATTTGTATCTTGGTATTCGTCCTCATCAGAATAAATTACGTCATATTCAAAACTGCTTCAATACCTTTATATAACTTTTTGAATTATTCAATTCGAACATTCCATTCGAAAGATATCACGAGTTTAAAAATGTAAGTATAAAAAAAAAGTTGCGTGGTCGCCGCGGACCCTAATCGGCTAGATAGGCTAATGCGATGTAGGCGTCACTGGTGTACGGGCAGTACGGGAGGTGAAATATTTTGAATTCGCTTAGTAGGTAATTAAACTCAACAAAAAATAAAGAGGTAAAATTTGTGACTTTGTGATTTTGTGACGTTATAGGGGGTAATCTCTGGATCTACTAAACCGATTTTGAAAATTCTTTCACCAGTGGAAAGCTACATTATTCCTGAGTGGCATGGGGTATCTGTGATTGTGATTAATAATAAGTATTTTTTATTTTTTCTGATGCTCAGCGAAATGGGCACAGGTCAGCTAGTTCATTTATGTAATATAGTTGGTAAATTATTACGTATAAATTGGAATCCAAGCGTGCTGACACATAAGTGTTTAAAATTTTATTTTCGGAAACAAAATGATGTAAATAATGTCAGTAATAATGATTCAATAAATACTTAAATCTAGGACATTATTTTTAGATAGACAGAGAGATAACACTTCAATGTACATCATTACAGAAAACTTACGAACTACTATTATTCTAATTGTGTACAAAGGGCGGTCTTATCGCTAAAAAGCGATCTCTTCCAATTAAAAGGGCGGTGTACGATTACTTACATTTTAATAACAAATATATAACTATACTATATATATTGTTACGAGTCGCGAGACTCAAAATAAATGAAATGAATTAAAATTCCGTTAGAATTACTATAGAGTTTATTAGAACTATACAAACATAACATGTATAACACACAAATATAACCGAACACAACAAGTCCAAACGTAATGCAGAAGGTCGTAATTCAATAGAATGCGCAAAGTCCGTCACTCATTAGATTCCCGATTGTAGTACACACGTCTTGTTCCCGCGTGGTTATCGCTCGACTGACTCCCCCTCCATCAGATCATCGTTTTATAATGCGCAACTGCAATGTCCCCGTATCTAAGCCGACTTAATCCGACACACCTGGCTAATTACTACCATAAAATATTACAAAACAACAATGGGCTGTTTTCTAATCACAAATTTTAAACACAAAGTAAACAAAAGAAGACGACCATAAAAGAATTTAAATGTTACTAGTTCAAATGCCAACGGGTAATAAATGTGCTTTGTTTCAGATATGCAGGTGGATTTTGTTTTTGTCGGGACCAGAGTTCTAAACATATACAAGATATAGTTTTTTTTTATTGCAGGAGTACAGCAGACAGGCAGACGGCCCACTTGATGGAAAGCGGTTACCATCGCCTATGGACATTTGCAACAGTAAAGTTGCTACAAATGCGCTGCTGCTTTCTTAAGGGAAACTGGAACCTGGTCACTAATGCCGGAACACAATTCAATGTTGTTATGGAGACATACTTTAGACCAGGGGTGGTGGCCATTCAGTCGGTCAAATGCCCTACCACCACCTGGCTGCGGGTTGTTTTGTCGCCTCTTATGACAGGCCGCCCGGCCGCAGGAAATTGTATTCTTCCTCCGTTCCTGCACGGATAGTGATAAAATTTAACTATATAAACATAATATAGCTATATGCAATATAATTTTAGTAATACATTGTAAGGAATGTAAAGAATGACTAAACAGATATACAAAGCAAAAGTGAATGGATGCAGAAGTCGTGGAAGGCCACGACACACCTTCCATGATCAAATTGATCGTGTACTAGCAGAAGGTGATGTCAGGAGCCTTAAGAACAGACGAGCTTGCATGACAAGAGTTATGAATGTCAAAGAGGCAAGTGAGGTGTGTAAGAATAAGCCTAAATGGCACTCTGTTGTTCGTGCCTACCCCGCAAGGGAACCGGCGTGAAGTTATGTATGTATGTATGTATGTACATTGTAAGGATAATGGAAGAAGAAAAACACAGCAATAAACAAATTACTAAACAAGTGTAGAGGTGTGATCTTTGAGCATAGAAATTACCAATTTTTTTAAAGCAGGTTTCGCATTAACGGTATCTAATTGATTGTTCTTTACAGAGAGTTCATTGCAGACACGACACACTCTTGTTAGCGGATTATAGTGTGATGTCTTCTGTTTACATATTTCCAAGATGATTTTTTTTGTTATATACACGTTTATTACGTTTCGTGTTAAGGGTGTAATACTTAACAAATAAGACGAATCTAATTTACTATTAGAGATGTACAAGCTACCCTATACAAAGTATCTGAATAAAAAATTCAAGCTACTATTAAAATAAGTATTTGAGATACTAGATACAAGATACTTTTGAAAATGGTATTTGAAATACTAGATAAAAAAAACCTATCTTCTAAATGCTTTTTAAAGATAAAATACTTTTTGGAAGAATACCCAATTTCATTAAACTTAAGTTTATTACATCAATTATGAATGGCTCGCGCAAATGTGATATTATTGTTACGACCTGAATGCCGACAAAAGACAAATTCACACCTGCGTCTGTAGAAACACATTTTTACCTTTTTGGCATTTGGGCTTCTTTTGTTTACTTTGTGTTTAAAATTTGTAATTAGAAAAACAGCCCATTGTGTAATGTAATCTTTTATGGTAGTCATTAGTCAGGTGTGATTCTAAGAAATTCAGTCCATGCGGGCGAGAGACATATTGTATTTGTGCAGTATAAAGACACAAGCGAAGCAAGACGTTAGTGACGGACTTTGCGCGTGTAATTGAATCGTGCATTAAGTTTGGACTGGTTGTGTACAGTTATATTTGTACCTGGGTTATACGTATTTGTATAGTTCTAATAAATTCTATAATAATTCCAACGGCATTTTAATTCGAGTCCTTCAACTCGTAACATTATATTTTTAAGGTTTTAATTGAGACCAGTTTTTCAAACATTTTTATTGGTGGCAGATGCTTCTCGTGTTTGGAAATTAAAACTCGACGTAATAATGAACTGTATGATTATTATTAAATTATAAATATACATTTAAAGAGTAGAACAAAAGTATACAAGAGAGTTGAGTACAATATATGAATGGCTGAGTGGCTGAATTCATAGTTGTTCTTGATGTAGTAGTTTTTTCAGCCTCCTATATCCCGCATTCCGTCCGACGCCTAGTTGCTAATCGCGCTAGCTATGGGCGTCGGCGGTATGCGGGGCGCGGAGTGTAGATGTGCTCCGGCGGGCGGGTCAGGGGGGTGCTCTCTGTCCGCAACAATTTTATCACTCACTTTTCAATATCAGACCCTCAAAAAAGAAGAAATTGAAATATTTTATTGATCTAAAGAAACACATGTTTACATAATAACAAAAAAGTTCGTTGCACTGCAAAAGTATAAATAAATAAATAAATAAATAATCGGCAGACAAACACACCTATTGTATATCCCTAAATTAAGCAAGTTACGCTTGTGTTATGGGTAATATACAATGGACTACCCTGGGGCCGATCCCAGACACCCAGACCATAGTAAATAACGGAGAAAATACATTTCCGAAATTTACTATACCAGGAATCGAACCCAGAACCTCTGGGTTGCAGTGAGCTACGCCGGCAAAGGCTTAGCCCGCTCAACCACAGAGGCCGTCAAACGCAGTATAAAACTGCGCTGCAGTGACAACTCCCACCACAATACACTGAAGTATTAACACTATTATAGCACAGGATACATTGCAAATCTAATGAACTTAAAACTAATCATAGAAAATAACAAAAAAATAACTAAACTAAGAGTTGCTACTTCGCAAATTCTTATTTTAAGCTCCTATTATTTGCAACTCTATTTAGTCAGCCTGTAATGATGCTTTAATGCAGTATATTAAGTTTCGAAAATTAAACGTCACAAGGACTACAAAGGCAATTTTGTTCTTTGTTTAATCGTTTCTGTCATTTTAAAGTAACCAATCTCCATTACGTTTCAACGTCCAGTAGCTGTCAAAAATACGCCTGACGAACGGAAATGGGGTTCAAAATTCAATTTTCATTTACTAAAGCTCACCACAAGAAGTTAATGCTTTCGATGGAGCAATTTAATTGATTTCAGGGATATTAACTTCCATTGTTCTCAATTTAATAATCTTAATGGAAGATAAAATTTGTCATAAAATTACTATTTTAAGTTATTGATGTGAAACTTCTATATAAACGGGGGGTCTTTGGATTTTCGGTCACGAAAAAGCATTACAGCTGCGTGGAAGAGTGGCATAAATTTAATCCGTGTAGGAACGGAGAAAGAATACAATTTCCTGCGGCCTGGCGGCCTGTCGTAAGAGGCGACTAAACAACCCACAGCCAGGTGGTAGGGTATTTGCTCGACTGGATGGCGACCACCCCTGGTCTAGAGTATGCCGCCATAACAACCTTGTGTTGTGTTCCGGCATTAGCGACCCGGTTCCAGTCTTCTTTAAGAGAGCAGCAGCACATTTGTAGCACCTTTGGTGTTGCAAATGTCCATAGGCGATGGTAACCGCTTTCCATCAAGTGGGCCGTCTGCCTGTCTGCTGAACTCCTGCAATAAAAAAAAAATAAAAAAAATTTAGAGTAGACTATGGATGCGTTTTTTGGTTCCGGATCGAATTCAGTTTTTTGTTTGACAAAATAAAATATGTTTAAATAAAAAATGCATTCATTAAAATGTACCTAACCTAACCAAATTATAATTTGCAGTAAACCTGCAAAAAATCGAAATGTATGCTCGGACACATAGTAGAAGTGAAACTTCAACGGACGAGTGGATAAACGAATGACAAAGGATAAGTTGCAAAACGAATCGCAACAAAATTGATTAATTTCAACACACTTTTACAACTTATTATTATAAAATTAAATTAAATTAAATTAAAAAAAAAACCTTCAAAATAACAATAATAAATTTTCTTAAGTTTTCGCGACTTGTATACATAATAAAACTACGTTTTAACGGTTTTAAGCGCGGTAATTTTATTTGATTTTGGTTTAAATTAGATTAGGCTCCCATAGAGTAAATAATAACCATAAACAAAATTAAAAATAAAATTAAATAATTAAAATTTATAAGTTGGCGGTAGGCTAAATAAAACTTTAACAATACTCGTTGACACTTGACATCTTTGTCTTCCGTGATCACGGCCACTGAAAAGTGGCCGAAACGTCGGAGAAACCAAAATCAAATAAAATTACCGCGCTTAAAACCGTTAAAACGTAGTTTTATTAACAATAATAAAATTAACAAAAAATGTCCATCAGTCAGTCAGTCAGTCGGTCAGTCCTTTAAAGCAATTCCATTCACATATATTTATAATTTCATCAAATTAATTATTATATCTATGCAGCAATCTGCAACCAGTCCCAATACATTTTTGTTTGGTGTAGCCTGCTAGCAAGGGCCGCAATTATACTGTTTCTACACCCTTCAACTCTGGTCAAGAAATTTGCAATGCGACTTCTCCGAATAGCACAAAACGTGTTCAATCTAGCCTCAAGAAACATACTTGAGGCACTACAGTATCGTATCGTACAATATATACTTTTTTTTTTTACTGCAGTAGATCAGCAGACAGGCAGACGGCCCATTTGATGGAAAGCGGTTACCATCGCCTATGGACATTTGCAACACCAAAGTTGCTACAAATGCGCTGCTGCTCTCTTAAGGGAAACTGGAACCTGGTCACTAATGCCGGAACACAACTCAAGGTTGTTATGGCGGCATACTTTAGACTAGGAGTGGTAGCCATCCAATCGGGCAAATGCCCTACCACCTGGCAAATATTAATAGATTGTAAAGTATTTACTAGCAAGCATTATAAATATCTATATGGAAACAATTAAATGGTTCTAGATTTGTAGTAGTATTATAAAGAACTGCAGCGGGTCTCCGACAGGGCTTTCGGTGGAAGCCTGTAGGAGGCGCTGGCGGGATATGCCGTTGGAAATAATACACTTTGCACGCTACTGAGTTGTATTTACAATAAAATAACCACTGGCTATAATTAAAGCCGTAATCGGTATATTCGTACGTTAACTAAGTTGTATAGAATCTAACCCGCTGACTACTACTTCTAACACACTCCAGCTGATACTCTAACACCCTGACTAACACTTTTAATACAGTAACCCGCTCTCTAGTTACTGATTATACACACTGACTTGTCTTGGCGGAGCACTCACTACTTGTACGAACAAATACATTAAAAAAACTAGCATTTTGCGGCAGCTTCCCACGATTTCTCCGGCCTGGAGCCAATCCTTCTGGGAAGATGCGACCCTTGTCCATAAACTAATAAATTATTTCCTCACTAAATTAAAACAAAGCATGCAGTTAAATTGCACAACTATTTTCTAAAATATGTACAATGGCAATGACAGATGTCAGGATCATCTTTCTTTGACTCGAATGGTCTCACAAAGGACGTTATTTTAAACTATTACCGAATTTCTCGAAAATATAAAACAATGGAGGACATTACGGGGGACGTCATAAATTATTCCATATCCCAGCATCTGCATTGCCTTCGTGGGAAACAACTTTCTAAAAACTATCTACAAACTGTTTTGGCATCGTTAACAAGTATATACTTAGCTATAATCTGTTTGTTTTGCGAATAAAATTACAATAAATAAATCTATCCGTGCAGGAACGGAGAAAGAATACAATTTCCTGCGGCCGGGCGGCCTGTCGTAAGAGGCGAGAAAACAACCCACAGTCAGGTGGTAGGGCATTTGCCCGACTGGATGGCTACCACCCCTGTTCGAAAGTATGTCGCCATAACAACATTGAGTTGTGTTTCGGCATTAGTGACCAGGTTCCAGTCTCCCTTAAGAGAGCAGCAGCGCATTTGTAGCACCTTTGTGTTGCAAATGTCCATATGTGATGATAACCGCTTTTTTTTTTTTATTGCAGGAGATCAGTAGACAGGCAGACGGACCACTTGATGGAAAGCGGTTACCATCGCCTATTAACATTTGCAACACCAAAGGTGCTACAAATGCGCTGCTGCTCTCTTAAGAATCACTAATGCCGGAACACAACACAAGGTTTTTATGGCGGCATACTCTGGACCAGGGGTGGTCGCCATCGAGTCGAGCAAATACCCTACCACCTGGATGTGGGTTATTTTGTCGCCTCTTACAACAGGCCGCCCGGCCGCAGGTATTTGTATTCTTTCTCCGTTCCTGCACGGATAAGAACCGCTACCGGTAACCGCTTTCCATCAAGTGGGCCGTCTTCCTGTCTGCTGAACTGCTGCAATAAAAAAAATGACTCATGTGCCTCTGGTGGAATGATGATAGAAGGGAGACGGAGGGATTACATTATATAGTTGTATTCTTCTCCAAGATAGAATTTACTTATATTATAGTCAGAAACGTCTAGACCGTAACAAAGAGAACAAACATTACGTTGAGAAAATTGTTTTCTATAAAATGGAATTCCATAATGTGCCTTGTAATGTAATATTGACAGCTGTCACACACGTCATCCTACAGCGCAAGTAGGGAACGTGTACGAACTAGGTGGCAGCACAAACCGACACGAGAGCCACAGTGTAGTTTAAAAAAAAATCAGACCTGTCATTATCTTGATATATAAAAATGAATGTTTGTGTATACGTCCTTTATAGACTTGTAAACTATACATCCAATTTTGATGAAATTTTGTGTGTGTTTGAGTGGATCCCGGGATGGTTTACAGCCAGAATTGGAACCGGTAGGTGGCGTTGAGATCGGGTTCTAAAATCCTCCTAATCACCTAGACTGATTTTGGTGATTTTTTTTTGTGTGTTTGAGTGGGTTCCCGGATAGTTGAGATTCACAGTTAGAACCGGTAGGTGGCGCTGAGACCGGATTCTAGAATCCTCCTGATCGCCTAGACTGATTTCGGTAATTTTGTTTTTGTGTGTTTGAGTGGGTTCCCGGATAGTTTAGATCCACAGTTAGAACCGTGGTAGGAGGCGCTGAGACCGGATTCTAGAATTCTCCTGATCACCTAGACTGATTTTGGTGATTTTGTTTTTGTGTGTTTGAGTGGGTTCCCGGATAGTTTAGATTCACAGTTAGAACCTGTAGGTGGCGCTGAGACCGGATTCTAGAATCCTCCTGATCGCCTAGACTGATTTTGGTGATTTTGTTTTTGTGTGTTTGAGTGGGTTCCCGGATAGTTTAGATTCACAGTTAGAACCGGTAGGTGGCGCTGAGACCGGATTCTAGAATCCTCCTGATCACCTAGACTGATTTTGGTGATTTTGTTTTTGTGTGTTTGAGTGGGTTCCCGGATAGTTTAGATTCACAGTTAGAACCGGTAGGTGGCGCTGAGACCGGATTCTAGAATCCTCCTGATCGCCTAGACTGATTTTGGTGATTTTGTTTTTGTGTCATGGAACAAAGTCTTTTAGGAATGCAGAAAATAGACGGTATGAAGTTTGCCGGGTCAGCTAGTTTATATATACAATCTACTCTGTGCCTGTCATCCTGTTGCCGTCAATATTTACATTATATTGAAATCGTTTTTATTATGATTAAAAATTATAAAATATGGGCTCCGGCCGATAATGATCTTTAGCGTATTCGAAATATGTCAAAAGGCCGAAAAGTTTTTTCGTCCGGTCAAGTCTTAGAAGTAAAGGAAACAGAATTGATGAAAATGCAGTACTTAATAACTGGCAAAATTATAGCTGAAACCATTAAGTTATTTATATGTATTACGTATATATGTCAAAATAACTGTAAAGTCTTTTCTGGACTCGTTTTTCATGTAAATATCTTTTTCAACACACTTGCTCATAAAGTGGCTCCATGGTCACCGCAATTAGGCACAGAATGACACCCATAATCAAACTGTGAGTAAAAAAAATTATAACTCACTAGTGAGTTATAGATTTTTTTTAAATTTTATTGGTTGAGTTGCTTTGTTCTTAAAAAAGTTTTTATTCAAAAAAAAAGATCGTGTTCTATAGAACAAATAAATTAATGTTCCTATTTCTTGCTCATTTCATGCAACTTCTTATTTAAATAGATAATTTTAACTCGTACGTGTTTAATAAATAAAACTTTCACTCATATATAACTTTTTTTATCTACTAAATAAAATGAGTTTTTGTTGTTATTTTATTCACAAGTGTGTTGAAAAACGTCGTATGATACACGTGTGTATTGATGATTACCGTCCTCGGCTCTCTTAATACCCTCGCCTACGGCTCGAGTCTCAATGGAGCCTCGGCGGTAATCACCAATGTTACACACTAGTACCATAATGTACTATTTTTTATTGCAGGAGGCAGACGGCCCACTTGATGAAAAGCGATTACCGTCGCCTATGGACATTTGCAACACCAAAGGTGCTACAAATGCGCTGCTGCTCTCTTAAGGGAGCTTGGAACCTGGTCACTAATGCCGGAACACAACTCAAGGTTGTTATAGCGACATACTTTAGACCAGGGGTGGTAGCCATCCAGTCGGGCAAATGTCCTACCACCTGGCTGTGGGTTGTTTTGTCGCCTCTTACGACAGGCCGCCCGGCCGGAGGAAATTGTATTCTTTCTCCGTTCCTGCACGGGTCTTGTCAACATTACTGAAATAATTATTTGAGGTTATGTGTAATTAATTTTTTTTTGTATTGAATAGTACTAATACGTACAAAACTTAGCTATTTTTACAAATAACATTATTGATATTTTGGAAATTTTACTTATATATGTTTTTTTACTGCATTGATCCACGTGTATCATTTATCAGATAGCCATGGAAAGTGATCTACTATTCATGGGAAAGTAGTAGAATTTTACACCATTTGAGTTATTTTTATTTGTAATTAGCTGACCCCACAAACTTCGTACCGCCTCAGAATCAAGAAATAAAAAAGCTGAATTATAATTGCAGAATGTTTCAACTTTAGTAAGAAATCTGGTCAAAGGTTAACCGGAACCAACATCAAACGTTTGACATTCAAAACCAAAAAAATTACACTTTTAAAATTAATTTGATTTCTGAACGACTTTTAATGTAATTGATTTATAAACGACGGGACGAACATCAAATGTTTGACAGGTAGGAATAGTTTCTAAGGGAAACCGAAATTGTTATTTTTACTATATTCCAAGCATTTGTTTCATATTTACTCACCTTTTAAACCTTCCCTGGACTTCCACAAATAATTCAAAACCAAAATTAGCCAAATCAGTCCAGCCGTTCGTTCTAGTAAGACAGAGAGTTGGTCTGAAAGAGAGTGTCGGGGTGAAGGTAAGGAAAGGAATGCTCCGGTGGTTCGGGCATGTGGAAAGAATGCATGATGAAAGAATAACTAAACAGATATACAATGCAAAAGTGGATGGATGCAGAAGTCGTGGAAGGCCACGACACACCTTCCATGATCAAATTGATCGTGTACAGTGTGTAGCAGAAGGTGATGTCAGGAGCCTTAAGAACAGACGAGCTTGCATGACAAGAGTTATGAATGTCAAAGAGGCAAGTGAGGTGTGTAAGAATAAGCCTAAATGGCACTCTGTTGTTCGTGCCTACCCCGCAAGGGAACTGGCGTGAAGTTATGTATGTATGTATGTAGTCCAGCCGTTCTTGAGTTTTAGCGAGACCAGCGAACAGGAATTGATTTTTATATATATAGATAGTCGAGTATCCAAAAATATAACAACACATTTTCAGTTAAATATTATTATTATTTTTTTTAATATGATTATTTAATAACGAGGAGTGTCAATATTGTTTACGTAAAAGAAACGGATTTGCGCCATTATAAGCCGCACGCAGAAGATTTGTCTATGACTACTTACTATTACTGTATATTTTTTGTAAAGTATATACAATAATAAATTAATTGCAACAACTATTTACTTAACTTTTTTTGTCAACCCTACTGACCATCGACGCGTGACATCATGAGGCTATCGGCAAATTTTCTACGCACGGGTAGTAGTAGGTGGCAGAGCCTTCGTCGTGCACGCTTCATCTTAATATATATAAATTACGTGTCACGTTGTTTGTCCGTGATGGACTCCTAAACTACTTGACCGATTTTAATCAAATTTGCACACCGTGTGCAGTTTGATCCGACTTGAAAGATAGGATAGCTTACATTTGGACCCGGCAGGTGGCGCTGCAATTGGGTTCTAAATTTTATTTCTTCAGGGCAGAACAACGTCTGCCGGGATAGCTAGTACAGTATAAATATTAACATGACAGAAATTACAATATACGCAAGCCGATTGAGTAAATACATAAGATTCTCTTAATTGGACCTACTTATACAAAACAGAACCAATCCACAAACATGCCAAAATTGGGTTAAGGATGCAGAAGACTTTCAAAATGCACCTTATATCGACTCAATAAAAATCATAACGAGAAAATATAATATACAATATTCTAAAAGTTTTTTCCAAAATATAGACATATTTTTTTGTACGCAAAATTTTAATAAAAACGGCTTTTCCTCAAAACTGTCAGTATTTGGGTTGGTTCCATTTTGCATAAGTAGGTCCAATTATAAACTCATATTGCAATTGTTAAAGTTAGAATAACTGTGTGTAATTAAATTTACGTAGTTTGCCTCAAGATTCAATTAGTTTAAAGTAATTTATCTTAAATTATCTGAGTAACTTGAACTAAACTACGAATTATTAGCTATGGCTAAGGTAGGCCTGTAATTAATGTAATAACAATTATTAAATAGATAGAAAGATGATTGTTTATGTATGTTTGTTTATGATATACCTAACAATCTGCACCACCTACGTCGCCAGATTAGGTTAAACTGTTTCTTATGTTAGGTTGCCTGGAAGAGATTGCTTTTAGCGATAAGGCCGCCTACTGTTTCTCCCATGACAATACTGTAATTGTGTATTTTTGAAATTACATATTTGATGAGCAATAAAGTGTTATCTATCTATCTATCTATTCTTTATTGTACACTAAATCATAGACAAACAGAAGTAGAAAAAAATAAGAGATAGTACAACCTGCATACAAACTTATCGCTAATAAGCGATCTCTTCCCAGTAGTTCCCAGGCAACTATTGGCAGGGATTTTATACTGACAATGGTGCAATTAATAAAAAATTATGAATCTTATACTAATACTAATATATAAAGCTGTAGAGTTTGTTTGTTTGAACGCGATAATCTCAGGCACTACTGGTCTGATTTGAAATATTCAGTGTTAGATAGCCCATTTATCTAAGAAGGCTATAGACTATATATCATCACGCTAAGACCAATAGGAGCGGAGCACCAATGAAGAATGTTTCAAAATTGGGGGGTTTTGAAAACAAATTCCACGCGGACGACGTCGCGGGCACAGCTAGTTATAAATAAACATAGTACATATAGGTACAAAAACAATATTAATAGGTATACACACATATATTAATATAAAGAGTTGTAATTTTCAGGGATTTTTTTTCCCAACATATACAGAACAAAATCGCGTGGTGTTCGAGAAAAAAAAATCTCGAATAAAAAAACACCCTTACATATATATATATATATATATATATATATATATATATATATATATATATATATATATATATACATAGATACATACATAGATACATAATAGATACATACGTAACTCCACGCCAGTTCCCTTGGGGTAGACACGGACAACAGAGCGCCATTCAGGCTTATTCTTACACACCTCACTTGCTTCTTTGACATTCATAGCTCTTGTCATGCACGCGCGTCTGTTCTTAAGGCTCCCGACATCACCTTCTGCTAGTACACGATCAATTTGATCATGGAAGTTGTGTCGTGGCCTTCCACGACTTCTGCATCCATCCACTTTTGCATTGTACATCTGTTTAGTCATTCTTTCATCATGCATTCTGTCCACATGCCCGAACCACCGGAGCATTCCTTTCCTTACCTTACTTTTATGAACCGCATTTTATGATATCACATCGGGCTTGGTCACGATTTACTCAGAATTAAACAATCTACATTAGTATATATATAATATTAATATGTGTTATTGTTTATTCTCTATTTTTTATTCATTGTACGTATATGTATTGTGTGATATTTATATATGTATTTAATTTGCACACCACCGTCATACACTTGCGAATCCATAGCCCGGGTTGTCTGGAAGAGATCGCTCTAAAGCGATAAGGCCGCCCTTTGCTCCTACTGTTAATGGTTAAATGTGACTACTATAAATTGTTTGTGTATGTGGTGAACAATAAAGAGTTTTCTATCTATCTATCTACAATAGTGTTCAATGCGGCAACAGTGTAAGAATGCTGGTGAGTTGGTACAAGTCACTGAAATTGATTTTTACCGAAAATTCTAGTATTTTTGCTGATTTCTCAGAAGCTTTACAAAAAATTTTAATAGCAAATTTGTTGCGAATTTAATTTCCTATAAAAGTCTTATAAACTTAATTGCTTAGATCAATATTTTCTGTGATATTAAACTATAACTCATTAGTAGTATAATTTTTTGTGGTTAATCTATATATAGGTATAGGCCTTGTATAATCTGCTAGTTCTAAACAGACGATATCATTGGAAGGCCATCTTAAAAATCAAAACATTGATTTTTGTAAATGTACCAACTTTGCTACTGTGGTTTAAGTTTTAAATTTTATTGTTGGCGATTTTCGCACGCCAGCGCCCAATGTGTTTACGACGGCCTTGCCCTTCATTATACATGTACTCACACGCACTTAGCCAATTTCTACCTTTTCTAAGTATTTCACAAGCATTATCTTTAAAATTCAATCCTTTAATCATTCAAACATACATACGCCAGTAGTCCTATAATATATCCCCGCCTATACACACAGATGTAGAATGCAAAATACTTCCATCGTCGTCTCCGAAACGGTATCAATTTAAAACCCATTTACTCCTTTTCAAATAATTACTTTAAAAATTTCCCTTTCAACGGTCTATTTGGTTAAAAGCTTTCTGTGATACGGATGCCACGTGCGGCCTTCGGAGCACCCACGCTTCTTACCTACCAAGAAAGGCATTTCCGGCAATGAAAATTCACCAAAAAATTTCCAAATGTTTTCAAACAGGTATTTTTAAGACTAATCGTTTTGGTAAAAGCATAACCGTCTTTCTCACACACAAAGAGCCTAAAAATTAATAACCCAGGCACAGAAAAGAAAAAACAACACACATGGCACTAGATAGGACAATATATATAAGTATAGATATAAGGCCCACACTGCACACGCACTTCCTCACAACACCAGCATGTAACAGATACACTCTACATTAGTATAAGTTTAGTATCAAAACTAGAATGAATTAATATAATAAGTTATTCGTAAGATACATACACCTCAACACAAAAATCAATAAATTAATGTCACACACAAGAACCAAAATAACTAATATGCGTGTTAAATTAAAAAAATAATCTAGAAATTAAGTTGTAAAAAAGGGTACGGAACTCGAGTCCGTAGAGTTGTGAACAATAAAAAAGAACCGTATTTCCCTCTATTTTTGTATATCAGTCATTTTAATTGAGGACTATATCCTACCCAAGGATTTAATTTATTTTTGACGCTTGCACCCCTCAAGGGCGCGTTCCTTTTATATCTCCCAACGCTCAAAATGCTCCGTCTGCTATTCCACCTGGCGACCACGGTCGTTATAGTCGTAGCGAAATCGTCATTATTTTCGATCACAGCTCACAACGATCCATGTCAAGAGCTGGGTCTAAGTGGGTCTTGACTACAATTCTCTCTATCGATCGACATTAAAAAATGGGGCGTTTTAAAATCAACTTATGACATTTTTCTATTTCGTCGTTCCTGACATCAACGCTCCATAATCCGTTCCACTAGAGTTTATGATTGTAACACCTGTGAGCAAGTGGAACGGCAAAAATTACGACCATGAACGTGGTCGTTGTGAGCCTCTTGTGAATCATAGTCCAAGTTGCATATTTTTGACAGTAAATTTGACGTTACAATTGTCATAACTGCATTGTTTCAAGCGACGTAGTATTGCCGTTCTGTGAGTCATCTAATGCAATTAGACTATAAACCATCGTCATCATATCTAAATTCAATCCTAATATTATGATTTTGAAATGAAAAAGTCTAAATATAAATCATGTTTCTATTTTGAAGTGATGACTTCTTATGGGAGGGTAAACCGCTTCGTCACGTAACGCGTTACGGCGCCAGTCTGTCTGGCTTTCCTTTCTCTCACGCAAATTATCACTTCTGTCGCTCGTATTTTATTTATTTTGTTTTTTTAAATTGATTTTAGTTTCTTTGTTCCTTATTTTTAATATCAATATCATGTATTATAAATTAGAAATATGTACTACAGTTTTTCATGTGCATACGACTCAGTGAAATTCGAACATGTATCCTGCGATAACTGTCAAATTGTAAGTGTCACAACAGTTTGTTTTAAAGCTAGTAATATATATTTTTAATCATGCTTAAAGAAAGTTTTTTTTTATTGCATGAGTTCAGCAGACAGGCCGACGGCCCACTTGATGGAAAGTGGTTACCATTGCCTATGGTCATTTGCAACACCAAAGGTGGTACAAATGCGCTGCTGCTCTCTTAAAGGAAACTGGAACCTGAACACTAATGCCGGAACACAACACAAGGTTGATGTGGCGGCATACTCAAGACCAGGGGTGGTCGCCATCCTGTCGAGCAAATACCCTACCACCTGGCTGTGGGTTGTTTTGTCGCCTCTTACGACAGGCCGCCCAACCGCAGGAAATTCTATTCTTTTTCCGTTCCTGCACGGTTGAAGTTTTGGGGTGACCGCCATACATATAACTACGAGTAGAATATTTTTCTTTCAATTTACATAGTCAGTGGAGACAATGGTAGTCACATCAAAAAAACCATGTCACTGTTCTTTAATAACTTTTTTTGGGTAAATATTTTAGCTTCCAAACGCCTAGAAGTTGTATATACTTCCCTAATTTTCGAACTATGAGATGCCAAATCAGGTGAGCAACACGCTTGTGTTATGGGTAATATATAACGAAAGACAATTTCAGACACCCAGGACCATAGTAAATAACAAGAAGATTATTCACAAAATTTACCAAGCCACGAACCGAACCCGGAACTCGAGCGGTGCAGTTATCTTAGTAGGCACCCACGTACGACGACAAAGGACCACATTCTTATAATAACCGACGTACGCTTATTATATAAATGTGGTAAAATGATTTCTCTCAGACGCCTAACGCGGCGCATATGCGCTGTAGGCAGCGTCCATACTTCAGGCGTTGTGGGTGTCAGTTTGTGCTGGTTTTTTGACTTAATGCGTTATTTAAAGATGACTGTGGATGATGGCGCGCGCAATGAATACCGAGAGAACAACCAAAAAAAAGCAAAAAAGCGAAACAAAATGGCCGCAGACCATCTCGCGTGCAGCAAGCAAGCTCCACACCGCGCTCTATAAATGCGTGCCTTCGCACGCATCCCTCATTTTTACGAGCCCGATAAAATCACCCGTCGCCTCGCGACTATGAACCCCCCGAGGCTCAGAACATCAGCCCGGCTCGGATCCTCTTACACAAAGGTAAGACCCCACCAATCTCAATCACTCACTACAGACACAAGTAGCCATACAAGATTAGCATAGGCGTGTTGTTGGAGAGTTTCTTCCGCCGCTTCTTCTCCTCCAGCTATAACACGTTGCGAAGCGATAGTAATGATAGACTAGGATCGGCTCTGGCGGCGGAGTCGATAATTGGTCCCCAAATAATCACTACAGCCTGTTGGCTTAGCTCTTTCAGCCTTTAACGGCTAATTCTCAATATAGAGTCAATCCCCCGCAGCGGTCGAGTCGAGGTCGAACCTCACAGGAGGTGCCTCCTCGAGCGTGCTGCTTCCGGGCTGGACGCCTCCGCTCCCACGGAGTCGGGAAGCCCCAAAGTCCGGTATCGCTGAAACAGCCATCTGCGGCTATTCAGCTGGGTCCAGCTCGTAAAATAAAAAACCCTCATTTTACCACAATAGCCGGAAAAATATAATTTCGTCGCTCACAGGGGTCTTAGACAAATTAGTACAGTGCATTTTTATAAAAATCGCTATATAATGCGATTGAAATGAGAATAGGATCGACTTTGCGCTATATTGTGACTTTAAATAACTTTAAATAATTAAATATTATATTAAGACAATTTACTACTAATTTAACCTGTTTATTTCAATTTGATGTTAGACTATTTATTATTGATATGCAAATAAGTTTTTTGCAAACCATACTTTTCAAGTGACATTTGACAGATAGAGGTTATTGACATTCGTATTCTTATTTGGATCGCACCGTACGCCGTCTACGGCGTTTCTAGCAGGCCAGTGCATAAGGCTTTTTACATCATTTACGAGTGAGTAAACACTAACATGCCTTCATTAAAAGCGTTCGGTAGGAAATCGTTTGGGTTTCATTTCCGTTCAGCGCTTCAGTCCATTACTGGGCGAGGAACATCTCCAAATAACGAATTGTTTTCGTGAGTTAGAAGCCTTTTAGTTAGACGTACCGTATCAAGTGAATTTACGCAGGTGGTTTAAGATTACACATATTAGGTACACGCGAGAACAAAACGATGGTAATGCGATGCTATTCGTTATAGGCGAGCAATATCCTTTAATACGTTGACAGTTGTTAGGGAATTTCTCGCCGCTTCTTGTGAAGCGGTATACATAGAAAAAGATCTATCTATCATTTAAGCAATTAAAAAAAAAAACAACTGGAACAGTGTATATAAACGATAGAGAATAAGATGCAATTTTTTTTAGATTTCTTGTCTGTTTGTCGGTTTGTTCGGGATTTACGTGAAAACTACTGGACCAATTTCGATGCGGTTTTCGCTGATCGACAGCAAATTCTTAGACTTAAAATCTGCGCTACTTTTTATCCTCGGAGTCCCGCGAGAACATTTCTGGGAATGATTTAAAATGGCTTGATTAAAAAATGAACTCCAGAGTGTTTTTTTCACTGATCGATAGCAAATTTTATGTAATATAATGTGTGGTATTTCTTGTCCCGTGAATCCGGCAGGAATTTTCCCAGGGGCGTTTTGTAGTTGTTCGGATGTATAATAATTAGCTTATTCCAACACAGTTATCACTAAAAAACAGTCTAAGGCCGGGACTCCACCAAAGCGGAGATATGTGCGGTGTGCTGTGCGAGAAGAGATGTTTTTCAGCTCGGGTGAATCCACCGAAGCTGTGTGGAAATGCGTAGTGTAGCAGAGATGTGTGCTGGCTAGCCTTGCGAGTGTGCGAGGCATTGAGTGCTCAGTTTGAGGCGCGCGCGGGGCTCTGCGGGTTGCTGGCGGGCGGGAGGGAGGATGACATCGATCACTGTACGTCGCTAACATCTCTCGTCTCCGCCGTGCGTCGTCCGCGCACAGCTCGCATCTCCGCTTCCATCGCGCCATACAAATATTACATATCTCCGAACAGCGATCTCCACTGAAGCTGAGCGGAGAGATGTCTCAATAACGCAATTCTATTGGTTGTTTAAAAAACATCTCTTCTCCGCTCGTTTCGTCTCCGCTTTGGTGGAGTCCCGGTCTAAAACTTATATTTTCACAATCTGCTGGTATAATAATATGTTTTCTCTTTTTAAATTCATTTTACAAAATTGATACTTCTACAGATTTATCTTATTTACATAGTATAAAACAAAGTCGCTTTCCACGTCTGTCTGTATATCCGCTAACTCCTAAACCGCAACAGATTTTTTTTACTGAAGTTTATATACATAAAGTAAACATAAGTTTATAAACATAGAATAATGACTTAAACTTTTTTTTATTTTTCCTTTTTTATCTCTATTTTATTAGTAATTATTGTGGTGACATTTTTTTTTGTTTTGGTTCAATATTTACCTCATTTAAATTAAATAGGCATTTTATGTAATTTTCGTATAATTGAAATACACATTTTTTTTTAATTAACTATTTGAGCCAATTCTTATTTTTATTATATAAGTTATTTTTTTAGTGGAAACTTGATACATATATATATTCATTTTGTGTTTTATATTTAATTATTGTATTTCCCAAACAATTTAAATTAGTAAAAAATCTATTTTTTTTTTATTGCAGGAGATCAGCACACAGGCAGACGGCCTACTTGATGGAAAGCGGTTACTATCGCCTATGGACATTTGCAATACCAAAGGTGCTACAAATGCGCTGCTGCTCTCTTAAGGGAGACTGGAACCTGGTCACTAATGCCGGAACACAACTCAAGGTTGTTATGGCGACATACTTTAGACCAGGGGTGGTAGCCATCCAGTCGGGCAAATGCCCTACCTGGCTGTGGGTTGTTAAGTCGCCTCTCACGACAGGCCGCCCGGCCGCAGGAAATTGTATTCTTTCTCCGTTCCTGCACGGATAAATCAAATGCAAGTAAAGGAGAACTGCTTCCTATGCTATGATTCGGAGAAAAAACAGAGAATATTATAGACAGACTATAAATAATATCTGTAATAATATATACCTAAATAACACTCCTTAGCTACTTACACCCATATTGTCCCTCAACAATCTTGGCATTTTAAGGGGCCCATGCGCTGAATGGCGAGTCAGCGTCTGCCCATTTTTCCAGTCCTTAAAAATTGCGACGGACAGCACTATAGTCCCCATAGACGCCGATCTGTAACTTCACTAGCATTTCATCCCAATAGCCCGGTACCTTTTGTTCGCATTCCTTACAATAGTCCTATACTCACCGGGGCTTGTCCTTGGGTGCATTTTTATATGGTGTAGACAGGGACAATCGCCGGTCAGTGTCATGCCACATTTAGATTAAATTTGCCAAGGGGCCAGCCCTCAAAAAGTCCGGGCCATTTTTATGGTCCATGGCCTGCAGAGACAAACATATTGTTGCGGATAGAGAGCACCCCTTGAACCGCCCGTCGAAGAGCACACCTACTCTCCGCACCCCGCATACCGCCGACGCCCATAGCTCGCGCAATTAGCAGCTAGGCGTCGGACGGAATGCAGGATATAGGAGCGGTTTGGAGGCCGAAGAACTTACTCGTTACTTACTTGCGACTTACCACTCTTACACCATTCTCACTCGACTCTCTCGCACACTTACTTATTCTATGTATAATTTCATTTATCTTAATAGTTCAATAAATAATAATCGTACAGTCCATTATATTGAGTTTTTTTTTAAAGAAGCAGCTGCCACCTTTACATATGTATTACCTAAATAACAAATGTATATATATTAAATTTATATACTTTTTAAGCTCTTCCACTGCAACCTATTGGTACAAAATAAAACCTGCCCTAAATTAAAAGAAACTCAGCGGACATCATGTTCCAAAGATAATATACCTTAATGCTATCAAACCTATTTAAAAGATGAAAAGCTTTTATTTGCAACAAAAAACCCTTTTAAGAGGTTCCCTTCGAACAGAAAATCGTTTGAAATGTACATTTTTAAATTCGACTAATACTTCCTAAGGTCAATTACGCAAATGGCGCAGAAAAAAGTTCGGGGGACTTGAAACAAAGGATTTTGCCCGACAAAATTACTTTTTGCTCTCAACGTAAAGTTTTATAGTACTTTTGTTTTGTACAATGAACAAGTTTGTAATTATTTATCTGTTCTCGTGACTTCTCGGAAGTTCATTTGGGAATTTGATGAAATTTTAAACCTTTGATGAATAATACAATGGTTAATTATTACTTAATTTAGTTGGCGCTTCGCATGGTTTGGCTATTAACTGACGTTTTAAACAAAAAAAAACGTAATTAAAAGTGTTGCGGAGAGAGAGCACCCCCCTGACCCTCCCGCCGGAGCATACCTACTCTCCGCGCCCCGCATACTGCCGACACCTATAGCTCGCACAATTAGCAGCTAGGCGCCGGACGGTATGCGGGATATACGAGCGGCCTTGGAGGCAAAAATCATCACAATTCACATTGACGACTTACCAATCTCTCTCTCGACTCTCTCGCACAATTTGTAATTACGTACTTGTACGTGTATATTTCTAATTTAATAATAATAATCATACAGTCCATTATATCGAACAAGAAGCAACTGCCACCAATAAATGCGAAGGTTAATTATTACTTAATTTAGTTGGCGTTTCGCTTAGTTTGGCTTATTAACTGACGTTTTAAACAAAAAAAAACATAATTAAAAGTACGTTTTAACGGTTATGAGCGAGGAATTTTATTTCGAATTTCGTCAATTTTTCGAAACGTTGGAATTAAAATCCGCGCTTAAAACAGTTTAAGTAATTTTAATTATATATACTAGTTGCGAAAACTTAAGAAGATATTTAAAAAAGTCATATTTCTAACTGCGAAAAACTCAAAATTAAAAGCGGCTACCTTACTTTTACTTACTAAATATTAATTGAAATTATTTGTATCATATTATTTTAAAAATATGAAGAAAATGTAGTGTTTTAATGGCATATAGGCAGACAGACGCGAAAACGGTTTTATTTTATCTATACATCTGTACAAATAAAATTGAAGTGCTAAGTGTTTGTAATGTCAAAATAAAAATGTGAAAAAAATGAAGGGGGATAATTCAGAACGGAAAACGCAAAACGGAATTTTTAGAATTTTTGTCTGCCTGTCTGGATGTTCCGGCTAATCTCTGAAACGGCTGGACTGATTTTGACGGGACTTTCACTGGCAGACAGCTAATATAATAAAGAGTAACTTAGGCCACTTGTAGCGGATATAACGTTCAATTGTGCAAAGGTGAAAGAAACAAGGATTTGTAGGGTTTAAAAGCCGCAGCACTCGAGCTTTGAGGTAATCGTATACATGGCGCGTATAGCACGGTCGATAGTCGTAGGCAACTGGTTCGGGTCAATCCCTAGTAAAGTTCGCGTGCATTTGCTTGCTCTCTAGGCAATTTTGCTATTATTTATTATCAAAACACATAGGTTTTTTTTTTTTTATTGCTGGAGTTCAGCAGACAGGCAGACGGCCCACTCGATGGAAAGCGGTTACCATCGCCTATGGACATTTGCAACAGCAAAGGTGCTACAAATGCGCTGCTGCTCTCTTAAGGGAGACTGGAACCTAGTCACTAATACCGGAACACAACACAAGGTTGTTATGGCGACATACTTTAGACCAGGGGTGGTAGCCATCCAGTCGGGCGAATGCCCTACCACCTAGCAAACACAAATATTTTACATTTTATTTTTGTTAATCTTCACTTATATATAAAAATGAATCGTAGCTATGTACGTACGCGCATAACTTGAGAACGATTTAACCGATTTTGATGAAATTTGTTTTGTGTGTTTGAATGGGTGGATGATTTAGATTCATAATTGGAACCGGTAGGTGGCGCTGAGATCGGGTTCTAGAATCCTCCTAATCACCTGGATCGATTTTGGTGATTTTGTTTTTGTGTGTTTGAGTGGGTTCCCAGATGGTTTAGATTCACAATTGGAACCGGTAGGTGGCGCTGAGATCGGGTTCTAGGATCCTCCTAATCAGAAAATATGGCGGTACGAAGTTCGCTGGATTAGCCAGTTTAATATAATCATGTAAGTTTATTTATTGTATTTGTATATATAATAACTAGCTTCTGCCCGCGACTTCGTCCGCGTGCAATAATTTAAAAAAAAAGAAGTAAAAAAACCCTCCGATTTTGAAACATTCTTCATTAGTACTTCGCTCCTATTGGTCTTAGCGTGATGATATATAGTCTATAGCCTTCTTCGGTAAATGGGCTATCTAACACTGTAAGAATTTTTCAAATCAGACTAGTAGTTCCTGAGATTAGCGCGTTCAAACAAACAAACTCTTCAGCTTTATACATTAGTATAAGATTTATTTTATTTTACGGGTAACACCGAGCGTGCCGTTCATCTATCGAATTATATCGTCAACACATACATACACGTACATAACTTCACGCCAGTTCCCTTGCGGGGTAGGCACGAACAACAGAGTGCCATTTAGGCTTATTCTTACACACCTCGCTTGCCTCTTTGATATTCATAACTCTTGTCATACAAGCTCGTCTGTTCTTAAGGCTCCTGACATCACCCTCCGCTAGTATACGATCAATTTGATCATGGTAGGTGTGTCGTGGCCTTCCACGACTTCTGCATCCATCCACTTTTGCATTGTATATCTGTTTAGTCATTCTTTCATCATGCATTCTTTCCACATGCCCGAACCACCGGAGTATTCCTTTCCTTACCTTCACCCCGACACTCTCTTTCAGACCAACTCTCTTTCTTATTTCGGTATTACGAACGCGGTCCGCGAGCGTCACTCCGCAGATTTTGCGCTGTGCTCGCATCTCGACCGCGTTTACTTTACTTTCATGCTCTCTCTTCCATACCCAACTCCCGCTTCCATACGTGAGCGTAGGTACCAGCACCGCGTTGTGTATGGCGAGCTGGGCCTTCTGGCTGAGGTTTTTAGCGCCTAGAAGTTTACCTAACGCTCCATTCGCACTATTCCCCTAATACTATCTAAATATACTAAATGGACACACGAATACAGAATATTAAAATGAAAGACAAAATAGACGTCTACATACTATATTCAGTTAAGTGGAGGCCAACAGATGAATATTTAGGAGTCATGAATGCAAAGCAGGCCGTAGGTGGGAAGTTTTAACGGATCCCGAAGGAGCGAATGGTACGTGAGAGAGAACTACACGAATATGTATAGGACGGGTTTAACTCATACGTGATTTTACATCTGCATCAAAGGCTTTGTTATTTATTGAGGAAGTGTGAATATATCTATGGTTGAATGTGGTTTTTTTTTATAAGTTTAAGGCTTGGCAACTAGGCCTTTAAGCCGGACGCCGTTGTATTGTAGGCTACAATCGACGTCATTCAACGGAGTTATTGTGAAGACTCGAAAGGCCACATTTGGCTAAATAGTTCAAAGCACATAATTACTACTCAAAAACTGTCAATTTCCTACAACTATTGTTCATTTTAGCGTAATTTTACACGTTTTTAGAAAATAAAACTGCACAGCACAACGTCCCCTTTCAGTTCCCGCCAAAAACTCCCAAAAAGTGAATGTGATTTCACTGGCGGGTGTAGCCAGTGAATAAAGCTTTTTTTTTCTTTTGACATATTTTTTTTACGTTTGCTTATAGGCAAACTGGCAGACGGGTCCATTTGATTGCAAGTGGCTGCCGTCGCCCATGGACATCTGCAACACTAAGGGATCCGATGCGTTGCCTTAATCTGTTTACGCCCTTTTTGAAGAGCCCCATATTGTAGCGCTCTGGGAAACTCGCGGGAGGGAGCTCATCCACAGCTTGCTCACGTATGGTATAAAGGAGCGAGCGCCACGTACAGTGGATAACTACCAGGTGTCAAGGCAGTGTGGATGAACTCCCAGACGCCGACGGTGGTAAAATGGCGACGTAGGTACCAAACCAAACAGTCCCTCAGAACACTCCCCGTTGTACAGACGGTAGAACGCGCTCAGAGCGCTAACGTCTCTTGTGAGACTTAAAGTTTCTAAACCGTCTGTAAGTTCGGGATTGTCGAAAATCCGGACCGCTCGGCGCTGCAAGGAGTCAAGTGGGAGCAGCTGGTACTGGGGTGCCCCAACCCAGAGCTGGCAGCAGTACTCCACATGGTAATAATTTGCTTATTTATTACCAAAGTTTAATTGACATATTTCTGAATTAGAATATTTACTTTTTTATTTTTATTGAATGAATTCAGCTGACATGTAGACGGCCTACTTGAGGAAAGCTTATGGACATTTGCAACATCATAGGTGCTACAAATGCGCTGCTGCTCTCTTAAGGGGGACTGGAACCTGGTTACTAATGCCGGAACCCGGAAATGCCGGTGTGGGTTATTTTGTCGCCTCTTACGACAGACATTCTTTCTCCGTTCCTGCAGGGATATAACGATTTTATACGTTGAATGGGAGTTCCGATTGCCCTTTATTCCATCACCTGTACCTATCTTATAGGCTAGCAACGCGCTCATTTCGCTTCTAGTTTTGCAAACGTCCATATTGTTACATTTATTTAGTTGCATAGTTGTTCTTGTCATGTTTTGAAGTCGGTTTTTTCAAACGAAGTTTTTTTATTTTTTAACTTAAACAATTCTGTCTTAACATTCCACAAATTATAGTTAGACTAGAAATTTTTGGCGCATGTGTGCAATCTTTTTCATTACACATTTCTCGTTTTTGCCCATTTTTCCAATAGCAGCCTGCACTGTCGGTTCCCGGCTTTTTGCAACATTAATACATTACATCCGGTTCTGTTTATCACGTTCATTTGAGATAAATGGCTTTTTAGTTCGAAATAAATTTCAGTCGACGCGGCGTAAGATATTTATTGAAAATCACGGGCTCGTATTTTGAATGGAGACGCTGCGGTTTGATTGTAAAATTATTATTATGTATTTTTAGGTGTTTTAGATAGTAAAAATAGAGTTCAATGTACAATATACTGAAAAGAGACTGCGACACGTGAAACACCGCTTTGTCTACACTTATATGAATGTATCTCTATCCCTCATTGAAGTCGCACGTCTGTCTTGCATTTCCAACGTTCTTCACACAGAGTGTCGTGTGTCGCAAATTTCGGTCTTCTATCTAGAATGGCTACTTGTGAACTTTGAAATCTCTACCTTTGTAGACTATGTGTTACGTCACGTACATGGAATAATTTATTGCTAAATAATTAGCAAGGTTATAATAATAATAATAATAATAATAATCGGCAGACAAACACACATATTGTATATCCCCAAATTAAGCAAGTTACGCTTGTGTTATGGGTAATATACAACGGACTACTCTGGGGCCGATCCCAGACACCCAGACCATAGTAAATAACGGAGAAAATACGTTTCCGAAATTTACTATACCAGGAATCGAACCCGGAGCCTGTGTGTTGCAGTGAGGTAGGCCGGCAAAGGCTTAGCCCGCTCAACCACAGAGGCCGTCAATTATAACTGAGTAGTCCATGTACGTGCCAAAATCTGTCAATACAGAAAACAGAAAACCTTCGGAGATGCATCTACGACCATGTTTAGGGTTTTGCATATTTTCACGTAGCAGTTAAGATTTGTATATATAGTCTTAAGTTAGCTATTAAATTAATCAAGCAGCAACTACACCTAGAGTACAACACCTTACAAATTTATATGATACTACTATAGTAGTAGTTTTATGTATTTATACACATAATAATAACATGTATTTTTAAATATTTTTTTTAAATATTGTGCAACAAAACTCTACCCTATCTTTTGTGCCATTTTCTCTCTCCATCCAAAGGTTGTCCGGCAGAGATCGCTGCCAGCGGTAAGGCCGCCATTTGTACTTCATTTTTTCATAATGTTATTGTAAAATAAAGTATATTCTATTCTATTATATTTTAAATATGATAAAAATTAAACAAAAAACTTGTTATTGTACAGGACGACAGTTGACGTCACGGGTCGTAATACAATATTATTCTCTGAGTACATATAGCAGAGTAACTGCTTTTAACATGATGTTATTATGTTTAGAGTTCCCTTATACGGAAACTGATCAGATAAAGCCGTGTCTATTCAACCAGAGTCAAAGAGGCTTCCTTGTAAACTCGGCTCTATTAATAGCTACTAGTGGTCGCCCGTGGTCGAAATTCTACCATAATAATTAATTTAAATTATAACTTTCAACATTCTGTTCTGTTGTCAAAGACTATACTCCTATAATCACAGATTTAACTTGAACAATAAACAAAAGAGTATATATACATGTGTGTGTCAAATACATGGTAGTGTGTGTAATGTTTTTTTATTTTTATTTAATGTATTTTTATGCATAATTTAAAATAAACTATAAGTGTGCGAAATTTCATACTCCTCTATCCGCGCAATTTTCGTAATAAGGGTACAAAGTTTTTGCTTCACGTTATAATATATATATTATTATATATACGGGTTGTCTGGAAGAGATCGCTTCTTAGCGATAAGACCGCCCATTGTGCACATTTAGAATATTTTTAGGCTATAAGATTTTCTGTTTTCTGTAATGGTGTACAATAAAGTGTTAGCTATCTATCTATCTATATATCAGCGCCACCTACCGGGTCCAAATGTAAGGAATCTTATCTTTTAATTCGGATCTAACTGCACACGGTGTGCAAATTTGATTAAAATCGGTCAAGTAGTTTAGAAGTCCATCGCGGACAAACAACGTGACACGTAATGTATATATATTAAGATTATATATATATTTGTGTGTGTGTGTGTGTCTGTGTCTGTATCTGTGTCTGTGTCTGTGTCTGTGTCTGTGTCTGTGTCTGTGTCTGTGCGTGTTAATACCTATAGGTATATCATGGAAATGTAAACAAACATAATAAGCACATATTTTTATTTGATTGTCAAATAATTTAAATTTTTTTACACTAGTCAACAATGAAATAGATTGGCTTTCATCACAGCAAAGTCAAGACCAGAGCATCAGCTTGAAAATCGTTTATAAATTTTACCTTATTCATAACTGACTTTAGAACAGACTTCCCTTAATTTTAATTGCAAAATGGAAAGAAAACCATTAATTAAATAGAGATGAAGGTAAATGTACAATGTAGAGAAACAATCGTTCAATCGTTTACTGATTTGTCTACCAAAATGCTTTTAATGTATAAAACACCAAAAATGGCCAAAAAAAAATTGTTGTTTAACATAATATATTTATGTCATATACTTACATAGGTGTGAGCTTCACAAATTCTACATTTATGAAAGCCCGTTAACAACAGCTTCGATGAAAATCTAATCGCAGTCTTAATAAAAATTTCGTGTGGAACCATATTTCAAAGTCACGATATGCTTAACCATTTTGTTTCATGCGATAGTAACTCGAGATACTGGATAGAATAACTGGATATAAATTTTTAAGATCGCGTTATCCGACCCGCTTTATATAGAGCTTTATAAAAATTAGACGCCTTTCTAATGTATTAGGTTGGGGAAAAAGTTTCTTCGCATTTTATATAAAAATTCAAAAGTTTTTTTTATAAAGTTTATTTACATTTGACTAAAGTATGTAGGTGCCATTTTGTTGGATAACTCTTTGCCATCTTGTAGGTAGGGACGTGATCCCATTGCTATAAAAATCTTGGGGCTTCTGATCAAAAAACTGCGACAAGTGGTTTTGGCAGTCCTCTCGTTATGTTAACCTGACATTGCCTAAGGAATTCTGCAGAGACCGAAAAATGTGAAAATCTGAAGGTGCAAGGTCAGGACTATACGGCAAATGCATTAACACCTCCCGGCCAAACTTTCGTAATTTTTGCTGAGCGGCTAAAGATGTGTGATTCACTCATTTTAACAATAAGAAAAACAAATGAAGATCTCACATTTTCCTAATTTGAATTTGGAATTGTCTTAAAATCTTTAAAATTAAAACTTTTTAATGATACCAAAACCAGCCAGATACAAATGGTATAGCCAAAGAGATCTTATTACAAGTTAATACATACTATATGCGAAAAGACTTTTTCCCCAACCTATTATACTAGAATTTTCCCCGCGGCTACGCCGCGTAAAAATCCCAGATGGCTTGTTGATCTCTGTTACATAGATAAAAACTAGATTAGGTTTATTAGACCTAGGTTAGGTTTATATATATTAGACCTAAGTCGTGGTAGCGTAATGGCTAGCGCACGCGTCCCGGACTCAAGGGGCGCGGGTTCGATCCTGGCCGTATTACCACGTGCTAACAACGGTGAAGGAAAACATCGTGATGCAACCTGCATATCGAGATAACCGATATGTCAAACCCGCCAAACCACCTTGAACAAGCGTGGCGGGTATACTGTCACTTCCCCCTATAATGAGAGACCGGAGCCCAGCCGTGGAACATTTATAGGTTGATATTATTATATTAGACCTAAAACCTTACTGTTTCTTGTTCAATCCACTACAATAACAAAGAAACTAAGTCCATATAGTTTAAACAGCTGCCCAGCGAAACATAGAGATGAGTCGAAGCCAACCTGATTTAAAGTAATACAATGAATGACATGTTGTTTATGACTACGTAGGTATTTGTTAGTGAATTGAAAAACGCGATTACAGCGCCATCTATTTTGCTAATTTGTTTTATTGTGGAAACGACATCATTTAACAGAATAAAATATATCCAAGTGTTAACTCGGGTTATAAGCTAGCACTGTGTCGAGTTTCGTTCATATATATTCAGTAGTTTCCAAAAAATATGCGATCGCAGCGCCATCTTTTTCGCTATTTTCGTCTATCCCACGGAAACGACGTCATTTATCGGGATATAAAGTATCCTAAGGTACGTCCCGGGATATAAGTTAGCTCTGTTTTGAATTCCATTTAAATCAGTACTTTTCACGTGATGTTCTAACAAATGGATAGACAGAAAAACAGACAAAAATTCTAAAAAATTTCGAAATCTGATGGTCTGAGTTAGCCCACCTGATTTTTTCACACTTTGAAATCCATTGTACGAACACGAACCATTTACAGATTTATTACAGTAAAGATTGATATTTATATACATATGTACTTACTTCCTGTTTTCCTTATGGGTGGGCAGAGATGATGAATTTCTATGTACTATATTATAACACTCGGTCATTATTGCTCAAGCCGCTGAACGGGATTGACCTCTCTGGGACGTCGTAACGCTCTTGGAATATCCTATACCGAGTACTCTTGAAATTCTATTACGAGGACTCAAATATGGGCCGTCGCCAAGAAGCCAACAATCGTGACGTCAGCATTGCTGGCGTCACACTTTTTAAAGACACCACGGAGGTGTCTTCTCCGTCATATATATTTATATATATATATATACACATACATAGTATATACACAATAGGTAGAAATAGGGAAACTAATGATCGGGAATAAATATATTAGTGTTATAAATACGTTCTTCAAAAATTAAAATAAATAAACTGAAACGATAATACAATTAAATTAAATACCACTTGTACCATGTTTTAGGTCGCATTCAGTGAGTGCATTGAGATTATAATGACAGTGGTGGTATACATAATACATAGTACGGCTTCTTATATTTTAGTAAAATATAGATAAATGTTATATAATAGGTTGGGGAAAAAGTCTTTTCGCATATAGTATGTATGAACTTGTAATAAGATCTCTTTGGCTATACCATTTGTATCTGGCTGGTTTTGGTATCATTAAAAAGTTTCAATTTTAAAGAAGACAATTCCAAATTCAAATTAGGAAAATGTGTGATTTGCATTTGTTTTTCTTATTGTTAAAATGAGTGAATCTAATGAAGAAATTCGATACATTTTAAAATTTTACTACAAAAAATGTAAAAATTCAACACAAGCCGCGAAAAAAGTTTGTGATGTTTATGGATCTAATGCAGTATCTGTGAGAGTAGCGCAAATTTGGTTTAAGTGTTTTCAATACGGAAATGTTGATATCAAAGATGCAAGTCGCTCTGGTCGCCCTGTTACAGACAAAATTGATGCCATTTTTGAAAAAGTGGAGAAAGATCGGCATATTAGTAGTTACGATGTAGCTGGAGAACTGGAATTTGACCACAAAACGGTTTTGGCGCATTTTAAAAAAGCTGGGTACACAAAAAAGCTTGATATTTGTGTGCCTCATGAGCTCATTGAAAGAAACCTAATAAACCGTGTACTCATTTATGATTCTTTATTACGACGTAATGAAACCGAACCATTTTTGAAGAAGCTGATAACTGGTGATGAAAAGTGGATCACGTACGACAAGAACGTGCGAAAAAGATCGTGGTCAAAGACCGGTCAGGCTTCACGGACTGTGGCGAAACCCGGGTTAACTCGCAATAAGGTGATGCTGTGTGTATGGTGGGATTGGAAGGGCATTATTCATTATGAGCTGTTACCGCCAGGCAGGACCATCGATTCTCAACTGTACTGCGAACAACTGATGAGATTAAAGCAAAAAGTTGAGAGAAAGCGGCCGGAATTAATCAATAGAAGAGGTGTGGTTTTTCACCATGATAACGCTAGACCTCACACATCTTTAGTCACTCAGCGAAAATTACGAGAGTTTGTTTAGAGTATAGTCCTGACCTTGCACCTTCAGATTTTCACCTGTTTCGGTCTCTGCAGAATTCCTTAGGCAGTGTCAGGTTAACATCACGAGAGGACTGCCAAAACCACTTGTCGCAGTTTTTTGATCAGAAGCCCCAAAATTTTTATAGCAATGGGATCACGTCCCTACCTACAAGATGGCAAAAAGTTATCCAACAAAATGGCACCTACATACTTTAGTCAAATGTAAATAAACTTTATAAAAAAACCTTTTGATTTTTTATATAAAATGCGACGAAACTTTTTCCCCAACCTAATATATAAGTACATATGTTTTATATATTAAATAGTTATATACTTAATATACATAAGATGCAACACATCTACAAAGATGGTAATGATGTGACATACTATTGCTAAGACGTTTTATATAATTGTCAATAAAATAGTTTAAAAAACTTTTAAAGTAATTATTTCATTTAAATAAGTTCATTGACCTTCGTGGAGAGCACGGAGACTGTATATATTTAAGAACTTGGACGTGAAGTAATACGATAATTTTCTTATAATATTAATATTTATAATACAACGATACGGTACAATGCAAGGATGAATACAGAGTGCGTAAAAATAAAAAAACAAATGAATGTTGACAGTGTCAAAATATAAAAAAGTAAATTAACTAAAGAGGTTGATTCCAACAACCTTAACTGTTATAAAATTGGTTAATAAACTCCAAAAATATGACCATAATTTAATCATTCCCCACTTTACTAAGTTTAAACAACAAATTTCTATTTTATTAGTTAATCAAATCCAAACTTAGTTGCTTGAGATTAATATCCACGGTGAAAGGTTAAAATTAGTTAATACACAAAAAAAAAACATTGAAATTAAAATAGGATTAGCATTTGAATTGAGTTTTACTAATTTGTTAGCAGACATATCATTAATTAGCAAGTTTCGACATTTATATTCGCTGTTGGGTAAATCTCCGGCGTGGAATAGGGGAGTTGGAATAGTAGGAATGGAAAATACCCCGGGGAATGGCACCCTCTTCACCAACAGGTCAAGAAACAGGTGACTGAGGGAGAGGTGCCCTGAGTGAGAGCCAAATGTATTAGTGCCACAGATGTAATACCTGTGATTTAGCTCCTGTGGCACCCCATAAAAGCGCAAAGGAGAGGGGTGCAGGTTAGGTATAGTGGGTAGTCTGACGGCTGACCATCCTCCGTCTCTCTACTTGGAGGTCACGGTGGGCATCTGGCCGATCAGGAGTTCCACACATCTCTCGGTGGAAAGCCTTCCTCTCGGGCCCGAGGATGGTGTCCCAAGAAAAGATATTCCACCTGCACGTCATCAATAAAAAAGAGGAATGGGATAGGGGAGTTAAAATAGAAGGAGGTAGAAGTCTATTAGACGTACCTTTGGTTCCCGAGGTCTTGACATAAGGTGTCAAGATATATGTTCGAACATACCAACGCTACCCAGCGTTGCACTTTTGACTTGTTCGACTCGTTGGACTTGGAATGCTTGGTAGTGTGCATATGCATATGAGTGGTAGGGTATCCATGACAAATTACACCTCGTTAAAAAAAGGAAGTAGGCCATCAAAACCCTCATTCATAGTACGAAACAATTAGCTCAAGGCCAACCATTTCACGCCGATATTTTGTGAAAGCGTGACCTCCCACTGATTGATAAGGCGCTAAGATGTCTAATTAGGATAATTATTTCAGCATCGCTCTACCAGGTCGGCATAAATAAAAACACATTATAAAACCGACTTTTAGAAATCTATGAAATTATTACATAACCCGTTTTACCTTCTCGTCCAAATGTTCGTACCTTCAATCAAAAATTTTCTGGTACAGAATTACTACTACGATTTATTTCAAATAACTCTGGACTAATGTTCGAGTGTTTGTGTTGTAAATTATAATTGTAGTCGATTATCCTCCAATATAAAATTAATTACGAAGTTTTAGTTATATTTGAACAACCTGCCTATTGTAAACCACCTACCCAATTCTCCTACCTCTACCTACATGCCGCTTTAAATAAGAGGCCCATACCAGGGTTTGACCCGCGGCTCAGCCGCTGAAGAAACTCCAGTATATAACAAACTCACGATAAATTTAAGAGACTCACCATCTATCAATTTGTTCATAATACTATTCTATACCGCTGATATAGAAAGAAGAGTGAATTTGGGGAATAGTGTGAATGGAGCGTTACGTAAACTTCTAGGCGCTAAGAACCTCAGCCAGAAGGCCCAGCTTGCCATACACAACGCGGTGCTGGTACCTACACTCACATATGGAAGCGAGAGTTGGGTATAGAAGAGAGAGCATGAAAGTAGAGTAAACGCGGTCGAGATGCGAGCACTGCTCAAAATCTGCGGAATGACGCTCGCGGATCGCGTTCATAATACCGAAGTAAGAAAGAGAGTTGGTCTGAAAGAGAGTGTCGGGGTGAAGGTAAGGAAAGGAATGCTCCGGTGGTTTGGGCATGTGGAAAGAATGCATGATGAAAGAATGACTAAACAGATATACAATGCAAAAGTGGATGAGTGCAGAAGTCGTGGAAGGCCACGACACACCTTCCATGATCAAATTGATCTAGGTACGGTACTAGCAGAAGGTGATGTCAGGAGCCTTAAGAACAGACGAGCGTGCATGACAAGAGTTATGAATGTCAAAGAAGCAAGTGAAGTGTGTAAGAATAAGCCTAAATGGCGCTCTGCTGTTCGTGCCTACCCCGCAAGGGAACTGCCATGAAGTTATGTATGTATGTATGTATGTACTGTTCAAGAGGTAGTTAGTCGAACGCACCATTTTTTAAAGTGAAACTTCTATATATACGAGCGGTATTAGAATTTTTTCTGTCACGAAAAAGCGTTACAGCCACGTGGAAGGGGTAGAAATTATATCGCGTGGTGACAGGCGAAATAATTTTAGAGTAGACTATGAATGTTTTTTTTTTGTTGCGGACCGAAATCAGTTTTTTTGTTGTTGCAAAATGAATCGCAACAAAATTTTAACTTTTAAGTTTTATAGGCAGGTTTTCAAATTGGATTGGATCAAAGTTTTCAAGTTGATTGTGTGAAGGATATGATAATTTATGGTGTGACAGACGTCGTAGGTCAGAATAGAGGAGTATGGAAGGAAAAGACGTATTGTGCCGACCCCAAGCAATTGGCAACAGAAAGAGCAGCGCCAGACCGGTCACTGTGGCGTACTTTCCGGGAAGCCTATATCCACCAGTGAGCGAATAATGACAGAAATGATGACAATGATTTAGGTAAAAATATAGGCGAGTGGGCGCATTTTTCATGTTGTGCGCCCCCTCGAAAAAAATCAAGATCCTACCTACAATATATTATTTTCAAATCTGTGGAGTCATTACCTGTCTAAAGTAATTGATTTTCCAAAAAACAAAAAAAAACTTGTATAAAACTAATACAAAAAGTTTAGAATGTGTTACTGATTTATCTTACTGGTCGTATAAAATCGGGATTTCTGAGACGGCGTGTAAATAAAGACGTCACGCAGCGTACCGCCGAGTGATGTATGGGGCCATTTACACGCCACATCTACGCTACACATAGAGATTCTAGATATGTGTACCTTAGAAAGATTGCTTGTAGCTTTTAGAAGAATTCTTAGTACCTACTTTAGGATGTTTTATTGCTATGTTTTCTTTACATACGTTGAGCTGAACTCTTCGATTTGATCTCGCCGTCTCCCTTGCATCATGGGATAACCAGAAACACCGGCATGCGGCACCGATATATGGTGGATATTCCACCTATAAGAATCAAGCGTTTTGCGTCCACCTTCGTTACGCCTAACGCGTTAGTCTCTTTCCTGATACTTGAAACCTGGGTGTCTTCAAATCTCGTATGAATAATTACTTAGCTTCTAGGTCATCAACCTCCTTCTTAAGGTAAGCATCCACATGTCCGCATCGTAAGCATTGAACTGTATTTATATGGCTCCTCTTATTTATCACTCTTTGCCAACTGAAATTATAAATGTACCCGCAAGAAAATTCACTCTAGTTTTAAAAAAGTGTCTGATCAAAGTGCATTTTTATACTGTGAATGAATTTCTCAAAAAAAGTGCTTGTCGTTATCTTATACTAATCTTATATCTTATCTTATACTAATATAAAAAGCTGAAGAGTTTGTTTGTTTGAACGCGCTAATCTCAGGAACTACTGGTCCGATTTGAAAAATTCTTTCAGTGTTAGATAGCCCATATATCAAAGAAGGCTATATATACCATCATGCTAAGATCAATAGATGCGGATACTAATATATAAAGCTGAAGAGTTTGTTTGTTTGAACGCGCTAATCTCAGGAACTACTGGTCCGATTTGAAAAATTCTTTCAGTGTTAGATAGCCCATATATCAAAGAAGGCTATATATACCATCATGCTAAGATCAATAGATGCGGATACTAATATAAAAAGCTGAAGAGTTTGTTTGTTTGAACGCGCTAATCTCAGGAACTACTGGTCCGATTTGAAAAATTCTTTCAGTGTTAGATAGCCCATATATCAAAGAAGGCTATATATACCATCATGCTAAGATCAATAGATGCGGATACTAATATATAAAGCTGAAGAGTTTGTTTGTTTGAACGCGCTAATCTCAGGAACTACTGGTCCGATTTGAAAAATTCTTTCAGTGTTAGATAGCCCATTTATCAAAGAAGGCTATATATACCATCATGCTAAGATCAATAGAAGCGGAGCACTAATGAAGAATATTTCATGCAGACGAAGTCGCGGGCAGAAGCTAGTTATCTATATGGGAAAGCTTAGTGATTTATTTGTTATTATTTTTCTTGTGACATAATCTGTTTATTTATTACCAAAGCTTATTTGACATGTTTCTGAATTGGAATATTTATACATACATACATACATACATAAATTCACGCAGGTTCCCTTGCGGGGTAGGCACGAACAACAGAGCGCCATTTAGGCCCATTCTTACACACCTCACTTGCTTCTTTGACATTCATAACTCTTGTCATGCACGCTCGTTTGTTCTTAAGGCTCCTGACATCACCCTCCGCTAGTACACGATCAATTTGATCATGGAAGGTGTGTCGTGGCCTTCCACGACTTCTGCATCCATCCACTTTTGCATTGTATATCTGTTTAGTCATTCTTTCATCATGCATTCTTTCCACATGCCCGAACCACCGGAGCATTCCTTTCCTTACCTTCACCCCGACACTCTCTTTCAGACCAACTCTCTTTCTTACTTCGGTATTACGAACGCGGTCCGCGAGCGTCACTCCGCAGATTTTGCGCAGTGCTCGCATGAAATATTTATGTAAATTTAATTTTAGTATTTAAGTCATTTTGTATACTACTATGTGATAGAATGTACTCTGCATCGACAATTATATAACACCTGTATAAACTACGTTCTTGCAAATAAAGATATTGATTGAACAAATCGCATCCAACGGATTAGTTTCTCACGATACATCTACTTCGTCGGGAGCGATCGTATTTGCCGACGCCTTTTTCATTCGGATTTTCGTAGTGAGCTAGTAGCGTAGCTTGCCTTAGACGGGCCCTGTACCAAAATTTAATAATAATAATAATCGGCAGACAAACACACACATTGTATATCCCTAAATTAAGCAAGTTACGCTTGTGTTGCTTGTACAACGGACTACTCTGGGGCTGATCCCAGACACCCAGACCATAGTAAATAACGGAGAAAATACGTTTCCGAAATTTACTATACAAGGAATCGAACCCGGAACCTCTGCGTTGCAGTGAGGTAGGCCGGCAAAGGCTTAGCCCGCTCAACCACAGAGGCCATCGAATATGTTGCGGGACTCAAAAGAAGAGTTAAGTTTTTCTTCAAAAGAAACAAAAAATGTTCATAATTATATACTGAAAGTTATTACTTATATTAAATGCTCCTAGAAGCTAAGTTAGATAAACAAATGAAAACAAAGATACACTTTTCTCGCCTTTTTTTTCGGAAAACTTATTTAAGAAATCTGTTTATGATGGGACAGGGTTGCTTATGTAAAAGTGGCCGCAAATAGGGTTGCCAGCTGTCAAAGATAAATTAGAGTGAAAACGAGTTATCGCGCTACGTCCCGCGTAGCGCGCTGTTTTTAATGTAAAATTTGAATTAACAATTAAGTTCGAAATTTCTAAGATTTATGATATGCCCGCTTCATGTCCTTTTCTAAAGAGAGCGAAGCCGCAGGCGAAAGCTGGTATTTTTAAAAAATCGAAATATGTCCTGGGACACAGTAGAAGTGAAACTTCAACGGACAAGTGGAAAAACGAATCGCAACAAAATTTTAACTTGAAGTTGTACGGGCAGATTTTCAAATTGTTAATGTACTTGATTAACAATCTGTCCGTAAAACTTGAAGTTAAAATTTTGTTGCGAATCGTTTTGCCACTTAACCGTTGCCATTCGTTTTTCCACCTGTCCGTTGAAGTTTGACTTCTACTATGTGTCCCGGCACACATTTCGATTTTTCGCAGGTTTATTGCAAACTATGATTTAGTTAGGTAAGGTACATTTTAATGAATGCATTTTTTATTTGAACATATTTTATTTTATCAAACAAAAAAACTGAATTCGTTCCGGAACGAAAAAACGCATCCATAGTCTACTCTAAAATTATGCCGCCTCTCACCACGTCTAGCCTAAATTTATGCCGCTCCTCCACGCGGCCGTATTGCTTTTTCGTGACAGAAAAATTCTGAAACCCCCCGTCTATATAGAAGTTTATCCGTGCAGGAACGGAGAAAGAATACAATTTCCTGCGGCCTGGCGGCCTGTCGTAAGAGGCGACTAAACAACCCACAGCCAGGTGGTAGGGCATTTGCCCGACTGGATGGCTACCACCCCTGGTCTAAAGTGTGTCGCCATAACAACCTTGAGTTGTGTTCCGGCATTAGTGACCAGGTTCCAGTCTCCCTTAAGAGAGCAGCAGCGCATTTGTAGCACCTTTGGTCTTGCAAATGTTTATAGGCGATGGTAACTCCTTCCATCAAGTGGGCAGTCTGCCTGTCTGCTGTACTCCTGCAATAAAAAATAAAAAAAAGTTTCACTTCGAAAATATTTTTTGAAAATCTAGAAAATGTACATTAAGTGTAGTTTATTTACACTACGCGCAATATGAAATGCACACTTTCAGCGGGACATTAATCAGAGCGTCTGGCGCAAAGTGCGGACGCACTTGCCGCCGCTAATGCATACCACCTGAAAAGTGTACTTAGAGCATCGCCATACTGGAATACATGGAATGCACATTTTACTACAACAGTAAAAGTTTTAACGTGTAGTACGGAGACTGTCGTTAAGTAATGTCGTTGCAAAGGGTTACAGAAATTGCCAAAATCTATCTATAATAAAACTACGTTTTAACGGTTTTAAACGCGGTAATTTATTTGATTTTTATTATTCCGATGTTTCGGCCGCTTTTCACTGGCCGTGATCACGGAAGACAAAGATGTCAAGTGTCAATGAGTATTATTAAAGTCTTATTTAGCCTACCGCCAACTTGTTAATTTCAATTATTTAGTTTTAAATTTTGTTTATGGTTATTATTTACTCTATGGGAAGCTAATCTAATTTACTACCGCTTCGCAACATGTTGTGGCTTGAAGGGAAGAAGCGACGCAAGAAACTCTTCAGCAAACATGCCTAGCTCTAATAATTTTATATAATACTAGCGGCCCCGACAGACGTTGTCCTGCTCTGAAAAAAATCTAGGACCCGATCCAGCGCCACCTAGCGGTTTCAATTGTGTATTTAAACCATCCGGGGACCCACTCAAACACACAAAAACATAATCACCAAAATCGGTCCAGATGATTAGGAGGTTTCAAGAACCCGATCTCAGTGCCACCTACCGGTTCCAACGGGATGAAAAGTATCCTATGTCCGTCTCCTGGTTCTAAGTTACCTCCCCACCAATTTTCAGCTAAATCGGTACTGCCGTTCTTGAATTATAAATAGTGTAAGTAACACGACTTTCTTTTATTAAGATTAAAATGGGTGAAAGGAAAAATAAAACTCATACAGTGTCTTGAGGTCTGGCAGTTAATTTTTGCTAGGTTTGGGTCTTAACAGTTTAGATGATCGGATCCCAAACAGATGGTACTTGCCAAGCATCGTCTCTATTGAAAATTGGGTGTTTTTTAAAATCTATCTATAATCAATTTTGTTGGGTCTGTCGAGTTTTGTACATACATACATAAATACATAACTTCACGCCAGTTCGCTTGCGGGGTAGGCAACTGATCGTGTACTAGCAGAAGGTGATGTCAGGAGCCTTAAGAACAGACGAGCGTGCATGACAAGAGTTATGAATGTCAAAGAAGCAAGTGAGGTGTGTAAGAATAAGCCTAAATGGCGCTCTGTTGTTCGTGCCTACCCCGCAAGGGAACTGGCGTGAAGTTATGTATGTATGTATGTATGTAGTATTCGATACATTCTTGTTTGTAAATTTAAAAAAATATTTTATTTAAGACATTATATGGTTACGAGTTGCAGGACTCGAATTAAAATGCCGTTAGAATTAGTATAGAATTTATTAGAACTATACAAACACGTATAACACAGGTACAAATATAACTGGACGCAACCAGTACAAACGTAATGCACGATTCAATCACACGCGCAAAGTCCGTCACTAACGTCTTGCTTCGCTTGTGGCTATCGCTAGACTGCCGAACTCTCCATTGGGCCATTGCTTTATACTGCACCGATGCAATATGGTTTCCCGACGGCGTAGACCGAATTTCTTAGAGCCAGTTCGACACACCTGGCTAATGACTGTCATAAAAGATTACAATACACAAAGGGCTGTTTTGTAATTACAAATTTTAAACACAAAGTGAACAAAAGAAGTCCAAATGCAGAAAGGTAATAAAGTGTGCTTTTATGGTATGCAGGTGTGTATCCACTTTTGTCGGCACCCCGGTCGTAACAAAAAAAAATCAAATTTAAAGTTTCACAAACACAGTAAGAATCTATCGCGTCTGCCGATATGAAAATAAAATGTAGTGAATACTCTCTATAAACAATTGAGAGATTTTGAATTATAATCTACACAATTACCACACCAGGTGGTAGGGCATTCGCCCGACTGGATGGCTACCACCCCTGGTCTAAAGTATGTCGCCATAACAACCTTGAGTTGTGTTCCGGAATTAGTGACCAGGTTCCAGTCGCCCTTAAGAGAGCAGCAGCGCATTTGTAGCACCTTTGGTGTTGTAAATGTCCATAGGCGATGGTAACCACTTTCCATCAAGTGGGCCGTCGGCCTGTCTGCTGAACTCATGCAATTAAAAAACAAAAAAAAGGTAAAAAGCACTTTCAATAAACGTGTATGTTTGAAGAGACTAATAAAAGTTAATGAAGCGAAGTGTTTGTCAGGATCTTCGCCGGTGAAGACCCATTGTCTCTGCCTACTCTAATGGAAAACAGGTGTGCTAATATGTATGTATGAATAGTCAAACCAGGTAGGCAAGTACCTCCTAGTTGTAGCTGGGGGATACGTCCCCTGGCATAGGAAGAGGTCCAGTGAGGGGGAGCCCACGCCTGCCAGGGCACGCGGAGTTGGGAAGCCCGTATACACGTAGCCCTGGCATAAGGCGCAGGACGAAACACCCTGGGGTTTTAGTGAGTATCCCTAACTGGGGTGTGGCAATAGTGTGGCACCGGTTCTGACCGGCCACGCTAGTGCCACCCCCGATCTGGCGAATCCCACACTCACACCGGTCGCGAACATCTCCCCAGGCTTCTGTGCCTGTCGAGGCTTAGTCCTCAAACGGATTTCCCCTGGCCAAAAAAAAAAGGTAGGCAGGTACCTCCATCTATAGAATACAAGCACATTCATGAGTATTTTACGGCCAAAGGCGAAATTTACGGCTGATTTAAAACACAATATTAATTCCATTACATTTGCATAAATCGTAACCATTCTAGATTATAATGTAACTTGACTTTACTGCTGCTCCCTTGAGAGATCTTGACATAATTACAAATACGCCCAATAAAACTCTTACCCCTCTCATTATAAGGGTCATTTATGCATGATTTGTGAATGATTGAATTTGCTTTAAACTTTGTTCATTGTAAGAGAATATGACGACGTGTGGATAAGTTTGTTGATAAATTAATGTCTATGAGGATCGTATAGGAAGGAGGTCATCGATTTTGATGGTGTAAGTTTCAACAATAGTATCTGTGGGGATTGACTTATGTTGTGTGGTGCGTCTATGATTGTTGGATAAGGTCACGCACCGCCAGGCAATAGCCCATGGCTTGTGAGTTCGAGGAGCCGGAGAGACCCAGATCCCCGGCTAATAAATGGTGATGCCAGCCCGCAAAGGAACCGGCCGTCGTCCGTCCGGGCTGGTGGTGATTGCATGAGCGATCACAGCCCGGACGTTCGGGATCGGATAGGGTTTTAGTGGATATCCCTAACCGCGGCGTGGCAATAAAATCTCACAGGTAAGGTGCTATTGCCAGGTAGGGCATTTGTCCGACTGGATGGCTACCACCCCTGGTCTAAATGTCGCCATAACAACCTTGAATTGTGTTCCGGCATTAGTGACCAGGTTCCAGTCTCGCTTAAGAGATCAGCAGCGCATTTGTAGCACCTTTGGTGTTGCAAATGTCCATGGGCGATAGTAACCGCTTTCCATCAAGTGGGCCGTCTGCCTGTCTACTGAACTCCTGCAATAAAAAAATATAAAAAAAACCCCGACCTGGCGAATCCCACTAACGGGCCGCGACCTTTCCGCCTGGCGCGGCTCACGGTCCTCAAACGGATTTCCCCTGTATAAAAAAAAGCAGCCCATGACTTCATCGTCACGGGAGCTAGGCTCGACCGCTTGAGAGAGGAGTACAAAATAATACGATGCGTGTTGTACTCTCTATATAATGATTACATACATACATAACTTCACGCCAGTTCCCTTGCGGGGTAGGCACGAACAACAGAGCGCCATTCAGGCTTATGCTTACTCACCTCACTTGCTTCTTTGACATTCATAACTCTTGTCATGCACGCTCGTCTGTTCTTAAGGCTCCTGACATCACCTTCTGCTAGTACACGATCAATTTGATCATGGAAGGTGTGTCGCGTGGCCTTCCGCGACTTCTGCATCCATCCACTTTTGCATTGAATATCTGTTTAGTCATTCTTTCATCATGCAATCTTTATAATTATATAATTATTGCTTAATTAATTTAACATTAAACTTAAGATTATATATATACAGAAATCTTATCTTCTACGTGAAAATATGTAAAACCTAAGCATGTTAGTAGATACATCTCCGGAGGTTTTCTGTTTTCTGTATTGACAGATTTTGGCATGTACGTGGACTACTCAGTTATAACATTGCTAATTATTTAGCAATAAATTATTCCATGTACGTGACGTAACAGTATAGTTTTTAGAGTTCCCATATCTTCACAGACATACTTATCTATCCGTGTGTTATGGATTGATTATCTAGGAAAGTACCAAGCCTAGAGTTTCTAAATACTCCGTGACTTTCGAAAATTAATTCAAAAGCTGTCGTGGTGTTAACTCCCAAACTCTTGAAAACTGTCTGGGTGTTTGTGTAAGAATCCCCCCCCCCCTCCCCTTTCTAACTTTCCAACTATGTAGTAGAAAATTGTGAAAAATCAGTGTGCCAGCAGATCTTCAGAAATACTTTCAACTAAAATCAATTGGGACAAGGTGCATAAAGTAGTATGTGGTGTTGGGGACGTATAGGGAGAAAAGTTGGAAAGAAAAGAAGAACGATAAAGAAGTACTGAATATGGTAAAAGAGAAACGCACAATTTTACGAACTCTGGAGGAAAGAAGGGGGAAGATGTTTGGCCATTTGCTTCGACACGATACCTTCTTATGCATATTAATCGAAGGCAAAGCGGAAGCAAGGAGAGGGAAGGGAAGACCAAGGTGAGCATTTACGGATAAAAAAAAAGAAAAAGTTTGTATCGTGTCGTACATAGAAGTAAAAGAACTGACCAATAGAGAAGATTGGAGGAGGCTCCATCGACAAAAGAGCATAGTTCTTAAATGATAGATAGACAGATAGCATAAAGTAGTGTTATCTACTACAGAACTCTTCAATGTGCGCGATCTAACACGCACTTGGCCGGTTTATATTATGAATAAGGCCTCCAGTACTCTCTTTCTCTTGTACACATTGACAGAAAAAACTTAATATACGCAAAAATATGCTCATTTATACGACGTTGCCAAACTACGTCTGAATTATTATGTTGTAACATAAAACTTGTTTGCAGCTAAAGGACGAACAGTAAAGTAAGTTATTGCCGTTTTTATAGACAAGTCAGTTATAGGGTTATAAAATTATTATCCTGGGTTATATAATCTTTTAAAATGGGAGACCTCACGCTATTTATCCAGTTAGGGTAGACAGATAGAACTGGTTATTAATAAAAAAAAAAATTTGCATTAATTCAGACATGCATACTGCCTACCTGATGGAAAGTGGTTACCGTCGCCTATGGACATTTGTAACACCAAAGGTGCTACTAATGCCGGAACACAACTCATGGTTATATGGAACACCCTAGACCAGAGGCAGTAGCAATCCAGACGGGCAAATACCCTGGCTGTGGGTGGTTTTATCGTCTTAGATGACAGGCTGCCCAACCGCAGGAAATTGTATCCATTCTCCATTCCTGGACGGATATAAAGCCTAATTGATAAAAAATAAATGATTTAGTTAAGTGGTTAGTTAACTCGAGAAAAAGTCCATATCGTCGTTTGTATTAATATCTACTTAATTGACAATTTATTACTTAACCGAAAAACTTGTATCCAAACTATGATAAGGTTTAATCTCGTAAGTAACCTACTTCTTAACCGATGCAAATGTAAATAAGGCTTAATAGCACATTATTCTAATCTATCTAGTTCTACTATCGATTATAGTTATAAGGTTTTTGGTATGTTCATACCTTTATTCATTTAAAAATTATAATGTTTAATCTGACGGTCTTCTCTTCCCGGCAGATTTCTGTTACCTTTCTCTCGCAAATCTATTCATTTATCTCTCTTTTCTTTCACAATATCCCTATTAATTGGGGTCGGCACAATATGTCTTTTCCTTCCACACTCCTCTGACACACATCTTCTGTCACATCACAAATCATGCCGTTAGAAATACTATAGAGTTTATTAGAACTATACAAACACGTATAACACAGGTACAAATATAATCGAACACAACAAGTCCAAACGTAATGCAAAAGGTCGTAATTCAATAAAACGCGTACAGTCCGTCACTACTAGATTCCCGATTACATATACACACGTCTTGCCATGATCATGGTTCTCGCTCGACTGCCCTCTCCCTCAGTCAGGCCATCGTTTTATACTGCACAAATGCAATGTGCCCGCCAGGCAACGTGGACCGAACTTCCCAGAATCAGCTAGTACTTTAAAATCCGTAACACCTGGCTAATGACCACAGCCGCAAGCGGCTGTAAACGATTACAATAGAGCAATAGGCCGCTCCCTAGCAACGTATGCCAATAAATAAGTAAACAAAAGAAGACGATTATAAAAGAATTACAATAGTATTAATGTTATTAGTTCAAATTGCGACAAGTAATAAATGTGCTTCTACAAATCTGTACGTGGAACCTGTCTTTGTCGATGCCTAGGTTGTAACAATATCATCCTTCACACAATCCATCCATCTTTTTTTGGACTACCTTTACATTTGTACCCATCCATCCATGTAGTTTAACTTTCTTTTAGTCACGACATTCATGTAATCATAATAACAAAATAATATCACATCTGCAACGCAATTTTATCGTAAACTAAGTTAAAAAACAATTAAATACATTTAATACACTAAATAAATACCTACGTTGTACATATAATTAAAATAAACTAAATACATACATACCTACATAACTTCACGCCAGTTCACTTGCGGGATAGGCACGAACAATAGAGCGCCATTCAGGCTTATTCTTACACACCTCACTTGCTTCTTTGACATTCATAACTCTTGTCATGCACGCTCGTCTATTCTTAAACTAAATACCGCATTATTAAAACAAATATATATATAGCAAACTTAAGTACATCAAAGTGAATGTGAGAAGCAGCTACAGCACATCAGCCACCACTATTAACAGATACGTGCGTGTTCTTCTTTTTTCTTTGTAATGTCCCCCTGTCCATATTGTCCCATATGTTTTTTTTTCAATAATTTTGATGCATTCCTTGAGTTGTGTTCCGACATTAGTGGCCAGGTTCCAGTCTCCATTTGTAGCACGGTTGCAAATGCCCATAGGCAATGGCAACTTCTTTCTATCAGATGCACCGTCTGCCTGTCTGCTGAAATCATACAAAAAATGTCCACATTTATCATAAAAAAATTCAGCACCGCCGCTTCAGGTTAGCTTTAAGCAAGACAATTCACATATTACATTACATAAATTATATAATTAACGAGCGGCAGTCGTTGTCCTGCCCTGGACAATAAAAATCTAATATTTATTTCAGCGCCACCTACCGGATCCAACTGTACATACATACATACATACATAACTTCACGCCAGTTCCCTTGCGGGGTAGGCACGAACAACAGGGCGCCATTTAGGCCCATTCTTACACACCTCACTTGCTTCTTTGACATTCATAACTCTTGTCATGCACACTCGTCTGTTCTTAAGGCTCCTGACATCACCCTCCGCTAGTACACGATCAATTTGATCATGGAAGGTGTGTCGTGGCCTTCCACGACTTCTGCATCCATCCACTTTTGCATTGTATATCTATTTAGTCATTCTATTCTTCAGATTTTGCGCAGTGCTCGCATCTCAACCGCGTTTACTCTACTTTCATGCTCTCTCTTCCATACCCAACTCTCGCTTCCATACTTGAGCGTAGGTACCAGCACCGCGTTGTGTATGGCGAGCTGGGCCTTCTGGCTGAGGTTCTTAGCGCCTAGAAGTTTACCTAACGCTCCATTCAAACTATTCCCCAAATTCACTCTTCTTTCTATATCAGTGGTGTACCTTCCATCACTGCTAAAAGCACATCCAAGATATACAAACTCATTCACTTGCTCCAGCATAATATTATCGACCATTATCCTTGCATTCGTTCTGGTTTCTTCTCTTTCGAACACCATAACCTTTGTTTTCTTCGCATTCAAATGTAAGCCTCTCTCCAATTGTGATCATAACAATCCCGGGATCCACTCAAACGTGCACTAAAATTTCATTAACATCGTGGAACCCGATTTCAGCGCCACCTACCGAGTCCAATTGTGAATCTAAATCATCCCGGGACCTGCTCAAATATGCATAAAAATATTCAAATTCAAAATGTTATGTATATAGGTATATAAGAAGATCGACACAAGTAGCTAATATGCTATTAATGCTTAACTGGAGTTGATATACTGCTTATTTGTTTCCCAACACATCAGATCAGTCCTAATACATTAGACGTCGGCTAACATCAAATATTTAGTCAAGGCTTCTTCCGTCGTTACCATGTTTGGTTTTATAACCCAAGCATCACAATAACTGTATTAGGTATCTGAATGTTATTTAGACATATACTTCGAGTTTTTGACGATAAATTTAAGCGTATATATAATGTTTCGTGTGGGTATAACTGTATATATGGAATAGTGCGTCTGCACAAAGTATGTACAATAAATAGTCAGCATTTTACGAACGAACAACTGCGGCCTAATACTTAGCAACACATTATATTCATATATTTTAAGTAATTAAATCAGTGTCATTACAGCGCTCGTTGGGTTTGGTATTTCGTACATTTTACCCTTCCCTCCTATACTAAAACTGTATACACACTACAGTTTTTTGGTCCTTCGAGCCGAATGATAGTTACCCAGTGGGATATGGTATGTATATTGATTTCTTAATTGTTCCTAATTTAACTTACACTATATTCTAACGAGTTACAAGACTCGAATTAAAATGTCGTTGGAATTACTATAGAATTTATTACAACTATACCAACACGTATAACACAGGTACAAATATAACTGGACGCAACCAGTACAAATGTAATGCACGATTCAATAACACGCGCAAAGTCCGTCACTATATAGCTTATCGAATGTACACACGTCTTGCTCGTATCGTAATCGTAGCTTGACTGCCTCACCCCTCCGTTCGAGCATTGTTTTATACAAAAATATACAAATACAATATATCTACCTGCCAAGCGTCGACGCGATTTCCCAGAAAACGTAATCCGCACACCTGCTTAATTATTTCTGCGAACGGCCATAAACGAGTACAATACACAATAGGCTGTTTTACTAAGTAAACAAAAGAAGTCCAAATGCGGGAAGGTAATAAACTGTACTTTATGGCAGGCAGGTGTGCATTCACTTTTGTAGGCATGTAACAATATATATAAAAATCTTATCGACTACGTGTTGTGCACATCTATATTCTAATAATTATTAAATATTCACACGTTTATGACATTGGACATATTTAATGGTGGAGACTAATCCAATCTTATCAGTAGCTCTAAACAGCGTTATCTGTATTCACATAGGAACACGCTCGTACATTGACCGTATTCTCTGACTATGCTTAATTATACATCAATAAATTGGTGCATGAGATGTGACGTGACAATTTCCTACACATTTATTTTTCAAATAAAACCGGGCATATGTATGACAGTCCATGAACTTCGCAAGGTTCCCTACAAATTATGAAACCATTTACTAATCTCGTCATTTGGTTATGGAACCATATTAAAAAAAAAAAAAACCCTATATCGGTTCAACTACTCAACGGATCGCCGGCAGGGGCTGGACGAGGAAGACGGGAGACCGGGATATGTGGCGCGTACTTGGGGTGGCCTACGTCCAGCAGTGGACTAAGATTGACTGAAGAAGAAGAAGATTCAACGGATAATTACAATAAATACAATCCATCCTAATATACAAACGGTGCGCAGTATTTTTAAGAACCCCTAACTTACCTACTACCAGCGGAAAACAAGACGCATCGGTTTGCATCACCGTTACATCGTGTAAACACCCCTAGTCTGAATGAAACGCTTCGCTTTATTATTTCTGGTGCGCACTGCTGATGAATGGTATAATTTGCCGGAGTTTGTTTTCCCTGATAAATATAACCTAGGAGTTTTTATGTCACGTAGGTATCTTCTATGTAAGCGTGTTTTATCCTAGACCTTGTCATCACTTAACATCAGACTCAGTAGACAAGTGGCATAAATGAAAATGTATGACAATGACAGAGAGAGAGAGATAACACTTTATTGCATACTAAAATATACAATTAAAGACAGATCATATTTACATTATTTTCTAGGCAATATAATAGGCGACCTTACCGCTCAAAGCGATATCTTCCAGGCAACTTAAATCAAAGAAATTTGAATCGAACAATGTAGGTGGTAAAGGAAAAGGCAATAGATACCTAAATACTGAAACTAATTTAAGAATTAAAGACACAAACACATACATATATATATATATATATATATACACATACATACACATACATAACTTCACGCCAGTTCCCTTGCGGGGTAGGCACGAACAACAGAGTGCCATTTAGGCCCATTCTTACACACCTCACTTGCTTCTTTGATATTCATAACTCTTGTCATGCACACTCGTCCGTTCCTAAGGCTCCTGACATTACCCTCCGCTAGTACACGATCAATTTGATCATGGAAGGTGTGTCGTGGCCTTCCACGACTTCTGCATCCATCCACTTTTGCATTGTATATCTGTTTAGTCATTCTTTCATCATGCATTCTTTCCACATGCCCGAACCACCGGAGCATTCCTTTCCTTACCTTCACCCCGACACTCTCTTTCAGATCAACTCTCTTTCTTACTTCGGTATTACGAACGCGGTCCGCGAGCGTCACTCCGCAGATTTTGCACAGTGCTCGCATCTCAACCGCGTTTACTCTACTTTCATGCTCTCTCTTCCATACCCAACTCTCGCTTCCATACGTGAGCGTCGGTACCAGCACCGCGTTGTGTATGGCGAGCTGGGCCCTCTGGCTGAGGTTCTTAGCGCTTAGAAGTTTACCTAACGCTCCATTCAAACTATTCCCCAAATTCACTCTTCTTTCTATATCAGCGGTGTACCTTCCATCCCTGCTAAAAGCACATCCACGGTATACAAACTCATTCACTTGCTCCAGCATAACATCATCGACCATTATCCTTGCATTCGTTCTGGTTTCTTCACTTCCAAACACCATAACCTTTGTTTTCTTCGCATATATATATATATATATATATATATATATATATATATATATATAAGCTCGTCAGAGCCGTATAAGCTCATGACGAGCCCAATCAGAATTCATCATGGCATGTTATGATGTATGTGGGTATATTTATGAAATAAACATCTTTTGTAATCTTTACCAATGTAATGTTTCTATTGATTAAATAACAATCAAATCTCTTGATATTAACACTGATTACGTTATAATTTACTTTGATTAAGGCAATGAATCGCAGTTCGTCGAATACTTGGTGCGCTGGCGACCATTCTCTGGAAGAGGTTATTAGGTTATCCCTTCCTTCTTCCCGCCGCCTTGCTTCCGCAGTTACGACGCTCCGCGAGAGTGATATTGACAACATATCACTTTTGACAGTATGACAGTGACGTTTCAGTGAACCGTCTACATATACATAATCATATATGTATACAATACAATAATATATTTCAAAACAATGACTAAACAGATAACTAAGATGACTAAGAATGACTAAACAGATATACAATGCAAAAGTGGATGGATGCAGAAGTCGTGGAAGGCCACGACACACCTTCCATGATCAAATTGATCGTGTACTAGCAGAAGGTGATGTCAGGAGCCTTAAGAACAGACGAGCTTGCATGACAAGAGTTATGAATGTCAAAGAGGCAAGTGAGGTGTGTAAGAATAAGCCTAAATGGCACTCTGTTGTTCGTGCCTACCCCGCAAGGGAACTGGCGTGAAGTTATGTATGTATGTATGTATTTCAAAACACATAGGACATAATACTTAGCGTAACGATATGTTATTCCCCTACATGTTCTATTCTATTCGTTTAGCACTAATGCCACTTATCTACAGGAGCAGATGAGACAGCGGTCAAACGCAAACTTTATAGAAACAAAAAAAAATACCTAAAATAATATTATTTATAATTCAGTTTTTAATATCATTCATGATTAAATTTTCATCATTGAGTTTTGTAAAATACTGGTTGAGAAACGAATTTAAAATTGTCATATTATTCCGGCTTTATCAAGCATCAAATGGAACGCTTTAAGGGTAAGAAGGCTAAAAGCTTTTTACGTTTAACAAGCTTTCTTCTTCTCAAACTTTCAAAATCGGTTTTGTTTGTTTAAATATTCCTTTACCTGTATGTGGGATGGTTTTGAAAATATTTTAGAAATCTGTTAACTTATTTTTAGAGTTCCGTAAAACTTTTGACTAAAACAGATATAAAGGTTCCGTTGGATGGACGAACGAAACAAATGGATGGACATTACGTAATATCCATCGATTCGTCTATCCACCTGTCTTTGTGACAGCTGTTTTTCTCGGAAACTACTGTGCCTGTCTACTATATACATCAAATTTGACAGAAAGGTATATTTTGTATGTGTTGCGGAGACAGGATAAAATTAAAAACGCAGAAATTTCAGAGACTGTTCTTCCTTGTAATCGATGTACGGAGAGAGAAAATATATTTTTTATGACGGTAGATACAAAAAAAGGCCGCTAATATTAAACGCCTGTAAAACGCATGTAGCCACAATTGGTATGTAAAATTTGGCAGGCGCTTCCTAACAGCATGTAACTAATAATAATATGTAACAAAGTTGTTTAGTGACATTTCCAAAAAAATTAAGGTGCTCACCATACATGTAAATAAAGTTGATAAAATGACTTTCAGTGCATCCAACAACAGCCAACACTATCTTTTATCAGTAAACTAGCTTCTGCCCGCGACTTCGACCGCATGGAATAGTTAAAAAAAAGTAAGTTAAATAAAACCTCCGATTTTGAAACATTCTTCATTGGTGCTCCGCTCCTATTAGTCTTAGCGTGATGATATATAGCCTATAGCCTTCCTCGATAAATGGGCTATCTAACACTGAAAGAATTTTTCAAATCAGACCAGTAGTTCCCGAGATTAGCGCGTTCGAGCAAACAAACAAACTCTTCAGCTTTATATATTAGTATAAGATAATAGCCTGTGTTTGACGGCTGGTAATCCTGTTTTTATTTTTAATAGAGGGTAGCAAAAATATAATTTAATCGATACCGTCAGTAATATTTATTAATTGGTGCTTCGGCTTGAAAAACCACAAAAGAGCCATTATCCTGTTCAAAATGCTGAAGTAAACATAAGCGTCTTCAAATTACGTAGCAGTTAAATTGGATATGAATGAATTAGAATAGAAAGTGGATAAAGAGTCCATGACTAAGTTGCGGCAATTAGAGTAGGAACCGTTTATTAAAATGTAAGTATTTTTTTATAAAAGCCATGTTAACTAAGTGTTTTGTTATACATTATGGTATCTTACATAACCCTCTTTCTCCTTCCTATCTTCGTCAACGTTTTGAATCTCTTGTTCCTTCTGACAAACATTGTAGAACTTCTAAATCTCTTCTCCTCAAAACTCCCACACACTCATCGGCATGTTATAGTGGTTCTTTCTCCGTCCACGCAGTCTGTATTGTTGGTTAAAAAGGTAAAGAAATTTTGGTCAAACTATTTGTAATCTCGTCAGCTAGTAGGTCTATATAAAGATTATGGGAGTTGCATACGTCTAGTCATCGCAGCGGACAACGAATTACTGACTAACGCAAGTCGCAACGCGGGAGCGCACATATTAACAATTGCTCTATCTTGCTCGCACATCAATATCATCCGCTCCACTTATACATTGTGCTATATATTGTACTAGCTACTGCCCGCAACTTCGTCCGCGTGGAATAGTGGAAAATCCCGTCGATTTTGAAACATTCTTCATAGGTGCTCCGCTCCTATTGGTCTTATAGTGATGATATATAGCCTATAGCCTTCCTCGATTAATGGGCTATATAACACTGAAAGAATTTTTCAAATCAGACCAGTAGTTCCTGAGATTAGCGCGTTCAAACAAACAAACTCTTCAGCTTTATATATTAGTACTAGCTGTGCCCGCGACGCCGTCCGCGTGGGATTTGTTTTCAAAGCCCCCCGATTTTGAAATATTTTTCATTGCTGCTCCGCTCCTATTGGTCTTAGCCTAATGATATATAGCCTATAGCCTTCCTAGATAAATGGGCTATCCAACACTGCAAGAATTTTTTAAATCAGACCAGTAAGTAGTTCCTGAGATTAGGCGTTCAATCAAACAATATTAGTATATTTGGCTACAATACTAATACTTACATTTTAAACATAGCGATATCTTTTGAATGAAACGTCCGAATTGAATAATTCAAAAAGTTCTAGAAAGGTATTGAATTCGTCTTGAATATGGAGTAATTTTGTTTTGATAAGGATTAATACCAAAGTACAAAATAAAGAGATTTTGAAGCGACGGCATTTTAATTATTTAAAAAAATAAAAGAAAACACTTATTGTGAGATAACTACAATAGTTAGTGGTAGTACGTTGTTTTGTTCTATAGTCAATAGTTTTCGCAGCGCACGCCGTGTAAGGATTTTTTCGGGTCATTTTTTTACACCTTGGGTTACATTATTGGACTTTTAGTAAGGATCCCTATTTTTTTGAAAATATAATATAGCCTATTGCCTTCCTCGATAAATGTACTATTTATTCAACACTTAAAGAATTTTTCAAATCGGACCAGCGGTTCCTGAGATTAGCGCGTTTAAACAAACAAACTCTTCAGCTTTATAATATTAGTATAGATAAGAGTATAAGATTAACAGTACGACTTGTTAATATTTGTACTTAAGGTTACCGTTTCTAAACCAAATTAGTTCATTTCAGTTCACATTAGCAGTCGACAGTGAATGCTACTCTCTGCCATCTGAAGTATCATTTAACCTCTACCTTTCGCTGCTACAAGATTATAAGTGCCCCCTACTTACGCGAATTTGACTTACGCGGTCATCCACCTATCGCGTAATTTCGGGGCATTACTTACGTCAAACTAACTCCACATCTCGTCAAAAACGTACCATCATTAGATGTTTAACTCGAGACTAACTTTCGTAAGCCAGTTTGGGAACAACTAATCGCTCGCTGGGCAAAACTGGCTAATAAGCCCAAGGGGCCTCCACGACTTGAGGCTTCAGTTCAAATCTCATTACAGACGCCGATAACGATCCACGTTAATGTCCTGCTTGATATGGGCTTAAGGGATAAAAGCCCAAAGTCTTAGAATAGTAGATTGTTACACGAGAGGTAAAAGTGACCTATTTAGGCACGACATGCTATTAATTCGAGTGCCTAAATATGTCTTTCATCGAAGGTTAACACTCTGCTTTTCATTTCGAATATGAGGAAAGTAGATAAAAATTGATTAGTTAAACAAACAACTACGTCTCTACTAAAATCAGGCGTTAAATCCGTATCTAAATCTGATGAAACGTCATCACATACGTCATATATGCAACGTCAAGTAAATTTCTTTTTCTGTGGCATTCCATCAGCCAGTGGTTTTTTGACAATGATGGTAGTAAATATTTTGCTCAAATCTATGTAAATTAAATGCTAATTTAGTGAAAAAAAAATATATTCAATTCATATTTTTTTATTACAACTTATGACGCAATTTAACAGTGGCTGTAAAAGAAGTTGGGACATGAGTCGCATGTATTATCTATGGTTCGCATAGTTTTCTAATTTTTTGGGGAGATTTGGCGCGAACTGAAAGGAGGCGTTGTGCTGTGCAGCTTTATTTTCTAAAAATGTGTAAAATTACTCTAAAATGAACAATAGTTGTAGGATATTGATAATTTTTGAGTAGTAATTATGTGTTTTTGCGAGAAATGTGAACTATATAGCCAAATGTGGCCTTTTGAGTTGTCACAAGAACTCCGTTGAATGGCACTAGCTGATTACCTACAGTTCAGCTGTGCTACACATAGGCTTAATAAAATGAAGAAACTATATTATAAACTAAGATCTGGCTTAAAGGCCTAGCTGCCAAGCCATAAACTTAAATAATAATAATAATCTAATTTTTTGGGAGTTTTTGACGGGAACTGAAAGGAGATTTTGTGCTGTGCAGTTTTATTTTCTAAAAATGTGTAAAATTACTTTAAAATGAACAATAGTTGTAGGATATTGATAGTTTTTGAGTAGTAATTATGTGTTTTGTGAGAAATGTGAACTGTATAGTCAAATGTGGCCTTTTGAGTTGTCACAAGAGCTCCGTTGAATGACGTCGATAATAGCCTATAATACGACGGCGCCTGGCTTAAAGGCCTAGTTGCCAAGCTTTAAACATTTAAAAAAAACTATTTTTTTTGACAGTAGGGAGAATCGTTTCCCAGGGACGAAAGTGCTGTTGTCATTCCTGTGATTAGGCAACTCCAAGCGTAGGTACTTTCATAATATGAAAAATGAAAACGTAGAGTTCTTTTTTATTTAGATTGTAATAACATTATCTAACGCTATTGTTTAAAGAAGACACGGCCCTGGTCAAATTATCATTTTCGATATTAATAATTGTACTTGTTGTCCTCATTTCCCACAATAGTCCTACACTGGCCGCGGCTTGTCCTTGGGTGCATTACTATATGGCGTGGACAGGGATAATCGCCGGTCAGTGTCACGCCACGTTTACATTAAATTTGTCAAGGGGCCTCTACGTGTTGGCCTTCCCATGGCCCCACGCAAGCCCCACAAAAGTCCGGGCCATTTTTATGGCCCGTGGTCTTGAAATACATACAGTATAATAATAATCGGCATACAACCACATATATTGTATATCGCCAAGTTAAGTAAATTACGCTTGTTTTTTTTTTATAACGAATAGGTTCGCGTTTGATTGACATTGCGCCTGCTGTGAGGTAGAAATGCGACTTCAAGATGTTTTAGATGATATATATTAAAAATAAGATAATATAATTAAAAATAGCAATTAATATAATAAGTTATTCTTAAGGTACACCACAACATAAAAATCACTAAATTAATGTCACACACAGTAACAAAAATAAACAATAAGTGTGTATGGACTCTAAAATCTTTCATAGAAATTAAGTTGTAAAAAAAGGTACGGAACTCGAGTCCGTAGAGATGTTAATAATACATACATTCATACATAACTTCACGCCAGTTCCCTTGCGGGGTAGGCACGAACAACAGAGTACCATTTAGGCTTATTCTTACACACCTCACTTGCCTCTTTGACATTCATAACTCTTGTCATGCAAGCTCGTCTGTTCTTAAGGCTCCTGACATCACCTTCTGCTAGTACACGATCAATTTGATCATGGAAGGTGTGTCGTGGCCTTCCACGACTTCTGCATCCATCCACTTTTGCATTGTAATGTTAATAATAATAATAATAATTGCCCCAGGTTGGCCCTGTCTTTATGGCATTTTTTGGGGCCCATGCAGGGAGTGGCGAGTCACCGTCTGCCCATTTTTCCATGTTCCCTGAACATTGCGACGGGCAGACGCCATAGTCCCCATATTCCCAGACCCCTAGTACCATTAGCAGTTCACCACAATAGCCCGGTACTTTTTGTCCTCATTTCCCACAATAGTCCTACACTGGCCGGGGCTTGTCCTTGGGTGCATTGTTATATGGTGTAGACAGGGATAATCGCCGGTCAGTGTCACGCCACATTTACATTAAATTTGTCAAGGGGCCTCACGTGTTGGCCTTTCCATGGCCCCAAGCAAGCCCTCCGAATGTCCGGGCCATTTTTATGGCCCGTGGTCTTGAAAGACATACAAATAATAATAATAAAAAAATTGCTTTAGAAATAAGTTACTTTATACTTTTTAGTTTTTGAAGTCGGTTTTTTTAAACGAAGTTTTTTTTTATTTGTTACTTTGTAGTGTCTAGCTATGGGTAGGCCTACGAAAGGTGCCGCGCGCCTTAAAAAATATAAGGTCGCAAGAAACGAGAACGGAAAAAATGTTCATAAAATGAAAACTACTGAGCCAAACTACGTTAAATTTTTAGGGGACAAATGGCAACTATTCCGCATCAAACTAAAGAAGAATCACGTAAATCGGATCATAAATCTCAGCGTAATCGGTGTACATCAATAAAAAAATACCAATTGAGAACCTCCTCCTTTTGGAAGTCGGTTAAAAATACGCATAATAAGCGACATGTCACTATAAGCGAGGTTATTATATCCGACTTTGTTATAAAGAGTTTTTTACGAAACCAAACTATGCTGTGTAATTAATTACTTCATAATAAACGGCCGGTCAACTTAGGCGGAGACATAATAAACGGATTGCTCTGTATATATCTTTTTTTTATTCTTCCTAAAGGCATAGCCACAACATGGCTATGTCGGCTTAATAATTAATAATCAACATATATTTAAATTAGGTGGCGTGTGCAAGATATTTTTTTTGGCAGTCTGATAAGGACTCTGCCAAAATGCTGTTGCATTAGATGATGCAGTGGTTAAACACAAATATACACATAACCTGATGGTAGGTGATTAAGTCCTCAGTGACATTCTTTAAGCGTTGCCTTATTCTTTAACAAAAAGCATTTCCCGCTTATGTTATATAATACGGGAGTACTCAAAGCACTTGGTATAATTTTCATATTGGGTTCCTGAGAACAGTAGACATCAATTAACTGTGAGAGCGAATTAAAATTAAGTGGTGTAGACACGCGGCGTTTCTTAAATTACGCCGAAAATGTTAGGGAAAACCCGCGTGGCGTAACCTCGACATTGTTATTGGGTGGTAATTGAGGCAACGAGGAAATAAGCGTATAAGTCGTCGACTGCTGTTTTTTGCTAGTTTCACTACCAGTACCTATGTGCATAGGTCAGATGCTTTTCCATTTGTAGTAATGTCGAGGATGTAACCGAAATAACAGACTTGCTAGCCGTTATGTTTCCCTGGTACTTTTAACTCGTTAGCTACATTTTTTGGTGTTGGTACGAACAACAGCGAACAAACAGACAAGAAATAAAAAAAAAAATTGCATCGTGTTCTCCATCGTTTATATTGTTACGAGTGCGGGACTCGAATTAAAAAAAATATATAAAGCATATAGAATCATTCAAACTTACTCTATATCAATATGAATAACACCGTTAAACTTGGACGGGCTCTGTGGTTGAGTGGGCTAAGCCTTTGCCGACATACCTCACTGAAACGCAGAGGTTCCGGGTTCGATTCCTGGTATAGTAAATTTCGGAAACGTATTTTCTTCGTTATTTACTATGGTCTGGGTGTCTGGGATCGGCCCCAGAGTAGTCCGTTCTATATTACCCATAACACAAGCGTAACTTGCTTAATTTGGGGATATACAATGTATGTGTTTGTCTGCCGATTAAAATAAAAAAAAGGAACTATATCTAATTATGCACAAAGGGCGGTCTTATCGCGAAAAAGCGATCTCCTCCAGACAACCCCAGGAATTAATTGAGATGATAATGGCTATAAAGCTGTACGTAACATACATTACGACTACTTAATTTTTAATAATAAATACATAAATGATATATACGCAGCAGTTTCATATCTATATATATATAAAAATCAATTGCTGTTCGTTAGTCTCGCTAAAACTCGAGAACGGCTGATTTGGCTCATTTTGGTTTTGAATTATTTGTGGAAGTCCAGGGAAGGTTTAAAAGGTGAGTAAATATGAAAAAAATGCTTGGAATATAGTAAAAACAACAATTTCGCTTTGCCTTAGAAACTATTCCTACCTGTCAAACGTTTGATGTCCGTCCCGTCGTTTTGTAATCAATTATTTATTTTATTTAAGTTTATGGCTTGGCAGCTAGGCCTTTAAGCCAGATCTTAGTTTACAATATAGTTCCATTATTTTCTTAAGCCTAATTACTACTCAAAAACTATCAATATCCTACAACTATTGTTCATTTTAGAGTGATTTTACACATTTTTAGAAAATAAAACTACACAGCACAACATCTCTTTTCAGATCCCGCCAAAAACTCCTTTTGTAATCAATTACATTTAAAAGTCGTTCAGAAATCAAATTAAATTTAAAAGTGAAGTTTTTTTTTAATTTTTTCGGTTTTGAATGTCAAACGTTTGATGTTTGTCCCGTCGTTCAGAAATCAACGTTTTTTATTTTACTGATTCTGAGGTAGTACGAAGTTTGCCATGTCAGCTAGTATTAAATAAATATGTATATACGTTATATACATACTATAAAAAGAAGATTATATAATAGTACATTACGGTACTAGTGTGTAACATTGGTGATTACCGCCGAGGCGCCATTGAGACTCGAGCCGTAGGCGAGGGTCTTAAGAGAGCCGAGGACGGTAATCATCAATACACACGTGTATCATACGACGTTTTTCAACACACTTGTGAAAATAACAACAAAAACTCATTTTATTTAGTAGATAAAAAAAAGTTATATATGAGTGAAAGTTTTATTTATTAAACACGTACGAGTTAAAATTATCTATTTAAATAAGAAGTTGCATGAAATGAGCAAGCAATAGGAACATTAATTTATTTGTTCTATAGAACACGATCTTTTTTTTTTAATAAAAACTTTTTTAAGAACAAAGCAACTCAACCAATAAAATTTAAAAAAAAATCTATAACTCACTAGTGAGTTATAATGTTTTTTACTCACAGTTTGATAATGGGTGTCATTCTGTGCCTAATTGCGGTGACCATAGAGCCACTTTATGAGCAAGTGTGTTGAAAAATATTTTAAATTTATCACTTAAAAACTTAAATCGTTATAATTTACAGAATTTCAATTCATATCAAAGTATTTCGTAATATCTGGTAAATAATGCTCCTTTAAATCTTTACAATCTAATCACAGACACAACTTTTAAGTTACATAATCCAAGTTAATTAAAAATAAACATTAATTTGAGAGCCTAGCAGTTGTACATGCAGGCTGCTCACGTAGCGTAACTGGGAATCTAAGCGAGGGAATCCCGGGAAAAATGGGGCGCTTAATTAATCCAGGGCCAATGTCCCCGGGCATTTACAGGTGGCTGTTAATTATGAGTTAATTTACCTACTTCCAGTTTCGCTATTAATTAAAACGGCATCAGGTTTGTTCCGGGTATTATTTTGAGGGTTGAAAAACTGCCGATTGTTTGTGGATACCTAATTATTAAGGGTAAGTGAATGTTTTTGGGGTTGTTTTGATAAGAATACCTTCGAACTTCATTGTTGAATTTTTGTTTACGTGTTTACCTCCATTTCGCATTTTTAAGGAGCGGTTTCATGGCTTTGTTTATAAGAGAATTTTTACCGTCCAGTATGATAAAATCGATGAAATGTACTGTAATGGGGAGGGATCAATTTTACGTTACTAGAACAATGTTAAGCTGAAATTTTGATGGGAGTTTTTGGCGGGAATTGAAAGGAGATGTTGTGCTGTGCAGTTTTATTTTCTAAAAATGTGTAAAACTACTCTAAAATGAACAATAGTTGTAGGATATTGATAGTTTTTGAGTAGTAATTATGTGTTTTGTGAGAAATGTGAACTGTATAGTCAAATGTGGCCTTTTGAGTTGTCACAAGAACTCCGTTGAATGGCACTAACTGATTACCTACAGTTCAGCTGTGCTACACATAGGCTTAAGAAAATGAAGAAACTATATTGTAACCTAAGATCTGGCTTAAAGGCCTAGCTGCCAAGCCATAAATTTAAATAAAAATAAAATTTTGACGGGTACAAATTTAAATGTAGAACAAATTTAAAACAAGGAACAGACTTCTAGAGTATAAAAATCAAAATCTAAGAATCAAAAAATAAATATTTTCTACAACATCTTGAAGTAGCTTCGAATTAGACCATAAAAATTTATATATTGGAACGAAGTTCCTTGTCGCGCGTTGCGAAAGGGGGCTAGACGGAAAAAATTAAGACCAAAAATTGTAACGACACTTTTGGTATAGTTGTAAGCCGTGCGGCGTGCGCGTGTTTCTCTGTCTGTCTCTCTCTCTCATAGAAAGCAAGCCAGTTATTTTCATTTAGTCTTTCTATTTCGCATTGAACAGTGTGGTGTCGCGACGATTATTTTTGTTGAGTGTATACAGGTTTTTTGTACATAATAAATAATAATAACAATAATGAATCCTGACAGTGTTTCTGCACAAGTTCCGAATATTGCTAATGGAGTTAGGTAAGTAGAGATTTAATAAATGCTTATGTATTTTTAGCAAATGCATATTATAACCCCTCTTTACTATTGTGCTAACCAAGTCATACGCATTATAATCTCTCCATTATTGTGTGTTTAGCAAGTGTACGCGTCATAACTTTAATAAATTTAAAAGCAACTTCGTTCCATCCAGGTGTCCCTTGACACCTCTCAAGTTTTATTATTATAATATTGCAAAATTGTTGTTATTTTAAATTTTTACTGATACAGACTGCCCAATCTTATCAGCAACTCTAACAGCGATCTGATCTATCTCTATTTACGTAGCGTCACGTTCATGTATTAAAATGTTACAAGATATCCACCACAGTGGCCATAAGAACCATAGTGTACATTAATATCACATAGACGGTCATCATAAATAATATTTTTAGTCGATTTAACAGATGATTCGATTTATAATTAAATTACCATTTTCTACCAGTTAGTCAATATTATAAGCCCACTAAATTATCGTCTAGATAGTTTAGTGCATCAGTAACTAATTATTATAATTTAATAATTTAATTCTAAATTATACATCAATAAATTGGTGGATGAAACTTGACGCAACATTCTTAACTCAATTTTTATAAAATTACAATTACATTATTGTTCCAGCAAATGACCGATGTATTACACATTTATCTTCTTATTTCTACTATTTATTCATATACCTCTATCGCTACGTGTTAATATTACCTTCATTGCTGGCACGTGGTAATTTTAGCAATATGCATATTAGATCAGGAAACTGCCTAAATGGTGCACCCTTTCCGGCCTGGATTTGAACCTTTCCCCCTTTGAGCTTGGGACGCGTACGCTAACCAAGCTACCATTTTTTATGGAAGATCGTGAATAAAGACGTGAAATTCCGAGCAATTGTTGTACAAAATGTGTATATATAACACAAAGCATGTAATAAGTCGGTGCTTGCCTTTGTCTTACTCTCATTTGTTTGGATATTATGTCGCTTGCCTGTTCTAGACAGCTTGCGGGAGGAATTGTGCCGCCTTCACCCGATGTTTTCTTATTAAAGGTCAGTTTTACGGTGCGAACGCTTTTAGTATTCATAGTCTAAGGCCATTAAACGCAAGCTTGAAGTTATAATGAATGGACTAAGCGACCAACTGTGAAAAAAAAGAATGGTTTGGAATACTAGTATACGAGATCCCTAACGTCTGAATTCTAGAAGAATATTTATTACACCAAACGTGCTACCAATGAGCTGCCGCTCTCTAAAGAAAGAATTGATCCTGGCCACTAATGCCGGAACACAACTCGACTATACGAACAGCGCGACGCTGGATGGTGTCGAGAGGGTCAGTCTGGTAAGCGGGTGCTCCAGTTCATAAGTGTAAGCAGTATTCCATATGCGGCCTAATTTGTGCTTTGTAAAGCACAAGTCTTTGCCGCGGGTTGAAATACTGCTTAGACTAGTATAGCACACCAAGCATTTTGGAGACAAGTTTAGCTTTGCCTTACAGATGACCCCGAAACTGTACGTCGTTCGTTATATCAACGCCAAGGATTCCGATACTATTGGAGATAGAAAGGGGTGTACCTTGGAACTATGGCTCAGGGACAAATGGGGTCTTTTATACTCATCTAGGTTGAAACTGAACTGAGTTCCAAATTGGAAATATTTTACTAATAAATTAAATTATATTTTATTTTATATTTTACTAACATTTTTTTACAGAAAAATCAGATTCGTAACACAAAAATGCTTTTGCTTTTTCTGGAATATAGACAGCAGTATACTTTGTTATATTTATTGGTCTGAGATGTCATGAGGAAATCCAAGTGAAATCTATATAATTAACAACTCGTAATAGAGATAGACAGATTAAAAATTTAAAGATGTCATTATCTTTGGAATATGGTAGGGCTGCTTGCGGTACCACGCAAGCAGCCCTACTATAAGTTGTGTTCCCCACAACATATATCGACACTTGGCCTCATCACATCTTTTAATAACGGTATCAGGGGCTGGCGATGCTGCTATACTTCGGACAGCGAATTAGCATTGGCATCCAGCTCAGGGATTTAAACAGCCTTCTTTCTGGGCACATTTCTCAGTGAGGCAGTGATGTGATAAGTCTTTAATTCGTTTAAATCATAATAATTTATTCAGTAAAACATACATAAAAGTAAAAGTAACAGTATAAAAGACAATAAAGTTTGATCTAAATCTAATATATGAGGGCTTCGACACCTAAAACTAGGTAAAAACCTGTATTATATTAGGTGTCGTTGCTCTTCCAATGCTCAATTATTATTATTTTTTAACATTAATACAATGTGTACCTATGTGTGTGTATGTGTGTTTGCGTGTGTGTGCGTGTGCGTGTGTGTGTTTGTGGTGTGTGTGTGTGTGTGTGTGTGTGTGTGTGTGTGTGTGTGTGTGTGTATGTGTGTGTGCGCGTGCGTGTGTGTGTGTGTGTGTTTGAGTGTTTAACTAATTATTTCTCAAATCACCATTTTTAGTAGATTCTCAGTTTTATTGTAATCTTGTGTTTGCAGCCAACTATAAACTTTAAATTCATGATTATTTAACGAATCGAAAGATGGTATTTTATTTATTTTATTATATAAATATTTGCCTAAGTAACAAGGAAATCTATTGATAAAAACGGTTTTGAAATTTTCTAGTTTAAAAATAATATATTTGTTACGTTTATCTATTATATCAAGTTTGTTATAAATATTATTTGACTTATGTTGTTTTAATAATAATGATTGAATAAATAGTTGTCGCACTGTGAGTAATTTATTTTCTTGGAATAGGTTTTTAGTTGAGTACAAAAATGATTTGAACTGACTAACTTTTAGCAACGCCCTTTGAGTGCGTTCCAGTATAAGCAGATGAGACTTTGCTGCACCCCCCCAGGAATTTATACAATACGTTAACAAAGACTGGCATAGAGCGAGGTACAAAATCCTTAAGAGTTTTGAGTCAGCAACATGTCTTATATTTCTGAAGATTGCCATTAGCCTACGAACGCGATTTGAGACTGCTGTAATGTGGAAGTCATAGCGTAGAAAAGGATCAATAACTATTCCTAAGTACTTTACTTTCGGTTGGCTTATAAGACAAGGACATTGGCAATTAATACTAGGATCATTGACTTTACACAATACGGAGTGTGCATAAATATTGAGTGACTCTGTATGTGGTTGAGTTCTTCTTGTAATTGAAAAGGTGACATAGTTAGTTTTAGCTGTATTAAGACTAAGCAAATTATTTCGAAGCCAATTACACGTATGGTTGAAACCTAATTGGGCATTTCTAAAGGCAGCGTTCCAGGATTCACCCCAGAAAACAAGTGCAGTATCGTCAGCAAACGTAAAAACTTTGCCATTTTCTATTTGAATATCACAAAGTTGATTTATATAGACCAAAAAGAGGGTAGGCCCTAGGATGCTGCCTTGAGGCACGCCGTATGTGACAGGGAGTTGTTCACTAATATAATCTCCTAGTCTAACACATTGAGAGCGGTTTTGAAGATAGTCTTTGAAGAGAGACAGCTGTTTTCCTCGAACTCCAATATGTTCCAGCTTAGATATTAGTAAAGATACCGGTATAGTGTCAAAGGCCTTGGCTAGATCTAAAAAGATTGCCAGCGCCCTTTGGCCACTATCCAGGTTCCTAGCAATAGTTTCGGTTAAATTATGAACTGCTTCTGAGGTTGATTTAGATTTCCGGAAACCAAATTGATTTATAGAGAGCAAATTATTCTTCTCCAAATATTCTACGAGTCTATTATTTAGTATTCTTTCAAGTATTTTTGAAAAAGTAGGCAATATTGAAATTGGTCGATAATTATTTAAGTTAGTTTTCTCCCCGCTTTTGAATATTGGTGTGATTATAGATTTTTTGAACGCTACAGGAAAGCAGCCGTCGTTAATAGATAAGTTACAGATATGAACAAGTAGTCCTGCTAAAACTTCCTTGTTTTGTTTTACAATGTTTGCTGATATATTGTCACAGCCTACAGAATTTGTGTTTTTTAACGAGTTAATTAGTGATACTATTTCAGTCAAATTAGTTTCTAAAAGTACAAATGATGAACATATGGATTTAATATTAGGGTATTTGTAATTTGTGTCTGTTATAATATCTCGAGCTAAGTTTTTCCCTACATTAGCAAAGTGGTGGTTTAATTTATTCGCGGTATCCAATGTAAAAGGTGACATAAGTAATTCACATGATACACTGTTTTTATGTTTTAGATTAGTAATAGAATTTATCACTTCCCATATCTTTTTAGGATTGTCTTTATTTTTCTCTAGTTCTGACCGTTCATATATGTGTTTTAATTTTCTTAAAAGATTATTGCAGAAATTTCGATATCTTTTATAGGTTGCTTTTAATATATCATTATCAGGTGTTTTTCTCAATTTTGCGTGCATTTTATCCCTGTTTCTGATGCACCTCAATAAACCCGGCGTCATCCATGGTTTAATTGGTATTTTACGGTATGATATTTTAATTTTTCGAGTATTATTATGTATAATCTTGGATATAGTGGTAGTTAAATGATTTGTAGCTTCATTACAGTCTAGCGAGTCTAAAACTGGCTGAAAATTGGTTGTTGCAATATCTTTTTTAATATTATCGTAATCTATTTTCACTATAAAACGATCCCGATTATTTATCAATGGAGATTGTTTTGTTATTAAAGATGTCCATATAGAATCATGATCAGTCACACTATTTTTGATAATAGCTACTGTGGTTTTGAGATTAGATTTGATGAAGACATGATCTAAACAACTTTCTAATCTTGTTGGTAGCGTGTAACTTGGCAAGAAACCATGTGAAGCCATTAAATTAAGATAGTCACTTGTGCTACTGTCATAGGTATTTTTTGGACACACATCTATATTCATATCGCCAGTAATAATAATATGTTTAGTTTTACTAAGGTCAACTAGTAACTTATTAAGTGACTGTAAAAATACTTCAATATTGCGGAACGACGGTGGACGATAAATAGATATAAGAGTGATACAGTCACTAACGGTTGACACCAGGCAGTTACCTTCGGAAAAGGATGGCTCATAAGTGTTACAACACAAATTGTTTTTAATGTACAATATTATTCCATCATTTTGGTTAGTGTTATTTACTGTGGATGTTGTAGTATAATGGTCTAAGTAAGGGAGTATTTTATTACAGGATAGCCAGCACTCTGTCAAAACAATTATATCTGGTTCAGAATGAATTCTGTTTAATAAACTTGTAAAACTGTTAAAATTGCAACCAATAATGTTTTGTGTAAGAATATTTAAAGATCTGTTGGAGGGATACAGATGATCTTTAAATTCCTCTGGAGTACATTCTATCACTTTTGAGGAGGAATACTATCGTTAGAAATAGTAGTAAATATATTATTCATTATTATTGGGGGAAAGTGAGACAGAGGATCTGGATATATATTCACTAAAAGCAGTTTTGGATTTCAGCCAGAATAAAACACAATAAGAAATTAGCAACATTTTTTCTGTTTTGCCTGTGTTTATGAGAGGAAGACTTGATGCATTTATATGACACAAATTACATGTCGAGAGCTTTAGAGAAACATAATAGGTAAAAGTGAGAGTCAAAACGTGTAATATGTGTGTAACAATTGTATACTTAGAGTTGACGGATTTATAATTATATCTGTATGTGTCAGAAAGGTATGTGGTGAATAAGTAATGTATAGTATATGTGTATGTGGTGATGAAGTATATAAGATATGTAACTGTATAAAATGTATATGAGATATCAAATCTTAAAGTTGGCAAAATATAATTTCTAAGCTTATAAAAGGCATAGCTAATTGCAAAGAACTTGAAAAAATAATTTTTCAATAGAAAAAATAGTATTACAATAAAGATTAGTCACATGTTACTTTTAATGTCCTTTAACTGTTGTTCATTTTTAATTAATATATATGGAGCTCCTTCTTGTTTTCGCAGATACACTTTTCCATTTGACGTCCAGCAATAAGCATATCCATGAGTTTTGGCTAAGTCTTTAGCTAGAAAATGGAGGCGCTTCATTTTAGTAGTTAAAAGTTCTGAAATATATATATACGAATTATCATTATGTATGCCAAGAGAAGTTGCATTTAGATTTATCCTCGCTTTGTGTTTAAGTTTTATTGCGTCAAGTAATTTATTTTTGATCAGGGTATTGTTAAATTCTACAACAATAATATCTCTGTCTTGGCGCTTATTAGTGTAACGGTAAATATCACGTAAATCTACTGATGATATTTCCAAATCCAAGGATTTGGCTAGAGAGTTGATCGCATTTAATAGTTCAGTTTTATTGGGAAATTTGTTTTTCGGGATGTTCCGTATTTCTATACTTGTTTTTTTCATATTTCTGTCCAAATCTTCACATTTTTCCTCAAGAGCAGACATTTCAATTTTAAGACATTTTCTATCTTTTTCCAGATTTTCTATCTTGAGTTGCAAGGAATCGATCTGTCCGGAAACCATCTGAATAGACTTTTCAATATCCATACTAGACCCTTGTACGATATTCGATATTTGTCGTTCCAGAGCATCTGTTTAGTCATTCTTTCATCATGCATTCTTTAAATTATTAACTTTAAAAATCTATCTATAATATCGTTACGACTCGCGAGACTCGAATTAAAATGCTGTTAGAAATACTATATAGTTTATTAGAACTATACAAACACGTATAACACAGGTACAAATATAACCGAACACAACAAGTCGAAATTAATGCAGAAGGTCGTAATCCAATAAAACGCGCAAAGTCCGTCACTTATTAGATTACTGATTGTAGTACACACGTCTTGCTTCGCTCGTGGTTATCGCTCGACTGCCTGCTCCTCCAATCCGGCCATTGCTTTATGCTGCACAGATCCAATATGTCCGCCCGACCGCGTGGACCGAATTTCCTATAATCAGCTTGTACTTTAAATCCGTAACACTTGGCTAATGATCACAATACAACGATAGGCCATTGCCAATAAGTAAACAAAAGAAGACGACTATAAAAGAATTTAAATGTTATTAGTTCAAATGCCGACGGGTAATAAATGTCCTTTCTTTCAGATATGCAGGTAGATTTTGTTTTTGTCGGGACCCGAGTTGTAACAATATAATAAATTTGTAGAAGGTTTCCCATGGTTTGCCGTTGATACCCCTTCACAGAAATTAATTCTTATAAACTACCCTATGATTCGGAGTAATAATAATACGAGTATATTGGCGTATGGTCGTAGGTAAAGAATTACAATTATAAATATAGCACACTAACTTTATCCGTGCAGGAACGGAGAAAGAATACAATTTCCTGCGGCCGGGCGGCCTGTCTTAAGAGGCGACTTAACAACCCACAGCCAGGTGGTAGGGCATTTGCCCTACTAGATGGCGACCACCCCTGGTCTAAAGTATGTCGCCATAACAACCTTGAGTTGTGTTCCGGCATTAGTGACCCGGTTCCAGTTTCCCTTAAGAGAGCAGCAGCGCATTTGTAGCAATTTTGGTGTTGCAAATGTCCATAGGCGAAGGTAACCGCTTTCCATCAAGTGGGCCGTCTGCCTGTCTGCTGATATCCTGATATAAAAAAAATCTAGTACGCAGAAATATCAAGAAAGCTCCAAAGGGGAGCAATTGGCCTGCTGCTCTGACTGTCAAGCACTATTTGTCACCCACAATATGTAGGCCAATCAGAGATTGTACGTACCTCGTCTGTCTGCTTCAGAATGCCTGTTGTACACTGCTCGTCTTACACTGCTCGTCTTACACTGCTCGCCGTTCACTGCTCAACGTACACTGCCCTGTCCCTGCTTGAACACCGCGTTTCTAAGTCCTCCTGGCGCACCAAAGTGACAACATCCGGTGATACTTTGGCGATACTTCAGATTCATTTCCTTCATAAAATTAACTTCCGCTTCGATTTCCGATATTTATTCGTTTGATAATAAGTGCTTTTACGTTGGTATCTGGTTATAAGACTTCCGACATCCGTTCACTTCATAAAAGAAAACTTTACATCCGGTTATTGACTACTTCCGCCACAAGATTATTCTACAATAAACAACAATGTTCGCTATACGACAATCAATCAATACGTTTTTTTTCCAAATCAGCCGATTCAATTCTTGACAGTTGTTCCTGACATAATCTGTTTCGCAAAACGAGTTCCGTTATTTAGTATGGTCTGGGTGTCTGGGATCGGCTCCAGAGTGATCCGTTGTATAATACTCACAACACAATCATAATTTGCTTGGCTTGGGGATATACTTATATAACGTGTGTGTTTGTCTGCCGATTTATTATTTTATTTTTATTGCAGGAGTTCAGCAGACAAACAGACGGCCTATCTGATGGAAAACGGTTACCGTCGCCTATGGACCGCAACGCCAAAGTTGCTACAAATGCGCTGCTGCTCTCTTAAAGCAGCTTGGAACCTGGCCACTAATGCCAGAACACAACTCAAGGTTATTATGGCGATATACTCTAGACCAGGGGTGTTATCCATTCAAACGGGTAAAAACCCCACCACCTGGCTGTGGGTTGTTTTGTCGCTTCTTACGACAGACCACCCATCCGCAGGAAATTTTATTCATTCTCCATTCCTGCAAGGATAAAAATTATTATTTTTCAAAAATTCCATTTTAGTTTTCTTCAAAATCGGCCCCAGTAGTCCTTTGGTTAATGTTCGCCTTTTCGTATAGTTTATTTGGCCCTGAAGACCCACCCACTTGAAAGATTCACCTGTATACCAATATTAAATTCACTCGGATTTCTAATGTATGCGATAGAAACATATACTTAAATATGTTTCTATCGTACATACATAACTTCACGCCAGTTACCTTGCGGGGTAGGCACGAACAACAGAGCGCCATTCAGACTTATTCTTACACACCTCACTTGCTTCTTTGACATTCTTAGCTCTTGTCATGCAAGCTCCTCTGTTCTTAAGGCTCCTGACATCACCTTTTTTTTTATTTTTTATTGCAGGAGTTCAGCAGACAGGCAGACGGCCAACTTGATAGAAAGTGGTTACCATCGCCTATGGACATTTGCAACACCAAAGGTGCTACAAATGCGCTGCTGCACTCTTAAGGGAGACTGGAACCTGGTTACTAATGCCGGAACACAACTCAAGGTTGTTATGGCGACATGCTTTAGATCAGGGGTGGTAGCCATCCAGTCGGGCAAATGCCCTACCACCTAGCTGTGGGTTGTTTTGTCGCCTCTTATAACTGAGTTTTGGTTACAGTAAATTCAAGGGTTACTGTTACGGCTCGCAAGTGAGTACGCAGCTTTAAAAACCTTTAGCTACACTCTCGTACAGAACGTCTTGAAAAGTAATAAAGGTATATCTCCAAGTGTGTAAAGATTATCCACATTTTAATAACCTCGTAAGAATTCCCCGCTTTTCTCAATTCTCTCTCTTGCGTAATTGTTTTGATAACATTAATTGCTCACAAACCCTCCCCCCTTTCCGCGATGTGTGCTGACAAAGTAATAAAGGGAACGTGATTTAATTATAAAAGAGGGTGGTTGGCGAAAATATTTGAACAATCGAGGCTATGTAATAATGATGCAATATTAATAAGAATGTATGTACATGGCGTAATCTTCAGACAAATTCATGAAAAAGCTGACTTATATTACTTCTTGTGGTAAATATAACAGCCCATAAACACACCACTGCTGGGCTAAAGCATCCCATTTAAAGCGAAAGGGACAGTATGTATATTCGCCAAGCTTGTCCCAGGCGGATTGGCGGGATACATCGGTTATCTCGATGTGCATGTTTCATCATCATGCTTTCTTTCACCATTAGCACGTGGTAAATGTAACAATATGTTTATTAGGTTTATTTAAAACTTTTATGCAGAAGGTGATGTCAGGAGCCTTAAGAACAGACGAGCGTGCATGACAAGAGTTATGAATGTCAAAGAAGCAAGTGAGATGTGTAAGAATAAGCCTGAATGGCGCTCTGTTGTTCGTGCCTACCCCGCAAGGGAACTGGCGTGAAGTTATGTATGTATGTAAAACTTTTATTTTAGCATGTACTTACATTTATATTTACTAGTGGTTGTCCGTGCTGAAAATTCGACCAAAGGTGCTACAATTGCGCTGCTGCTCTCTTAAGGGAGACTGGAGCCTGGCCACTAATGCCGGAACACAACAAGGTTGTTATGGCGGCATACTCTAGACCAGGGGTGGCAGCCATCCAGACGGGCAAATACCCTTCCACCTGGCTGTAGGTTGTTTTGTCGCCTTGAATATAATCTTGTTAATTAAATTAAATGCTATAATGTATTATTAAGGTTATAATAACAGAATTTATTTTACATATTTTGCCTATTCTAATAATATATATACAACTTAATTTATAAAAGATAAAAACTACAAATAGTAAATAGGTCCCAAATCACCGTCAGTTGGGAACGTTCCCAAAACGCCGGCTGCATTGCCACGTCGTATGGCAACGCTTATGCGTTGCCCAAAATACAGGCCATCGTTTTGGTTTCGTGAGACATCTATCAACCGTTTTGATAGGTCTCGATAAAGGCGATGGGCTTCTGGACCCCATGGCCCCAGAGTTTCGACACCAAAAGCCGCAAATATATATCCACTACCAACGGATGCATATTTGCGGCGTTTTAGGTCCTCTTGTCGGGCGGCAGCTGCACCAGCTACAACAGCCGTATCGGGAAGATGGGACGCTGCCAAAGTGTCAACGCACGTTGCGTCCCAAACTAATGATCGTCCCATCTCCCATAGCACCAAAGACATCCCGTCCGGTCTCTTGCCATCGTCGCGACACAATCCATTTGGCTCTAAATTAAATTAATTTAATCGCCACGTTAAAATACCAGCCACCACTTCGACTTATTACAAGAAATAACATTGTAAAATACACAAAAATGTCGCACAATGACGAAAGCCACTCTAAAAGTGGGGCAAAAGCGAAACTGCCCGCGGCAAAATTGCCTGTTAGCCGAGTGTAATGTCAAAGACGTACTCATATTTCCGACTTAATAATTCCTTCAGCGAAATATTTTCAGCTATGTGCTTTTTAGTTAAGTAGTTTCCTAGGAAGTTTCGTTACCGCTGTGGCTTATATAAAAGGATGTCAGCGATTTTCAAAACATCAGCTGAAGCACCGAAAATCAGCGTTGTGTCTGATATTACGCCGGTACAGCAATAAGCAAAGTAGCAAGAGTACAAACCTTGTTTGCTGAAAATGCGGCGTACAAATTCTTAAAGTATGCTTTTATTATGTCTTTCAAATTATAAATATTTACCACTTGTATATCCCTACTAGCTGATACCCGCCCGCTTCGGGTGCCGTAAAGTCCGTTCTTAGCTGACCTATACTTGGCGAAAGGAAGGTCCATGCCAAATTTTAAGTCTCTAGGTATTATAGTTCCTGAGATATCGTGACGAGTCACTATATACGTGGATTTCAATCCCTATTAATATTAGAAATGCGAAAGTAACTCTGTCTGTCTGTCTGTCTGTTCCGTGTTCACGGAAAACTACTGGACCGATTTGGCTGAAACTCAGTATATATATATTTTTTCGATGCCCAAGAGGAACATAGGATACTTTTTATCCCGAAAAATGGGACAGTTTCCGGGATAAAAATATATTTGTCTATCTGTTTATTATGCTGTTACTGAAAAACTATTAAACCGATTTGGATGAAATTCGGTATATATGTAATTTTAAGACCGAGTGTGGACAAGGGATACTTGTTATTCCGGATAATGGGATAGATTTTAGGGTAGATCTATGTAAAGGTTATTTCGGTCAGATTGGTAATTCCGGGAGCAAATAGCACTACCATAAAAATTTAATATAATGTAACCTGTATTAACGCCTGCTGTTTAAACAAGAGGCACGCACTAGAGTTTGAGTTACATACATACATATTATGACGCCTTTTTCCCATGGGGGTAGGCAGAGATACAGATCTCCACTTGCGACGATCCTGACAAACGACTTTCGCTTCATCTACTTTATTATTATTAACCTCTCCATACATGCACGTTTATTTGATATGCTTTTTACCTGACCTCGTTGTAACACTTCTGCTATTTGATCATGGTGTGTACGTCGTGGTCTACCGGTACCAACTCTACCATTCACAATACTGTCATACACTTGTTATGTTATTCTATTTTCATCTATCCTCTCTAAATGCCCTCATACAGAGTTTGAGTTGATGTATAATTTAGCGCAATTAAAGACTATGGTCAATCCATGAACGTGATGCTATGTAAATATACTTACATACATACATAACTTCACGCCAGTTCCCTTGCGGGGTAGGCACGAACCACAGAGCGCCATTTAGGCCCATTCTTACACACCTCACTTGCTTCTTTGACATTCATAACTCTTGTCATGCACGCTCGTCTGTTCTTAAGGCTCCTGACATCACCCTCCGCTAGTACACGATCAATTTGATCACGGAAGGTGTGTCGTGGCCTTCCATGACTTCTGCATCCATCCACTTTTGCATTGTATATCTGTTTAGTCATTCTTTCATCATGCATATCTTTCCACATGCCCGAACCACCGGAGCATTCCTTTCCTTACCTTAACCCCGACACTTTCTTTCAGACCAACTCTCTTTCTTACTTCGGTATTACGAACGCGGTCCGCGAGCGTTACTCCGCAGATTTTGCGCAGTGCTCGCATCTATGTAAATATAGATATATGATATCGCTGTTAGAGTTGTTGATAAGATGAGGCATCTGTCTGTAATATCAAAAACGTCCAATCTCATAAACGCGTAAATATAATATATAACAATGATTAGAATATTTGTGTGCACATCACGTAAACGTATATAATTTCTGTATATAATTATAGTCTAAATTAAATTAAGAAGAATTAAACAAGTAAATATATCGAGAGTACAACAACTCGTTGTCTTATTCTGTACTCCCCTCTCGGGCGATTGAGTCATGGGCTCTCGCCAGTGGTGTGTTACTCCATACAACGGGGTAACCATCATCGACGCACGACTCAACTTTTTTGTCTGCGGTATTTTGTGTCCCGGGAATATTGCTTAGGGAAAGTTTGAAATTGTCGCAATCCGCAAGGTTCTAAATTCAAAACACTTCGTTTCTATCCTTCTATCTATTTCATTGTTTTGAAGTCCTAGTAATGTTAAGCCGGTATTTAGACGGTACACAGTCTTTCAGTTCGGATTATTATTATTTATTATTTTTTTGTCAAAGAAGCAAGTGAGGTGTGTAAGAATGGACCTAAATGGCGCTCTGTTGTTCGTGCCTACCCCGCAAGGGAACTGGCGTGAAGTTATGTATGTATGAAATGTATGTATTTTTTTTTATAATAATAATAATAATCTTTATTTGCCAGAATGTAGTACAAAAGTTGTTACAATGATAAGTTGATGTCCTATACATTCTACCATTTTCATGGTGTGCAAAAAATAAATATAATTGTAAATTAATTTAATATTTCTCATTTATATTATTTGAAAAATCCGTTTTCTTTAACACAGCTATACCTATTTTTACAATCACTTAACGAAATTATTTATTAATATTTAATTATTTTCAATATTATTACTCCTTTAAATGTATATATATTACCTATAATTTATTTTTACATAATATGCACTATGTCAATCAACTACTTCTACATGTCGTGTCAATACATATAAATTGTAAATTAATTTAATATTATTAAATAAAAGTCAATTATATCACATTTGTGCATTATTGCAGGAGATCAGCAGACAGGCAGACGGCCCACTCGATGGAAAGCGGTTACCATCGCCTATGGATATTTGCAACACCAAAGTTGATACAAATGCGCTGCTGCTCTCTTAAGAGAAACTGGAACCTGGTCACTAATGCCGGAACACAACTCAAGGTTGTTATGGCGGCATACTCTAGACTGGGGGTGGTCGCCATCCAGTCGAGCAAATACCTGGCTGTGGGTTGTGAAGTCGCCTCTTACGACAGGCCGCCCGGCCGCAGGAAATTGTATTCTTTTTCCGTTCCTGCACAGGTAGGATCCTTTCTATTCTTCTATCTATTTAATTGTTTTGAAGCCCTAGTAATGTTAAGCCGATATTTAGACGGTTTAAAGACTTTCAGTTTGGATTATTCAATGAAAGTGATCAATATAAATATAAACTTGAATTATTCAAAGTCATTGAACACCATCACCACCTTTCACTTCTGCGCGTTTCAATTACACTGATTTAACTTAGTAGTTTTATCTAATATCAGCATTAGCTGAAACCCTTATCAGTACACCGATACCTTGATTTAAAGAAGGGTCCAACAATCAGCATAATAACCGCGTAATCGCTACCTCTTGATCTTTAAAATCAAAGACATCAGAGCAGAAAGTTTATAATGTCATTACCTAGTTCGAAGTTGTCCTTGTAAGCAGAACGGCCAACTATCTCGCGATAAGGTGCTTGCATATTTTCTTTATTGCTACTATTGTTATCATATTCCAGTAGTAATCTCTGGTGAACTATTCAAAACACGATAGCATTGTTTCCTAAGAGCACATTATCGTAAATTATTATCTTTTGTCTTTTATAGATAAAATGTCTTCGTTCATTATAACATACGTTTTTACCAAAAGTATATATCTGGGATGAATAACGCTTTATGGTTGGTAATATCTTAAGAATTCATTTATTATTGTATCCTTGATTAACACACATACATACGTCTGTTCTCATGGGGTCAACCATGTGCTGTCGCTCTCTAAAAAGGACGACTGGGTTATTATGGCGGCACACTCTAGACTAAGGGTGGTAGCAATCACTACCTAGGTGTGGGTTGTTTTGTCGCCAGTTATGACATGCCCCCCGGCCACAGGAAATTGTATTATTTCTCCATTCCTGCAGGTATATATAGGTACACTATTTTTTTTTTTTTTTTTTTTATTGCAGGAGTTCAGCAGACAGACAGACGGCCCACTTGATTGAAAGCGGTTACCATCGCCTAGGGACATTTGCAACACCGAAGGTGCTACAAATGCGCTGCTGCTCTCTTAAGGGTCACTGGAACCTAGTCACTAATGCCGGAACACAACTCAAGGTTGTTATGGCGACATACTTTAGACGAGGGGTGGTAGCCATCCAGTCGGGCAAATGCCCTACCACCTGGCTGTGGGTTGTTTTGTCGCCTCTTACGACAGGCCGCCCGGCCGCAGGAAATTGTATTCTTTCTCCGTTCCTGCACGGATAAAAATTAAATAATTATTAATATTTGTATCGCAAAATGGGGGTTGAAATAAGTTATGTGGTGCTAACAACAGATCCAAACCTCTGTAGGTGAAGTGGTACACCCGAAATCCCGGAAAATCCGAAATTTACTATGCCAAGAATCAAACCCGGAGCTGCATTCAGTTTTCAGCTATTATGCATCAATAAATTATTCCATTTACGTGACGTAACTCAAAACTCTTAATAATAACGTCGAATTTACTTCGCTTCGTTCTCTTTAACGTATATTTTTCACACCAGAAAGCAACGCGTAAAGCATTTTAAACAACAAAGCCCCATCAAATGGGATTTGTCTTTTCCGATCCGTATATATCCCTCAGCCCTTTTCCATCCCTCCGCCCTTCAGTACATTCGCGATGGAAGAATAAATCCGTCATCCGGAATAAGGGCTCGAGTGGAAACATCGTCCCGATACAAATTGATATGTCAATAAAAACCCTTTGCCCTTAGGCGTGTACTGTGTGACGTTTGTGCGTTTGTATATCATTTATTAGGATGCCCAAGGTCCGGCTGAGTGCGTGGGTTGGAGAATTTAAGTATTAAAGACCGAAATTACTTTGGGCATAATATTTGTTAGCGACGCAATATATTATTTATTTAATTTTTTATTTATATTTTAAAATAAATGACGAAGAGGGGCGGCAGAGGGCGCGCGTAGGACACCAGAGGGGGTTGGCGGGATGCGGGGGTGAACTGGCGTCGGTTGTCGCCCGCGCATGCTTAACAGTCTTCGGCCCGCGTCGCGCCGCGTTATATGTGTTTCTGTTGCCTAAGTTCGTCCGCGAGCCGTTTCGTTTCGATTTAAATTTATTTGCTGGAGGTTACAATATTGTTACGAGCTACACAGGACTCGAATTAAAATGCCGTTGGAATTACTATAGAGTTTATTAGAACTGTACAAACACGTACAAATATAACTGGATACAAACAGTATACACTGCACGATTCAATAACACGCGCAAAGTTCGTCACTATATCACTTGTCGAATGTACACACGTCTTGCTAGTATCGCAATCGTGACTGACGATCTCTCCGTTCGGTCATCCCTTTGTACTCAGCTTACAAAGTGTCACGACCGGATAAACAATGACTTCCACGAATCACACCTGCGCTTCTGTCGACGCATTTCCCAGGAAACATAATTCTGAACACCTGCCTAATTATGCCTATGAACGGCCATAAACCAGTACGATAACAATAGGCTATTGTCTAATTGCAAATTTTAAACACGAAATAAACAAAAGAACTCCAAATGCGGAGGGCCACAAAACTAAGTTTTATGGCCGGCCGGTGCGCTTCGTGGAATTTTGGCTAAGTTCTAACAATATTAATAACTAGCTCTTGCTCGCAGCTTCACCCGCATAGATTGCAGAATTCTTGCGGATTGGAGAGTAAACACACCATTCATTCAGCACCACCTACATACACACTTACACAAGTTTTGTAAGCACTAACTTTGTTATTATATAAGTAGACAATGCTGCAGAGAACACTAGTAGCTTCAAAGATATAGTTAATACTAGTTTTGGAGCTAGTAGAAGCACAAACCATAATTTACTTTTTAATACCGCAAATTTGTATCTCTTTTATGTGGTAATTAAGATTGTTACTTAATTTTGAAGCAAATAAATCATTTTATTATTATTATTATTTTGTATGTTTTTGAAGACCGCGGGCCATAAAAATGGCCCAGGCCGCCACGTAGAGGTCCCTTGAAAAATTTAATGTAAATGTGGCGTGACACTGAGCGGTGATTATCCCTGTCTACACCATATAATAATGCACCCAAGATCAAACCCCGGTAAGTGTAGGACTATTGTGGGAAAAGAGAACAAAAGTACCGGGCTATCGAGATAAACTGCTAGTGGTACTAGGGGTCTGGGAATATGGGGACTATGGCGTCTGCCCGTCGCAATGTTCGGGGAACATGGAAAAATGGGCAGACGGTGACTCGCCACTCCCTGCATGGGCACCAAAAATGCCATAGAAGACAGGGGCAACATGAATATGAGTGGCAAAGCGGTGTAGAGAGGTGGGCTGCAGGCTCACCGAAGCTACTTCTGACGTGATGCCATTTATCACTTCCACCCCTGGCGCTTGAGTCTCAGCTCTAGCGATCTCCACGATTATTATTATAGATTAAAAGTAGTCATAGTTTAAGCAAAATTTCTACACCTTTTTAACCCCTTTAGGGGTTGAATTTCCAAAGTCGCCGATATACTCTTACTTTATTTCTAACTAGAAGCAGATGTATATCATTTCGGGCGTCTTACTTTGAAAATCCTCGTCGCCCTCCCCGTCCTGACCTACAGAGTCGCTGATAGAAAATCTTTTATCCGTGCAGGAACGGAGAAAGAATACAATTTCCTGCGGCCGGGCGGCCTGTCGTAAGAGGCGACTTAACAACCCACAACCAGGTGGTAGGGTATTTGCTCGACTGGATGGCGACCCTGGTCTAGAGTATGCCGCCATAACAACCTTGTGTTGTGTTCCGGCATTAGTGATCAGGTTCCAGTCTCCTTTAAGAGAGCAGCAGCGCATTTGTAGCACCTTTGGTGTTGCAAATGTCCATAGGCGATGGTAACCGCTTTCCATCCAGTAAGCCGTCTGCCTGTCTGCTGAACTCCTGCAAAATAAAAAAAGTAAATATGGCATTGTCATGCATTTTCTGTTCTACTCGTTTAGGCGCTAATGCCTCTTGTCTATAAGGCCTGAGCAGACGAAACTTGTCAATTTAAATCTATTATGAATATTCTTTTTTTAAACATGGTACGTAGTCTATTAATAATGCGTTTATTTAGGCCATTTAAAACATGAATGATACACAACGCGGTGCTGGTACCTACGCTCACGTATGGATGCGAGAGTTGGGTATGGAAGAGAGAGCATGAAAGTAGAGTAAACGCGGTCGAGATGCGAGCACTGCGTAAAATCTGCGGAGTGACGCTCGCGGACCGCGTTCGTAATACCGAAGTAAGACAGAGAGTTGGTCTGAAAGATAGTGTCGGGGTGAAGGTAAGGAAAGGAATGCTCCGGTGGTTCGGGCATGTGGAAAGAATGACTAAACAGATATACAATGCAAAAGTGGATAGATGCAAAAGTCGTGGAAGGCCACGACACACCTTCCATGATCAAATTGATCGTGTACTAGCAGAAGGTGATGTCAGGAGCCTTAAGAACAGACGAGCTTGTATGACAAGAGTTATGAATGTCAAAGAGGCAAGTGAGGTGTGTAAGAATAAGCCTAAATGGCACTCTGTTGTTCGTGCCTACCCCGCAAGGGAACTGGCGTGAATGTATGTATGTATGTATGTATTTAAAACATTTGAAATACTTTCCGCTCCCGACACATTTTCCAAATGGCACATAAAACAAATAGCTTTCAACCTAACCTAATGTTGTTAACTATTTAAAGTCCTTATAAAACCGGCCACCATATTGCAAAGGAACATTTTTTTGTCGTCTTCCCATCACGGGCCAGCTTCCATTTTCCCTAAAGTGTTTTACTTAGGGAAAAAACTGTAGGCTGCGGCTATTGTTACAATGGTGTGGCCACACTACGTGACAGTATGGAGCTAGAAGCATAGCAACCCGCGGCAGGGTATGAGTAGTATAAGTATAGGCTTGTTTATACAAAGCCATTGCTGGCTGCCAGTCCAACTGGCGGCCAGCACTGGCTTGGTCTATTTACATCGACCCACCTCTTGAAATGGGTCGTTGTGAACGCTGTGTGATCGAAAATTATGACCGCCACGACCACAACCACCGTCGTCGCTATGTGGAACGGCTGAAGGAGCATTTTAGACATTGTGAGCCACAAGTGGAACGTAGCCTCTGCATAACTATCGCTCAGTATTACTACATGATTATCAATTTAGGTTAAGAATGTTAACGCATAAAGAAGGGTTTCTTAGAGGTAACAAAAATCGACTGTTTTCTTTATTAAGCGGCGGAAAAGTAAAAAGCAATTAATCTATTAGAAAAATCTAGTTAAAAAGAAACCGACTTTATAACTAAACAGGAAAAAAAAAATATTTTCAAAAAGAAAAACTTCTGAGAGCATCACTAAAAATTTTCCATTTGAATTAGATGAATTTCCCACTATATCTTCGTAGTCAAAGGTTCAATAAAAGCGGAATATATATATGGAACTAATTTAAAGCTCTCCTATATCCAACGGGAAAAGAATGATCCAAATCGGTTCAGAACGAAAAAAGTTAATGATCAACGTGTATATAAAACATCATATTATAGTTATACATTTACACGACTTTTTTTAAGTGGGTTAAAATACCGTATGTATTTTAACCGATTTCAAAAAAGGAATTCTCAATTCGTCTCCCAAATCTCAAAATCTTCTAAACGGATATGATTCAAAACAACTTTCCTAGATAGTATTTTTAATCTCTACTAGTGGTCGCCCAGTGGTCGAAATTCGACCATAACTAATTTAAATTATAAGTTTGAACATTATTAAGGGTCTGTTGTCAAAGACTATACTTCTATAATCAGAGATTTCGCCAAGGCTACACTAGTAATTTGACTTTAACATTAAACAAAAGCGTATATATGCGTGTGTGTGTCAAATACATGGTAGTGTGTGTAATGTTTTTTTTTTATTGATTTAATGTATTTATTATGCATAATTTAAAAAAAATATTAGCATTCTGCACTCCTTCTCTATATAAACTATAAGTGTTTCACACTCCTCCGTCTGCGCAATTTTCGTAAAAAGGGGTTCAAGTTTTTGCTTCACGTATTAATATAATGATAATTATGATTTTAATAATAATAATGATTCCGTGCAGGAACGGAGAAAGAATACAATTTCCTGCGGCCGGGCGGCCTGTCGTAAGAGGCAACTTAACAACCCACAGCCAGGTGGTAGGGCATTTGCCCGACTGGATGGCTACCACCCCTGGTCTAAAGTATGTCGCCATAACAACCTTGAGTTGTGTTCCGGCATTAGTGACCAGGTTCCAGTTTCCCTTAAGAGAGCAGCAGCGAATTTGTAGCAACTTTGGTGTTGCAAATGTCCATAGGCGATGGTAACCGCTTTCCATCAAGTGGGCCGTTTGCCTGTCTGCTGAACTCCTGCAATTAAAAAAAAATATATATTTTCAAATTTTTCCATTTATAGATTAGTATTAGTATAATTTTAGAAGCTAATGTGTCGTCACCTACCTTTTTGCCAGTTATCATACTTTGTAAAATACCATCGCACTAAGTGAGACCCCACCCTAATGATATGATGATAAAATGGATCCCAGCAGGTTCAAAGTGCTAGAAAAATATTTGTTTTAAAATTTACCCTAAAACCTCCTTATAAGAAAGCTATGGTTATGAATCATAGAAGAAATAATCTGTGTATGATTTGATTAATCAAGTATTAAGAGAGTTTTTGGCGGGAACTGAAAGGAGACGTTGTGCTGTGCAGTTTTATGTTCTAAAAATGTGTAAAATTACTCTAAAATGAACATTAGTTGTAGGATATTGATAGTTTTTGAGTAGTAATTATGTGTTTTTGCGAGAAATGTGAACTATATAGCCAAATGTGGCCTTTCGAGTTTTCACAAGAACTCCGTTGAATGACGTCGATTGTAGCCTACAATACAACGGCGCCTGGCTTAAAGGCCTAGTTGTCAAGCCTTAAACATTAAAAAAAATCAAGTATTAAATTAGCGTTACGTTTTCGTCGCATTTAAATCTTATACATCATCGTAGACACGTTAAATATTCGGGTAATTATGGAATATGAATACCGTTGTGGCAGCAACGCGGCAAAACCGGCAAGCAACATCAACGACGTATATGGAACGAACACTACAAACAAATAATTAAAAAAAAATTATATAGCATTCTGGCCTCATCGGGTAGGTGTGAAGCCAGAATACTATTTGTAGTGGATGCACTTACCACGTTTAGTTGTAGTTTTATATTATATTTGCTTAAAATGTACCACGATCCTGGTTACCACACGCTCGGTTTTCCAACGCAATTATTTGTTTATACATTTATGGGATCTCATTTCATTTCTATTAGAAACTTTCGTATTATAAATAAAACTTGTATTTTAATCTAATTCATATTCTTAAACAAAATTAGGTCAAGTTCAAAGTCAATCTTTTGGCATTTGACTTTTGACGTTTGACAAGTGCTACCTTATAAAAAACATAGCAACAACATTATTTTGATCTACGCTATGTTTTCCATTCATGTTTAAATCATAATTTCTAAGCATAAAATAAATTATATATAAATATCTATTTCAATTTTCTTATTCATTTAATTAAATTCAATTTATCAATTACATAATGATCTACTTTTGTTATTGTTATTCAATGCCTATATGCCTATGTTAGCCAGGACGTAAGGATACGACGAACCAATGAGAGATGTGTATAAAACTCGCTCTCATTGGTGGGAATTCAAAAATGTAAAAAGAGACACGGTTTTTGAATTCAGTTAAGAGAGAACATTTTGTATGACAAAAGGATACTTACAAAGGAGTTTTTGGCGGGAACTGAAAGGATATGTTGTGCTGTGCAGTTTTATTTTCTAAAAATGTGTAAAATTACTCTAAAATGAACAATAGTTGTAGGATATTGCCAGTATTTGAGTAGTAATTATGTGTTTTGTGAGAAATGTGAACTGTATAGTCAAATGTGGCCTTTCGAGTTTTCACAAGAACTCCGTTGAATGGTGTGGATTGTAGCCTACAATACAACTTCGCCTGGCTTAAAGGCCTAGTTGCCAAGCCATAAACATAAAAAAAAGATACTTACAAAAGTGAAAATGAAGAGTCAGTTTACGAGTGAAGTTATATTTATTCAAGAGCCTTACATCACAACTATAATATCATAGCAAACTCTTCATATTTAAGAATCCTAAATTTCATGTTCTAGCTGCAACTGTAAGTATTATAAATCAACTTACAAGTAAAATAATATTTTCTTAAGTTTTCGCGACTTGTATACATAATAAAACTACGTTTTAACGGTTTTAAGCGCGGTAATTTTATTTGAAGACAAAGATGTCAAGTGTCAACGAGTATTGTTAAAGTTTTATTTAGCCTACCGCCAACTTGTTAATTTTAATTATTTAATTTTTAATTTTGTTTATGGTTATTATTTAATCTATGGGAGCCTAATCTAATTTACTACCGCTTCGCAACATGTTATGGCTTGAAGAGAAGAAGCGGCGCAAGAAACTCTTCAGCAAACATGCCTAGCTCTAATAATTTTATATAATATTAAAATGGGTGGAAGGAAAAATAAAATAAAATAAAATAAAATAAAATATCAAATATCAATTATCAAAACTATTAAGACCCAAACCCAGCAAAAACCAGCTGCCAGACCTCAAGACACTGTGAGCTCTTTCTGCGTACAACGGAACACAAACCAACTTGACTGATAATTACTTTTATTTTTCCTTCCACCCATTTTAATATTATATAAAATTATTAGAGCTAGGCATGTTTGCTGAAGAGTTTCTTGCGCCGCTTCTTCTCTTCAAGCCATAACATGTTGCGAAGCGGTAGTAAATTAGATTAGGCTCCCATAGATTAAATAATAACCATAAACAAAATTAAAAATTAAATAATTAAAATTAATAAGTTGGCGGTAGGCTAAATAAAACTTTAACAATACTCGTTGACACTTGACATCTTTGTCTTCCGTGATCACGGCCACTGAAAAGTGGCCGAAACGTCGGAAAAACCAAAATCAAATAAAATTACCGCGCTTAAAACCGTTAAAACGTAGTTTTATTACAAGTAAAATATCTACTGTGAAACCTCTTGAACGACTTTCCTTTACGATACAAACTTACGTGCATGTCGCAAGTCGCGCAAACGGTCCGAAGTATACAAATAAAATATTACAGTCATATCCAATAATTTCATACTTCCTTGCATTTGACCTCGACAGGAAAAACTTAGCATGAGAGGTTTTACACAAATTTAACCAAACATAAAACTCTGTGGTACAGTCGTGGTATCAAAATGGTTCGCCAGTTTACAAATTGATTAACGGCCTCTGTGGGTGAGCCTAATTCTTTGCCGGCCTACTTCACTGCAACGCAGAGGCTCCGGGTTTGATTTCTGGTATTGTAAATTTCAGAAACATATTTGGATTTGGGTGTCTAGGATCGTGGGCCCCAGAGTAGTCCGTTGTATATTACCCATAACACAAACGTAACTTGTTTAATTTCAGGATATACAATATGTGTGTTTGTCTGGCAATTATTATTATATTATTCATTGAACGTTCGGCAAGCAGATATTACCTTTTCAAACTAAGTCCCAGAACAGACTGTTTAATAGAAAATTATGTTAACTGTTTGACAACAAAGTTTAAAATTACTTAAATCAAAGTTGTTTGATTTCTATCTTATCTAAGAAGATTGTTTAAAGATTCAATTTTCTTTTTTCACTTTTTAATATTTAACAAACGTAACATTTATTTAAAAAAAAATCCGTGCAGGAACGGAGAAAGAATACAATTTCCTGTAGCCGGGCGACCTGTCGTAATCGGCGACAAAATAACCCACAGCCAGGTGGTAGGGCATTTGCCAGACTGGATGGCTACCACCCCTGGTCTTAAATATGTCGCCATAACAACCTTGAATTGTATTCCGGCATTAGTGATCAGGTTCCAGTCTCCCTTAAGAGAGTAGCAGCGCATGTGGAGTACCTTTGGTGTGAAAAATGTCCATAAGCGATAGTAACCGCTTTTCATCAAGTGGGCTTGTTTGCCTGTCTGCTGAACTCAAGCAATAACAAATATTTTAAAAAAATGTTGGTAGTAGTATTTCTTGCAGTCGTGCAAGCAAAAGTCGACTTTAAAGTGACGAACCTTTTCATACCGCGACTGTACAAAGAACGTATTTATATTAAATCTAGAACTACCGTGATAGTGCCCCATGGGGACCAGATTAGATTTTACGAAGCGAGTAGTATTGGCTAGCGGTGGCCTACATCTACGAGGACGTTATGTCGCAGAAGAAGGCAGCTGAAAGAATAAGGGAAGAAGATGAGAACGACCAGCATTCCCTCTGAAAAATTTCTGAGGCCCAAACCCAGTAGCGGAACGTTTATGGGCTGTTATTTTCATTTTTCTAGGACCATCTAAAAGGTTACAGGTTGATATCGTTGGGTGATGACATTGAAGAAGAATAGTTACTCAGGAATGACAAACGAATGACTTCTGCGACGACAGTTGGAGCTACGAATCTGTTTCTGTCATTGTATTTATATAAAATTCAATTAAAACTTTTAAACAATGTCTTATTATCTATTTGTGTGTGTGTGTGTGTGTGTGTGTGTGTGTGTGTGTGTGTGTGGGTGTGTGTGTGTGTGTGTGTGCGTGTGTATGTTTTACACTTATATAATACAATAATCATATAATATACATATCTTTATATATATAATTCTTCTGTACGTGTGTTGACAGCGAACTCCTCCTAAACGGCTGGACCGATTTGAATGAATTTTTATGTGTGTGTTCAAGTGGATACGAGGATGGTTTAGAATCACAACTGGACCCGGTAGGTGGTGCTGCAATCGGGTTCTAAATTTTATTTCTTCAGGGCAGAACAACGTCTGCCGGGACAGCTAGTATACATATAAAAAAAACTATTTATTCTTATGATGAAAATGTTAATTTACTGCTAATCTTTGATATATATTACTTTATACCAAATTTGTATTTAATTATATTATATATTATTATATATAGTTATTATGTATTTATCAATACTACAGAAAATAGATTTGTGTAATATAAATAAAATATATGTGTATTTATTTTTACTAAACAAATAATGTTGCCGTCTCTATATTTTTTACATATACTGGCTAATTAGTGATGTACGAACTCGTTTTTTGTGTGCTTACAAATTATTTCAAAAGTAGTTCGAAACAAATATATATATTTTTTTATATATATATTTTTGAGATTATTAACCTTTCCAGGTGATAGGGTATTTGCCCGACTGGATGGCTACCACCCCTGGTCTAGAGTGTGCCGCCATAAGAACCTTGAGTTGTGTTCCGGCATTAGTGACCAGGTTCCAGTCTCCTTTAAGAGAGCAGCAGCGCTTTTGTAGCACCTTTGGTGTTGCAAATGTCCATAGGCGATGGTAACCGTTTTCCATCAAGTGGGCCGTCTGCCTGTCTGCTGAATTCATGAATAAAAAAAATAAAAAATAAACCTATGGGACGTGAATTTTACACTGCCGTAACACAGTTTTAAACTAGTACGGGGAGTAATGATTGTCACATAATGTTAAGTTAAGCACTGTTGTATATTATACTTGTTTAGCTTATAACTGGAGAGCAATAAATTCTTTAATATAAATCAAAAATTTAAAGTCCCAATGAGCTCGTTTTCAATTTCGTAAATTTTATTACATTTAAATTAATGTCTAAAAGGAATGCTCCGGTGGTTCGGGCATGTGGAAAGAATGCATGATGAAAGAATGACTAAACAGATATACAATGCAAAAGTGGATGGATGCAGAAGTCGTGGAAGGCCACGACACACCTTCCATGATCAAATTGATCGTGTACTAGCGGAAGGTGATGTCAGGAGCCTTAAGAACAGACGAGCGTGCATGACAAGAGCTATGAATGTCAAAGAAGCAAGTGAGGTGTGTAAGAATAAGCCTGAATGGGGCTCTATTGTTCGTGCCTACCCCGCAAGGGAACTGGCGTGAAGTTATGTATGTATGTATGTCTAATTGTACATGTTCCTTTAAAGGAACATCCTTTAGTTGTTTAAGATATTTAAAAGTCATTAAATAATGTAATTGATTGCCAAAATTGTCTATGTGTTTTACCAAATTAATTTATTAAAGAAAACGATTAATATAATAAAACTACGTTTTAATGGTTTTGAGCGCGGTAATTTATTTGATATTTATTATTCCGACGTTTCGGCCACTTTTCAACAAAGATGTCAAGTGTCAATTTATTTAACCTACCGCCAACTTGTTCATTTTAATTATTTAGTTTTAGTTTTGTTTATGGTTATTATTTACTTTATGGAACCGTAATCTAGTTTACCACCGCTTCGCAACATGTTGTGGTTTGAAGAGAAGATGCAGCGCAAGAATCTCTTCAGCAAACATGCCTAGCTCTAATCATTTTATATAATATTAAAATGGGTGGGAGGTAAAATAAAAAGAAATTGTCAATCAAGATGGTTTGTATTCTGGTTTTTTATGTATATTATAGTCGCGAAAACTTAGAGAAAATACAAAACCATAAATAGTTGTATGAAGACTAGAAATCATAGCGCGAAGACACTTCAGTCTCTTATATTAATGTTACACGCCGACAAAAGTGGACGCACACCTGCCTACCATAAAACACACACTTTATTACCTTTTACTTTGTGTTTAAAATTTGTAATTAGAAAAACAGCCTATTGTGTATTGCAATCTTTTATGGCAGTCATTAGCCAGGTGTGTCGAACTGATTCTAAGAAATTCGGTGTACGCAGTCGAGCAGCCATATTGTATCGGTGCAGTATAAAGCAATGGCCCAAAGGAGAGATGGTCAGTGAAGCGTTAACCACTAGCGAGACAAGACGCGTGTACATTCGATAATCTATATAGTGACGGACTTTGCGCGTGTTATTGAATCGCGCATTGCGTTTGGACTGATTGTGTTCAGTTATATTTATACCTGTGTTCTACGTGTTTGTCTAGTTCTAATTAATTCTATAGTAATTCCAACGGCATTTTAATTCGAGTCCTGTAACTCGTAACATTAATATAGCAATTTCATTCGAGCTTCATCAATCTAACATACATGTTATATGGAATGTGGAATATCAATTTCATACGATAACAACGCAGCGACTGGAATAGTTAATTGAAAACCACTCAACAGGTATAGAATTAGAAATACCGTCGACTCAATTAATTTGAATGCTGTTTCATATACAGATACAGCTATGCACCTCAACCTATAAGTATTACTTCCTGTCACGTGATGTGCCTCGCGCCATCATAAGGCTGTTTTTCGCCAGAAATGTTCTATGCAACTAGAGTTGGGTAGGACATGAATTTAAAATAAGTTTGTAAGAGTAAGAAGACATTTTGTACTGAACCAGTGCAATGTACCACTTCAAATGAGGCGAGGACATTTGTATGGTTTATATCGCGGCAAAGTGATGAGGCGGGTGAGGCGGTGAGCGTCATTGCCTCATTTGTCCCGTAAATAAACTTCTAGTTCGGAAATATTCGTTAAAAATCGGATGTGATCGGCCTCGGTCACTTCCAGGGCGTTCCATAAGTAGCTCACAACGCCTAAAATGCTCAGTTAGCCGTTCCACAAGGCGACTGCGGTCGTTGTGGTCGTGGCGAAAACGTCACTAATGACGTCATCAATTTTGATCACACAACGTTCACAACGACCCATATCAAGAGGTGGGTCGAATAGCCGTTCCACTTGGCTTTACGATTGTAACGCCGGCAGGCAAGTGGAATGGGATAAATCGCGGTCGTGAACGTGGTTGTTATGAGTCCCTAATGGAACGTAGCTATTATTTTACTAGCAGTCGTACATGTCATGTCAAATAATAATCTTTAAATAAAGAATGTGCAAACAAGAGAAAACTCTCATATCGTGACAGTGCTGTCACTGCAATATATATCACTGTATATGACTGGAACCAGAAAATAAAACCACTTTTAGTTAAATTAAGTAACTTTAATTCGCCTAAATCAAATCCTAGTGGTGTGTGAACCTCCGGGGGCAGGCACAGAAAAGAAAAAAAAAAACAACACACATGGCACTAGATAGGACAATATATAAGTATAGATATAAGGCCCACACTGCACATGCATTTCCTCACAACACCATCAAGTAATAGATACACTCTACATTAGTATAAGTTTAGTATTAAAAGTAGAATAAATTAATATAATAAGTTTTTCGTAAGACACATACACCTCAACACAAAAATCAATAAATTAATGTCACACACAAGAATCAAAATAACTAATAAGCATGTAAAATTAAAAAAATAATAATCTAGAAATTAAGTTGTAAAAAAGGGTATGTTTTATTGTCTCTATTAAGGCGAAGACACTTTGTTCATGTGTTACTAATAGCTAAATTCAAATTTTCAAATTCAAAAGTTTTGATTATAAATAAGTTCCACTGGAGAACACTTTTTGAAGGTCATACATGTAGTTAAAATTTAATTTTTACTTCCTATTCTATGTATACCACTTCGCAACGTGTTGATGTTGTAAAGGAGAAGAAGCGACAAGAAACTCCCCAGCAACACGTCTAGCTAATTATTGGTTTTCCTTATATTTCATATTCTATTTATATCTCAAATTCTTTTGGAACGAAGTTCCTTATCGCGCGTTGTGAAAGGGGGCTAGACGGAAAAAATTCTTACGAAAAGTTGTCACGACACTTTTTGCTATAGTAAGCTATTGCAAGCCGTGCGGCGTGCGCGTGTTTCTCTGTCTGTCTCTCTCTCTCATAGAAAGCAAGCCAGTTATTTTCGTTTCGTCTTTCTATTTCGCATTGAACAGTGTGGTGTCGCGACGATTATTTTTGTTGAGTGTACACAGGTTTTTTTTACATAATAAATAATAAATAAAAATTTATTATAACTTAAAAAAATAAAATTTTATTACAATTCCTTCACTAATTAATCGAAAGGAACTTCGTTCCATCCGGGTGTCCCTTGACACCTCTCAAGTTTTTTTTGTAAGTTTGGTATAGAAGTATGTTACAGAATTACTTTTTGAAGAATTAATGGAGTTGTAGCAAACAATGCATACTCTATAAGACCAAGACAATAAAAGGAAAGAAAAATAATGTTATAGTTATAATAATGACATGACGTGCTAAAATGTTATACTGCAATAATTGTCCACAAATAGCTAGCACATTACTCTACACTTCTGTTTTGTTTATAGCACAAATTCAAATAGTTTTGTCCTTTTGAGCCTTCTCGTTATGTCCGTGTTGTCGAGGAGCTGGAAACAATATGGTAATTACATATTATGTGATGACAAGCAGGATTTGTGCGGTTTAAACCGTATGTGCTCCCGCAGGCTAGAGTAAACTACAAATACATTCTTTCATTCACCCGTTCATTCATTCGCTCATTCGATCATTTATTTATTCATTCTAGTTATGTAGGGTTTTTTGACATGTTTTCTGTTAGGTGATTAGGCGGAGTATCAACATCGGAGCCCGGAGTCTTCTTTTAGACGGTGGCCATTTAAAAATTTACTTTTTTATTTGAAACGAAACAAGGATATGGCCTAAATTGTAATGTTGCCAACAAACACTCGTTACAGAAAACACACTGTGTTATGTTATTACATCCTAAGAGGTAGTGAATTGAGATGTGTTTGGAAAAAAATGCTACAAATATATCTATTCTATTTATAACTCAAGAACGGCTGTACCGATTTGGCTGAAAATTGGTGCGGAGGTAGCTTAGAACCAGGAGACGGACATAGGACTTTTTATCCCGTTGTAACCGGTAGGTGGCGCTGAGATCGGGTCCTAGAATCCTCCTAATCATCTGGACCGATTTTGGTGATTTTGTTGTTGTGTGTTTGAGTGGCTTCCCGGATGGTTTAGATTCGCCATTAGAACCGCTAGGTGGCGCTGAGATCGGCTCCTAGATTTTTATTTTTTCAGAGCAGGACTACGTCTGTCGGGGCCGCTAGTTAAGTAATAAAAGATAAATTACATTCTCATAAACACTTGTCTTTTGACGATTACATTCACGTCGATATATTTCAGTGAAGAGTAATCATGATTTTTAATAAGCGCTAAATATTTTAAAAGCGTCAGATATAGCGCTGAAAGTGCTGAGTTAACAACGGTGCTAATTTGACCACACTTCGAGAATGAAGCAACGCAACGATAATTTCGGATCGATAAAATGTCACAGATGTGAACAACGCCTAAGAGTCTCTGACAAATACATCTTTAGATTGAAGTGTCAACAATAACCCATTTAACCCGTTAAAAGTGTGCTCTTCCCAAAATCCTGCCACATTATCGCGACCATATTAACCGAATGCTGTGTGTATGATGTTTTAAACCTAACCGGGATGCTATTAAGAGGTTTATTACGGACAAGCCTGGCAAATATCCAGTTCTAAGACTGTATTCATGATAATTATTTTTATATATTTTTTTTAATTTTATTTCATAACCCACAGATAAACACACGCAATTATAATTATAAAACTAATCCTTTAAGACGGACCCACCACAAATTTGTTCTCGAACTGTCATAACGGCTAATTGTGAAGCACCACAAATTTGTAGTCAAATACAGATAATTGAAACGAACGTTGAACTGATGCTTTCTCCCTCTAACTACATAGAATATGTATTAGAATAAAAGAGACGATATAATTCTCTTGGTTTTGGCGCGGCAATCTTGATGGCAGCTGGCAGCTTGTGGACAAAAACAATATTAAATTTGGGCCCTCCAAAGTAGAAATGCTTTCATTGAAAAAATATTTTGACGGCCTCTGTGGTTGAGCGGGCTAAGCCTTTGCCGGCGTACCTCATTGCAACGCAGAGGTTCCGGGTTCGATTCCTGGTATAGTAAATTTCGGAAACGTATTTTCTCCGTTATTTACTATGGTCTGGGTGTCTGGGATCGGCCCCAGAGTAGTCCGTTGTATGTTACCCATAACACAAGCGTAACTTGCTTAATTTGGGGATATACAATGTGTGTGTTTGTCTGCCGATTATTATTATATTATTATTTTCATATACATAAATACATACATAACTTCACGCCAGTTCCCTTGCGGGGTAGGCACGAACAACAGAGCGCCATTTAGGCTTATTCTTACATACCTCACTTGCTTCTTTGACATTCATAACTCTTGTCATGCACGCTCGTCTGTTCTTAAGGCTCCTGACATCACCTTCTGCTAGTACAGTGCTATTTTCATATAAATGCTGATATACTCCTGAAACAGTATCGTTTTGTGGAATAAAATGTATTCTATATTTTAGATAGATAGATAGAAAATACTTTATTGTTCACCGCATGCACATAAAGTAAATCATTTACAGTCATATCGTGTCAAGGCAAGAACAAAGGGCGGCCTTATCGCTTTAGAGCGATCTCTTCCAGACAACCTGGGATGTGGATTGTGTGAAAGGAATCGAGAGTGTATAACGATGGTGTGCAAATCAAATACATGCAATTAATAGGATACATAGATATTACACAATACATATAATTAAGAAAAAGAAAAAGAAAATAGACAATAACACATATTAATATTATATACAAGGTGGGCCAAAACAAATCACCCTATTGGAAGATGCTCTCATTTTTGCAAATGGCCGCCAATGTAAAATCTGTTTTGACACTTGTAGACTAGACAGATGCAGAATACAAGTGAACAAGCCATGGAGCGATACACTCCCCAGGTACGCAGAATAATCGTGTCTATTTTTTGCGTAACAATTCAAATCACAGATCATAATGAGCGATGAGGCTCATTTCCACCTCAGCGGGTACGTGAACAAGCAAAACTATCGCTTCTGGGGCACCGAAAATCCACGAGTGATGCACGATGAGCCATTACACCCGCTTGAAGTGACTGCATGGTGCGCTGTTCACGCTGGAGGTGTCATCGGGTCATTTTTTTTCGAGAATGCCGCTGGCCAAACGACCACAGTGGACGATGCTCACTATAGGGCCATGTTGACCGAGTTTTTTCTGCCGCAATTGGACGAATTAGGACTGAGTGACATATGGTTCCAACAGGACGGAGAAACGGTACACACTGCGCGAGCCACAACCGATATTCTGAAGGCAGCGTTCCCGGGTCGCCTCATCTCTCGTTTTGGCGATTTGCACTGGCCCGCAAGATCGTCAGATTTAAGCGTTCCAAACTTTTTTTGTTGGGTTTTTTGAAGTCCCGTGTTTACGCGAACAAGCCCGAGACTCTGGAAGCTCTCAAGGACAACATTCGACACGAGTGCGAGAATCTGTCCCCCGAAGTTCTCGCCGAGGTGATGAAAAATGCCATAAAACGAGCCCGTATGGCAATCAATAGTGACGGCGCCCATTTGGCCGATATAATCTCGACTTGACCAATAAAATTCTAAAGGTTCAAATAAACATAATCAAAAAATAGAATCGAAGTTTTTCATTTAGAAAAAAAAAGAGAGCCAAACAACATCGGATGACTTTTTTTGCCCACCTTGTATATCCAAATATATACATTATTAATATTCATTGCAATGAAGTAAAATAATTATAATTATAAAAGTACCTTAGAAATACGCCATTGTGAATAAGCCCTTACAAGGCTGTTCTGCCAGGATAGCGGAATAAATTATATTACATTGTTCTTTAAACGCCAAACTCATGGTCCGCATTTCGTTGCATATTTATGGGGCGATGGTATTTGAAACGTCTTAAATCGGATTCAAGTTTTATTACTAGGACTTTCTAAGTCTGGAATTGGGTCTAGATATTTATGTTCCTTCTTAAAGCTCTTATTATTAAAGATTATTATTTTGAAATCTTTATCAGTTTAATAGTTTTGATCTGTATCTTCGGGTTGATTGATTTTTTGTTTATTGTGAATTTGACAAGCAGGTAGGAGGAGAAAGAAGGCCTGTCGTAAGAGGCGACAAAATAACCCACAGCCAGGTGGTAGAGCATTTACCCGGCTGGGTGGCTACCAACCCTGGTCTAGAGTTGGCCGCCGTAACAACCTTGAGTTGTGTTCCGGCATTAGTGGCCACATTACGGTCTCCCTTTAGAGAGCGGTAGCACCTTTGGTGTTGCAAATGTCCATAGGCGATAGAAACCGCTTTCCATTAAGTGGGCCGGCTGCCTGTCGGCTGAACTCATGCAATAACAAAAAAAAAACTTCAACGGACAAGTGGAAAAACGAATGGCAACTGATAAGTGGAAAAACGAATCGCAACGGACAAGTGGAAAAACGAATCGCAACGGACAAGTGGAAAAACGAATCGCAACGGACAAGTGGAAAAACGAATGGCAACGGATAAGTGGAAAAATGAATCGCAACGGACAAGTGGAAAAAACTTCAAATGACAAGTGACAAAATAAATCGCAACAAAATTTTTACTTGAAGGGACATGGGATAGGGAAGGTTGGGCAGGGAGAGGGGGGAAGTAGGCCATCGGAACTCTTAAAATACGATTAGAGATTAGATAGATAGATAGATAGACAGAGATTAGAGGTCCCGACAGACATTCTCCTGCTCTGAAAAAATAAAAATCTAAAATTCGATCCCAGCGCCACCCACCGGTTCCAATTGTGACTGCAAACAATCCGGGAAGCCACTCTAAAACACACAGAAAAACATCAAAATTGGTCCAGGAGATTAAGAAGATCCTAGAACCCGATCCCGGCGCCACCTGCCGGTTCCAATTGTGAATCTAAATTCTAAACCATCTCGGGACCCATTCAAACACAGACCAATTTTTCAGGACAGGACAACCCCTGCCGGGACCACTAGTTAATAATTAAAAATTATGGAAACAAAAAAATAATGACGACGAGAGACTGAATTTTTTTTTTTTTTATTGCAGTAGTTCAGCAGACAGGCAGACGGCCCACTTGATGGAAACCGGTTACCATCGCCTATGGACATTTGCAACACCAAAGGTGCTACAAATGCGCTGCTGCTCTCTTAAAGGAGACTGGAACCTGGTCACTAATGCCGGAACACAACACAAGGTTGTTATGGCGGCATACTCTAGACCAGGGGTGGTCGCCATCCAGTCGAGCAAACACCCTACCACCTGGCTGTGGGTTGTTTAGTCGCCTCTTACGACAGGCCGCCGGGGCGCAGGAAATTGTATTCTTTCTCCGTTCCTGCACGGATAGAATGATGATGATGAAATGATGGAATTAATTCGATACACGACTAATCCTTGTAAACAATTACTTTGATCGTTGGTACAGTCAAAGTCGTTGCCAAAATGCATTAGTTTCGGCCAATGGGCGAAAGCGATCCGTATTAATTCCGTGTCCGATTCTAAAAGCCCCAAACTACATGCAACGGGATTCATTAGTCTTAAGAGTCAATCGTGTCTGTAATGCGAGTTTCCATTTTGCCGCGATGAACAATTCTATTTAAGCACGATCAATTCGTATCAAATTGATATTTATTTGCAAAGAACGTAACTATTGTATTAACCATCGCATTCAGACTTGAATTACGATCCATCAATCGTAAATAGCGGTTCTTCAACTTCTTACACTAAAAACTTGGTTAACATATGGCTAAGTTTACAACCGATTTAATAAGTTACTAAATATAAATATATACTGTTAGAACTCAGCCAATATTCCGCGAAGTACACCGGCCGGCCATAAAACACAGTTTTTTTTATTGCAGGAGTTCAGCGGACAGGCAGACGGCCCACTCGATGGAAAGCGGTTACCATCGCCTATGGTCATTTGCAACACCAAAGGTGTTAGAGATGCGCTGCTCCTCTCGTAAGGGAGAGTGGAACCTGGTTACTAATGCCGGAGCACAACTCAATCAGAATAGCGATCCAGTCGGGCAAATGCCCTACCACCTGGCTGTGGGTTGTTTTGTAATGTATAACAACGAGTTGTCTGGAAGTGAGCGCCGACAACTGCAACACAGTATTTATTATACTACAGCAGTTGTTTGCGATATCAAATTGTTTTCTGTACACTCATGTTAATAGTTTTGAATAAATTCTTCAGATACGTCACTCACATTTTATGATATACTAGCTTCTGCCCGCGACTTTGTTCGCGTGGAATAGTTAATAAAAACCCCCCGATTTTGAAACATTCTTCATTGGTTCTCCGCTCTTATTGGTGTTAGCGTGATGACATATAGCCTATAGCCTTCCTCGATAAATGGGCTATCTAATACGGGAAGAATTTTTCAAATCAGACCAGTAGTTCCTGAGATTAGCGCGTTCAAACAAACAAACTCTTCAGCTTTATATATTAGTATAAGATATACGTCAACACCAACTAAAAATTTTGAACAACAATTAAAAAATAAATTATAACACCACACAAAGTCACAAACACACAACTAACAACAAAACTTATACACATATTCACACCAACGCGCACTACCACTGCATTGCATTACACGCACATTTCACAAACAAACCAAGACACACAGAGCCTAAAAATTAATATCACACATGGCACTAGTTAGGATAATATATATAGGTATAGACATAAGGCACACACTGCACATGCACTTCCTCACAACACCAGCATGTAACAGATACACTCTACATTAATATAAGTTTAGTATTAAAATTAGAATAAATTAATATAATAAGTTATTTGTAAGGTACACCACAACACAAATATCATTAAATAAATGTCACACACAAAAACAAAAATAACCAAAAAGCGTTTACAAATTATAAAAATTCTTCGAAATTAAGCGGTAAGAAAGGGTACGGACGGAACTCGAGTCCGTAGACTTGTTAATAATAAAAAAAATAATGAATGCATTTTTTATTTAAACATATTTTATTTTATTCAAAAACGCATCCATAATATACTCTAAAATTATGCCGCCTCTCACCACGTCTAGTGTAAATTTATGCCGCTCCTCCAAGCGGCCGTAACGCTTTCTCGTGACAGAAAAGTCCTAAGACCCTCCGTTTATACAGAAGTTTCACTTGAAAAAAAAATATATATATATACATATATATCTGTCCAGCCTCGATGACCACTCGTATATGACAAGAACCAGTAGTAATTCATAAATATGGTTTTAAAGCATTTTTAGCAAACAGAAAGTTTAAAAAAAAATTATTTGGCTCATAATTTTCTCTACGCCGTTTAAAAAGTGCTAGTAGCACGCCATAATCAAATATAGCTCCCTGAAGAGCTCCCTTCCCACCCTGAACGGGTCCGTTCAGGTGCGTTCCCTTAAGTAGTTAGTTAACTTGCGAATAAGTCTTTGGACAAGCATCTACTTAATCGACAACTTATTACTTAAGGCTTGTAGCAACGCCAACACATTACACAGCACATTAGTAGCACCTTTGGTGTTACAAATGTTCATAGGCGATGGTAACCACTTTCCATCAAGTAGGCCGTCTGCCTGTCCGCTGAACTTCTGCAATAAAAAAAAGTTAACTTAACTTGCGCCCGGAGACTTGGCAAGCAGTGACTGTGAACGTAGCTAAGACCTACCCAACGTTCCAGGTTTCAGGTTACGGGCTACCTAATAGCCTAGCTCCTACCTATGGGCTCCCTACAAAGCTGCCTACCACTACCAACGGCATCCTAAAACCCCGTAGGCGACGTGAGCTTCACTCCCGTCGCGCCTCACGAATCGTCGCTGCACGTCGAGTCTGCTACCTTCGGCGGCGCTGCCACCTGGACGCGGCCTTCTACTCGTCGCGTGGACTACCATAGCTCAGGCCAGTGCCGTCCTATGTATTTCTATCCTTCCGTGGTCGAAGTAAATGTTTCGCGGTTGTGCAAAATAATCGGTACAACGATTCTCCCCCTGACTTCCTAATCTACTTAACTTTTTTTAATAAATTCTATTTTTAAATTTATTTTTCAACACACTTGCTCATAAAGTGGCTCTATGGTCACCGCAATTAGGCACAGAATGACACCCATAATCAAACTGTGACAAAAAAACATTATAACTCACTAGTGAGTTATAGATTTTTTTTTTTAATTTTATTGGTTGAGTTGCTTTGTTCTTAAAAAAGTTTTTATTAAAAAAAAAGATCGTGTTCTATAGAACAAATAAATTAATGTTCCTATTGCTTGCTCATTTCATGCAACTTCTTATTTAAATAGATAATTTTAACTCGTACGTGTTTAATAAATAAAACTTTCACTCATATATAACTTCTTTTTATCTACTAAACAAAATGAGTTTTTGTTGTTATTTTATTCACAAGTGTGTTGAAAAACGTATGATACACGTGTGTATTGATGATTACCGTCCTCAGCTCTCTTAAGACCCTCGCCTACGGCTCGAGTCTCAATGGCGCCTCGGCGGTAATCACCAATGTTACACACTAGTACCATAATGTACTATTATTCGGCCTAACCGACTTCCCTATTTCTGCGGTGGATTACTAAATAACCCAGAACGCCGCATAGTGTTACTTTAAAACAATTTGCTAAGACATGTCTTCGATAAATACTCAGAGACATCGGCGTAAAACCTTAGAATTCTTTTCTGCGTTATCTGTAATAAGTAGACGCTGTTTCATCTCTAATTTAAGTATAGTTTATCCCCTGGGGGACTTATAGTAAGCTATACTCTTCTCCCTATAAATAATGTCTTTCAAGTTAGTAACATAATCTTATAACATTTTACAGGATTCGTCTAGACAGATATAAACAAGCTTAAGAATATGTTAGTAAAGTTTATTACAACTTCTCCAGCGCTTCTGAAACTTTTTTAATACAAAAGCCTAAAGATTGTTTTAGTTGTTGACTGTTCCCGTATAGGCGATATTGATCTTGACATTTGATAAATTGACATTTCATAACACGCCTACGCCATTAGTAATGGTGATATTATACACATCAACCAAATTGAATCAATTTGGTTGAAAGGCGCAGAACAGAAAGAGCACGATGGTATTCAAAGACATTGAATGATTCAAATTTATATGTAAGTGAATCACTTTGGATTCATCGATATTGAAAAATAGAGGTGAACCGTCTAATATTAGCTTAAAGCATTTTTTTACATACATACATACATAACTTCAAGCCAGTTCCCTTGCGGGGTAGGCACGAACAACAGAATGCCATTTAGGCTTATTCTTACACACCTCACTTGCCTCTTTGACATTCATAACTCTTGTCATGCAAGCTCGTCTGTTTAGCAATTTTTTACTAGACATATTTATGTATAATTTTAAAAGGATCATCACTGTATGGTTTGATGTCATATTATCTGATATATAATGAAACTGTACTGTATTATGGGATTAAAAGAATACAATGTACATATCATAGGAAATTGATCTTCTGCATTTGATAATTTTACATTAATGAATATGTGAGGTGTGTAAGAATAAGCCTGAATGGCGCTCTGTTGCTCGTACCTACCCCGCAAGGGAACTGGCGTAAAGTTATGTATGTATGTATGTATGAATATGTAAATATATAACAAAAACAAACGAGCGGTGATAAACTATTTTAAAGTATGTATATATATTTTTTTATATAATTTTTATTATTGATAATTATAACTTAGTGAGATGTTATTAATAATTCTGTAAGAATAATTAATTTCTTTAAAGATAAAAATATTTTATGAGCAAACCAATGTAGCAATATCATGTCTATCAAACACCTTTTTTTTTACAACGCTGGGGGAATGCATTTGCGCATATCCTCAGGCCCCAGGGGATGCCACCAAGGGGTATGTGGGACTCCCGGCTACTGGAGCTGCACATAAGCTTCAACGTTATAGCTAGCAAGCACCGGCCGGCAGACTACCCACTAAAACTTCCAGCGTCCCTCCGCATCATAATGAGGCGCCACGGAACCGTCACCATGGATATGACTGCCGTGACACCTCAATGCAAGCCGACAACGAGGGGTGTCTCTGAGACTAGAACACCCCACGGCACTGGGTGTGGCTCGTCGGGAGGGTCTCCTCCCCCGTCCCACTATGTTATAGGGAGGAGATGAGCAAAGCGCCGCCTGTAAACCCCTTGATACACCTGTATGTTACAAACTCTTTATTAATCTTTGGTAGTCTTATGTTTAATTTATTTTATAGATTTGTAGCCGCAGACGTCCGATCACCACGGCGGCCGTTCGCAAATGATCGGCAAGCGCGCCGCTTCTAGTCGGGGCCCCTGTGTTTCCCTCCGCGCATACTTCACCTCACCTCACTGCGACACGTATAATCATTGCAATGCACTTATTATTATTAAATGTTATATTTTGTTTAGCAGCTAAATGTGTGATGTAATATAAAATATTAATCGGTATTTTTACGCAATAAATACGCATTTGTACATTGCAATTCAAATATATTATTAGTATTTCATTTCCACCTGAAGACCTCTAAAGATGTAAGAGAATGATACTTTCCTTTCCTTGGATTTGTACATACATACATACATACATACATAACTTCACGCCAGTTCCCTTGAGGGGTAGGCACGAACAACAGAGTGCCATTTAGGCTTATTCTTACACACCTCACTTGCCTCTTTGACATTCATAACTCTTGTCATGCAAGCTCGTCTGTTCTTAAGGCTTCTGACATCACCTTGGATTTGTATGCCAGAAAATGTATGAAATTATTCACCTTCGTTGTCCAGCGCATTATTTAATACACCCACATGTAAAACACAGTGTTTTGTGCACTAACACTGTGTTTTTTGCAGAATACAGTAATTTCAAATATTTTTTATTCGAATGAGAAGTTCGGGAGTCACATACAAGAATTAGCACACTTTGAGATATCAAGATTGGGGTCTCAATTATAACTAGGTTTGGAAACCGCTGATTGCAACCAATAAATATTGAGGTTGATATCGGGTGACACGTGGTGCTTAGCTCTGCTTCCATTAGCAGGGAGCAGCGAGACGGCATTCTGGGCACGATTCACGCCAAATCCAGACCGCAGTATGGCTACAGACAACGCTCAGGCTTCGGCAGCAGCTTTATTAAGTAAGTATATTTTATTAAAAAATCAAGACGCTTGGTTAAAAAAATCTTTAATACAACCTTATTTGGTTCAGAGTGTGTAGCCATGTCAAACGTAGATCTGGAAAGAAGAATTTTATTACAAAATTCAAATTCATTTATTTATATAAACTTCTTTCTAGGCCTTATATAATTATATCTAAAACTTATGGTAATAACACATAACAGGTCTGTATCGTGGCACCCAACACAATTTTATTATAGGAACTTAAATATTGTTACGTGTGCGAGACTCGAATTAAAATGCCGTTAGAATGACTATAGAGTTTATTAGAACTATACAAACACGTATAACACAGGTACAAATATAACCGAACACAACAAGTCCAAACGTGATGCAGAAGGTCATAATTCAATAAAACGCGCAAAGTCCGTCACTTATTAGATTCCCGATTCTAGTACACACATCTCGCTTCGCTAGTGGTTCTCGCTCGACTAACTTCTACCTCAATCGGGCCATTGCTTTATACTGCACAAATGCAATATGTCCGCCCGGCAGCGTGGAGCGATTTTCCTAGAATCAGCTTATACTTTAAATCCGTAACACCTGGCTAATGATCACAATACAAAAATAGGCCGTATGCCAATAAGTAAACAAAAGACTAAATTTTCACCTGACATCAGGTGAAATGTCTTTTGAAGTCGGTTGTTTTTAAACACTTCGGGGAGTGTGCCCCGGAATTACATGAATTGGTGCAAATATCCCCCCCCCCCCCCCCCCCATTTTACCACCGGACAAGCAGACGTACGCGCTCACGCGACCGATGTTACTTTTTAGTGTCTAGCTATGTATGGGTAGACCTACGAAAGGTGCCGCGCTCCTTAAAAAAATATAGGTCCCAAGAAACGGGAACAAAAAAATGTTCGTAAAATCAAAACTACTGGGCCAAACTATATTAAATTTTTAGGGGACCAAATGGCAACTATTCCGCAACAAACTAAACAAGATTCACGTAGATGGATCATAAACTCAGCGTAATTGGTGTACATGTGAAACGGAATGGAAAAACTTTCATAAAAAATGTTCATGAAATGAAAACTACTAAGCAAAACTATGTCAAATTTTTAGGGAACCAAATGGCAGCTATTCCGCGTCGAACAAAAAAAGAATCACGTAAATCGGACCATAAATCTCGGAGTAATCGGTGAACATACACAAAAAAAAAAAGATTCCGATTAATTGAGAATCTCCTCCTTTTTTTGAAGTCGGTTAAAAATGCATTTTCATGCCATATGAATGAACTCCATTGTACAATTTTCCCAGAACAATTCAACATGGGGCTCTTCAAAAAGGGCGTCAACATATAATTAAAGTCTAAACGAGGTAGGTCACGCATCGGCTCTCTTAGTATTGCAGATGTCCATGGAGAACAGTAACCTCTTCCCATCAGGTGGGTACTCGTTTGCCAATTTGCCTACATGCAAACATATATTTTTTAATACATCCGCTGCCTAATTTGTATATTGGTTTTTTGCACAACAATTGGGACTATGACGTATGTTACAATTTTAAAACACATACATATGTCGAGCCGTTACCGCCATTTTAGCGTAAGCGACATTTCGGTCTAAGTATATTTTTTGTTGGAAAACGTACTTTAAACTATTATTTTGATTTAAGACTTTCAGTTTTTGATTCGGTAGAGTGTAATCTAACTAAGACTGAAAATCTTAAAACAAAATAATAGTTTAAAATATCTTTTGCAACAAAAAATATACTTAGGTCAAATTGTCGCTTACGATAAAATGGGGGCAAAGGCTCAGTATATTATATTATCACTCCTGTTTTCCAAAGGGGTAGGCAGAGATGATGGACTTCCACTTGTTACGAACTCAACAAACATCTTTTGCTTCATCTATATTGATTAATCTCTTCATACATACATACACGTTTATTATAGGTGCTTTTTACTGGGCCACTCGTATACAAAATACTATCTTACTTTAATATTCCACAATAAAAGTAGTCCAATTTACAATGAAAACAAAAAACTATATCATCATTGCAGTATTTTATTTCTTAGAACTATTGCGGTCCTTAATTAATTTTCCCGTAAGAGAAAATTCATTAAAGGCTATCAGCACTCAAAGAAAGTCTTCTGAGACGTCTCAATCCTTTCTCAATAAATCCTTAAGTAGCTCCCGTTCAGTAAGTGTAACCATCTGAGAGCTAGTGATGTCTTTTAATTAACCAAATTGTATCGATAAAAATGCGCCTTTTGTATTTTAATAATGAATGTATGAGCAAACAAAATATAATAAAAAATTGTGTGTGTGTGTGTATGCATTTCACGCAGTTCAGAGAACATACTCACAGATAATTCTTCTCTAACTTTCATAATATAAATATAATTCTTTTAGCCTTCATCCGTCAACATGTTATAATTTAAAAAAATTCAATCTAAATGACACTTTAAATCACTGGCATAATGCAGTGTTACTCACAATTTCCTTTGATTTACGCATAAAAGAATATCTGCCTTAAGTATATACAGAGAGCTAAAATTTATTTGAAATATTGTTGTTGAAGTTTTATTTAAATTGATAATTAATACTGTTACGAATTGCGAGACACGAATTAAAATTCCGTTGGTATTATTATAGACTTTATTAGAACTACACAAACACGTATAACACAGGTACAAATATAACCGAACACAACAAATCCAAACGTAATGCAGAAGGTCGTAATTCAATAAAACGCGCAAAGTCCGTCACTAATAGATTCCCTAATGTACACACGTCTCGCCTTGATCATGGTTCTCGCTCGACTGCCCCCTACCTCAATCAGGCCATCGTTTTATATTGCACAAATGCAATGTGTCCGCCCGGAAACGTGTACCGAATTTCCTAGAATCAGCTTGTACTTTAAAATCCATAACACCTGACTAATGAGACAGCCTCAAGCGGTCGTAAATGAGTACAATAGAACAATAGACTGTTCACTAGAAACGTATGCCAATAAATAAGTAAACAAAAGAAGACGATCATAAAATAATTACAATTAGTTCAAATGCCGATGGGTATTAAATGTGCTTCTACAAATCCGTACGTGGAATTTGTCTTTGTCGGCGCCTAGGTTATAACAATACTAACGGGTAAAGAGGAATGTGTTTTATTTCGAATTAAATAAGTTTGAATTTTATGTGTTTATCTCTTTTTAGTGTAACTTTTTCGTTTCATCGATTTTCGAATCACAACGATTTTAAAGAATTTTCACTTTAAAAAGTGTAATAAATTTTAAAAATGTGACATTATTAACTTAAAGTCAAACAGCTGTCGTAATTAGTTCAAAATTGAGGAATGTCTAGTAGTTTTATGCAGATTCATCGCCTTATATTTTGCTGATTCTTGTGGTTTATGGAGTTTTCGAAAACTGATATTTACAAAATTTCTAGGTAATAACCTATAAAGTTAAAATCATGGTTTATATAAATAAAGAATGATTTTAACTTTTGTACAACTTACTTATAATATAAAGCAAACTCGAATAGTTAAATAACTTACTAGGCCATAGCATCAAATGGCCAGTTTATAAATTTATTTATTCAAAGAAGAACAAAGTAACAATTTAATATACAATAATGGCTGAATTTAAATTATGTTTTACATCATTATACCTACTCTACACATTACAGATATTGTATTTACGAAAGTATTCATAGTAGCTAAAACATCACATGGAAATTGAATATTGTCTGGAAGAGATCGCACTAAAGCAATAAGGCCGACCTTTGTTCCTGCCGTAATACGAAATAATTGTAAATTATTTGTTTTCTGTGTATGTGGTGAACAATAAAGAGTTTTATTTATCTTTTTTTAATAAAATCACTTTTAAGTAAACTTTAAATTGATTGAGAATGAAAAAAAGTAAAATTAATGAGCCCTTAAAACTTCTTTATGAAATAAAATAGTTTATTTATTAAAATGAAAAGAGACCATTATTGTAATCAAACGATTACAAGCAGGCCTTTTTTTGTCACTTCTTTTTTGGGGGCACGCTAATTCTCGAAAGTTGTAAGTCTATAATTTTTTTTTGTACGTCCACTCCAAAAAACCTATTTAAAAAATCCATTATTTTGTAAATATTGCCAAAATTGTTTTTTTTTCATTTTTCAGTTTTTATGGCAATTTTTCGATATTTTCGAAATTTTCTTTCAGGGCACTGCGAGCCCCCGCGTGCCCCCACAAAAAAGCCGTGATTATAAATAATACCATGCAAGAACTTTGCTATTATACTCAAATTTTCTACATCAATAAAAAAATATTTATATCGATAATTTTTTCTCTGAGATGACTTCATTGGTCATCCTTATTCGGTCTAGATTGGGGCCAATGTAAGCATCAAAGAGGTCTCACTAATAACGTTATAGAGCCTTCACCCTCTAGGTAAAGATTGACCAATCAGAGCACGCCTCGTGGGATACTGAGATAAAGTGATAAAAGCAAAGAGGACCTGTACTTATAAAAGCTTAACAAATAAATTTCTAATTGTCTCTTTTCGCTAGTGCTCTTTTTATACAGTCGAACCGAAGCAGATGTAATACTTGCAACAACTGAGAAGGGTTTATAGTAATAAAAGAAAAGCAACTGGTCACATATTTATAATCAGAGAGCCTTACGGTTTTGAGATATTACATACACTGACTTTTCACACTAGACAAGCGTTTTTAGAACAACTCGCCATCCCTCCAACAATTTCGTAGTATAAAAACTTAGCAAATGGCACAACCGATAGCAGATTGAAGTCATTGATAAACTATTTTAATTAAAGTGTTATGAATGAAAAGAATTTAATACACTACTGTTTGGAAATTCCAGATAATATTTTATACAAGATATCATATAAAACATTATACTTAAAGTTTTACATGTAATAATATAAACTAAACACAGTACAAATCTATCGCGTCTGCCAACATGAAAACGAAATGTAGTGAATACCGTCTATATACAATTGAGATAATCTGTGCACAATCACTACATATTATTGTCTTATCCATGCAGGAACGGAGAAAGAATACAATTTCCTGCGGCCGGGCGGCCTGTCGTAAGAGGCGACTAAACAACCCACAGCCAGGTGGTAGGGCATTTGCCCGACTGGATGGCTACCACCCCTGGTCTAGAGCATGTCGCCATAACAACTTTGAGTTGTTGACCGGCATTAGTGACCAGCTTCCAGACTTACTTAAGAGAGCGGCAGCGCATTTGTAGCACCTTTTGTTTTGCAAATGTCCATAGGCGATGGTAACCGCTTTCCATCCAGTGGGCCGTCTGCCTGTCTGCTGAACCCCTGCAATAAATAAATAAATATATATATATATATATAAAATGGAGGTAAATTATGGAGAACTACTCTATACAAAACAGGCGCTAATCACAGAATAAATAAAAATATAACATTATTATTCAATTAAGGAAATGGCCGATTGTATCGTTTAGAAATAGAGGGTACATAACAAAATTAATTATCAACTTTAAAAAGAAATATTAAAAGAGCAACTATGCTACTAAATAACTGTAACACAAAGGTGTGTGTTGCGGACAGAGAGCACCCCCCTGACCCGCCCGCCGGAGCACATCTACACTCCGCGCCCCGCATACCGCCGACGCCCATAGCTAGCGCGATTAGCAACTAGGCGTCGGACGGAATGCGGGTATAGGAGGCCGAAAAAACTGATACTACTACTACATCAAGAAAAATTATCAATTCAGCCACTCAGCTATATTGTACTCGACTCTCTTTTGTTATACTCTTTAAATGTACATTTATAAATAATAATCATACAGTCCATTATTACGTCGAATTTTCATTTACAAACCCGAGGTGCAACTGCCACCAATAGTGTGCTTGATACAATATTAGTACAACACGTTCTCCATGCACACAAATAAAATGTTTATACTTTTTTATATTGTTCTAGGTACAGCATAAACAATTTTCACAAGTCTATACTAGGCTATAGTATGCTGACAATGGATTCTGAAGTATTTTGGTCACATAAGCTGGAAGAACCCAGACAATATGGAGAGACTTGTGTCACTGGGAGTAAATAATAACCATAAACAAAATAATTAAAACGAAGAAGTTGGCCAGAGGTTAAATAAAACTTTAACAATACTCATTGACATTTGACATCTGTCTTCCGTGATCACGGCTACTGAAAAGTGGCCGAAACGTCGTAATAATAAAAATCAAATAAATTATCGCGCTTAAAACCGTGAAACGTAGTATTATTATACTGTATGTCTTTCAAGACCACGGGCCATAAAAATGGCCCGGACTGTTGGGGGACTTGCGTTGAATTTAATGTAAATGTGGCGTGACACTGGCACCGGCGATTACCCCTGTCTACACCATATAGTAATGCACCCAAGGACAAGCCCCGGCCAGTGTAGAACTATTGTGGGAAATGAGGACAAAAACCACCGGGTACTAGGAGTCTGGGAATATGGGGACTATAGCGTCTGCCCGTCGCAATGTTCAGGGAACATGGAAAAATGGGCAGACGGTGACTCGCCACTCCCTGCATAGGCCCCTAAAAATGCCATAGAAGACAGGGGCAACATGGGTGTGAGTGGCTAAGAGGTGTCGAGAGGTGGGCTGCAGGTTCACCGTAGCTACTTCTGACGTGATGCCATTTATCACTTCCACCCCTGGAGCTTGAGTCTTAGCTCTAACGATCTCCTCTTCGTGCCGGCTGGTTGAGGCAAGCACGGAGGCGGAGGCCTTGCCTTAGCCCCCGGAGTCAGGTACGAGGTGTCGCTACTCACCTAAGGCTTCGCCACAAAGCCCCCAACATATTATTATAATTATGAATAGTTAGGATTTGCGTATAGATATTAAAAGACCACATACTCTAAGCTGCTTATTCTAGATCGTATTTAGTTCGAGCGACATAATTCGTGTGGAGTGCGTCAGCCGAGTGGCGGACGCTGATCGAGCTATTAATTGAACTAACACCCCCGACGGCGATAATTGCCACCGAGCCACCGACGCGCGACGCTCACAGTCGCGATCCCCAATTAAAAAGTTAAATAAACGATATTAGACATATTTTATTAATACTTGATAACTTTTTCTCGGCAAAATTCTTTTGCCGTACAGGCTGTTCACCTGTGGAACTACATCCACTTCTTCATTCAAACACTTAATCACAGATCATTCTTTGTCCATGTCGCGGCACGATTTACAAGAGGAAGGTACAGGCAGATGTAGACAGGAAGAACATCACGGAACTCCTGAGCAAAAAACAGCGCGAAGTGTTTATTAATTACGCGATCAAAATTACAAAAGTGGTCAATAAACGAAACGGAGCGACAAGTAACTGGCGATATATAATTGCATATATTTACACCGTACATATAAAAACAGTATTAAAAATGTAAATACCCCAACCTGTAATAATAGTAATGTAATAGATAAATAGTAATAAATAAATAGAAAATAGAAAAAATGTAACACAAAAATAGAGTATAAACAAACCCAATGTAATAAATAGAATTAAATAATAAGATAGATATATAAACTTAATAGTAAATAATGTAATAGAAATAAGATTTGTAATTAATAAGAAAGAAAATAAAAGATTCCCCCACTTTTTACATGCCTGGTATTAGAATTAGAATTTAGCTAGAAAAAGACATGAAAAATAAGTCTCCGTAATATTTTCTTAAGTTTCCGCGACTTGTATACATAATAAAACTACGTTTTAACGGTTTTAAGCGCGGTAATTTTATTTGATTTTGGCTTTTCCGGCGTTTCGGCCACTGAAAAGTGGCCGTGATCACGGAAGACAGAGATGTCAAGTGTCAACGAGTATTGTTAAAGTTTTATTTAGCCTACCGCCAACTTGTTAATTTTAATTTTGTTTATGGTTATTATTTACTCTATGGGAGCCTAATTTAATTTACTATCGCTTCGCAACATGTTATGGCTTGAAGAGAAAAAGCGGCGTAAGAAACTCTTCAGCAAACATGCGTAGGCGATAATATTAAAATGGGTGGAAGGAAAAATAAAAGTAATTATCAGTCAAGTTGGTTTGTGTTCCGTTGTACGCAGAAAGAGCTCACAGTGTCTTGAGGTCTGGCAGCTGGTTTTTGCTGGGTTTGGGTCTTAATAGTTTTGATAATTGGTACTTGCCAACCATCTTCTCTATTGAAATTTGGGTGTTTTTTGATTTCAATAGCCTCACGCATCATTCTAGGTATGTAACGATTCTCTTTCGCGAGAGTTTGTGGGTTATCGAATTTGATGTAGTGGTTGGGTTTAGCCGGCGTGTGTTCACTGATCGCGGACTTCGTAGACCTTGTGTGTTTCATGTCAGCAATGTGTTCTTTTACCCGTGTTTTTATGCTCCTCTTTGTTTGCCCAATGTATGACAATCGAAATCGTCAAATACGGCCGTTAACCGCCAATATTTAAAAATACAACTGAAAGTGGACTCGCACCGACACGCACGGAATTTACTATTTTTGTCTACGCGGGAATTGAAAGGAGAAACGGATTTTTTGGCGGGAACTTGTGCTGTGCAGTTTTATTTTCTAAAAATGTGTAAAATTACTCTAAAATGAACAATAGTTGTAGGATATTGATAGTTTTTGAGTAGTAATTATGTGTTTTTGTGAGAAATGTGAACTGTATAGTCAAATGTGGCCTTTTGATTTTTCACAAGAACTCCGTTGAATGGCGTTAGTTGTAGCCTACAATACAACTGCGCGACTATTATACGAAGACTTAAACATCAGAATTGGCTGTATGGACTAGATTCTTTTGCCTGCCTTTGTGGCGAATACAACTACATACACAACGGAACGACAACGAACAATTGTACACGCAACAAAAATTATTGTAAAATCGCAAAATATTGAAAATACACGCATTATTAAAGCAAAAGGTGCTTTCATTGAAGACTTCCTACGCTTCAGTCCATTAAATAAAATTTGTTGCAGTAAATGGAATTGTATTATTGTTCGCATGTAAGTATATGTCATTTATATTATTATAATCTATTTAATTATGTATATATATATATATATATATATATATATATATATTAATTTATACTTGTTGCAGACTCATTAGTTTAAAAACTATTTTTCTCATAGAATATAATTTTGTTAGGAGCCTTAAGAATAGACGAGCGTGCATGACAAGAGTTATGAATGTCAAAGAAGCAAGTGAGGTGTGTAAGAATAAGCCTAAATGGCGCTCTGTTGTTCGTGCCTACCCCGCAAGGGAACTGGCGTGAAGTTATGTATGTATGTATGTATTTAATATAATTTTGAATGTGATTTTTATTTTTTATGTCAAACTGTTTTTTTGTCGAGTGAAAATTATTGAGAGGAATACACGTATAAATATCCATTGTTGTGTTTAATAAGTTTAGATATTTGAAATAATACAAAAAGCAGGATATTTCTTTTTAAAATAATTATATCTCCCTTCAACGACCACAACAATACTAGTGTATGTCTTTGTAGACCACGGGCCATAAAAATGGCCCGGACATTTGGAGGGCTTGCATGGGGCCATGGGAAGGCCTACACGTGGAGGCCCCTTGACTTTAATGTAAATGTGGCGAGACACTGACCGGCGATTATCCCTGTCTACACCATATAATAATGCACCCAAGGACAAGCCCCGGCCAGTGTGGGACTATTGTCGGAAATGAGGACAAAAAGTACCGGGTTCTAGGAGTCTGGGAATATGGGGACTATGGCGTCTGCCCGTCGCAATGTTCGGGGAACATGGAAAAATGGGCAGACGGTGACTCGCCACTCCCTGCATGGGCCCCAAAAAATGCCATAGAAGACAGGGGCAACATGGGTGTGAGTGGCTAAGGGATTTAGAGAGGTGGGCTGCAGGTTCACCGTAGCTACTTCTGACGTGATGCCATTTATCACCTCCACCCCTGGAGCTTGATTTTTAGCTCTAGCGTTCACCACACAAAAATTTTAGAACACCTCGCCATCTCTCCAACAGTTATACAGTATAAGAAACTTATTGCACAACCGATAGCGGATTGAAGTCATTGATAAACTATTTTAATTAAAAGGGTTATAAATGACAAGAATTTAATACATTATTCTTTGGAAATTTTAGATAATATTATATAAGGTATTATAGAAAATATTATATTTAAAGTTTTACATTTAATAAAATCGAACATAGTAAAAATCTATCGCGTCTGCCAACATGAAAATAAAATGTAGTGAATACCGTCTATATACAATTGAGAGATTTTGAATTATAATCTACACAATTACCACATCATATTAGGGATAAATATTGTTACATAAAATTATGGTAAATTATAGACAACTACTCTATACAAAACAGCCGCTAATCACAGAATAAATAAAAAAATAACATTAATATAAAATTAAGAAAATGACCGATTGTATCTTAAAAATAAGAGGGTACATAAAATTAATTATACCTTAAAAAGAAACATGACATGTCGTGTCGCCAAGTAACCTTCTTTCGGCATATAAACTGTTGTAAATAACATAACATAACGATTTATAAATAATCCGCATCCCACCCCAAGCATAAAATATAATAAACATACATAATATAAAATAAAATAAATACATACATTAAAATTAAATACTATAAACATACTGTAACAACTGAAGTGCAGTGAAGTGGACTGAGGGCAGAGGAGCAGCCGTATTTCATTCCCATTAACCTGGTAAGTGCGTGCTCATTCTCAAATTCCCATCAAAATTGTCCCACACTTCTTTTCCCGCAAAATTGAAGCAGTCCGCTTATCGCTAAATCCAGCGCCGCCGCACCAACATGACAACACCTATGCAACTAAATAAATGTAGCAGTATGTTAACATAGAACATGCAGTACCTACATGTAAACTCGACAATGAATCATTAACAAATATAACAATGCCTACAAAATTGTAATGAATTCTAATCTAAAGAATATATTCAGCATTCACGTGGAAATGTTTAAAACACAGAAGTAACCAGCTCCCCAGTTACTCAAAGCATCTACTTGCTAACACTTCGAGTGATGGGCAAAGAATATCCGAAAAATTAATATCGTAATTATTTCATTTGAATAGTGGTTAGAAGGCAGTAAATGACTTTTTATGGTAGTCCGATGATGTTGTAGTTGGGGATTAAAGCGGAAAATAGCTATTTACCCTGCAGAGTTAAGAATGAGGGCCTAGATCATACTTTGTAGGAGAAAAACTCTCAGATGACAACTGACAGACACAAATTCTTAAAACGATAATTTATGATTAGGCGTCGTCGGACGTTTAGCAGTTTTTAATTAGATATTTCTAAAATCACAGATTGACACTTAAATTTTTATTATTGGTATAGATTGTTTCAGTAAAATCAGTATGGTAAAACTTTTTATTAGATCAATAAATACAGTTAAGCTAAGTTACCATCCTTGTAAATTTCTTTTATAATCAAATATCCTGTAATGTTAGGTATTTGCTTTCGCACTGTTTTTCTCAGGAATAACTTCACTTTGCACTATGCATATGTGGAAGTAAAATGATACATTATTGGTGTTTTAATTAACAAACCTTTAATCTTCTTTTCTTTATGTTTTTGATACATCTTACGTCGGCCATTCGTTACATAATATTATTACAACTTAGCACTTAAATTCTACGAAGCACGCTATTACCTATCGGCATTTGAACCAATTGTAATACCTTTATGATTGTCTTCTTTTGTTTACTTATTTATTGGTTATTGTGGAGAACAACCTATTGTACTCGTTTATGACCGTTTGCAGGCATAATTAGTCGGTGTGCGGATTACGATTTCTAGGAAATTAAGTCGACGATACGGGCGGGCATACTTGTATTTGTGAAGTATAAAACGACGGCAGGATGGAGAGAGGAGGCAGTCAAAGCGATAACACAAGCGAGGCAAGACGTGTGTACATTTAGTGACGGACTTTGCGCGTGTTATTGAATTGTGCATTACATTTGGACTTATTGCGTCCGGTTATATTTGTACCTGTGTTATACGTATTTGTATAGTTCTAATAAATTCTATAGTAATTCCAACGGCATTTTAATTCGAGATCTCCTCTATTGTTTATCTTTTCTTTCGTTCATCATCTATTCTTCTCACTCCCACACATTACACACCGTTCGGATACATACCTAACTAATCTATATAAATCATTCATACGTTCGGAAACATTTATAATCCTACTCGTATCATCATCATCATCATCCGAGTATTAATTCCCGGTTGCGTTCGGAGCGTTCACTCCGACGCCCAGGGTCCGCTTTCCTACTTTTTCTACTCCACTTCGCATGGTCTTCAGCATCCCCCGTTTTGAGACCATTGGTACGCATTTCATCCTTCACAACGTCAAGCCAACATTTCTTGGGCCTTCCCCTTCGATCGGGACCTGTTGGAGGCGGCATGGCTCCTTATAATCCTACACGTATATCGTGAATAATAAAACTTGTTTGTTTAAGTTCACGTAAATTTTCATAGAAAATGGATCTAGAGATGACGCAACTGACGCCGCGTACAAAGCACTATTAATGTAACCCGCTTATCGGATGCGCACTTGCCTTTTATAACCATTTTAAATAACTCGATGAACAATTTTACAAATTTCACGCAACACCTATTCCGATATAACATTCATTGAACTGAATCATTCGCTAACTTTAATTTAACAAGCGTAACGAACTTTCAACACGTCATATCGTGTTCTATATACGAAAAAGTCCGCAGTAAATATCCGCAGCACGAGTCCCGTGCAGCCATATTAATTGAGTTTGCAATTTCGCCGAATTTACGCACGAACTAACACAATATTTCATTTGTTTAGAAATTTTGTTATAGTTAGTTAAATGTCTAACGCTAAATTATCGCATTTAGGTAAAATAAAAGAATGAAAATAGCAGTTTTATAACAAGGGAATGACTGTTTTATAATACGGGTTTTATCCGTGCAGGAACGGAGAAAGAGTACAATTTCCTGCGGCCTGGCGGCCTGTCATAAGAGGCGACAAAACAACCCACAGCCAGGTGGTAGGGCATTTGCCCGACGGGATGGTTACCACCCCTGGTCTAAAGTATGTCGCCATAACAACCTTGAGTTGTGTTTCGGCATTAGTGACCAGATTCCAGTCTCCCTTAAGAGAACAGCAGCGCATTTATAGCTCCTTTGGGGTTACAAATGTCCATAGGCGATGGTAAACACTTTCCATCAAGTGGGCCGTCTGCCTGTCTGCTGAACTCCTGCAATAAAAAAATATGGGTATTGTACAAATTATTTTATAGTATAGACTTTATTGTAAAGACCGCAGCAACGCCTTGTGCTTTATAAAGCACAGGTGAGGCCGCATGTAGAGTACTGCTCACACCTTTGGGCTGGAGCACCTGCCTACCAGCTTAATCCCCTGGACTGTATTCAAGGTCGAGCCGTTCGCGTTTTTGATGATCCCATACTCACAGTCGGTCTTAATACGCTTGGCCTTAGGAGATACTTCGCGTCTCTCTGCGTTCTACCTATTGTATAACGGGGAGTGTTTCGAGGAACTGTTTAGAATGGTGCCTTCGTCCTCTTTCTACTATCGCACCGCTCGCCATCGGTTGGGAGTTCATCCCCACTTCCTTGAGCCGCTTCGCTCATGTACGCAACGGTTCTGTAGAACATTTCTCTTGAGTACCGTGGGGATTTGGAATGAACTCCCAGTCGAGGTTTTCCCACAGCGCTACGATGTAGAGTTTTTTCAAAAAGGATGTCATAAAATTTGTTCGAGACCGGCAGCGCGTAGGTAACATCTCTGGTGTTACAAAGGTCCATAGGCAATGATAACCTCTTTCCATCATGTGAGCCGTCAGCCTGTCTGCTGTACTCTAGTCATAAAAAAAACAATTAATCCTGTTTTTTTTATAAATAAGCGTTTGTGGATATAGCCTGCGTCAAGTATTTATGACTGTTTTAGTATTATATCCGTGCAGGAACGGAGAAAGAATATAATTTCCTGCGGCCGGGCGGCCTGTCGTAAGAGGCGACAAAACAACCCACAGCCAGGTGGTAGGGCATTTGCTCGACTGGATGGCTACCACCCCTGATCTTAAGTATGTCGCCGTAACAACCTTAAGTTGTGTTCCGGCATTAGTGACTAGATTCCAGTCTCCTTTAAGAGAGCAACAGCGCATTTGTAGCACCTTTGGTGTTGCAAATGTCCATAGGCGATGGTAGCCGCTTTCCATCAACTGGGCCGTCTGCCTGTCTGCTGAACTCCTGCAATAAAAAAAAATAATAATAATCATCAAACAAATAGGCAGGAGGCGAAAGGTGAACGTACAAACCTCTAATCCAGCCTCATTTTAATTGTATGCCAAATGTTGTTTGGAACACAGGATCTTTTATTGCCTAGGCTAAGCCTTTACTAGTCTACCTCACTGTAGGAGGCTCAAAATTCGGATTCCTAGGAAGATTAATTTTGTTTATTTACTATGGTCTGGGTGTCTGGGGTCGGCCTCAAAGTGCTCCGTTATACTTATATATTATTCATAACACAAGCGTATGTTGCTTAACTTGGTGATATACAATGAATGTGTTAAATTGTTATAAAATGTTAAATTCACGAAAGTAGAAAGGATTAGAAGGCGAGTTGTGTCATTTAATATCTGCTATCTCTTACTGGCTGTCAAGTACTCAAATGCAGATGTATTTGTCACTTTAAATTTGTAATATGTTTCTATAATAAAACTTTTTTTTTTGTCAAGTCCGCAGTGAAGTGATTTTCTTAAAAAATAATAAAATTAATCATGAAAGGACTCCACTTTTATTTTGTATTTACAATTTTATATCCGAAAATATCCGCATGATTAATCCCTATCGCCCTTAGTAATTAAGTTTGCACCGCCGACGAATTTGCGTTTCAAGTTACTCAGGCTTGTGGCAAGTTCATTGTTTGCGGATTTGGTTATAATTCACAATCGAATTATGCGTGCGACGGGTTAAAGGCTTACTTTAATTCAATGTTGCTATTGTTTTGATTCCGTTCCGTGCAATACTTTGGCTGGTATTTTAGTTAAGTTAAGCATTTCCATTTAAGTCAGGTTGCCTGGAAGAAATCGCTTTTAATGGTATGGCCGCCTTTTGTTGTACTAAAAAATATTTTATGTATTTGTTTTCGTGAAATAACGATATTTTAGTGAAAAACAGTGTGTTTTCCTGAAATTCGAGGGTATGTTGCTTCACAAGCAAACCTCACAGGTTTAAGTGGTGCCTTACTACTATTTTGTGATATAAAATTATTATATTGTATGTCTCTCAAGACCACGGGCCATAAAGATGGCCCGGACTTTTGGAGGGCTTGCGTGGGGCCATGGGAAGGCCAACACGTAGAGGCCCCTTGACAAATTTAATGTAAATATGGCGTGACACTGACCGGCGATTATCCCTGTCTACACCATATAATAATGCACCCAAGGACAAGCCCCGGCCAGTGTAGGACTATTGTGGGAAATGAGGACAAAAAGTACCGGGCTATTGTGGTGAACTGCTAATGGTACTAGGGGTCTGGGAATATGGGGACTATGGCGTCTGCCCGTCGCAATGTTCAGGGAACATGGAAAAATGGGCAGACGGTGACTCACCACTCTCTGCATGGGCCCCAAAAAATGCCATAGAAGACAGGGGCAACATGGGTGTGAGTGGATAAGGGGTGTAGAGAGGTGGGCTGCAGGTTCACCGAAGCTACTTCTGACGTGATGCCATTTATCACTTCCACCCCTGGAGCTTGAGTCTTAGCTCTAGCGATCTCCACTCCATGCCGGCCAGCTAAGGCAAGCACGGAGGCGGGGGCCTTGAAATTATTATTATTGTTACGAGTTGCGAGACTCGAATCAAAATACCGTTGGAATTATTATAAAGGTTATATTAGAACTATACAAACACGTATAACACAGGTACAAATATAATCGAACACAACAAGTCCAAACGTAATGCAGAAGGTCGTAATTCAATAAAACGCGCAAAATCCGTCACTATTAGATTCCCGATTGTAGTACATACGTCTCGCTTTGATCATGGTTCTCGCTTGACTGCCTCCTCCCTCAATCAGGCCATCGTTTTATCCTGCACAAATGTAATGTGCCCGTATCGTAGTCGACATAATCCGAAACACCTGGCTAATAAGTCGGCCGTAAGCGGCCATAAATGAGTGCAATAAAACAATGGGCTATTCTCTAGAAACGTATGCCAATAAATAAGTGAACAAAAGAAGACGATCATAAAATAATTACAACTAGTTCAAATGCCGACAGGTAATAAAATGTGTTTTGTTTCAGATATGCAGGCGGATTTTGTTTTTGTCGGGACCTGAGTTGTAACATTATAGATAAATCAAAAATAAGGTATTGAAAAGCTTTTAACTTACATTTTAATAGACATTTTTTATTCTTTCTAAAAATCGAAATATTAAAAATTCGTGAGAAACACCATGCTGCATTGATTAATCTCCGATTTCTATTTTTTCTTGTGCAGTTTGCTACAACGCCATTAATTCTTTGGGAAAAATTGTTTCTAAAATGAATTATGTATCAAGTTAAAGCTAAAGTTTTTCTGTGTAAGATGGAATAGGGTTGGCTATGTACAAGTGGTCGGAAATAGGGGCTGCCAGCTGTTAAAGATAAATTAGAATGAAAGAGAGTTAGCGCTACGTCCCTCGTTAGCGTAACGCAGCGTAGCGTCCCACGTAGCAAGCTATCTTTAGCACCTGGCAACCCCTATTTGCAACCAATTGCGACCATTAGTATTTTTAAACGTAAAATATAGAATAGATACTGTTTGCCAAAAGTATAATTTAATTTAACATATTTTAATTAGCTTATCAAGAGAAGTTATAACGAAGGTATTCCGTAATTTTTCGCCATTGGTTTTAAACCTTTTTGTTAAACGATTTGGAATCTGGCGGAGTATTTAAATCATTTAAAATTTTCACATATTTCTTGTTTATGTGGTCTTCGATAGCAACAATTTGATGATTGCGTTACTACCATAATCATACATACATACATAACTTCACGCCAGTTCCCTTGCGGGGTAGGCACGAACAACAGAGCACCATTTAGGCTTACTCTTGCTTCTTTGACATTCATAACTCTTGTCATGCACGCTCGTCTGTTCTTAAGGCTCCTGACATCACCCTCTGCTAGTACACGATCAATTTGATCATGGAAGGTGTGTCGTGGCCTTCCACGACTTCTGCATCCATCCACTTTTGCATTGTATATCTGTTTAGTCATTCTTTCATCTTGCCATAATCATGCAAGGCTTTTTGTCTATACAAATAAAAATGAATCGTAGAAATGTATGTATGCGCATAACTTGAAAAAGATTTTACCAAATTTGATGAATTTTTGTTTGTGTTTTAGTGGGTTCGGTATCGGGTCCTAGATTTTAATTTTCTGAGGTAAGGACAACGTCTGGCAGGACCTCTAGTATTTTATAAAGAGAAAATGATAAAACCTAAAAGCTTGATAACTTCGAAGACATTCCACAAAACACATTACCTAATATATATATATATATTATTGCAGCAGTTCAGCAGACAGGAAGACAGCCCACTTGATGGAAAGCGGTTACCATCGCCTATGGACATTAGTAACACCAAAGATGCTACCAATGCTGCTGCTCTCTTAAGGGAGACTGGAACCTGGTCACTAATGCCGGAACACAACTCAAGGTTGTCATGGCGACATGTTTTAGATGGTAGTCATCCAGTCGGACAAATGCCCTACCACCTGGGTGTGGGTGGTTTTGTCGCCTCTTACGACAGACCGCCTGGCCGCAGGAAATTGTATTCTTTCTCCGTTCCTGCACGGATAAATTAATAACATATGGAAAGTAGAACATTTTCTTCAAAAACAACCATTTCCCTTAGTTTTCCGTATGAAATTTCTTCATAGAAATTGATCCCTAAAAGCTACACTACGATTTGGTACATAAATACAGGTGTGTTTATTTTTTCAAAATCAGTCAATTCGATTCAGAACAAGGATGATTGATTTTTCAAAAATCTCATGATACCACTTTAGTTTTCATCAAAATCGGCCTCGAAACTCCTTTGAGTATTTCCCGTTATTGGCATAGTTTAGGTTTGGATCCTGAAGGCCCATGTTTGCGACTAACGCATCTTTTTCATTCCATAATACCTCATTATATTATTAGAAATCACACATGTCACTCGCCTTACATACGTCTAACATAAATAACCTAAATATTATACCTAAAGTTATGAATGTCAAAGAAGCAAGTGAGGTGTGTAAGAATAAGCCTGAATGGCACTCTGTTGTTCGTGCCTACCCCACAAGGGAACTGGCGTGAAGTTATGTATGTATGTATGTATTACAGGTACCTAAATAATATCTGTAAATCTAAATACATAAAAAGCTGTGAAATCATAAAATATATATATACTCCAACTTCTTATACTATATTTTGTATAACGTTTTTATCTTGTCAATCTTGTAAGGAATTTATGTCGCAGAAAAAAAATTAGTACGTCATGTCTTTATTATAACTATAATACTATCTCTCTTTACTTTTATTGTGTCTCTGTCTTATTGAATATGCACCGTTTGCTACAACTCCATTAATTCTTCAAAAGTCATTCTGTAACATCATACTTCTGTATAAGACTTATAAAAAAAGAACTTTTAGCTAGACGTGTTGCTGGGGAGTTTCTTGCTGCTTCTTCTGCTTAACAGCAATAACACGTTGCGAAGCGGTGTACATAGACTAGAAAGTAAAATTAAATTTTAACCTATATGTATGACCTTCAAAAAGTGTTCTCCAGTGGAACTTATTTTGAATGAAAAGATTTGAATTTGAATTATACATACTGAAATCAAAACAGACTTTAAAATATATAAAGCTGAAGAGCTTGTTTGTTTGAACGAGCTAATCTCAGGAACTACTGGACTGATTTAGTGTTAGATGGTCCATTTATCGAGGAAGGCTATAGGCTATATATCATCATGCTAAGATCAATAGGAACGGAGCACCAATGAAGAATGTTTCAAAATCGGGGGGTTTTTCCACTATTCCACGCGGACGAAGTTGCGGGCAGAAGCTAGTTTAATATATTATCAAAACAGCCCACTTAAAAAAATTCACCTGTATGGTTAAAAATTATAATAATAATAACCCATGTTACTCCTGTCTTCTATGGCATTTTTTGGGGCCCATGCAGGGAGTGGCGAGTCACCGTCTGCCCATTTTTCCATGTTTCCCGAACATTGCGACGGGCAGACGCCATAGTCCCCTTAGTCCCAGACCCCTAGTACCACTAGCAGTTCAGCCCAATAGCCCGGTACTTTTTGTGCTCATTTCCCACAATAGTCCTACACTGGCCGGGGCTTGTCCTTGGGTGCATATTATATGGTGTAGACAGGGATAATCGCCGGTCAGTGTCACGCAACATTTACATTAAATTTGTCAAAGGGCCTCTACGTGTTGGCCTTCCCATGGCCCCACGCAAACCCTCCAAATGTCCGGGCCATTTTTATGGCCCGTGGTCTTCAAAGACATACATTTATAATAATAATAATTGTAAAAAGATAGTAAACAGAAATCAGTTCTAAGCATAGAAGAACCAATTGCACTTTGAATTCTGAACGCATCGATGTCAAATGATCCAAAAGAGACAGCTTAAATAAAACAAACTGTTTTTGGAATATTTGCCAAGAATCGGACGCGAGTGGTGTACTTTATTCTTCGTGCTTCGTTTATCTGATTTAAAGTACTTGCTTTATAACTTACTAGAGTTTACGGGTCAACCTCTAGTGGGTATCTCTTGTTTAAAGAGCAAGTGGTACAGGTTACATTGTATTAAATTTGTATGTATTTGCCCCCGAAAGATTCACTTCATTTTATATCGCAAACTATACCACACCCGTCTATATGTAAACTACATAAATGACAAAACTTGACAAAAATGACAAAATAGATAACATGGACCAAGTAGACCAAGTGGACCAAGTGGACCCAGTGGACTCAGTGGATTAACTGGACCCAGTGGACAAAGTGGACCCAACGGACCTAGTGGACCCAGTGGACCAAGTTGACCAGTAGACCCAGTGGTCCAAGTGGACCCAGTGGACCCAGCGGTCAAAGTGGACACAGTGGGCCCAGTGAACCTAGTTGACCCAGTAGGCTAAGTTTTCCAAATGGACCTAGTAGACCCAGTGAACTCAGTGGACCAAGTGGACTCAGTGGACCAAGTGGACCCAGTGGACCCAGTGGACCCCGTGGACCCAGTGGACCCAGTTAACCAAGGGGACCAAGTGGACACAGTGGTCCAAGTGGACCCAGTGGACCAAGTGGATCCAGTGGACCCAGTAGACCCAGCGGACGAAATGGACAAAATCAAAAAACCTTTCCTAGTTTCCGGGATAAACTTTACATAAATCTATACCATTATCCGGGATAAAAGTATCCCTTGGACACTCTCGGTATTCAAATTATATATGTACTGACTTTCAGCCAAATCGGTCCAATAGTCTTTCCATAATAGGATAACAAACAAAAAGACAAATATATTTTTATCCCGGAAACTATGCCATTTTTCAGGATAAAAAGTATCCTATGTTCGTCCTCGGCATCGAAAATATATATATACTGAGTTTCAGCCAAATTGGTCCAGTAGTTTTTCCTCTTCTAGTTATTTATTATTTATAAAATTATTTTTTACTAGCTGTACCCGATGTTTTTTTATGGCAGGAGTTCAGCAGACAGACAGACGGCCCACTCGATGGAAAGCGGTTACATCGCCTTTGGACATTTGCAACACCAAAGGTGCTACAGATGCGCTGCTGCTCTCTTAAGGGAGACTGGAACCTGGTCACTAATGCCGGAACACAACACAAGGTTGTTATGGCGGCATACTCTAGACCAGGGGTAGTCGCCATCCAGTCGAGCAAATACCCTACCACCTGGCTGTGGGTTGTTTTGTCGCCTCTTACGATAGGCGGCCCGGCCGCAGGAAATTGTATTCTTTCTCGGTTCCTGCACGGATAAAAATCTACCCGTGTTTACCTGGTACAAGTAGTAAAAGGTGGGACCGATTTTAATGAAAATTTATATTCGTTGAAGTGGATTCGAGAAAAGTTTGGATTAGCATTTATTTGGTCCCGATAAACGGCCCTGCAATCGGTTTCTAGATTTTTATTTTTTAAGGCAGGACAACGTCCGCCGGGTACTGCTACTGTTTGACAGCTAGTTTTTATGTGAAAAGAAGTGTTTTTAGTATCACATGCAATTTTTTATTTATATTTTTTTTTATTAAAACTTTCCGTGTGTCTTAAGGAACATAGGAAAATCTGTACTCCTCTTAGGTAAACAGCGGGTAATACACGTTTATAAGTGAAAAAAAAAAGATATTCTTTGATTGGGGTCTGATTCTGATTCTCTTACTTAAGAGATGGCTAATCGTTACTTAACGAGATTATTATAAATAAGGCCGTAATAGTGTAGCATTGTTTAGCGCAAAGTTGGTCAAGTTCTATTCAAACTCGGATTTATCAATTTAAGTACCTTATATCTATGCACATTTGTATTATTGTTTCTTTTTATAATTTTCATACTTTTTCTCTTCTTATTTTTTAATGTTATCTGTGGAGGCTTATTAATAGCTTCTATAAATCTATCTTATTTTTAGTTATTATTAATGATAGCTGTTAGCCCCCTGAAGCGTAGGAAGTCTTCAATGAAGCACCCTTTGCTTGTTAAATGCGTATAATTTAATATTTTGTGACTTTACATGAAATTTTCTTGCGCGTACAATTTTGCGTCGTCTCGTTCTTGATTTTGAATTTCGAATATTGGCGGTTGGCCGTAGACAATGAGCGTTTTCATAGTAAAAGGTTAATATTGCGCGTACACACCGGCGCGTGCGTATTGGATTCATGTCCGATTGCGTCAGTGTGTATCATCCTTGGTTAATCGTGCGGCGACACCCCCCAAATAAAATAAAATAAACTTTCTGTATAGAAATGACCCATATTCATCTCCGTTTTTGTTAATGCACGTAGGTACTAAAATCTGCGAAAATCTGATTTTATTCAAAATCTTTTCTGTAGATCTAAGTCGTGTAGACTTCCATATAAAGCAAAACAAGAAAGTGTAAAAATATTGTAACTCATATGCACATATAGGTAGTTAATTAATGATTATTAAAATCCGAACACGTGCATCTCAATTTCGACGTAGAATTATTAACTATGTGATAAGCGGATTACTTATTGCTACTGCATATTATGATGAAGCCTGGAAACGTTTGCCGCTTTGAGCTTAGGAGATTATGCTATTCAGAGTACTTAGTCTACTAAGTACATATTCATATTGCAATCATTCACTATAAGCCTAACCCAATTAAGATGTATATTTAATCCAAGTCCGGTATTAAATTAATAAAAATATCATTTATTTCTTCTTAATAAGAAATTTCAAGACGTTTATTTGAGATGTAATTGTTATCCGTGCAGGAACGGAAAAAGAATACAATTTCCTGCGGCCGGGCGGCCTGTCGTAAGAGGCGACTTAACAACCCACAGCCAGGTAGTAGGGCATTTTCCCGACTGGATGGCTACCACCCCTGGTCTAAAGTATGTCGCCATAATAACCTTGAGTTGTGTTCCGGCATTAGTGACCAGGTTCCAGTCTCCCTTAAGAGAGCAGCAGCGCATTTGTAGCACCTTTGGTGTTGCAAATGTCCATAGGCGATGGTAACCGCTTTCCATCAAGTGGGCCGTCTGCCTGTCTGCTGATCTCCTGCAATAAAAAAAAAATTAAAAAAATATATTCTATTTGGGATGTGTGTCTAAATCCTTGCTTTTACAAGTGCACTAATAAAGACATTACGCAAATATAGCCAAGGTTGTAATGCGTCCTGTACAAGATCCCATGACGCCCCGTAAAAGCACTATAAATGGGGCGCAGGTTTAGTGGGTAGTTTGGCGGCCGTTTCTCGCAACAACTTCGTTTTAGAAGCGAGCGTGGAGGACCGGTCGCTGAGAGTACCACACACCCTCGATGCAGGCCTTGTCTGCATTTTGGCCCTTCCCCCGAAGAACCCGAGGATGGTATCCAAAGACATTCCCCCTGCGTTATCAAAATTAAAAAAACCTTTTGTCTTCATATGTCATTGTCTTTATACTAGTTATTATCTGTCAGATACACAGAATGATAACAGTATATAACTTTATCCCAAAAAGATTTGCCAGGTGGTAGGGCATTTGCCCGACTGGATGGCTACCGCCCCTGGTCTAAGGCATGTCGCCATAACAACCTTGAGTTGGGTTCCGGCATTAGTGACCAGGTTCCAGTCTCCCTTAAGAGAGCAGCAGCGCATTTGTACCACCTTTTGTGTTGTAAATGTCTATAGGCGATGGTAACCGCTTTCCACCAAGTGGGTCGTCTGCTGCACTCCTGCAATAAAAAAAATAATAAGAAATTTCAAAACGTTTATTAGAGATTTAATTGTTTATTCTATTTGGGATGTGTGTCTAAATCCTTGCTTTTACAAGTGCACTAATAAAGACATTACGCAAATAAAGCCAAGGTTGTAACGCGTTATTTTGTTGAAAATAAAATCCTTTTGTCTTTATATGTCATTGTCTTTATACTAGTTATTATCTGTCAGATACACAGTAATATTTTCTTAAGTTTTCGCGACTTGTATACATAATAAAACTACGTTTTAACCCAGCCCAGCGTGTGCTCACCAATATATTCATAAACCCAACCATTATTTAAATCAGATTCGATAACCCACAAATCCTCGCGAAAGAAAATCGTTTCATACCTAGAATGATGCGTGAGGCTATTGAAATCGAAAAACACCCAAATTTCAATAGAGAAGATGGTTGGCAAGTACCACCTGTTTGGGATCCAATCATCAAAACTATTGAGACCCAAACCCAGCAAAAACCAGCTGCCAGACCTCAAGACACTGTGAGCTCTTTCTGCGTACAACGGAACACAAACCAACTTGACTGATAATTACTTTTATTTTTCCTTCCACCCATTTTAATATTATATAAAATTATTAGAGCTAGGCATGTTTGCTGAAGATTTTCTTGCGCCGCTTCTTCTCTTCAAGCCTTAACATGTTGCGAAGCGGTAATAAATTAGATTAGGCTCCCATAGAGTAAATAATAACCATAAATAAAATTAAAAATAAATAATTAAAATTAACAAGTTGGCGGTAGGCTAAATAAAACTTTAACAATACTCGTTGACATTTGACATCTTTGTCTTCCGTGATCACGGCGACTGAAAAGTGACCGAAACGTCGGAAAAACCAAAATCAAATAAAATTACCGCGCTTAAAACCGTTAAAACGTAGTTTTATTATGATCACAGTATATAACTTTATCCCAAAAAGATTTGAAACCGTGAGTAAATTATATTTATAATATTGCGCATTAATTCGACTGCAATAATTGTATTCAAACAATCTTAAACTGGAGGCCCCAGTGGATCACTTTCGTAAATTCGTATTACGAATATATCCAATTATATTGTTACAACTCAGGTCCCGATAAAAACAAAACTCACCTGCATATCTGAAACAAAACACATTTTATTACCTGCCGGCATTTCAACTAATTGTAACTCTTTTGTGATCGTCTTCTTTTGTTTATTTGTGTTTAGAATTTGTGATTAGCAAACAGGCCATTGTTTTATTGTACTCTTTTATGGCAGTTTGCGGTCGATTCATTAGCTAGGTGTGGCGGATTAAGCCAACTTAGATACGGGGACATTGCATTTGTGCAGTATAAAACGATGACCTGATGGAGGGGGAGGCAGTCGAGCGAAAACCACGATTGAAGCGACGTGTGTACTACAATCGGGAATCTATTAGTGACGGACGTTATACGTGTTTGTATAGTTCTAATAAACTCTATAATAATTCCAACGGCATTTTAATCCGAGTCCCGCCAAACTCGTAACAATATATATAAAACTATATAGAAGTATACATAAGTGTATACATGTATATATGTATCAAATATATACAAGTATCAAAATAAAATGGAACAGCCAGTATCTTTAGACACGTGTCATTTTCACTAAGCAATTTACCTAAAGCAATCGTTTTAAGCTGCCAGATATTAAATTATATATATATATATATATATATATATATATATATATATATATATATATATATATATATATATATATATATATTATTTTTAAAATTTAAATTAAGAACATTTAGTTCTTCAAATGAAAAGAATAAATTCAAACACAGCACAACAGCCAGTGCCGGCTCAGTGCAGTGAGTGCAACGTAAAATTCAAGGAGCGTTGATCGCAAGCACACTAAATTGTCTTTTCATCTTGAGACGAGATGACAGTTGGTAAAGTTGTAAAATTTTAATCATTCCACATTTGAAACGATTCGAATTTTATGACCAGCCAGTTTATATTGTTCCAAAAATAAATTCAAACTAAACACGCTCTGTTGTGTTCTAATTTATGGCATGGAAATTGAGTAGTAGTTGCAGTACAATTCACCATAATGCTACGAAAATTAACTTCAAAGTCTGATAGCTCAGTCGAATTGTAGGTCTTCGACCGACGCCAGTCAAGGGAGTGCTTGTGACAACTCGCAAGGCCATATTTGATTATCACATCTCTCACATAAACATAAATAACTAGCTGTCCCGGCAGACGTTGTTCTGCCCTGACGAAATAAAATTTAGAACCCGATTGCAGCGCCACCTACCGGGTCCAAATGTGAGCTTTCCTATCTTTCAAGTCGGATCAAACTGCACACAGTGTACAAATTTGATTAAAATCGGTCAAGTAGTTTAGGAGTCCATCGCGGACAAACAACGTGACACGTAATTTATATATATTAAGATGTGTATAAAAATCAATTGCTTTTCGTTAGTCTCACTAAAACTCGAGAACGGCTGGACTGATTTGGCTGATTTTGGTTTTGAATTATTTGTGGAAGTCTAGGGAATGTTTAAAAGGTGAGTAAATATGACAAAAATGCTCGGAATATAGTAAAAACAACAATTTCGCTTTCCCTTAGAAACTATACCTGCCTGTCAAACATTTGATGTTCGTTCCGTCGTTTAAAAATCAATTAAATTTAAAAGTCGTTCAGAAATCAAATTACATTTAAAAGTTTTGACCACATTTTTTACTAAAGTTGAAACATTCTGCAATTATCATTCAGCTTTTTTATTTATTGATTCTGAGGCGGTACGAAGTTTGCCGGGTCAGCTAGTATATAATATATATGTACGAACTGCGGCGTGACACCTGTACAAATGGTAGTGATGATGATAGAATGTGATGAGAAATGATAGTAACTCGTATGGCTATAAATGTGGTATCTTATACTAATATATAAAGCTGAAAAGTTTGTTTGTTTGACTAAACAGATATACAATGCAAAAGTGGATGGATGCAGAAGTCGTGGAAGGCCACGACACACCTTCCATGATCAAATTGATCGCGTACTAGCAGAAGGTGATGTCAGGAGCCTTAAGAACAGACGAGCGTGCATGACAAGAGTTATGAATGTCAAAGAAGCAAGTGAGGTGTGTAAGAATAAGCCTAAATGGCGCTCTGTTGTTCGTGCCTACCCCGCAAGGGAACTGGCGTGAAGTTATGTATGTATGTATGAGTTTGATTGTTTGTTTGAACGCGCTAATCGCAGGAACTACTGGTCTGATTTAAAAAAATCTTTCAGTATTAGATAGCCCATTTATCGAGGAATGCTATAGGCCATATATCATTACGCTAAGACCAATAGGAGCGGAGCACCAATGAAGAATGTTTCAAAATCGGGGGGTTTTGAAAACAAATTCATAATAATAATAATTCATAATAAATGATGATGATTGATTTTTTATTTTTTAGAGTAATGAAAGCAAAACGAATAAAGAAAACCAAAAGAAATCATAAGCAATCGGTCCCACTGCGAACTTTTAACGTTGTTTTATTTTCGCCAAAGAAGATTGTTTCGCATCACGAAGCACATTTTTTTTTCTTAGGGCGTGTGAAAATTGCTTTATTTTGTCCCGAACATAATGAGGATACGAAGAAAATCATGGCAAATGAGGACTTCCGCTCTTCGAGTTATACCAACGTAAGTAGCACACCCGAAAAAGGTCACGTTACACAAAAATTAACCGTAACATTAAGGAATTAAGAACTAAGAAACATGACGCTGGTTACAGAATTAATTTGCAGGGGTGTATGTTAGAATTTGGTCTGATTTTTCTGTTACTTCGGAAATTCTACTTGTACTAGTAATTTATGCTTAAAGCTGGGTATATATGGTTTCTTATTACTTTTTTATTTTAATTTTTTTATAATATTTTCTAATATTATATATTATTTGTTACAGGTATGAAATCTGATACAAAGGTAAATAACAAATCAAATAATATCAAACTAACTTAAAACATATAATTAAATACTAAAAACAAATTAACTTAAAAATAAACTACATAAAAACTAAAACTAGCCAGGTGGTAGCGCATTTGCCCGACTGGATGGCTACCACCCCTGGTCTAAAGTATGTCGCCATAACAACCTTGAGTTGTGTTCCGGCATTAGTGACCAGGTTCCAGTCTCCCTTAAGAGAGCAGCAGCGCATTTGTATCACCTTTGGTGTTGCAAATGTCCATAGGCGATGGTAACCGCTTTCCATCAAGTGGGCCGTCTGCCTGTCTGCTGATCTCCTGCAATAAAAAAACTAAATAAAAAAGGGAAAAACGCCTAAAAATAAGTTAATGGTCCCAAACCACTGTCATTTGCCGGGAACGTTCCCAGAAGGCTGGCGGCGTTACCACGTTGTATATTTTCTTAAGTTTATGCGACTAGTATACATAATAAAACTACGTTTTAACGGTTTGAAGCGCGGTAATTTATTTGATTTTTGTTATTCCGACGTTCGGCCACTTTTCAGTAGCCGTGATCACGGAAGACAAAGATGTCAAGTGTCAATGAGTATTGTTAACGTTTTATTTAGCCTACCGCTAACTTGTTAATTTTAATTATTTAGTTTAAATTGTTTATGGTTATTATTTACTCTATGGGAGCCTAAACTAATTTATCACCGCTTCGCAACATGTTGTGACTTGAAGAGAAGAAGCAGCGCAAGAAACTCTGCCTAGCTCTAATATTTTATATAATATTAAAATGTGTGGGGGAAAAATTGACTGATAATTTCTTTTTATATTTTTCCTCCCACCTATTTTAAAATATAGGTAAATAATAACCATAAACGAAATTAAAATAAACAAGTTGGCGGTAGGCTAAATAAAACTTTAACAATACTCATTGACATTTGATATCTTTGTCTTCCGTAATCAAACTGATCACGGCTACTGAAAAGTGGCCGAAACGTCAGAATAATAAAAATCAAATAAATTACTGCTATTAAAACCGTTAAAACGTAGTTTTATTAGTTATTTTTTAGTTTAAATTATTAGAAATATCATTTAGGATTTGGTTACTTTACGGGGTGACATGGCCGCTAAGCGGCAAAGCCCTTTGAAGCGTAGGAGGTCTTCAATGAAGCTCCCTTTTGCTTGAAACGCGTATATTTTCAATATTATGCGATTTTACAATACTTTTATAAATAGTTGTTGCGCGTACAATATCTCGTCTTCGTTCCGTTCTTGATTTTTCGAATATTGACGGTTGCCCGTAGACTATTGAGCGTTTGTCATAGGCGATTTTGATATTGCGTGTACACAGCGGCGCGAGCGTAGTGATATCATACTCGATTGGACCGGTGTGTACCTGCCTGTTGTAAATCGTGCCGCGACACCCTTTCTTAATAAATATTTAAAAAAATAAATTACGAATCACTGCGCCTTGTAATAACTTTTTAGATGAATTCGATATTGATGTAGAACAATCCAATCTAATTCTGATATAAAAAGTTAGTACAGAAAACGCAAGCCATGTGTTGGAGATGAAGACAAATCAAATTCAAAACTTTAAGACAGATTAGATATACTTACACTAGAGTAATTCGGAAAGTTCGTTTACTATATTTGTCCTATCTAGAACCAAACCTAAGTTATCTGCATTCTATTAATAAGCTAAGAGGCTAACGCTAAAAATCTTAGGGCACTAAATGGTCTAGAAACCCAGAACGTAAAGTGGACGTGACGTAGCTAGTCTATATACATATAAATCAATTGCTGTTCGTTAGTCTCGCTAAAACTCGAGAACGGCTGGACTGATTTGGCTAATTTAAAGTCCAGGGAAAGTTTAAAAAGTGAGTAAATATGAAAAAATGCTTGGAATGTAGTAAAAATTATTCTGAGGCAGTATGAAGTTTGCCGGGTCAGCTAGTGTTAATATAAAAATCATTCATAATATAAAGAGTTTGATAACCACACATAAAACTTAAGTGTAAACAGGCTCAAAGTCAGTAACTAGTGGTTGCTGAAAAGAAGCACTGGTCTGGTTTACCATTAAAGCCCTGAGATAATGTCACGTCACGCTTAAAGAAAAACTAAATATTTTACACATTATATCCGTGCAAGAACGGAGAAAACATTTGAATGCGAAGAAAACAAAGGTTATGGTGTTTGAAAGAGAAGAAACCAGAACGAATGCAAGAATAATGGTCGATGATGTTATGCTGGAGCAAGTGAGTGAGTTTGTATATCTTGGATGTGCTTTTAGCAGGGATGGAAGGTACACCGCTGATATAGAAAGAAGAGTGAATTTGGGGAATAGTGTGAATGGAGCGTTAGGTAAACTTCTAGGCGCTAAGAACCTCAGCCAGAAGGCTCAGCTTGCCATACACAACGCGGTGCTGGTACCTACGCTCACGTATGGAAGCGAGAGTTGGGTATGGAAGAGAGAGCATGAAAGTAGAGTAAACGCGGTCGAGATGCGAGCACTGCGCAAAATCTGCGGAGTGACGCTCGCGGACCGCGTTCGTAATACCGGAGTAAGAAAGAGAGTTGGTCTGAAAGACAGTGTCGGGGTGAAGGTAAGGAAAGGAATGCTCCGGTGGTTCGGGCATGTGGAAAGAATGACTAAATAGATATACAATGCAAAAGTGGATGGATGCAGAAGTCGTGGAAGGCTACGACACACCTTCCATGATTAAATTGATCGTGTACTAGTAGAAGGTGATGTCAGGAGCCTTAATAACTGACGGGCGTGCATGACAAGAGTTATGAATGTGAAAGAAGCAAGTGAGGTGTGTAAGAATAAGCGTTATATCCGTTACACTAAATATTCTGACTGTAAGACTACTAAACCAGGGAGCCGCCAAACAATAACACATGTATTTAGTTCCTACAACGTTCTCTAATTATCTAATTGAAGCTGATTTCGGTCGGATTTGTTTGAATACCGTTTTCTGCAAACGCTTCTAAAAAGAGATCACACACAAAGCGGTAAAGAAAAAAAAAAGAAAAGCAAAGCCTTTTTCCATTGAGACAATGTGTACACGGTGTTATAATACCAGCATGTTTATTTTGATGTTTCTTTGGCTAGATTGCTTCAGCTGTATTGTTTCATGTCGTCGTTATGAATGGATGTCGTTTGTTTATGTGATTGCGTCCTTAAGTGGAGTTCTAGTTAAGCATCGGAATTATTTACACAGAGTAATAATAATAAATTCGCAAACAGAGACCAATCTTACTCCTAAGCAATTTTGTTGTCTTGGTACTTCGTGGCTAAATATCCGTCTCTGTTCTACTATCTGAGTGTGTGAGAGAAACCTGCATAGATTACAATTGTGTGAAACCTGCTAACCCGCCTTTGATAAGCGCAGCAAGTTAAAAATCCGGACCTGTTATTATAATGTAAAGGAAGTCGAGTCATCGTAAAATGTTGAATAAATACATATAGCAAAATATTGATATATGTACATATGTTACCAAGATAACATAAAGATCGGGCCCGACTTGGCCCGGTAGCCTCCAACCTCTTCATTAACCCCATGCCTCGCAGGTATTAAATTACTATTTAAAAATTCTTTATATCCTCACAAATAGACGCAGTAAAAACAACAATGCCATAAAGTACCTGCCGGCAACCATAAACTAAATATACAAAGAGCTACATTACTCAGTTTAATGTAGCTACCGGACGCTGTGACGCTCGCGGACCGCGTTCGTAATACCGAAGTAAGAGAGAGAGTTAGTCTGAAAGAGAGTGTTGGGGTGAAGGTAAGGAAAGGAATGCTCCGGTGGTTCAGGTATGTGGAAAGAATGCATGATGAAAGAATGATTAAACAGATATACAATGCAAAAGTGGATGGATGCAGAAGTCGTGGAAGGCCACGACACACCTTCCATGGTCAAATTGATCGTGTACTAGCAGAAGGTGATGTCAGGAGCCTTAAGAACAGACGAGCGTGCATGACAAAAGGTATGAATGTCAAAGAAGCAAGTGAGGTGTGTAAGAATAAGCCTGAATGGCGCTCTGTTGTTCGTGCCTACCCCGCAAGGGAACTGGCGTGAGGTTATGTATGTATATGTACTGTAGCTACCGGTGGTAGACAGCTCGCCGCGACGCAAACCGTCACGATGGGGTGCCCATAGGAACAGGGCACCCCACGTCTGTGGGTGTGGCTCGCCGAGGAGATCTCACGACCTGAATCTCAATTTGGTTCCGCTACAACATTGGGAGGAGTTGAGCGTGGCGATGCCTTCGACCCGTCTGTATCTGCGACGGGGGTCCGCTGGTCTCTACCCTAACTCTCTCGGCCACACTTCTGCATGACGACCTCGCAGAAGGATGCGACCGTGCGTCATGGTCAATTCTAGGACGTGTGCGATACAAGTCACTTCAGAGAATTCTGGAATAATATTCCATGGCCACCTATTCGAAATTTGCAATATCTTAATGGGTTCAGAAGTAAATTCAAGATATTTTTAAAAGACCACCAACGTTCACAACGTGACCTAAAACATGATACAAGTGGTTTTGTCCAATTTTCCATGTGTATCTTATACTATCATCACTTTAAAACTAAACTATATTATAAAAATAAACCTAAAATTAAAAACTAGAACAAATTTAAAAAAGGAGGGCATAATTATAGATAAAATATTGGTCCCAAACCACTGTCACTTACCGGAAACGTTCCCAAAATGCTGGCGGCGTTACCACGTTGAATAGCAAGCAATACTTAGCCTTTGAGCAAAATAGACGCCAGTCTTTTGGTCGCGTGAGGTATTTAATTGAATTGTAATATCGTTTGATTTTAATTTTTGAAGAACGTATTTATAACACTAATATACTTATTCTCGATCATTAGTTTCCCTATTATGTATGTATGTGCGTGCGTGCGTGCGTGCGTACGTGCGTACGTGCGTGCGTGCGTGCGTGCGTGTGTGTGTGTGTGTGTGTGTGTGTGTGTGATATATATATCGTTTAAGATTCTAGTTCTATGCTATACAATGAGACTGATGCCCCTTCTGGGGCAAAATTATATAACTCTAGTTTTTAAATTTGTTAGCAATTATATAATTTGTCCTGAATAAAATTATTTTCTTTATTTCTTCCACCTCCTCTAGCTGCGCAGCATTTCGCCCACTACGCTGCGTAGCGAGAGTAAATCCAAAAGCATCCTCAACTAGCTTTTAAAAACAGTATTATAGCAAATGATTATTACTATTATATTCACAGATCTCTTAATTGCAGTTAACTATACCTGCATAGAGTAATTCTATGACAGTAATTAAACCGGAGAAGCCATTGCATTCAGCTTGTATGGGGCAATATGAGCCGTGCTTTAGCACTAATTTCCAATTAATCCCGCTCACAGTGGGCTGAGGATTCATTTACAGCCTATAGACGACACTATTCTGTAATTAACTCTATAACTAGTTAATTAGATCACAACAGTGTTGTTTGCTGCAATTACGTTATAGACGGATTTATTTCTGTCTTTCAATTATTTTTATAGAAAAGAGATTTATTTTTGTATAAATAAAACAATCTTAATTGTTAAAAAAAGGTTTCATAAGTGACTTTTTAACTGCTTTTTTCTGTTTCTTTATATTATTGTAAAAATAACTTTTTATTTATGTCGTCGTTTTTTTTTTTTTTTGTTTTGAGGCGAGGGAAAATGCTTAACCGATTTACGCACAAACTGGGTCGTTGCTAGGGGAACGACACGCGTCGGTCGGGGGCGATAACACTGCAGCAATAGTATGCTCTTGGCAGCGCTCCGTCCGCGATCGACGTCACAGAATAGTGTGGAAGACTCCGAGCGTTGCTGCACGGGCGAGCAACCCCAATACCCACTAAAAACCCTCTCCTCCCTGACGACCCTGCGCTTTGAATGTGTTGGAAAGGCTGAGATTTAGAACATAGTTACGCCCAGCCGGACATTTATGTCGTCGTCAGCCAACCCCAGTCCACTGCTGGAAGTAGGCCTCTCCAAATCGGCGCCACTCATCCCTGTCGTCTGACTTCCTCATCTAGCGCCTACCGGCGACCCTGCGCGGGTCGACTGTCCAACTGGTCGGAGTAAATGTGTTATTTATGTTTCTATTAATTATTTATACACAACAATATTTTGTAATTTAAACACAAATATGTCCTTGACAGTTCTCCATAATCTAAGAAACACCATTAAATAACGTATAAGCATTTGAAAATCAGTTGAAAAGTCACACTTAAAAACTTTTTTAACAATTAAGTTATTTTTTTTAAATTTCACATTGCCTCATTTCTATCAAAATAGAAAGACAGAATGAACCGTCTATTTTATATTTAAAAAAAAAAAACAAGTTTTTAAATTCCGAACGTGTTCATTCGAATTACAATGCAGGCTGACATAGGTTTTCGTCACGTACCTAGTCAAAATCTCCCACTTTTTTGAGGTATAATCAATTATGGCGCGCATCGCTTAACGTTCTTTAAACGGCTAATGAGCCAAATTAATCTTTTTTAACTTTCTGTTTGCGAAAAATTTATTTAACAAAAACAAATCCGACTTGAAACTGAAAGGAAAATATTTAACCAACTCATCTACAACATCTTGAATTCGGTGCCTGAAAACTGTTCTACAATTGACGGAGAAATCGCGTAACATGCATACGCGTACATAAGCTTTTTTCGAAGAATGTAGCTGCTCAGCGTTCTTTAATACGGTCCTGACTTTGTGACCATGCAACCACCTCGGGAGTATACGCTTACGAATAAAGAAAAAAGAATGGAGATCGTCCTCTCCAGACAACCTTCAATTTTTTGAGGGGAAAGAAGTTTTTTTTTAATGTTTAAGTCTTGGCAACTAGACCTTTAAGCCAGGCGCAATTGTATTGTAGGCTACAATCGACGCCTTATAACGGAGTTCTTGTGAAAACTCGAAAAGCCATATTTGACTATACAGTTCATATTTCTCACAAAAACACATAATTATTACTCACAAACTATCAATATCCTACAACTATTGTTCATTTTAGAGTGATTTTACATATTTTTAGAAAATAAAACTGCACAGCACAACATCTCCTTTCAGTTCCCGCCAAAAATTCCAAAAAAATTAGAAAACTATACGAACCATAGATAATACATGCGACTCGTGTCTCAACTTTTTTTACAGCCACTGTTAAATTGCGGCATAAGTTGTAATAAAAAATATAAATTGAATATTTTTTTTCACTAAATTATCATTTAATTTACATAATATAGCTTTGAGCAAGATATTTACTATCATCAGTGACAAAAAACACTGGCTGGTGGAATGCCACAGAAAAAGAAAATTACTTGACGTTGCATATATGACATATGTGATGACGTTACATCAGATTTAGATACGGATTTAACGCCTGATTTTAGTAGAGAAGTAGTTGTTTGTTTAACTAATCAATTTTTATCTACTTTCCGCATACTCAAAATGAAAAGCAGAGTGTTAACCTTGTTCATTTTAGAAAATAAAACTGCACAGCACAACGTCCCCCTTCAGATCCCGCCAAAAATTCCGGGGAAAGAAGTACTTCTTCGGGGTTGCTAGTACCACACCAACGTGACGAATCCCATAAGTCTCTAGCGCTTCCCCTCGTTAAAAAAAAGTAAGTGATAGCACTGCACGTCGAAAGTGAAAACTTTGTATCAAAGCGTGACATTCACACGAGTTCAGTGCTTTTTCCCCGTCCCAAAAGTTCTCAACTGATCTCAACGTGTCTAAAGAAGTTTTCACTTCAAAAGGGGAGGGATGATATAAAGGCGATGGATTAGCGGAGATGCAAAAGTAAGCTACCAAAACTATTTTATACTAAGCTATTGTTATTTTTGTGTGTGTGCTAAGTCGTGGTAGCGTAATGGCTAGCGCACGCATCCCGGACCCAAAGGGCGCGGGTTCGATCCTGGCCGGAACGCATGCACCGCTTAGGCCGTTTTCTGACCTAATGTGCATATTGTCACAATTACCACGTGCTAATAACGGTGAAGGAAAACATCGTGATGCAACCTGCACATCGAGACAAGCGTGGCGGGTATACTGTCCGTTATATAGTGGAAGGTCCGAGCCCAGCAGTGGGAACATTTATGGGCTGCTATTATTATATTGTTATTCTTATATTATATTAAATGCTAGTATGTTGGATGTAAAGCATAATTCTATTATTACTCACACTACTTCACTAATCAAGTGCCAACTCATTTCACTTGGAAATGGTCTGGTGAACCCATAAAATGTTCGCATAGGTACATTCACACATTTAGTCATTAGCCTAACATCTGCACTGACTATAAATCCCGGCTAATGTACGTTGCGAGGGTACCTCCTGTGTAATTCACACAATCGCGGTGTTGCCATAGCGACAACAGTTATTTCGCAAGCCACATTTCCGGATTGGAGATCAGTATAAGTTCAAGCTCGGAAGTGTAATATTTTCCGTGAGATGCGAAACAAGATACAAGTAATTAAATAACTATAAATATAATAATAATAAGGAGACATGATTAGGTGAGTAGCGCCACCTCGAACCTGACTCCAGGGGCCAAGGCAAGGCTGCCGCCCCCGTGCTTCCTTTAGCCAGCCGGCACGAAGTGGAGATCGCTAGAGCTTAAGCTCCTGTGGTGAAAGTGTTAAATGGCGTAACGTCGGAAGTAGCTTCGGTGAACCTGTAGCCCACCTCTTTACACTCCTTAGTCACTCACACCCATGTTGCCCCTGTCTTATATGGCATTTTTTGGGGCCCAGGCTGGGAGTGGTGATGACTTAGCAGACGGTGACCCGTCTGCCCATTTTTCCGTGTTTTCCGAACATTGCGACGGCCAGACGGCATAGTCCCCATATTCCCAGACCCCTAGTACCACTGGCAGTTCACCCCAATAGCCCGGTACTTTTTGTTCTCATGTCCCACAATAGTCCTACACTGGCCGGGGCTTATCCTTGGGTGCATTATTATATGGTATAGACAGAGATAAACATCGGTCAGTGTCACGCACGAGTAAATTTGTCACGGGGCCTCTACGTGTTGGCCTTCCTATGGCCCCACGCAAGCCCTCCAAAAATCATACATTATAAAGAGACATAAAACAACTGAAACATGAAGGTGGCCACCATGCAAACATGTAACTTCTAAGGAACAAAAAGTGCCCAAATTTGGTGTGATTTTATTATTTAAAATAATAGATTTTAAGATTGCCAACGACAAAGACCCCTTCCCTCTCTAACTTTTAAAGTATGTGGTGGAAGGTACTGAAATAATCAATTTGAAAATCAAAATAAAAAAATACTTTCAATGCTTAAAAATTTTTTAAATAAGATTAGTTAGGTATGTTTTGAGATATTAAATATTTTGAGTTAAATGCTTTTTAGAGTCCCGCATTTAAATAACAGAAGCCGTACACGTTCGTCGCCTTCATAGTGAGTAAACTAATTAATACTTGAACTGTTTTTTATATAATTAAAACATTGGTATACATCATCATCGTATTATGTTAAAATATTAATAGAGACTTTTCATCGACTGAGGTGCCAGCTTGTTTACTGTGCTCCAACAATAAAACAATAACAAGTAGTCTCGTATTTATATTATAAAATCCATTAAAATAATATATTACTTTATACGTACAATTGTGCCGACACTATTTTCACAGTACTAGTTCCGCGTCACATCACTAACCACGCGGAGAAATAATTCTGTCAGATCGCACATTAAGTAAAAACGAAGTTCATTCTTTTTCCCGGTAAATATTATTAACAAATAATTAATAATAGTTTCATCTGCCTTTGGGAATAAACGAGTTATGGCCATTCACGTATTTGGACTTTTCTTATCTCCGATTACGACGACCTGGATGTGTCTGCAACCTCCACACAATAATAAAACTATCGCTTTATGGGCATTTTAAAGAGCTGGCAATTCGAAACGAAGGGAACGCCTTGAACTCGGTGCCTCCGTAACGGTTTTATTGCTTAGTAATGTGGAATGGTATTCAGAAAATTTCAAACGCTCGGTCTAGACTCTTACTTGATAGAGGAAAATGATAAAAAAAATAATTGTGTAAAGAATTTTTTAAAAGAACGATCGTCTTGGAATTCAGGTCAAATAAATATAATGTTTATGTATTTGTAAAAGAAAGAAAATGTACATTTTCTTTTATTGCGAAGCTGGCAAACTGGTGGCCCAGCTCATGAGAAGAGGTTACCGTCGCTTATAGGCGTTTGCAACACCAGGGGCGAAACCAACTAACCTTTAGGATGGTATGAACAGGAGAGAATAGAGGGATGAGAAATAGGGATCAGAGAAGATGAATGGGATATGAGATTGGAAGAGAGGGATGAGAGTGGAATAGAGAAAATGGGATAGAGGTGGGGGAGGTAATCTGCTTCTTTTGTGAGCAAGTCCTATTTGCAAAGGGGGAGGAGAAGCGGGAGCGTAAGCGGACGTCATTGCTCCGTTTCCGTCAACGGAAGATGCGCCTGCGCCGGACGGCGGGTTTGACCCTCGGCCGCCGTGAGCGGGCGGCACCAGTAGGCCCTTTTGGGGAATAGGGTTCTCACCGCCGTTATGCCGTCAAGATAGAGGCTCGACGTGTTCCGCGCGCGCTCACCTCTCCTCTCGTGGGGCGAGTAACAAACCGCCCCACGCAGAGACCAGACCAGGAAGATGCCGGGAGATAAAAGTAGTCCCCTGGCAGTGGATATGGCCTTCGAGGCCCCGGCCTGCCAGGTCACGCGGAGTTGGTTGAAGTTCCGTTTTCCCGTTGCCCTGGCATAAGGCGCAGGAGGGAACACTCAAAGATTTTATTGGGTATCCCCAACTGGAGAGTAGCATTGGCATCTTTAGTTCTGCCTAGAGGTGCTAGTGACACCCTCGATCTGGTGAATCCCACACTAATTATCTTAAAAATGGGAGAAATAGGCCGTCGGCACACACGAAACACGATTAGCACAATATTAATCCTTTCACGCCGATATTCGTGCCAGAACGGAAAAAGAATACTATTTCCTGAGTTGAGGCGGTCTGTGGTAAGAGGCGACAAAAACATTTGCCCGCCTGGTCTAGAGTATGCCGCCATATCAACCTTGAACTGTGTTCCGGCATTAATGGCCCAGTTCCAGTCTCCTTTTAGAGAGCGTCTGCACATTGGTAGCACCTTTGGTGTTACAAATGTCCATGGGCGATGGTAACCGCTTTTCAACAGGTGGGACGTCTGCCTGTCTGCTGAACTCATGCAATAAAAGAAAATCTATGTTCCCGTGATATCTAAGAGCTGTAATAAAGATAATGATTCCAGCATGGCCAGCCATTCTTCTGTGCTCGATCAATTTTGAAAAAAAAAAAATATTTTTAGTGGACGCTGCATTATCAACCAATGAATATCGCGTGATCAATGGTTAAACGTCGCGTATACCCCAATTACCGAGTAGTCTGTCAGCGATTGGTATTAGGTGACTTACTCCGACCAGTGCGTTATCAACGAGTGGTTCACCCGACGACTACGCGTGAACAGCCTGCGAGCGAGAGGATCCGTTACTGAAAGAAATGAAAATACTAAACACGGTCATGATTAAACATGCTAGAAATAGTAGTTTTCGTATTAATTTTGACGTTTATTTTGAAATTACAGACAAACAAAGTATTTATCGACGGGCACTTCAATTTCATTTATACGTATAGAATTATTAGGAACTTGGCCAATATTACATGCTTTTATTTAACTTGCAATGGATGTATGTATGTATGTAAGTTCGGGTGGAATCTTGCAAGTTAATTTTGACCAACTTCCCGGTTTCCGATTGAGCTGAAATTTTGCACGCATATGTATATCACATGACAATGCAATAATATGGAGCTGATCTGATGATGGAGTCGGAAGGTGGCCATAGGAACTCCTGTACTAAACAAGATGGACCCGTCGTGTTTGGGCTCGTTTTACTTGTCTTGGCTAGCACTCTGCGGCTACATGGTATCCAGGATCTCAAAAGCTTGTATTTAAAAAACCTTTTTAAAAGCTTTATTAAAGTAATTTTCTTAGTATTTTTAGTTTTACGTAATTACGTCCGAGTGTCAACGAGACAGTCTTAATTGTATTATTTCATAATAATATTACGAGTACAGCAAAATAGAAAGTTTAAAAGAATTTCATTAAAAATATTCATTTCTTTAACGAATTTTATAAAACAAAATAAAGCGTTTAGTTTGTCTTGTACGTAATAGAAAGAATAAATAACTTTACTTAGCTCTTTCTTTTGACCTTTCTAAATAATTTGATTTTCAGGTTGTCACAGTATGTATTTTCCCTACATGCTGTATACTAGCAAATCCTCTACTACACCATAAATCATCATGCCATCGTTCAATCTTACACGATAATATATTTTTCAACACACTTGCTCATAAAGTGGCTCTATGGTCACCGCAATTAGGCACAGAATGACACCCATTATCAAACTGTGAGTAAAAAACATTATAACTCACTAGTGAGTTATAGATTTATTTTTTTTTATTTATTGGTTGAGTTGCTTTGTTCTTAAAAAAGTTTTTATTCAAAAAAAAAGATTGTGTTCTATAGAACAAATAAATTAATGTTCCTATTGCTTGCTCATTTCATGCAACTTCTTATTTAAATAGATAATTTTAACTCGTACGCGTTTAATAAATAAAACTTTCACTCATATATAACTTTTTTTTATCTACTAAATAAAATGAGTTTTTGTTGTTATTTTATTCACAAGTGTGTTGAAAAACGTCGTATGATACACGTGTGTATTGATGATTACCGTCCTCGGTTCTCTTAAGACCCTCACCTACGGCTCGAGTCTCAATGGCGCCTCGGCGGTAATCACCAATGTTACACACTAGTACCATAATGTACTATTTATGAACTACTGTAATACTTTCAACAACTCAGAAGGGTTTATGGTAATAAAAGAACAACAACTGGTCACTATATTTATGTAGGAATGTTAAGGATGTTTTATGTGTAACGGAACGCAAGTGTAGATTGAATGAGATGAATGAATGAAAGGTTTGATTGATTTTTGGAATGGACAGAGCGGAGTCGTTAGTCGGAAGCGAAAGAGGGTGGTAGGGTGCGTGTAAGACGAAGGTGTATTTTACTAAAAGAAGATTAAAAAAGTGTTTCAATTCGAAGGTGTTTTATTGAAGGCGAGCCAATATTTTTATCAACGCACCCACCCCCCACATTTATAATCAGATAACCTTACGGTTTTAACATATTTCGTACACTGAGGCCCGGTTTCCACCAAAGCAGACAGGAGAGGAGACGAGAGCAGATATGTTTTGAATAACCAATCAGGTTTCGTTATTTCCACATCACTCCGCTTAGCTACAGTGGAAATAGATCAAGCGGAGACGAAAGATGTTTTATTTTTCTATAGAACTTTGTGCCGCGAGCGAGCAAGTGGCGCGGCAGAGCGGAGACCACCCCCCATTCCCCGCTGCCTTCAGCCCACGCCTCGCACACCCGAAGGTGTGTTACACAAAGCTCACATCTCCTCTCCGCTTCGGTGGAAATAACCTGCCAGCTTCGCAGCACATCGCCTCTCGTCTCCTCTCCTCTCTGGTTTGGTGGAAACCGGGCCTGAATCTATACAAAGAAGAACATTTTAGAAGACCTCGCCATCCCTCTAACCGTCTTACAGTATAAGAAACTTAGCAAATTGGCACAACCGATAGCGGATTGAAGTCATTGATAAACTATTTTAATTAAAAGGGTTATGAATAACAAGAATTTAATACATTATTTTTTGGAAATTTTAGATAATATTTTATATAAGATATTATATTTAAAGTTTTATATGTAATATAAAAGAAATCGAAAACAGCAAAAATCTGTCGCGTCTGCCAACATGAAAATAAAATGTAGTGAATACCATCTACATACAATTAAGGGATTTTGAATTATAATCTACACAATCACCACATCATATTAGAGATAAATATTGTTACATAAAATTGAGGTAAATTATGGAGAACTACTATACAAAACAGGCGCAAATCACAGAATAAATAAAAATATAACATTATTATTCAATTAACGAAATGGCCGATTGTATCATTTAGAAATAAGAAAGTAAGGCAATTAAAAGGCACTTACGGTTTACTGTACTTTATTCCGGCACCAAACTTGTACATATACACAACACAAAATTATTTTAAAACTACTGTGTAAAGAGGGCGTTTGGCTTGGCTTGCGTGAGCTTGTGGACGCTTCCCCCCAGGGGGTGCCCTCCGCGGTCCTCACTCCCTCCGACCGCGGTTGGCACACGGGGAAGCGTCCCCGGGGCCCCAGCGGCCACTGTCACATTCCCCCTTTCTCTCCGTGACAGTGGTGTCCCACCTACGTTCCTATCCTTAAAATCGTTCCTGTGTGTCCCTCCTTCACAACTACCCACCCTTTCCTTGTTAGACGGGCCACTCGCAACTCTCCGTTCAGCGGAGAGGTTCCTGGCGATGTGGCGGCGACGGGTCCGGCGTCTAGGCGTTTGCCAATCACCGGGCTGGCGACAGGGTGGGCCTGAGGGCGGTCCGCCCCATCTCTGACTTCGTCACCGTCGCGCGATGTGGGGTGTGGTGGCGGCGGTTTCACCCGACCGCACCCGCACCGCGGTAGAAGAGAAACCTTCAGATGGAAATGGGTGGAGACTTCGATTTGCTCGCCCTTAGGGCAGACCGTTTTTCCCACCCACCCGAAGCTAAGTTGGCGTGCTTGGAGCTGTATGCCGGGCGGGCTATCCCGGCTACAAGCGCCCTGTGGGCGGCGTGTGGGGTGTCCTGTTTACAGTCATACTGCACGCCGCTCACAGACATTAGTTCATAAGTCTCTCAGATGGTCTCCCGTAGCGGAGACAACGTTAGTTTTAATAACCCCGCAAGGGGTTCGAAAAAAATAATGGAAGCACAACGTCAAGAGAATCTACCCCAGGTGGGTCGATCTTCCGCTCAAAAAAAAAAGGAGGGCGAATCCCACGCCGATGCCGGTACCTATGGTAAGGCCAGCTGTTCCCCATCGTATTCTGGGGGGGGAACGACCTTGCGCTCTACATGGACTTTGTCCAAGGAGAAGATGCCCGAGATGGGCGGAGAAGTAACGTTTACGCGAAGCAGCAGCAGGATGAGCGGCCGCACATCCGCTGCTAGTGGCGTCAAAAGCGGCAACGTGAGCGGGGCCTTGAGTGGAGCTGTTGATGAGTCGGACTCCAACCTCTCAATGTTCTCCATTCGGTCCCGCTCTAGGTCAGATTCACGATCGCGGTCGCGTTCACCAATGCGATTACGCTCACCGACGCGCTCACGCTCCGGATCAGGACCCGGCATACGTACCGAACCAGAGGCCGGGCCCTCGAATCCGTCGAGTTGGCGCGTCATGAAGAAGCGGAGGAGGCCTGCACCAAATCGTGGCCCCCAAAAAATCTCGCTAGTCTCAAGCGATGAAGGAACGGTGGCTTCTAAAACTTCCCGAAGAGTGTCCCCACCCTCCACGGGAGCCACAGAAGAGGCTGCCAGTTTGGAACGGGCCAGAGCGGCCGTTGCCCAGACCGGCCGCCGGGATCTGGAACAGGATCATGAGGAGAGCACCGTCGAGCTGATTAGAGCTGCCGAAGAAGCGCGCATCGCTCGACGGGCCCCAGAGCTGCTCGGCCGTTCGGGTCCCGGATCTGACGAAACGGGAGCTAGGACGTCTCAAGCCGTCGAAACAGACGTGAAGAACGCCCTGGGTGTCATTCGACACGTCGCGAAGGTCCCTAAGGGTCTAAAAGGTACCTTCGTCAAATCCCTCAATGACTCGGTGGCGATCATCAGCGACGCGTTCGAGGTACTTCGAAGTCGCACCGAATCAGAGGAAGTTCGACGGCTTGAAGCAGCCAACCGGCGCCTCGAGGCAGAAGTTAAGGCTATGAGAGCGGAGATGGCCAGTCTGAGGGCTGAAATCACCCGAGCCCGTCCCACTCTTGTGCCACAACCGAAGAAACGGCATCTGCCAACCGCACCGCCTCCGCCGCCGCCGCCGCCGCCGCCACCGACTGCTACGGGAGGGCGGTTTAAGGACGAGGAAGAGCTTTTGCGCCATCTAACCCTCTCATTAGGGGCTATGATGGACGCAAAACTCGCCGCTCTGAATGACCGACTTCTACCGGAGACGCGAGTCCGCCCGCCGTTGGCAGCAGATACACGGCAGACCAATATACGACCGTCTCCGGCATCCGGGAGAAGAGAGACCGGACGCCCTCCCAAGGACTTCCCTCCATCGCCTACCCCAAAACAGAGGAGAAGTACTGGACGGATCGATTCGGCGGGGACAAGCACCCCCCAAACGCCAGGACAAGGCAGAATGGAAGTGGTGATTCCTGGACCATCACAAAGGCTCGAGGAAGGTTGGTCGGTGGTGGCTCGCAAGCCTAAAAAGAAGAAGCCACCGATCCAACAACAATCCGGAACCAGCAGAACTCCCCAGCCCAAGGCGAGGCCAAGGCCGCCGGCGCCTTCGGCAAAGAAAGGTCCGCGTATGCAGGTGCCCAACACGACTGCGGTGATACTCACCTTGTTACCCGCAGCCGTGGAGAAGGGCATCAGCTACGCGGATGTCATGGAGAAGGCGAAAGCCAATATAAAACTCGGCGACCTTGGTATCGCCGGGGTAAAACTGAAGACCGCGCGGACGGGGGCTCGTATGCTCCTTCTTCCCGGTAAGGATAGCGGGGAGAAAGCTGATGCCCTTGCCGCGCGACTCCGGGCAGTTTTGCCAGAGCAGGAAGTTAAGGTGTCCAGGCCCGAGAGATGCATTAACGTGCGCATCTCGGGTCTGGACGACTTTACCACCACCGAGGAGGTCGTGGCCGCCGTCGCCCGGGTCACGGAAATCGCCGCTGGGCGCATAAATTCTAGCGCCATACGTCTGGGCCCGGACAGGCTTGGATATGCTATCCTGGCCTGCCCAGTGGCGGCGGCCATTAAACTGAAGGACAAACCAAGAGTGATGGTGGGGTGGGCCTCGGCGGATATCAAAGTTCTGCCGAGCCGGTCTGAGAGGTGCTGGCGCTGCCTTGTGGCAGGACACGTGGCCTGCAGCTGCTCCTCCCCTGTCGACCGCAGCAAAGACTGTTATCGCTGCGGTCAACCTGGTCACCCTGCCGCTACATGCCAAAACACGCCGCACTGCAGTATCTGTACCGCGGCGGGCCGAGCGGCAGGACACTGGATGTGCAGGGGAGCGCCGGTCGCGCGTAAAAGCGCGGGCCCCCCCAACACCACCAACACCACCAGGAACAAAAAGGACGCCAACAAGTCGCAGCAGACCACACAAAAGGGCAAGAAGAAGAGGAAAAAAAGACAGGAAAAAGGTCCTACTGTTGCGGCAAGTAATACTTCTTTGCCACTAACACCGGCACAACCGACACCACCACCGTTGCCGCAGCGGCCACCCAAATCCAAACCGCTGCCGCCGCCAAAACCGACGTCGGAGACCGGGGCCACTAGGATGGAGGAATAAAAACAGTTCTTCCAATGGCTATCCTAGTGGTCCAGGGCAACCTAAACCACTGCGCCACTGCACAAGACTTACTGGTCCAGAGCATGGCGCAGTGGGGAATACAGTTGGCCGTGGTCGCCGAGCCATATTACGTCCCTCCCCGTTCTGACTGGGCGGGGGACCTGGATGGCTCGGTGGCCATCATTGTCCGGACCGCCGCCGCATGCCCTCCCCTAGCCGGTGTGGTAAAGGGACAGGGCTACGTGGCGGCAACAATCGGGGAGATGGTGGTCCTCGGGGGCTACTTCTCCCCGAACAGAAGGCTCGCCGATTTTGAGGGATGGATAGAGGAAGTGGGCACAGTGGTGGCCCGCAGCCGGCCTCGCCCCGTGCTCGTGCTCGGGGACTTTAATGCAAAATCCGTGGCTTGGGGATCCCCGCGTACGTGCGCGCGCGGCGAGGCATTGGAAGAATGGGCCATCGAAAAGGGTCTCGTGGTTCTCAACCGGGGCTCCGTACATACGTGTGTGCGCCAGCAGGGCGGCTCAATAGTAGACGTCACATTTGCCAGCCCTGAACTGGCGCGCCGTGTGCGGGACTGGAGGGTCGTCACGGGGGTGGAGACGCTCTCCGACCACCGTTATATACGGTTCAGCGTCTCCGCCCGAAATCCGAACCCGCCGTCCCGAGAGTCCCCGGTAGGTGACTGTCCGCGCTGGGCATTACAAAAGTTGAATCGGGAGTTGTTCAGGGAGGCCCTGATCGTCGCCGCTTGGGCATCAGGGTCCGAAATGAACCCTCCCGATGTAAATGTAGAGCAGGAGGCAGATAACCTACGGTCGCTCGTCACTGGCGTCTGTGACGCGGCGATGCCGAGGAGGGGCCGATTCCAGCCCTTCCGAAAGGTGTACTGGTGGAACCCCGTACTGGAGGGGTTAAGGCGCGCGTGCAATAGCGCGCGCCGCCAGTACACCCGCCACAGAAGACGGCGTCGTCGTGCAGCGGACGCAGCCACCGTGGAGGCTCAGCTGTACGAGGGGTACAGAAGCGCCAGAAGAACACTGAGGATCGAAATCCGAAACGCAAAGAACGTCGCCTGGGGGGAGCTCCTGGATAGCTTAAACCAGGATCCTTGGGGGCGCCCTTTCAAGATGGCACGGAACAAGCTCCGTGCCTGGGCGCCCCCACTAACTGAGTCTCTCCCCAGGGACGTAGTTCACGACGTTGTTGGCGCTCTGTTCCCTTCACGGGCTGAGCACATGCCTCCTGCTATGGCACCGCCAGAGGCGGAGCCCAGCGCGAATAGAGACCCTGTGCCCACCGTGGACCGGGTAGAGCTGGGGGTGGCCATGCTACGGCTAAAGGCCAAGAACGCTGCCCCCGGCCTTGACGGCATACCAGGGCGTGCGTGGGTTCTGTCCTACGACGCCCTGGAGCCCCGACTGATGAGGCTTTTCGGCGCATGCTTAGAGCAGGGCCAGTTTCCACAACGGTGGAAGACAGGAAAGCTGGTCCTGCTGCGGAAGGAGGGGCGCCCTGCGGACTCGCCGTCCGCCTACCGGCCCATTGTGCTGCTGGACGAGGTCGGTAAGCTCTTTGAGCGTATCATCGTCGACCGCCTCGTCCAGCACCTATCGACGACGGGGCCGGACCTGGCGGACAACCAGTTCGGTTTCCGCACGGGGCGCTCCACGATTGACGCGATCATGCGCCTGAGAGGCCTAGCGGAGGAAGCAGTTTCCCGGGGCGAGGTATTATTGGCGGTGTCTCTTGACATCGCCAACGCCTTTAATTCCTTGCCCTGGCCTTGCATTATGGAGGCACTCCGGTATTTCGGGGTGCCGGCCTACCTCCGCCGTATAGTCGGGGCATACCTAAATAGCAGAGCCGTCATCTACCCGGTCCATGAGGGTTGGAATCGGCGAGCCATGGTGTGCGGTGTTCCACAGGGGTCGGTTCTAGGTCCCCTCCTGTGGAACATCGCATACGACTGGACCTTGAGGTGTCGGGTTCTCCCGGGCGTCAGCGTCGTATGTTACGCAGACGACACGCTGATCGCCGCGCGCGGGAGGACCCATCGGCAGGCGTGCCTTCTAGGCACGGCTGGGGTGTCGACAATAGTAGGCAGGATCCGGCGTCTTGGTCTGGAGGTGGCGTTACAGAAGACCGAGGCCGTGATGTTTCACGGTCCTCGTAATCGTCCACCTCCGGACAGTTGCATTACAGTAGGAGGCATCCGCATCGGCATCGGTGGAACCATGAAATACCTGGGATTGGTCCTCGATAGCCGATGGGATTTTTCGGCACACTTTCGGCAGCTGCTCCCCAGACTCAAGGGGGCAGCCGGTGCGCTCTCGCGCCTGCTCCCCAACGTCGGGGGGCCTAACGCCACGTGCCGGAAACTCTTCGAAGGCATCGTACGTTCGATGGCCCTTTACGGGGCCCCAGTGTGGTCGGACCGCCTGACGGGCAAAAACGCGGCGCTGTTGCGTCAAGCGCAACGCATATTGGCCGTCAGAGCAATAAGAGGATACCGTACGGTGTCCTTCGAAGTGGCCTCGCTACTCGCCGGATCCCCCCCATGGGACCTGGAAGCCAGGGTCCTGGCGTCACTGTATGTGTGGCGCAAAGAGGCCCTGGCTAGGGGCACCAGACCCGCGCCTCGCGAAATCGAGGCGTGCCGGTCGGAGCTCCGCCAGGTAGCCGTGGGGGTCTGGGAAGAACGCCTAAGACGCCCCAGCGCGGGCCCCGCCACAATTGAGGCGGTGAGGCCCGTCCTGCAAGAATGGATTGGACGACGTCACGGCACCCTGACGTTCAGGCTGACGCAGGTCCTGACGGGGCATGGTTGCTTCGGAAGGTACCTGTGTCGCCTCGGCCGCGAGGCCACGTCAGGGTGCCATCATTGTGACACGGGCGACGAGGACACGGCGTTGCACACACTCCGGGAGTGTCCAGCCTGGACGGAGCAGCGCCGGGAGCTCGTCGCCCATACCGGATTTGACACCTCGCTCCCGGCCGTGGTACGCACCATGGTCGGGAGCTCCACCGGATGGGACGCCGTCTCCTCCTTTTGCGAGCAGGTTATGTTTGCGAAGGAGGAGGCGGAACGGGAGCGTGAGCGTAATTCCCTGCTCCGCTCCCGCCAAAGGAGGACGCGCCGACGTCGGAGGTCGGATAGTGACCTTCGGCCGCCGTAAGCGGGCGGCGCGGGTGGGGCCCCTAGGGGTATAGGGGTTCTCACTCACCCGCACATGCCGTCGAGATGAGAGCGCGAGTGTTCCGCGCGCGCTCATCTCTCTTCCCGTGGGGCGCGTTACAGACCGCCCCACGCACGGATCAGACCTAGAAGTAGCCAGGGGACACGTCCCCTGGCATAGGAAGAGGCCCAGTGAGGGGGGCCCACGCCTGCCAGGGCACGCGGGGTTGGGGAACCCGCGTCCGCCATGCTTGGATGTACGTAACACACTGACGGATTCACACGCGTGTAAACGACTTCCAAATGCCAAGCGAGATTTGTGGACGCTTGGGGCTTGTGGACGCTTGCCGAGCCTTGGCAAGCGTGGAAACGCAGCATAATGTTTCACAGCGAGCAGGCAAAATAAGTAACTCACTTCACACTCAACGAAATCGTCCAGCCTACCTCCTTTTCAAACATCTAAGATTAATTCGTCGAGTACACCCGGTGACACAAATTTGATTTTCTGCATACATGAATTTCACCCGGGTGCACTCGCATATTAAAAATATTTATTTATTATAAAAAGTGAAGTGCCTACAAAAGTACATAACAAAATTAATTATTAACTTTAAAAAGAAAACATGACAAGAACAACTATGCAACTAAATAAATGTAACACTACCCCTGAATTTAATTTTATAAAATAATACATGTAAATGGAAATATTAATTACAATGAAACTGTTATAGCATGATTGACAAACACGATTTTGACTAGTCGTAAAACCTAACGACGTCCGACTCGCTCGGATGTCGAGCAAAAAGTGATTGTATGGCACCGCTGCTCGTTTCTTATAGTACGCACGTCGCCACTACTTTCACGCCAGTCAAATGACGGCACCGCCAGGTTACCCTCTTTCTTGAAGTTTCTTATAACACTATGGGAATACTATTAGTCCGATTTAAAATAATACTTTTTTTTATTGCAGGAGTTCAGAAGACAGGCAGACGGCCCACTTGATGGAAAGCGATTACCATCGCCTATGGACATTTGCAACACCAAAGGTGCTACAAATGCGCTGCTGCTCTCTTAAGGGAGACTGGAACCTGATCACTAATGTCGGAACACAACTCAAGGTTGTTATGGCGATATATTTTAGACCAGGGGTGGTAGCCATCCAGTCAAGTCGCCTCTTACGACAGGCCGCCCGGCCGCAGGAAATTGTATTCTTTCTCCGTTCCTGCACGGATAAAAATACCTACCCTGTTCTATAACGATGTGTCTAATTACGAACGAATGCGTGGTACGAGGCATGAAGCCCAGCTACGGGTAATAAACACACTTTGGGCTCACCCTTTTTTTTCAAATGATACATAGTGCTTTATACTACACAACAATAGATTGTCATATTTTTATTTTGGCTTATTTCTAGTAGGACCGAGAATCTCGTGACTAATTCCAACATAATAGGAAAAATAAAAACTCAACGCCTCGGCTAGCTCGGTCAGGTAGAACAGATGGGAAAGAATCACAGCGTGAGGAAAGAATATTTGAGCCAGCCAGTCAGTTGGCAGCCGGTCGGCCATCCAAAATATCGCTGGAAGGCACAGTGGAGGCGTGCGAGGCTGTGCGAACTTCGGACCGATAATAACCAGCAAGAAACTGCGTAAAACAGCGAAAAAGGGCTTGTTCTCATTTCGGAGCCCAGGACACACTTGAGGTCGCTGAGCTAAAGCAGTAAGTTATTTCTAGGACAATAATCACCTATGTTCTTCCTGTTCGGTCCTTGCCTAGTATGTAGGTAGAATATCGCTTCATCAATTTTACTGTCTACCCTCTTTCTGAGTGAGGCGATGGCCAATGCACGGAGGTTCAGGGCAGCCATTTTTTGAACACTTACTGTTAACGTTTTGACAAAGAAAGACCGCGCCGTGCGTTTATTATTTAAACATATTTAACGCTAACTACTAATTACTGGCCGTGCTAAGAACCTATTTTGCAATACTGGTCAAAATAAGTGATCACTCCATAGTGAAGTTGGTGCCGTGCAGTGTTCTTCTGCGTACTACAGCCTGAACGAAGCCTGGAGAGGGCGGATCTCAAGGTTAGTGGAGCTTCTGCGTTTCTAGTGCAAGGAACAAGTCCATATCTATTATACATACATACATACATACATACATAACTTCACGCCAGTTCCCTTGCGCGGTAGGCACGAACAACAGAGTGCCATTTAGGCTTATTCGTACACACCTCACTTGCCTCTTTGACATTAATAACTCTTGTCATGCAAGCTCGTCTGTTCTTAAGGCTCCTGACATCACCTTCTGCTAGTACACATATCTATTATCTATTGTTATTTCCAAGCATATGTAGTATAAAGTTACTTTTGCTCATCCCTAGAATGTTTAATATGTAGATACGTACGTACATATGTCCTTCACACCATATCCAATACGACCCAAGTTGTCGATCTTTAAAATAGATAGAGCTGTGAACGATCCGACCATTCAATAAATCGATTCGGTGTCGCGATAAAGGCTAATGTAGGCAACATCCCGAGCAACTGAGGCTATTCATTGGCAGTGCGATGTGGAGACATCGTTTTAGTAGCTCAATGACCGTGGTAAGGTTTTATGAGAGGGTTGAATGTTTTACAGGGGCGTATCAGCCGTATCAATGATACGACGCCCCCAGTCTACAGGAGCCCCGAAACGGTGTAAGCGAAAATTCTTAAAAATTATCCACAATAATAACATTTTTGAGAATAACTGCTAGAATAACAGAAACGTCTATCAGACTTCTCATTATTCCACCACCCATTAGAATTCTACAAAACATTAATGGGTTCAGAACTCAATAAAAGATATTTTTAAAAGAGCAACAGCTTTCACAACACGATCTAAAACTTTATACAAGTTGTATTTAATTTAATTGTTATATCCATTCTTTTATTATTTTTTTGCAATACTCGTATATAAAACACTAATATTCATTCATTCATTATTATTATTTTCCTTATTTCTTGTATATACTACGTATGTATATGTGTGTGTATGTATGTGTGTGTATATGTATGTGTATGTATGTATGTATGTATATATATATATATATATATATATATATATATATATATATATATATTATTTACGATTCCCTTCATGCTTTGCAATGCTTAAGGGCTCAGCGGAAGATCAGCGCTGGTTCTAAAAGACTTTCAGGACAAGATTATGTTGTTAGTTTTAAAGTTATTAACAATTATACCTACTGTAATTTTTTCCTGAATAAAATTATTTTCTTTCTTTCTTCTTTATTTCATTATTGTCTATAGAGGAAGAAAATCTAGAAAAATTTAAATCGTCTTCAGCTATGGATGATTTGATCAATAATTTTGCCGAAAACAAAAGGAAAAAAAGTGTATCTTTGATTTAAATTGTTTTTTTGACTTAGCTCCTACGAACATCAAGTATAGGTAATAACTTATAATCAATATATAATTATTTTAATTCAATTCAAGCATTTTTTGGTCCATTTATAAAAAACTATCCGTGCAGGAACGGAGAAAGAATACAATTTCCTGCGGCCTGGCGGCCTGTCGTAAGAGGCGACTAAACAACCCACAGCCAGGTGGTAGGGTATTTGCTCGACTGGATAGCAAACACCCTTGGTCTAGAGTATGCCGCTATAACAACCTTGTGTTCCGGCATTAGTGACCAGGTTCCAGTCTCCCTTAAGAGAGCAGCAGTGCATTTGTAGCACCTTTGGTGTTACAAATATCCATAGGCGATGGTAACCGCTTTCTATCAAGTGGGCCGTCTGCCTGTCTGCTGTACTCATGCAATAAAAAAAATGTACGTCGCGTCGCGGGCAGATGCTACTGGTCAACTGAACGGGGTGGGGGTGTACTGCGTTATATGCTCAAGGCGCGGTGCTACGTTTATTACATGTAAGTATGTACAGGGCCCGTTTAAGACAAGCTACGCCACTGATGTTTTAATAGCAAGTTGATCGGCGAACTATAGATACACCTATTCATATTTCTAGGATTCATTGGCCAGTTTGGTAAAAAGAGAACCCTTGTGAATTCGTATGTGTTCCGATTTTTAATATAGGTACTAGCCGGCCCAGTAAACGTTGTCCGGGTGCAATTGTGATTCTAAACTATCCCGGGACCCACTTAAACACACAAAAACTTCATCAAAAGCGATCCAACTAATTTAGGAGGCGTTTAGTGACATATCCACAAACAGAAGAATTTTGTATATAAAGAATAGGGAATTAAGAAAATCAGGACGTTTTTCTTCTAAGCGTCGGAAAAATAAAAGTATATACGGAGCCTCCGTCAACAAAACGTCAAATGAACTTAAGCATTTTTTGACTTGTGCGGGTAGACTTAATTCTTTTTTAACAATTTAACCTCTTTCTTGGTTCACGAAGGAGCGATGTAGACTTATGTTGAATACACGTAGTTTTCATCTCTGTGGTTAATAGTAATGTATCTGTTACGGGCAATTTGATTAATCGGGCACTATTAATATGGACCGATCATTATAAATAATGTTCACAATTTCAACACCAGGCATTGTAATAGACTGATATTGCCAGGCTTGGTATACGCTTCTTCAATAAGATACCGAATGAAATGTTAGATTAAAAACCAAATTAAAGACTATCAAGCTAAAAAAGTCGTGGTAGCGTAATGTCTAGCGCACGCGTCCCAAACTCAAAGGGCGCGGGTTCGATCCTGGCCGGAACGCATGCACCACTTAGGCAGTTTTCTGACCTAATGTGCATATTGTTACAATACCACGTGCTAATAACGGTGAAGGAAAACATCGTGATGCAACCTGCACATCGAGATAACCGATGTGTCAAACCTGCTAAGCCGCCTTGGACAAGCGTGGCGGGTATACTGTCCGTTCCCCTATAGTGGGAGGCCCGAGCCCAGCAGTGGGACATTTATGGGCTGTTATTACTTTTACTTATTACTAAGCTAAAAAAGGGATACTACGCTATTGAAGAATACTTAAATGATAAAACTTTATTTACATAGCAGCTCGCTCCAACCTCTTATACTATATTTTGTATGACATTTTATCTTGCCAAGCTTGGAATTTATGGAGATATGTTGCAGCAAAAATTTTAGTACGTAAGTCTTTATTATAACTATGATAATATTTTTCTTTCCTTTTATTGTCTCTATCTTATTGAATATGCACTGTTTGCTACAACTCCATTAATTCTTCAAAAGTCATTCTGTAACATACTTCTGTATAAAACTTATAAAAAAAAGAACTTGAGATATAAATAGAATAATAAATATAAAGAAATACAATTTTTAGCTAGACGTGTTGCTGGGGAGTTTCTTGCCGCTTCTTCTCCTTAACAGCAATAACACGTTGCGAAGCGCTGTACATAACGGTACTTTTATTTATTATGAACAGATCCGATTTTTTAAAATATTATATATAATATTTTTTTTAAATACAACTTGTCGTTGGAATATGATATTTAAATTCATTTATAAACACATATATATTTTTTAGATATGTATATTAAGTATATATATATACTAGCGGCCCTGGCAGACGTTGTCCTGCCTTTAAAAAATAACATTATAATACCCGATCCCAGAGCCACCTACCGGTACTAATTGCGAATCTAAACCATCCGGGTACCCACTCAAACACACAAAAACAAAATCACCAAAATCGCTCCAGGTGATTAGGAGGATTCCAGAACCCGATCTCAGCGCCACCTACCGGTTCTAATTGTGAATCTAAACCATCGGGAAACCCACTCATCCCTACTCCGTGATGTTTGCTGGATGAGAGGTGACAACGGTAGACATCTAGTGGGGATAACTGATCGATTGATAGTTAAAAGAGAGGAAGAGAGATAGTAGTAGAGAGGTGGAAAATTAAGAGTAATATATTTTTTTTTATTATAAGTCATGACAAAGTAAGATTAAAAATTTTGCCAAAAAAAATAAAGTTTATACATAATTAAGAAATAAAAAATAGGGGTTGATCGTAGAGGGGGGAAAATTTATGGTTGTATGTATTTTTTAATGCTGTATCCTAAAAAAAAAAAAATTATCTAAAAATTAAAAAATTAAATTTAGGAGTGGACTACCCTTAAAATTTAGGGGGATGAAAAATAGATCTTGTCCGATTCTCAGACCTACCCAATATGCACACAAAATTTCATGAGAATCGGTCAAGCCGTTTTGGAGGAGTATGGTAATTAACACTGTGACACGAGAATTTTATATATTAATTTAATATCATTTATGTATTTATTATTAAAATGTAAGTAGTTCGTACTATATGTTACGTATACTACCATCGCCATTACCATCTCAATTCATTCCTGGGGTTATCTGGAAGAGATCGCTTTGTAGCGATAAGACCGCCCTTTGTACATAACTAGATATAATTTTAGTCTTTAAGTTCATGTTTGTATTGGTGTACAATAAAGTGTCATCTATCTATCTATATTATTACTATCATAGTAGCGATCGCATTACTTCCATTCGGTTGTCTAAAAAATATTTCGTCATATAATAAACCTTCTCGCATAAATGTGCTTTACTAATTTTTTAAACTTGTTTACTCTCAGCTCTTGTATCCCTTAAGAAATGGAAAATCAAGAAAATTATTTACATTTATTTTCTCAGACATCAAATAGCAGTCCTGATCGGTTTTATTGCCCCAGAAGGCCATAAAGTTTATGAAAACAGTTTTGCTAAAAGCGGTCGTAAATTCAAACGCATTTATCTTATCCTTAGCGAATACACAAAGACTTTTAAGTTATTTACAATAATAACCCGAGGAATGGCAAATAAAGTGGGCATTCTGAAGCGGACACCAGCGGTTTCCGAGCTGACCAGGATCTTGAATAAGCGACTGGTTCAGAAAATATATAGTTTATATTGTTACAAGATGGGCCACCTGCATACCTGTATTTATTACCTGCCGCGGCGTTTGAGCTAATAACGTTAAAACTGTTTTATAACTATCTTCTTTGGTTTTCTTTGTGTTTAAAATTTGTAATTAGATAATAGCCTATTGCGTATTGTACTCGTTTATGGCCGTTCGCAGACATAATTACACAGGTGTGCAGATTATGTTTACTGGGAATTGCGCCGACGCTTGCCAGGTAGACATATGGCATCGGTGCATTATAAAGCAATGGCCCAATGCAGAGAGAAGGCAGTCAAGCGGCGATTACGATACGAGCAAGACGTGTGTAGTACATTCGATAAGCGATATAGTGACGGACTTTGCGCGTGTTATTGGATCGTGCAGTTTACACTGGTTGTATCCAGTTATATTTGTACCTGTGTTATACGTGTAGAACTATACATTCTAATAAATTCTATAGTAATTCCAACGGCATTTTAATTCGAGTCCTGTAGATCGTAACAATATTGTTATGTGTCCATGTGTTCAGCTCGCGGCCCCATACCATACTGATGTACATTATTTTGCGATGCGTTCTACGAATCTTTATATATAAAAATGAACGTTTGTCTGTATGTCCTTTATAGAATCGTAAACTGTACATTTGATCATGTGATGATCTTTAGCAAAGTTGTTGTGCATGAGCCAAAGAAGGTTTCTGAGTTGGTTCACAATTGCACCCGGTAGGTGGCGCTGCTGTCGGCGTATCGATTGAAGCTTTTCCGGGTTGGACGACGTCTGCCGGGACAGCTAGTTAATCAATATATATAAAAATCAATTGCTGTTAGTTAGTCTCGCTAAAACTCGAGAACAGCTGGACTGATTTGGCTAATTTTGGTTCTGAATTATTTGTGGAAGTCCAGGGAAGGTTTAAAAGGTAAGTAATATGATAAAAATGCTTGGAATATAGTAAAAAAAACAATTTCGCTTTCCTTTACAAACTCTTCCTACCTGTCAAACATTTGATGTTCGTCCCGTCGTTTAGAAATCAATTACATTTAATAGTTTTGACCACACTTTTTACTAATGTTGAAACATTCTGCAATTATCATTCAGCTTTTTTATTTATTAATTCTGGGGCGGTACGAAGTTTGCCGGGTCAGCTAGTTTTAAATAATTACATTTCCTAATATACGACTAACGAGGTTAGTCGTTACATCCCGCGGGCCTCCGAGAGAATTATCGTCACAGTGATTTGAGGAAAATTTCCTCCAAACAAAACCCTAATCTAATTCCTACCTAAGGCAGAAAAAGTCACCATGCACAAGATGGCACTTACGAAGTGCCCGACCAGGACAGTAGTTCCATACGTTCTGACTCCGACTGACAAAACCTGCCTAAAAGTCAGACGACCTTGTAGGTTAGTTACAGTACCGTAGATACTACAAACATGCGCTACGCACTGATTTTCATCATTTCACAGTGGAATTAAAAACCAAAACGAAAATACGCTATACTATTTACTCACGCTAAATCGACGCACAGGGTTACCAACAATCAAAAATATTAACACCCAAAGCTACAGACACCTATAGTTACTGCCACGTGCTAAATTGATAATCAGTAATTTTTAAGAGTTCTTTTATACAAATTACTCGCAAAGAACCCTAAAATACAAAAAGCACTGCGAGTACCGTACCTTTCCTTTGTAAAACGGTAGAGTTGATTTCGAATGAAAAGGTTGGAAAATTTCAGATTCATTAATACGTAGCTTTTGTATGAATTAAAGGGTGTTGCCATGTATCTCAATTATCCTTGTATTTCTCGGCTTTTGTTTATGAGTAAATTTTACCTGCGGCTTTATCCTTAATTATTTATCTTTTATATTGTGTATGAGCGAAAAATACAACTTTAATACTGAAACACACACTTTTTTATTAATTGTTTATCAAAAGGCTTAATATTTATTATTATGTCCTAACTTGAAAATTTGTGGGTTGTCATAAATACTAAACAAAGGCTAAAAATAAAATATGGACAAAAACTGTCACTAACTTAAAGTTATTTTTAGTTTGGTTAGTACTAACTTATAGTTCACCACAACATATAATATTGTTGAAAGTTTAGATTATTTTAAACAAGATTTCTACATACATATTATCACGTCTATTTCCCTTAAAGTAGAAGCTAGAGTAAACGCGGTCGAGATGCGAGCACTGCGCAAAATCTGCGGAGTGACGCTCGCGGACCGCGTTCGTAATACCAAAGTAAGAAAGAGAGTTGGTCTGAAAGAGAGTGTCGGGGTGAAGGTAAGGAAAGGAATGCTCCGGTGGTTCGGGCATGTGGAAAGAATGCATGATGGAAGAATGACTAAACAGATATACAATGCAAAAAGTGGATGGATGTAGAAGCCGTGGAAGGCCACGACACACCTTCCATGATCAAATTGATCGTGTACTAGCAGAAGGTGATGTCAGGAGCCTTAAGAACAGACGAGCGTGCATGACAAGAGCTATGAATGTCAAAGAAGCAAGTGAGGTGTGTAAGCATAAGCCTGAATGGCGCTCTGTTGTTCGTGCCTACCCCACAAGGGAACTGGCGTGAAGTTATGTATGTATGTATTTCTCATAAGCTTAGACAGAGACGATGGATTTCCACTTCTTTTTATTCTTAAACATGACTCTGCACGATTTGTGTGCAATCCAGTGTCAAGTACCCATAAATTTCACGTTTTAGAATATCTAGATTCTTGAAGCTACTTGCAGAGGCAAATTGTAAGTATTTGATTGACGCCAAAGGACGGAGTTCTTATGGAAGGTTGAAAAGACAAATTTTCTTATTATATATATAACTAGCTGATACCCGCCCGCTTCGCGTACCGCAAAATCCGTTCTAGCCGACCTCTACTTGGCGGAAGGAAGATCCATGCCAAATTTCAAGTCTATAGGTATTATAAGTTCCTGAATTATCGTGTTGAGTCACTATATACGTGGATTTTAGTTATATATATTTATATAATAGCCCCTATTTGTTCCGCTGTTGGCTTGGGCTCTCAATTTCTCACAGACGATATACCTGCCGTGCTTAGTTATCTCCGGTCTGCAGGTTTCATCACGATGTCCTCCTACACCATCAGTCAGCATGTAGTAATTATAACAACAAAACAATGCATTTCTAACAAATCTTAGATAGCTAAATAACTCTCTATTGTACGCAATTACAGAAAACTTACAGTCTAAAAATATTCTGAGTGTGCACAATGGGAGGTGTTATCGCTTAAAAGCGATCTCTTTCAAACTACACGAAGCAGGAATAGAACAGATTGAATGTCTCGGAAGTGGTACACACATCTTGTCTACTTTTAATCAATATCATTTTATGCATGTTGAAGTTAAAATATCATAAGTTTCGCCTCTAAAGTTTAACTTTCTAATCCCTGACTTATTAAAATATTTGTTTCGGCTGGCAACATTAGTCAACACAGTTGCCCCACTTCCTTAATACTTCGCAACTTTGGAGGCAGCCCTTTGAAGCGATTAAGCGGTGTTTATTAAAAGCATGCAAATTAATTGAACAGTAATTTTAATCGCTTTTATGCTTAACGTTCAGCTGTGATCGTTTATTTGTGACATTTCAACACTTGTTTACGTTATTTCCCGTGAATTATAGCTTTTTTATTTATTTGATTAACAGGGATAGAACGGTTTATAGTTGTTTGAAGATCTTTAGGAACGCAAAACGTTTTCTACCAGGGGTACAATATGAACTAAGAGATATTTTTTATGATTTTTTTATTGCAGGAGTTCAGCAGACAGGCAGCCGGCCCACTTGATGGATAGCAGTTACCATCGCTTATGGACATTTGCAACACTAAAGGTGCTACAAATGCGCTGCTGCTCTCTTAAGGGAGACTGGAACCTGGTCACTAATGCCGGAACACAACTCACGGTTGTTATGGCGACATACTTTAGACCAGGGGTGGTAGCCATCCAGTCTCTTACGACAGGCCGCCCGGCCGCAGGAAATTGTATTCTTTCTCCGTTCCTGCACGGATAGATGGATAGATGATATCAGAAGACAATAGCTCACCACCTATTGTCTCGAATTCATCGTCATGATGTTTCAAGATCTGACTAACAAAACCCCACACGACTACATACATTGTTTTTTTTTAAATTAAATCGGTTTGCGTTTGACCACGATCACGACCAATGCCGGACGATGATGCGGTCGAAGATGGAGCATGCTTACCTAGATAGTACCTATTGATAAGACTTGAAGATACCCGGATTGTACTTTTCAGGACACACGGACTCTGGTAGTGCATTCCACGGTTCTGCCTTACGTAGAAGGAACGTGGAGGCGAAACGTTTAGTACGCACTGGTAGAGTTTCTACTGTGACACGATATCGTAGACCAGAGCGCCTTGTGGTCCTAAGATGGAATGGTGCAAGGGAAATCAAGTCGGTATTTTAAGAAGGTTTTCTTACCTTAATTATACGGCGGCCAACCCTATGTTTTTGTATAGCAATATTATTACTGATCGATCCAAATAAGAATAGGAATGTCAATAACCTCTATCTGTCAAATGTCACTTGAAAAGTATGGTTTGCAAAAACCTTATTTGCATGTCAATAATAAATAGTCTTACATCAAATTTAAATAAAAAGGTTAAATTAGTAGTAAATTGTCTTAATATAATATTTAATTATTTAAAGTTATTAAAGTCACAATATGGCGCAAAGTCGATCCTATTCTCATTTGAATCGCATTATACATATGAAAATAAATCAATAAATCAATACATTTTTATCCGTGCAGGAACGGAGAAAGAATACAATTTCCTGCGGCCGGGCGGCTTGTCGTAAGAGGCGACTTAACATCCCACAGCCAAGTGGTAGGCCACGTGTCCGACTGGATGGCCACCACCCCTGGTCTAAAATATGTCGCTATAACAACCTTGAGTTGTGTTTCGGCATTAGTGACCAGGTTCCAGTCTCCCTTAAGAGAGCAGCAGCGCATTTGTAGCAACTTTGGTGTTGCAAATGTCCATAGGCGATGGTAACCACTTCCCATCAAGTGGGCCGTCTGCCTGTCTGCTGATCTCCTGCAATAAAAAAAAATAAAAAATCATAATCAGAAATATGTACCAGGAGATCAACAGCAGATTGTTACACGAGAGGCGAAAGTGACCTGTTTAAACACGAGATGGTTTGGCGCGTGAGTGTAGCGAGGGCGCTAATAATTCGAGAGCCTAAATAGGCCTTTGACCTGAGGTTAACACTCTGCTTGTCATTTAGAATACGAAGAAAGTAAACAATAACTGATAAGTTAAACAAACAACTACCTTTCTAAAGAAATCAGGCGTTAAATCCATATCTAAATGTAATGAACGTCATCACCTGCGTCACATATGAAACGTCAAGTTTTTTTTCTATGGCATTCTACCAGCCAGTATTTTTTTTTTGCTCTGATGATAGCAAATATATAAATAATAATTTAATAAAAAATAATTTATAAGTATAAAATGATGTTACAAATTGTTGACACTTTTTATTACTGTCTATGCCGCGATTTGGCTGTGGTGTAGTGGCTGTAAAAAAAGTTGGGACATGAGTCGCATGTATTATCTATGGTTCGCATAGTTTTCTAAATTTTTTGGAGTTTTTGGCGGGAACTGAAAGGGGACGTTGTGCTGTGCAGTTTTATTTTCTAAAAATGTGTAAAATTACTTTAAAATGAACAATAGTTGTAGGATATTGATAGTTTTTGAGTAGTAATTATGTGTTTTGTGAGAAATGTGAACTGTATAGTCAAATGTGGCCTTTCGAGTTTTCACAAGAACTCCGTTGAATGACGTCGATTGTAGCCTACAATACAACGGCGTCTGGCTTAAAGGCCTAGTTGCCAAGCCTTAAATATAAAAAAAAAATTGACAGCAGGGAGAATCGTTTCCCAGGGACGAAAAGTGCTATTTTCATCCCTGTGATTAGATAACTCCAAACATACTTTCAGAATGTGACAAATGAAAGTCATTAAAAACCTCTAAGACACAAAACTTCATACCCATGCGAGCATTTTGCACGTAAGCGGCTTATACCGAAGCAGTATTATGGCCGGGGCATGCATCATGTATCGTGCAATATACGTAGAGACTACGAGGGTGTACTATTAATTCAACACACATCCAACTATACCGAGGTCAAGTGTTAAATTATTTAGTGATAGTCTAGGCGGATTGCTAGCTTGGTAACGTGCAAAGTAAAGTTACAAATATGTAAAACAGATACATACGTATTTGTAATATACTTCAGTCTTACTCATTTTGAGTTAGCGTAACTTTGAAGGATTATCTATGGTTCTTAAAGAAGCCTTCAAACTTACTCTAACTCAATATGAATTTAGATATAAACTGCATTTAACTTTTCAGTTTAGACGAGGATAAGAAAAAGATTTAAGTGAAGTAAAAGTGGTAATATGTTGTGGAATGCATTAGCAATCAGCATCAGAAGTGCAGTCAGTTACATATTTTAATTAACTCCTCAAAGATCACTATCTAAATTTGTAAACAGTAATTTATGTATGTATATGTAACTCTACGTACATATATTTGTATATAAATATTTATGCATATTTTTATTTACTATTAATATTAATCTATATATATATAAAAGAAAGTCGTGTTAGTTACACTATTTATAACTCAAGAACGGCTGTACTGATTTGGCTGAAAATTGGTGAGTGGGTAGCTTAGAACCAGGAGACGGACAAAGGATACGTTTTATCCCATTGGAACCGGTAGGTGGCGCTGAGATCGGGTTCTAGAATCCTCCTAATCACCTGGATCGATTTTGGTGATGTTGTTTTTGTGTGTTTGAATGGGTCCCCGGATGGTTTAGATTCGCAATTAGAACCGGTAGGTGGCGCTGAGATCGGGTTCTAGAATCCTCCTAAGCACCTGGAGCGATTTTGATGATTTTGTTTTTGTGTGTTTGAGTGGGTTCCCGGATGGTTTAGATTTGCAATTAGAACCGGTAAGTGGAGCTGAGATCGGGTTCTAGATTTTTATTATTTCAGAGCAGGACAACGTCTGCCGGGGCCGCTAGTACATGTATATTTTAAACTGTGCGCACTGAATACCGACCCATTATTAGAAATGTAAAATTACCTCCAGAAGGTTGTCTGTAAGAAATCGCTGTTAGCGATAAGACCGCCGATTGTACTAGTTATATGATTGTTAATTCATGTGTATTATTTTCTTGTATGCAATAAAGAATATTCTATTCTATTCTAAAAGGGACTTATTCAGAAATAAAATTATAATAAAATCAAAGAAACCAAGTGACCTGCAACATAAATTAAAATTATTACGAACAAAATTTAGTAGCGTTAATATATAAATAAATACTTACATGTAATAAACGTAGCACCGCGCCTTGAGCATATAACGCAGTACACCTCCACCCCGTTCAGTTGACCGGTAGCATCTGCCCGCGACGCGACGTACATTTTTTTTATTACATGAGTCCAGTAGACAGGCACACGGCCTATTTTGTTGGAGGCCTACCTCCAGGACAGGTACATCCTCTGGGAGGGCGGCCGAACTGGCCAGGTTATAGGAAGACGACGCGTCGCGTGCGGCGTTCCACAAGGGTCGGTGCTGGGTCCGATCCTGTGGAACATCGGCTACGACTGGCTCCTCCGCGAGCCAGTACTGCCCGGGATGGGGGTGCTCTGCTTTGCAGACGACACCCTCGTCACGGCCCGGGGCGGAATCTATGAAGAGTCTATGGCACTCGCCGACGCCGGAACGGCGTTGGTGGTCGAACGAATCCGGCGTCTTGGCCTGAGGGTCTCTCCTGAAAAAACAGAGGCCCTCATATTCCATAGACCACATAGACGTGCACCACGGGACGCGCGCATCGTCGTCCAAGGTGTTGCGGTAGCGGTCAAGCCCCAGATGAAATATCTGGGGCTTGTACTAGATGGTAAATGGAACTTCGGGGCCCATTTCACCCAGCTCGCCCCGAGGTTAATTAAATCCGCTGCCGCCCTGGCCAGGCTCCTTCCGAACGTGGGAGGGCCGGGCGCGGCGACTAGGAAGTTGTACGCTGGCATCCTCCGAAGCATGGCATTGTACGGGGCCCCCGTATGGATTCATGCACTTCACCGGCATAACAGGACTCTGCTGAGGAGAGCTCAGAGGGTCCTGGCGGTGAGGTCCATTCGAGGGTACCGTACTGTGTCGTGGACGGCGGCAACACTGCTGGCGGGTGATCCGCCCTGGAATCTCCAGGCGGAGGTGCTCGCAGCAGTGTACCGCTCCCGGCAGGATACACGGTCGAGAGGAGAGGTGCCGTGCCCGGCAGAAACTAGAATGATCAGGGCCCAGGCGACCGAGGCCCTGATCCGCTCTTGGCAGAGGGACCTGGGGTCCCCAGAAGCTGGAATCGTGACGGTGGAGGCAATCCGGCCCCACCTGGCTCGTTGGGTCTCGCGGAAATGCGGGACCTTGACGTTCAGGATGGTGCAGATACTTACCGGGCACGGTTGCTTTGGTAAGTATCTGCACCAAATAGTTGGGCGGGAACCTTCCCCGTCTTGCCACGAGTGCGGCGCACTCCAAGACACGGCGTTTCACACGCTCGTGGAGTGCGCCGCTTGGGGACCCCAAAGGGCCCTCCTAGAGAACGTCGTTGGCCCTGTGAGCTCGCTTCGTAGCATGGTCGAAGCGATGCTCCAGGGTCAACAATCTTGGCTTGCGGTCTCCTCCTTCTGCGAATCCGTCATGTCGCAGAAGGAGGCCGCTGAAAGAGCGAGGGAGGAGGACGCGTACGCGGACCCCATCCGCAGGAGGCGGACCGGCGGTCGCAGGCGCCGCTACGCGCATCTTCTCCTCCCATAATTACCGTCACAGGGGGCCGCTGTCACGGGGGCGACAGCGGACTTCCCCCCCCTGCTGTACGAAGTGGGTCACTCTGCTCCCCGGGGTGACCCAGTTACAGGGTGTAGGGGCGTCATGGTGCAGTTACTCTGTACAAGATCCCATGACGCCCCGTAAAAGCGCTATAAATGGGGCGCAGGTTTAGGTTTAGTGGGTAGTTTGGCGACCGTTTCTCGCGACAACTTCGTTTTAGAAGCCAGCGTGGAGGACCGGTCGCTGAGAGTCCCACACACCCTCGATGCAGGCCTTATGCCTGCATTTTGGCCCTTCCCCCGAAGGACCCGAGGATGGTGTCCAAAGACATGCCCCCCTGCGTTATCAAAAAAAAAAAAAAAAGGCACACGGCCTATTTGACATTTGCAACACCAAAGGTACAACAAATGCGCCGCTGCTCTCTTAAGGGACACTGGAACCTGGTCACTAATGCCGGAACACAGCTTAGGGGTGTTACATATCTCAGTTATATTCACAAATGCAGTGCTGTTCTTTATAACTTTTTTTATTGCAGGAGATCATCAGACAGACAGACGGCCCACTTGATGGAAAGCGGTTACCATCGCCCATGGACATTTGAAACAGCAAAGTTGCTACAAATGCGCTGCTGTTCTCTTAAGGGAAACTGGAACCTGGTCACTAATGCCGGAATACAACTCAAGGTTGTTATGGCGACATACTTAAGACCAGGGGTGGTAGCCATCCAGTCGGGCAAATGCCCTACCACCTGGCTGTGGGTTGTAAGTCGCCTCTTACGACAGGCCGCCCGGCCGCAGGAAATTGTATTCTTTCTCCGTTCCTGCACGGATGAAAACTACAAGAAAATCGTTATATTTCGCCAACCTCTTAGTTACCACACACGTGAGATCCAGCATCCTCTACAGGACATCACCCCCGCTGACGAAGTGAATGTGTTCTGATTCCCGGGGCACATTCAGGCACTTTTTGCGCTGGATCGGACTGGGCGTAACTACGTTCTACGTCTCAGCCTTTCCTACATAAAAAGCGCGGGGCACATGGAAGGAGGGTGGTTTTAGTGGGTAGTGGGTGTTGCCCGTGCAACTTCTCTGAGTCTCCACACAAGCTGGCTTGATTATTGTTCGGATTGCCCCTTATCAAAGGGGAAAGCCTTCATGGTCAACTATGGTCTAATCCCTTGCAAAGGACCCAGTATTGTGCGTAAATAGCATTTCCCCCGCCTTAAAAAAATAAAAGCATCCTCTACAGGAACAATAAAAAAGTATTTATTTAATTAACTTCAAAGTTCCAAAGTTACACACAGCAGTCTCTGAAGAACAGAAACCAAAGACCGGGGGAAGTAGATACCAGAACGTAGAATAACACACCGCGGGTTTCAAAGCATGCAAGCTCTGAATGCAACCGGGATTTATGGTAGAATAGCGACGAATTCAAAAGTTAAGAACGAACTAGGTGCCATGTAGTTGAAATATACATAAATCTGATCCCATTAAACGTTCAAATCAAACCTCGGAAGCCATTATTGAAGTCATTTTTTTTTATGTTTAAGGCTTGGCAACTCGGCTTTTAAGCCAGGCGCAGTTGTATTGTAGGCTACAATACACACCATTCAACGGAGTTCTTGTGAAAACTCGAAAGGCCACATTTGTCTACACAGTTCACATTTCTCACAAAAACACATAATTACTACTCAAAAACTATCAATATCCTACAACTATTGTTCATTTTAGAGTAATTTTACACATTTTTAGAAAATAAAACTGCACAGCACAACTTCCCCTTTCAGTTCCCGCCAAAAACCCAAGCCATTATTGAAATAATAAAATGAGCATAGACAATATTAAAATGCTGTCACTCATAATTTTCAGAGTTCCACCGCTCCGTTCCACATAATAATCTCGGAGATGATTAATCGCCGCCGCAATGGGATGTACATAAAATTATTTTATGGGTAATGGAACGGGAAGGGGAATAAAGTGGGAATTTGACGGGGGGAAGTAATGTCGGGTAACGAGGCGTGACGTCAGACGGTTTGACTCCAACTCATCGACATCGATCTCAGAAAATTAGGATGTGCAAAAAATAAAACTTTTCTCGAGGTCTTCGACCATTAATTGAAAAACGGAGTCTCGGTCTCTCAAAGTGAAGCCAGCTAAAGGATGCCGATTTTCGATTAGAATGCCGATCACACCGCAGTACATTACGATAACTCAGTTTATAGTAGGGGTAAAGTTTGAATAATTTCCAGTGTAGAGTTGAGTAGGACATGATTTTAAAATGAGTTTGTAAGAGTAACATGACATTTTTTACTGAACCAGTACAATGTACCCCTTCAAATGAGGCGAGGATATTTGTGTGGTTTGTACCGTGGCAGTACATTTGAAGCGATGAGGCCGGCGAGGTGGTGAGTTCCGTACAAAACTTCTAATTCGGAACTGTTCGTTAAGAATCGGATGTGATCGGCCTCGCTCACCTCATTTTACTAGCATTCGTACATATCATGTCCCTCTTTGTCATGTGAATATCCATAGAGGCGTTATTGTACTATTGTCCTCGTTCCGTCCTTCCTTTTACATTTGACGCGTGAGTAGTAAGGGAGAAAAAATTTGAAGTAGTACAAACATAAATTTTGAGCCGTATCAATACAAATCTATTTTGTACGGGACAAATGTACTGCGTTACACGTGTACTACTCATCACTATTCCAGTAGATACATTACTATTAACCACACAGACGTAAGCCACGTGTATACGCACACAAATGAAAGAAAATGCTTCACTTCATGACGCCTTTGTTCACATAGAGACAATGTTTTTTACTTGTGATCAAACGAAGCCGACGGTCGATCAGGGGAACTGCTATTTCGGTATCTTAGCGACATTCAAAGTACGATTCCATTGCGATAATTTCAAAAATTCGTATTCTACTAATGCACAATATTATCTTGATATCGTTGTGCTTATAAATATTTATAAAGAAAGATAAGTGACGTGCCACGGGCAAGCCATTAAGATTGAAAGTATCCCGAAATCAGGCAAAGCTACGATTAAGACAAAAATATCCGGCGATTTTGACGAGATAGTAATAGCAGATAGCCCCTGATAGCAAGTGGCAATTGCAACTCTAAAGGAGATTATGCCTTGCCTACCACTCTGGAGTCTACTTACAGACACTGGAGACCATAAGGCCTAGCAAACAAATATCTGTAGTAATCTACATAATTTAAATCCGGTGTGCTGCGTCTATAGAGTTGCATAGTTTAAAGATATTGCGGGAAAAAAATCGCAACGCAACATTCATAGGTCTAAAGTTTCCTTTATAACACACTTTTATTAGCTTCACCTGTATTTATGTAGTTATGTATTCATGTATGTATAGTTATATAACATAATTTATCAAAGTCATTTTCATCTACTTGAAGATGTCTGATTCTGACAACTAAAAATCAGTTTTTTAAAATTCGGTTAATAAAGATTTTTCTTGAATCCTGGTCGCGATCTTAAAGAAGCGAAAATCAACCAGGCTGCTTAAGTACCCATGTAATTCTTTTAACCCATTACAACACGCCAGATTCACTGAAAACTTAATTGAAATAATACGGAAGCTCTTGCTAGATTTGCATGCAACAGCAATAATAATGACAATTCAGAATGGTTTATTTGTCTATATAATATTGCTATTATATTAATAAAGTAATATTATTAAATTTTAGTAAAATCTGCGGAGTGACGCTCGCGGACCGCGTTCGTAATACCGAAGTAAGAAAGAGAGTTGGTCTGAAAGAGAGTGTCGGGGTGAAGGTAAGGAAAGGAATGCTCCGGTGGTTCGGGCATGTGGAAAGAATGCATTACCACCGCAGCCGCAGCGGCCGCAACCGAAACCGCGTTCGCTGCCGCAGCCGCCGCCGCCGTCGCCAGCGCCCGGGACCACTAGGATGGAGGAATAAACAGTCGTCCCAATGGCTCTCCTAGTGGTCCAGGGAAACTTGAACCACTGCGCCGCTGCCCAGGACTTGTTGGTGCAGAGTTTGGCGCAGTGGGGCATCCAGCTGGCCGTAGTCGCCGAGCCATATTACGTCCCCCCCCGTTCTGACTGGGCGGGGGATCTTGATGGCTCGGTGGCTATCATCGTCCGGACCGCCGCCGCATGCCCTCCCCTAGCCGGTGTGGTAAGGGGACGGGGCTATGTGGCGGCAACGATCGGGGAGATAGTGGTCCTTGGAGGCTACTTCTCCCCGAACCGAAGGCTCGCCGATTTCGAAGGTTGGATAGAGGAAGTGGGCACAGTGGTGGCCCGCAGCCGACCTCACCCCGTGCTCGTGCTTGGGGACATCAATGCAAAATCCGTGGCTTGGGGATCTCCGAGTACTTGCGCGCGCGGCGAGGCGCTCGAAGAATGGGTCATCGAAAAGGGTCTCGTAGTTCTCAATCGGGGCTCCGTACACACGTGTGTACGCCAGCAGGGCGGCTCAATTGTCGACGTCTCGTTTGCCAGCCCTGAATTGGCGCACCGTGTGCGGGACTGGAGGGTCGTCACGGACGTGGAGACGCTCTCCGATCATAGATATATTCGGTTCAGCGTCTCCGCCCGAAATCCGGTCCCGCCGTCCCGAGAGCCCCCGGTAGGAGACTGCCCGCGCTGGGCGTTGAAAAAGTTGAATCGGGAGGCGTTCAAAGAGGCCCTGATTGTCGCCACCTGGGCATCAGGGCCGGAGGTGAACCCTCCTGACGTAAATGTTAAACAGGAGGCAGAAAACCTACGGTCGCTCGTCACAGGCGTCTGCGATGCGGCGATGCCGAGGAGGGGTCGGTTCCGGCCCTTCCGAAAGATGTACTGGTGGAGCCCCGTACTCGAGGGGTTAAGGCGCGCGTGCAATTCCGCGCACCGCCAGTACACCCGACACAGACGACGGCTACGCCGCGCAGCAGACGCAGCGGCCGTAGAGGCTCAGTTGTACGAGGGGTACAGAAGCGCCAGGAAGAACCTGCGCGTCGCGATCCGCGATGCGAAGAACGCGGCCTGGGGGGAGCTCTTGGAAAGCCTAAGCCAAGACCCTTGGGGGCGCCCTTTCAAGATGGCACGGAACAAGCTCCGTGCCTGGGCGCCCCCGCTAACCGAGTCTCTCCCCAGGAACGTAGTACGCGATGTGGTTGGCGCTCTGTTCCCTGCACGGGCTGAGCACGTGCCTCCTGCAATGGCCCCGCCAGAGGCGGAGCCCAGCGCGGATAGAGACCCTGTGCCCACCGTGGACCGGGTAGAGCGTGGTGGTGCGTGGGTTTTGTCCTACGACGCCCTCGAGCCCCGACTGATGAGGCTTTTCGGCGCATGTCTGGAGCAGGGCCAGTTCCCGCAACGGTGGAAGACCGGAAAACTGGTCCTGCTGCGTAAGGAGGGGCGCCCTGCGGACTCACCGTCCGCCTACCGGCCCATTGTGTTGCTGGACGAGGTTGGCAAGCTCTTTGAGCGTATCATCGTCGACCGCCTCGTCCAGCACCTATCGACGACGGGGCCGGACCTGGCGGACAACCAGTTCGGTTTCCGCACAGGGCGCTCCACGATCGACGCTGTCATGTGCCTGAGAGGCCTGGCGGAGGAAGCAGTTTCCCGGGGCGAGGTATTACTGGCGGTGTCCCTAGACATCACCAACGCTTTTAATTCCTTGCCCTGGCCTTGTATCATGGAGGCACTCCGGTATTTCGGGGTGCCGTCCTACCTCCGCCGTATAGTCGGGGACTATTTAAGTGAACGAGCCGTCATTTACCCGGTCCACGAGGGATGGAATCGGCGAGCCATGGTGTGCGGTGTTCCACAGGGGTCGGTTCTTGGCCCCCTCCTGTGGAACATCGCATACGACTGGACTTTACGGAGTAGGGTCCTCCCCGGCGTCAGCATCTTATGCTACGCAGATGATACTTTGATCGCAGCACGAGGGAGGACCCACAGGCAGGCGTGCGTCTTTAGTAGTAGGCAGGATCCGGCGTCTTGGACTGGAGGTGGCACTTCAGAAGACCGAGGCCGTGTTTTTCCACGGCCCTCGGAACCGTCCACCTCCAGACACCGCTATTATAGTAGGAGGCATCCGCATCGGCATCGGGGGGACCATGAAATACCTTGGATTGGTCCTCGACAGCCGGTGGGATTTCTCGGCACATTTTCGGCAGCTGCTCCCCAGACTCAAGGGGGCAGCGGGTGCGCTGTCGCGCTTGCTCCCCAACGTCGGGGGGCCGAATGCCACGTGTCGAAAACTCTTTGAAGGCATCGTACGGTCGATGGCCCTTTACGGGGCCCCTGTATGGGCGGATCGCCTGACGGCCCGCAACGCTCCGCTGTTGCGTCAAGCTCAGCGTATAATGGCCGTCAGGGCGATAAGGGGATACCGTACGGTGTCCTTCGAAGTGGCCTCACTACTCGCCGGATCCCTCCCATGGGACCTGAAAGCCAGGGTCCTGGCGTCACTGTATGTGTGGCGCAAAGAGGCCTTGGCTAGGGACACCAGACCCGCGCCTCGCGAAATCGAGGCGTGCAGGTCGGAGCTCCGCCAGGTCGCCGTGAGAGTCTGGGAAGATCGCCTCAGACGCCCCAGCGCGGGCCCCACCACCATCAAGGCGGTGAGGCCCGTCCTGCGAGAATGGACAGGACGAACCCACGGCACCCTGACGTTCCGGCTGACGCAGGTCCTCTCGGGGCATGGCTGCTTCGGGAGGTTCCTGTGTCGCCTCGGCCGCGATCCAACCTCAGGGTGCCACCACTGCGACACAGGCGACGAGGATACGGCGCTGCATACCCTGCAGGACTGTCCTGCATGGACGGAGCAGCGCCGAGAGCTCGTCGCCTTCACCGGACTCTCCTTCTGCGAGCACGTTATGTTTGCGAAGGAGGAGGCGGAGCGGGAGCGTGAGCGTACGTCTTTGCTCCGCTCCCGCTAAAGGAGGACGCGCCGACGCCGGAGGTCCGAGCTAGACCTTCGGCTACCGTAAGCTTGCCCCTAGGGGTATAGGGGTTCTCACTCACCCGCACATGCCGTCGAGATGAGAGCGTGAGTGTTCCGCGCGCGCTCATCTCTCTTCCCGTGGGGCGCGTTACAGACCGCCCCACGCACGTACGAGACTAAGAAGTAGCCGGGGGACACGTCTCCTGGCATAGGAAGAGGCCCAGTGAGGGGGGCCCACGCCTGCCAGGGCACTACGGAGTCGGGCAGCCCATTTCCCGTAGCCCTGGCATAAGGCGCAGGACGGAACACCCAGGGGTTTTAGTGGGTATCCCTAACTGGGGAGTGGCAATAGCGTGGCACCGGTTCTGACCGGGCACGCTAGTGCCACCCCCGATCTGGCGAATCCCACACACTCACACAGGTCGCGAACATCCCCCACTAAAATAGATTATATAAACGATGGAGAACACGATGCAATTTTTTCTTTAATTTCTTGTCTGTTTATCTGTTTGTTTGAGATTCACGCAAAAACTACAGGGCAAATTTTTAACCGACTTCCAAAAGGAGAAGGTTCTCAACTTGATGGATATTTTTAAACTTAAACTCTGCGCTACTTTTTATCCTGGGAATGTCGCGATAATTTTAAATGGCCAGATTAAAAAAAATCTAATTTCAATATGATTTTTTTACTGGTCGATAGCAAATTCAATGTAATAAAATGTGTGATATTTTTTTATGCCGGGAATCCCGCGGGAATTTTTCCAGGAGCGGTTTATAGTTGTTCGGGTGCGCAAAAATCAGCTTATTCCGAGACAGTCTTCATTAAAACGCTAGCTTACATTCTTTTTAAAATGCTGCGGCATTCTGTGTCCCGGGAATCCCGCGAGAATTTCACGTCAATCGTAGATGAAGTCGCGAGCATATCCTAGTAATGTTATAAAACTGTAGTGTTTTGTTTTTAGATTTTTTATCTTTACTGTGTTACGTAAATACTACTTAGTCGATTTTGATGCGGTTTTCGCTAACCGATGCAAAGTTCCCGGACTTAAAATCTGCGGATAATGTCCAGGTTAAAAAATTTCTGATCCCGATGCAATATTTTCACTCATCAGTAGCAATTCTATGTCATAATTTTTGTAACACTTTATACCAAGGAAATCCTGCGGGATTTTTTTCTGGGAGCGATTTCAAGTTATTGAGGCACATAAAAATTTGCTTATTGCAATACAGTTTAAAGTAAAACGATTGGTTACATTCTTTTTAAAATTTTGCAAATTTTACATACGTACATAACTTCACGCCAGTTCGCTTGCGGGGTAGGTACGAACAACAGAGCGCCATTCAGGCTTATTCTTACACACCTCACTTGCTTCTTTGACATTCATAACTCTTGTCATGCACGCTCGTCTGTTCTTAAGGCTCCTGACATCACCTTCTGCTAGTACACGATCAATTTGATCATGGAAGGTGTGTCGTGGCCTTCCACGACTTCTGCATCCATCCACTTTTGCATTGTATATCTGTTTAGTCATTCTTTCCACATGCCCGAACCACTGGAGCATTCCTTTCCTTACCTTCACCCCGACACTCTCTTTCAGACCAACTCTCTTTCTTACTTCGGTATTACGAACGCGGTGCTACACAGAATTGTTATATGCTGCTGGCCTGTTTGGTTATGGTTTTATGCGAAACGAATAGTGTATTTATGACCTCTTACTTAAGGTCTATTTTGTTGCTCTTAAATTATTTTAATCGACTCCGGGTTTTTTTTTTGGGCTTCCTTTTTATAGCAACTACTCTATACAAAACAGGCGCTAATCACAGAATAAATAAATATATAACATTATTATTCAATTAAGGAAATGATCGATTGTATCGTTTAAAAATAAGAGGGTACATAAAATTAATTATTAACCTTAACAATAAACATGACAACAACTATGCAACTAAATAAATGTAACACTATTCAAAGTATATACTTTTATTGTTGAAAATATTTCTTAAAATAAAGTCTTAAGCTAGTCGAGTGTTTTAAATGAGTTCATTATAATTTTCAAAAAGAATTCAACGCAAAAAGAATCATAAAATTCGATATAGAAACAAAAAAGTTATAGCTGAACATACATAATCCGTGCAAGAATGGAGAAATAATACAATTTCCTGCGGCCGGGCGGCCTGTCTTAAGTGGCGACAAAACAACCCATAGCTAGGTGGTAGGGTATTTGCCCGCCTGGATGGCTACCACCCCTGGTCTAGAGTATACCGCCATAACAGCCTTGAGTTGTGTTCCGGTATCAGTGGCCAGGTTTCAGTCTCCCTTTAGAGAGCGGCTGCACATTGGTAGCACCTTTAGTGTTGCAGATGTTCATATGCGACGGTATCCACTTTCCATCACAGTTGGGCGGTCAGCCAGTCTCCTGTACTCCAGCAATAAAAAAGCTGAACATACGTAATCCGTTCAGGAACGGAAAAATAATATAATTTCCTGCGGCCAGGCAGCCTGTTGTAAGAGGCGACAAAACAACCCACAGCCAGGTAAGGTATTTGTCCGTCTGGATGGCTACCACCCCTGGTCTAGAGAATACCGCCATAACACCGTTAAGTTGTGTTCCGGAATCAGTGGCCAGGTTCCAGTCTCCCTTTAGAGAATGGCAGCACATTGTGAACGCCTTCGGTGTTACGAATGTGTCGGAGCACGCACGGGTGGAGACTCGCGGAGGAGGAGAGGCCGCCCCACGACCACGGCTAGGCTGCAGGCCGCGGCTGCCGTGAGATCGCGGACCACTCACCCACACGACGGCTAGTGCGACTGTTACGACATCACATTCCCGGAAAGCACCCCTTTCCCGGTAACATTTCCTCTTCCACCTTAATTCGGCCGGTCCGAACCAGAGGGCACTGCGCACACACATGCGTCTCATTGGCCGAGCCGAATCTTCAATAGCTGCCTAAACATCGTCGCGACTCCACGCTCGCCGATAAATAGTCCAAAAAACGTCGGAAAACTACTGTACTGTACCCCAAACCGTTCCTTGAAGTGCCAACTGTGTCCCGTACATCTGGTGTAGTGTTTGTGCAAAACCAGGACGCGCGAATCCTGCTGAAATCCTGCATCATGCCTTACACGGTTGTAGTGACGGTGAGCGTTCATTCTTTTCTACTTGGTTTACTAGGATTTGCGAGGCGTCATCAGGTCTAATAGAGAATCAGAGTTTGCTTGGGCTAAGTAGCCATATCATATCATACCAGCGACGGACCATAGTAAATTGTAGATACATAACTTGAAATAAACCAGCATTTTCTTCTATATACAGTCCATAATCATTTAACCACATTATTTAGCAGTATATCTGTTAAAAGACATACTCTTCTTCAAATGTCAATAGGCGATGGTAACAGCTTAGTGTTCAAACACGTTGACACGCGGGCGCGGTGGCGGGCGCGGTCGCGAAATAACAAACATATGGCGTAATATCCAAGTGTTCACGTTACGAAATGCACGCGCGGTCTAAGTAGCGGGCAAACTAGAGACTGGCGCGCGCGTTTCGCTCGCGGCAATATCAAACGCATGAGTTGTATGCGTTTGTTCACGTCGAACTAGCGGCGAAGCGCGCGATTCACTCGCGACGTCAGGTAAGTTCAACGAGTATGAACGACAGAGCACTTTATATATACGGGTATAGAATCAACAGTCATAATATATATTATATACTAACGCACTTTATCGGTATACGACACAATACAACGGCCAAAACCGTCCAGGGCGTCCAATATTATTTTGATTTTGATATTAGACTTTTGGAAATTGCGGGAGTTAATAATTTAACTACTGCAATTCCCAAAAGCCTTTTAAAAAAAAATTTATAGTAAGTAAATAAAACAACAATTTAGCGGTAGCGTGATTTATTATGTTTCCTTTTATTAAAATATTCAAAGGCATACATTTTCATAACATCATTTGTATCCACATCTAATCTGGTGCCGTTAGGATGATTTACTTACGAGTTTTACCGCATCTGGGCACACAACAACCTCTTTCAGAAGAAGCCCCAATCCAAGTCAACAGAGAACAAATCGTTAGTCAAATCGGTGTTCAGGGTACATGCGTAAGTCCAACGTGATGAACGAAGTCTTCAGAGTCCAGGAATCAAACAAAGTTGTCGAAAAATAATCAAAACACAAACAAAGTACATACGTTCACGAGTGTGACTCGTATAGATCGGAATGTCATTTTGGTTTTGACATAATTGACATCTTTGACATAAGTTTGTGTCTTCTCTTGAAATCTCACTCCTTTTGAATCCAATATGTAATCCATGTATATCCAAAAAATCTTGAAGGATGATCTCTCAAATTACTATATAAAGTATAAAATTCACCATACCGTTCTCTTTCTTTATTAATTTCGTGCACACCAATTCTAATTTTTATCATTTCCCACTTTAGATATGAATTTTCAGTTAAAAATAAGACATCGTCGTCCATATTTTCAATCTCTGAAAACACGTCAAACACGCGCAAACGCCTGGCGGCCAATGTGACGCGAACTCGCTACGTCTACTGCGCCCGCGCCCGCGAGTCGACGTGAATGAACACTTACACAGGTGGGCTGTCGGCCTCTATGCTGAACTCATGCAATAAAAAACAAATGAGAATTTGAATTGAGAACATCCTTTTTTGAGGTCAGTTAAAAAGGCTGCGCAGCCCCAAGAACCGAACATTCGAAATCTGAAACCGTGTGTAATATTTAGATTGAATACACATGAGCCGTTCTAAAACGGGCTCATGTCGGTCGGGAGATAAAAACCCGGGTAGCCGCGGGCACCGGCCGGGTTAGGCGCAATCGGCAAACCAGATTACAGATTTCCCCCGGCGACAACCGGCAATGATCCCCGGGTAAGGGACTATGTCCACTTCAAAACTTTCGACGTACAAGCTTCTAGGTCTGATTGGCTTTAGATAACATTGCTTCTGGATATACTTTGATGTTGACCTAAAACTTGGATGAAAACTGATTACTTTCGTAATATTTCCTTAAGTTTTCGCGACTAACATACATAATAAATCTACGTTTTTAAAGGTTTTAAGCGCGGTAATTTATTTAATTTTTATTATTCCGAAGTTTCGGCCACTTTTCAGTAGCCGTGATCACGGAAGACAAAGATGTCAACTGTCAATGAGTATTGTTAAAGTTTTATTTAGCCTATCGCCAACTTGTCATTTTAATTTTGTTTATGGTTATTATTTACACTATGGGAGCCTAATCTAATTTACCACCGCTTCGCAACACGTTGTGGCTTGAAGAGAAGAAGCGGCGCAAGAAACTCTTCAACAAACATGCCTAGCTCTAATAATTTTATATAATATTAAAATGGGTGGGAGGTTCAATAAAAAGAAATTATCAATCAAGTTGGTTTTGTGTTCCGGTGCACGCAGAAAGATCTCAGTGTCTTGAGTTCTGGAAGTTGGTTTTTGCTGGGTTTGTGTCTTAATAGTTTTGATGATCGGATCTCAAACAGGTGGTACTTGCCATCCATCTTCTCTATTGAAATTGTGGTGTTCTTTTATTTCAATAGCCTCACGCATCATTCTAGGTATGAAACGATTCTCTTTTGCGAGGATTTGTGGTTTATCGAATCTGATTTAAACAATGGTTGGGTTTATGAATATATGGGTGAGCACACGCTGAGCTGCGACTCGCTTCTATGCTGCGCAGTTGTGTAGACTATATGGACTTAGTTTCTTTGTTATTGTAGTGAACTTGGTGACAAGAAACAGTAAAGTTTTTGGTAAAAACACCAAATTAAATTTGTATATACGTAACGTAGAACTCTAACTCTAGAAAACTCTAGTATACACTAAATAAGGACGAAGCCGTGATTAATAGCATAATATCCTAGACAATTAATAGAAAGTGAAACCGTCCAAAGTACTCCAACAGACACAATCACGCCGCAGTGCGTTACTAGAATTCAGTATTAAATTGAATTATTACAAAGGTGAAATAGTTTCCAATGGTTCCTTCCTAAGTTTGACCAAGGCCTTACGACAAAACCCGAAATAAATTTCAATTTCGGCCTTTGACTAAGGTGTTCTTAGTCAAACCTAGAAGTACCTAATTTTAATTAATCAAACGTCGAACGTAAAATAATCTGTTTCGGGCTTTGCCTAGTCGATCCTAGAAGCGACTAACGCAGACTTGATTAAACGTCGATTCCTACTGCACTTGTTACATGTTTAATGACTGTATACATTAAATTCAAAAGGTGATGTCAGGAGCCTTAAGAACAGACGAGCTTGCATGACAAGAGTTATGAATGTCAAAGAGGCAAGTGATGTGTGTAATAATAAGCCTAAATGGCACTCTGTTGTTCGTGCCTACCCCGCAAGGGAATTGGCGTGAATTTATGTATGTATGTACAATTAATAGAAAGTGAAACCGTCCAAAGTACTCCAGGAGACACAATCACGCCGCAGTGCGTTACTAGAATTCAGTATTAAATTGAATTATTTCGAAGATGAAATAGTTTCCTTCCTAAGTTTGACCAACGCCTTACGACAAAACCCGAAATAAATTTCA